>CM066916.1:29208710-29919037 GCA_033964015.1 Scolanthus callimorphus | reverse complement strand
CAAGCGGCAAGATCGTCATAAACTTTCCGTTCTCGTTGCATCCTTTGCTTCCAAGGTCACCCAAAATAAGATCGGATGCGAAATCGCAGGGTTCTCTCCTCTGAAAGATATGAATGATAAATATTTAGACCTGGCCCCGGTTGTTCAAAAGCCGATTAAATTTAATCCAGGTTTAAATCCAGGTTTAAATTTGAGCACGCGCGCTAGAGGTGTGCTAGAAAGTGGTTTAACTTTAATCCGGTTTAAAATACGGCAAATTGAGGGTTAAAATTTAACACACCTCTTGGGGGTGGTTTATATCGCTAATCCAGGTTTAAATGGGCTATCAGCGGTAGAATAAAGCACTAGAATGACACTAGAAAAGAGGACAACGTGACTACTGGCCATAATTATTATTGAAATGTATTTATACATTTGCCGAGGTTTTTTGGTCTGACCTCGAGCTATCGAGTGTAATGAAATAAGTTGTTTGTTTTGAAAGCTTGCAAATCATTTAAACTTGAAGAGTGCGTGGAGAATTATATAACTGTGCCGGGAAAAAAAACTTTAAAAAAACAATTAGTCTTTCGAAATCATCGCAGCCGATCGCAAGATCTATAACGTTACTCTATTAACAAAAACAAGCTATTATAATCCCTTGCGTGACACTTCCAAATTTAGAATGACATGAATCCAAAGTACCACGTGATTCTCTCACAAAACGATTGCCGTTTGGACTGGCAGTGTTTCTAAGAAAACCACACACACATATAGCTTTCTTCATTGGTTTATCGTTCGCCCAGCAGCAAATATAAGAGGGGAACTGTAGCTTCAACGGGTGGTGACAACTATATATATTTAGCTATGTGTTGCCAGCATTCTCGTACCAAAAAAGTGGCGAAGAAGGATCTTCTGTAAAACAAGTTGGCGGGTTGGAAACTCGAAAGCCAAGGCAAACTACACGAAAACAGAGGGTCCTCTTGCAGATTGTAAGTCGAGAATCAGTCATGTCATTGATAAGTTTTGTATGAATAAAATCAGTCGATTTTTTTGGCAAACAAAGTGAGATTTCGACATGATTTTAATACTAAATAGGTGTTGTGGCAGCATACGGCAACAAAACAAAATGTGAGCTTTCAATTTTCGTCTCTTTTTCTTCACTGAAACAGTCGATTTAAGTTAGTACTTACTAAGAACGAATGGACTTTGCCAAGAGAAGAAAGCATTTGCTAGGAAATCTAAGCGACAATAATGAAAAGGCTAGGCTTCCTAAATTATTTATCATGTTTTCGAAAAGGAATACTTCTTCATTCAGCGCAAGTCTTATTGCCAGGCTTTCGAAAAAACTACTTTGTTTGTGCAAAATATCTAAGATAAAAAGATCACTGCGAAAAACTTGTAAGACTTAATTACGCTAAATTCTAGAACTATTCAGCACGAGCAGGTGTTTTTATTAGTTTTTTGTGCAGTACAACTGGATTTACCGGTTAATCTTGAGTTAAATTGAGTTGACTCTGGTTTAGCTTAACCCAGGATTAATTTTGACTTAACCTTCTTTCGAGAAACAGCATTTTAACCCGATTAGTTAATCCTGGATTAGAGAAGATAACCCAGGATTAAATCCTAACTCGGGGTTAAATTAATCGCTTTTGAACAACATTAGTAGGCGAATAGACAAAGTCGAGGTGACTATTCGCCGATATTTACGGAGCCTGAGGCGACTAATCATTTAGTATAATTACTCAAGTAACTTTTAAGATTTTCGACAAAAAAAGTTTCTCGCGAAATAAAGTGCGCGCGCGATCCTCAATGCTTTTAATGTCCTATCTGTCCTATAGGTGAATACAGCAAAATATGACGAACGTTTCGATCGATCAGCGCACGGAATCGCTTCGGAGTAATTATACTAACAGGGGCTATATCCTTAGCAAAAATGTAACCTGAAATGAAGACTTACCCCCTTCCATCTTTGTTTGGGCTTGCATGCTGGCTTCAAAAGTCTCAAAGAGCATCTTCGACACGCACAGAATACAAGTCAGCACTACAAAATTGTCCATAGACATAGCGGTTTCCATGGGAATGGAATTCTCTACAATCAACTTGACTCATGTGGCACTTGTAGCCTTCTTGGCAAATTCAAGGTAGATGTTTGCAGGCACCTTCCCAGCATATCACTTGCACAGATAATGAAGAATATTGATTTCGTATTTCTCTGCACATGAAAGGTAAATGAAATATGAGATTACAAAAGAAAAATAATGATACGTTTAGCAAAACGTTATTTGCTGCATTTCTTACAAAACTCCAGATTCTGTATTTCAGGAAATTTGTTAATAGCCCATGAGGCTGAAGACCGAAATTGGTTATTGACTCAGAGGCCATGAGGGCGAGAGTAGTAATTGTTTTAGTCAAATCACATAGTAGGTCAATTTGTATTGCAAAAACGTTTTCTGTTCTGGTCATTTGCATTTTCCGGCTTTCAAATCCGACACGTTTTGCTACTAGCTCAACCAATCAGAACGCAGCATTGACAATAGACCACTAGTGCGATATGACTACATTGCAATATCATGGCATAACCCCCCCCCCCCCCAATGGAAGGGCATTGGAAAATTCCAGGGGGTGGGGGGCAATTTACCTGGGCTTTTCCATACAAATACTGTACAAAACAAATACTGTATTTATTTGGAAATTCTAGATATGGGGAGGGGAGGGGGTGTCACTTTTCAACACCTTTCTGTTGGGGGGGATGAGTATTTTCTGGAACCACACATTTTTAGTAGGTATAAAGGCATATTAGTTAGGCTCACCAGTGGTTGTTCTATTTTTACATTTATATTTTAGATTTATATATCACAGGCAGCCAACGTTTTTGAACCCTGAACATCTTTTTCCTCTAACAACCAGTGGAAATGGTTACGGCAGACTAAGCATGCAGGCTGACACACTTTAGAGTGTCTCACAGACATTAACTGGGATAAGTAAGAATGTAAGTAGGAACCAACCTTTTTATCGACATGAAATCCATTGCATTCTTGTGTGAATTTTGAGATCTTCAAAGGATCAGTTCTGATCTTCTCAGGTGTTGGGTGAGGTACCTAGTGAGCATAACAAGACTTCCAGTATGAGGTAACACAGAATGTACACTGTAATTCATCTTATAAAAAAAACATGAATAAAATTGCCTTTTTATACTTCTGCTTTTTTAGTAAACAGGTCGTCATCCATAGGAAATGGGTGATTCCAGCCATAACGCATGTGCATGCTGGATGTTGGTACATGAGGGATACTTTTGTGTGTATTTCTAAATAAACATAGCTGGAATCTTCCACTAACTGATCCTCTTGTAGGGATGAGAGAAGTACATTTTTTAGTGTCAACACGTAGGAAAAAAGCTGCTTGCCCTCCCCCCCTCCCACCAGCAAAAGAAAAGGATGACCAAGGCTTTCCCCCTCAGACAAAAATTTCTAGCTACAACAACCGACTTTTGATAGCAGATGTCCTTCGGATAGAGCGGTTTTCACATGACTGTCATGAACAATTGCAATTTGAGCAATCACTATCAAATCAGAATCTAGAGAAATCACAAGCTGGCTCCTAAATGGCTTTTTTCTCAGCCATTGCAAGCCGAACCAATTACTAAGTAGTATTTACTACAGAATTTGATGGATGATAAAAACGAGTAGCAATGAGAATGCAAAGCATAGCAATGACATAACAAGTCTTGACAGTCATGTAAAATCCGCTCTATTGACACTCCTAAAGAAAACATTGGAGTGAATTTTTATACACTTAGGGATAGGACTATCTCCCTGTATATCATCCCCAAATTACCTGGAGAACATGAACTGTACCTGTGTCATACCCCAGGGATGTTGGGAGCATGGTGTACCAGATTCTTCAGAACTTGAGCTAGGGGGACGTCCAGTTTCAGGGGGGAGTTATTCCATGCTTCTTCTCCTTGTTTTCTGCATAGTACCCTTCAACTGTGTCTGTAGTCACTGACGAAGAGCAAGCCTGTAAACCTGGCATCTTTCTCAGGTGCATTTGAACTCGCTGTTTATTTTTCTTCTTCATGGAATGTGAATGTTTTCAGATAGAATAATTTCAATTTCTCTTATTTTTCTTTAGGCTACTGTCTTCTGATGTTGATCTCTTGAAGATCTTTGGAAACCCTTTGATTTTAGATGCACTCTGGTTCCCTGGGACAGAGATAGCCCTTCAATTGGGTATGGTAAGTATGAAATAAAGGTGGGGTTTGTCTGATGCATGCAGTTCCCCATGCTCTCTTTTCTTGGGGCTAAGGGAGTAGTGGGTGCACTGTGTCTTCAAAGGCTGAAATCATTGCAATCAATTTTCTTGTGTTTGCATTGATTATTAGTGCCACATTCTACTAACTGCCTTCCATCACTAGAGTCCTTTGTATCAACCTCAGTTGAAACTTGCAGACCTCTAAGATCAGGAATCTCACTCATACCATTTTTACAAAGCCTCTCAGAAACAGCTCTCTCATTTGTTGAGTTGAGGAATTATTTCAGTCTCTGATGTCATGTGCTGTTCTTCCCTTTTGCGCCAAATCTGTAGATCCCCTGGACTTCCAATGGATCCCTTAAGTGTGTCCAAATTCTCTTCAAAATCTGACTCTGGAGCCTGACTGGGCAATGAAGTGACACCTCCTCCTCCTGATTGTCATTTTCATTGTCTTCCACTGGATGGGTTTTGTTCTTTTCTTGTTTGCCTGTTAATAAATCAAATGTTGCAGTAGTACAATATACTAGTTACCATGTACATACTAAGTACTTCATTACTTTGACAAGGGCTTATTTATAAGTAGCGCTCCGCCTAAGAATTATAGGGAAAACCAATAGGGCCACAGAAACAGTAGTTGCTCAGTCATGCTCACACTCGATTTTTTTCCGGAACCAATGAAATGCTAGGAAATATCCGGAAGACCTATTGGGAAAAAATTTGTGCACTGCAAGAAAGTATTTCGCTAAAAAATCAGGCAAAAGGGGTTTTCAACCATTCAGAGTCCAGGATTTGTTGACTACCGAAGCCAATTAAAAATTTACACAAAGCATACCCAAATTTCCCGTAGCCGTTCACGCTATGCCCCCCCCCCCCCCTAGTTTTAATTTACATTCACTTACTTCTCAAAAAAGTTTCTATTTCATCTTTGCAGGTTAACAGTTCCAACTCTTCGAAAACTTGCAATAGCTGACCAATGGCGCCTTGCTTTATTGTATGAAATCGACGAGCATTCGTTCGCCAGGGCACATCCATCGTAGTTAGCAAAATCACCATAGATCCTTTTTTGGTCGTAACCAAGTTTTCCAGCAACATGTTTCCAGTTTGTCAATGCTGCCTGATTGCACAGATCACAGATATGTTGTAGATAGTTTCGTAGTCCAAAATCGTGGCCGGATATCGCAGGATGTCGTCGAAATCTTCAACGGGAAACCTGCTAGCCGCCATCTTGGATCAAGTAGATTCAGACTTCGCTCCTGTCTTCATAAAACAATCGCTGTTTCCTTCAAATTTTAGTCATTATTTGTGTTTATCCCAGGTTCTCCGTTGTTCATACTTTCGATTTGTTTGACTAAACATGGAACTATTGGGAGAAGATTGTATTACAGACGGCAAAACTCGGCGATTCTCTTTTACTGTTTAGCGTCCTTCGAGTCATCGACTAGTAGTAGTTGTCTTGAGTATGAACACTCGATATGGGTTGACATTGGCATACGTCATCGAATTCAAGAGTCTTGATTTCTTGATTTCTTCACACAGGCGCCAATATATTATGGCCGGCTGTATTGTTTTATGTTAGCCTTGGAACTACACGTGTACGTGTTGTGTTTCAACGCGACTCGATTCATTGGGCTGTACCAAAAAAAAGAAAATTTCTCAGGGTGAAAAAATGAGGGAGGGGAGGGGAGGAGGCGAAATTGAGAGCCCACAGCTAGACTTTCTCAAAGTCCTTTAAATTTTTTTATTTGCTTGCACCAAATTTTTGACCATCCATTTTCACTTCTTAACAACAAGACGTCCTAGAAACGAAACATTCGCCAATATGGCCTACACGAGTTGTCCCCGGGAAGAAGAGAGAAAGTTGTCCCGGGAGTCCGGACGAAAGGGATAACTCGGCTCGGCTACACTGAGCTATCACCCGAGACAACCCTTTGTCCCGGGACGTCTTGCAAACGGTTTATTTTGCGTTTTACAAGAAATGTATGGGAAATGTGTCTCGCCCCGAGTAACTCGGCTAAGGAGGGATATTTCCTCCCGGGACAACTTTCCTATATAAACGGGCCCATTTGTTGAATTAACACAGGGGCTCCTGGCACGGGTTGTTCAAAGGTGGATTAAATTTAAACCAGGTTTAGTTCTGAACAAAACCATCGAGTCACCATGGTAACTTAATCCTGATTAGTGCTTAACCACTTTCGAGCAACCGGACCCTGATTAATAATAATAATAATGACATTTCAGTCGTTAGAATAATAATAATGACATTTCAGTCATTAGGCTTGTCCCGATTGCGCTGGACACTTTTTTCGGCACCTTTGATTTGGAGCACTATTTTATGTTTCCAAGCACGCTCTTAAGCACCTTTTTCATTTTGGGCAGAGTTTTAGTGCTTAGTTTTGAGAACATTTGAGTTGGACATCACTTTCATCATGAGAGTAAATTTACTCTTGCTTTTATGTAAGAGACCGTCATCTATAATCGAAGACCAAACATGCAAAAAATTTCCTACCCCTGTGGAAACACTGAAGGCTCCGGCACAACCCCTGCCGAAATTTGAAGGAACCCCCATGAGGTTCCTATGGAAATTCCACGGCTTTTTTTTTGTGACTCCAGTCGAAACCAAAGAAATTGGGATAAAAAGAAAGAAATGGGATAAAAAGAAATTGGGATAAAAAGAAAGGCCCTGTGGAAATTCCAGATTCAAAAACAAACGGACCCCTGTCGGAAAATTCCTTCTGGGGTCAAATACAAAAGACCTATGGCACGGAATTTCCCAGTTCCTTCTCGATATGGGTGGTAGCGGATATAGAAGAAACAGCCCATCTGAAATCACGTACAGGAGTGTGATATCAGACCATTTATGAAATTGCAAGACACGAGGTTCAATAACCACTTTGCATGTTATATCCATTTTGAAATCATTTTCAAAGAAAATATTTTTTGCGCACCACATGGCACCAAACTCATTGTATTTTGTGTAGCACGCCGCTAGCTGAACTAGACTGACTGATTGCGACCAAAAGCACGACAACAAGGCTCATATTTAAGCATTGAAGCATTAGAGCACAACTTTCTATGACTTTATCGGTGCAATAGAGCACAGCGTGATGTTGGGAGAGACACGAGAACGTTGGAAATTCACGAGCCGCAGGCGAGTGATTTTAAAACGTTTCGAGTGTCTCTCCCAACATCACAAGTGCTCTATTCGCCGATAAAGTCATAGAATGTTGTGCTCTAATGCTTTATGATATAGCGGGGAAGAACCATTGCTTTATCGGTGAAATAGAGCATATAACAGATTTGGACCAATCGATAGATAGATAGTTTATTCTTCAATAAGTGTTGCAGCCCAAAAGGCTGAAAAATACTTATAGATTACAATAATAATAATAATAATAATACAAATGTATTGTACAAAATTGATATATTAATTGATATAAAATACTATTCTAAACCTATATAATTATATTATCAGAGCGCGCGTTATATCGTAGCTATATTATAAACTCACTATAGCGGTTTTCATATGACTGTAGTAAACCAATCGCAAAGTAATTCCACGAATTGCTGAATAAAACCTATGGAGTAATTACAAAGTAATCGAGAATTACTCACGACAGTCATCTGAAATCCGCTCTATTATATATATTTTGAAATCCGGATAGCGAAACTTTTAGTGATGATTAAAAAAAACTAATTTTTGCTTCAGTTCCGCGCGCTAGAAATCAAAACTTTCCGCACGTCGCGCGTGTAATCCAATGCTCAATTTGGAGTAATTACACGAATGCTAAACCTTGACACCTCTTTTCACTGGCGTGTTTAAAGAAATTTAGGCAATTTTGCGCAACTCAACGCGATAGTAAAAAACACCTCAATTTTTCGAGCGTCTTTTTAAGGGATGATATTGTGGCAACTTGTGGAGAGGCTAGCCCTCCCTCGAAAAAACTAAAACGGAAAAGCACGTGGTTCATTGTTTCTAGCACTAAATGATCATGTTCTAAGAGCGATTTCTGATCCTGACTCAACTTCCGCTTTTGTGGCAGACCGAAGTCCTAGAAATTTGGCACAACATTTATAGTTCAATAGTTGGCTCAGGAGGATATGTATTTTTTTCGTCATCTAGATTTGAGCTAATTGTGGATGGATATTATAAATTTATTTCTTGTTACAGAAAACTCGCCAGGAGACGAATGGCAAACACTGACAAAGAAAGGGTGGCGTCAAGCGTTCCGGAGAGGGAAAGCATATTATTTATGCACTCGCATGTTTTAAATTGCACATGTTCTTCCATGCTCATTCTATAGTGGAATCACAAAGCTTATGTTTTCAGACAAACGGTTTATACTGGTATACTTTACATTGATCCCGCAGGGCAAGTTTTTGATTTTTTCCCTCCGATCTTTTAGCAAATAATAGTGACGTCAAATAGCCTCATAAATAATCAATTTTCGTCCCAAACATCATGGCGGGCGGCAACAGAGGCAAAAACGCCTCTGTATTTACTCCACGAATCGCCCAATCTGGACCTGAAAGAATGATTTCTTTGACTCACATGTAACGCATGTAAAAAATGCAGGACTTTGAAGTCTAAAATGCACTCTAGACGCGAAATACAAAGGTAATTGGCGCTCGTTGAACAAGATGGGAAAAGTGTTGTCGCTGTTTCTGAAGCGATTCATAGCGAACGAAGATCTCCTTCTAAGATTGGGGCCCGCGGTGTACATCAGAGCGAAGTTCTGATAGAAGGAATTTATAGAGTTAGACGATCAACTATGGCTTCACAAACAAGTCCGGATATAGTAACCTCGGAGTTTGTGTATGTGACAGAACATGGTTCAGAACGAGAAATAAACAGTCAAGCACATGTTTTACAAACACGGAGCGGCAAAACTGTGCTGAAATTTCGCCGTGCTGACATAAAGATCGAGCTTTTTGGAAGGTTGTTCGTACACATTCAGGGCTAAATGGAGGGATGGCGATTTGTGGAGGACGTATAGGCTTTGTGGTCGTTTAGAAACGTGGAAAACGTGGTTACGGTGTTTTCATCTTCCGAGGAACCAAAGTGGGTTTATCAAGGGTTTTAGAATGGAGTCCATCGATTGCTGTGGCTGAATCAATTGATGATCGGTCTTCTAGCTCGGAAAGTGAAGAGAAGAAGAGAAGCAGACTTTGTGATGCCTAATCGGTGTTAGTTTATGCGCCGATCAGGCTTTATCTATGCTCTCTATGACTCTTTTAAACCCTGGAAATGTCAGACGGTTGGCGATTTGCAATCTACAACATCATCAAAACAAACTGAAGCGACCTTCTTTAGGGACAATTGGAAGCGAAAATGAAGAAGTTCTTCGGCGGCTGCGACCCTGGAGAACTTTTCCGTTCCAGCTCCCACCTAGGCTTTCTGATACGAAGCCATTTTGCACTTTTTCGCTAATGAATGTCAGTGACTTGGACACTGTTAAAATAGATCAAGACCTGAAACAAAGGTCACCAGAATTCAATGGCGGGAGTGCTGAGAAGCGTTTTGAAAAAATCACCTTATGATTACAAACTGCACAGGTATTCTGCTACTGAAATGCTCTTCAAAAAAGAATCGAAAACCTCCGAGCACATCCAAGTATTTTGAATTGTTAGTTAGGAGATATTTATGGGATGCGGGTCAACTGTCCATCCCCTCCCCTGCTCATAATCGCCGACTATCATTATCACTGGCATTAACAGTGAGGGGCACAGAATTCCGCAAAGTGCTGAAAGTAACTTTACTGGCAGCCCTGCACGGAGTGGAATACATACCCTGAATCTCCATTAGTTCAGAGCCAGAAAAACAACTTCCGACCTTCGAGTCCCCAGACCACAGGAAGCCCAGTGCAGAGAGCCCCTGTGGCCCGCCGACTCAATTTCAAAGATGACTTAGACATTGAACTTTCTGATCAGAAGCCACAGAAGCTAAAGTAAAACGATTTGGACAATTCTGAATAAAAAGCGAACTAGAAATAGAGCATCGTTTTCTGAACTGGATGAAGATGTTGGTAATAAGAGATAAGGAGTCAGACTGAACTAGGACCTAAGGTTGAACAGTAGAGAGACCAAAGTACGTCGAGGGAGAAGCTTTAGTGGCGTGGCAAATCGTGGAAAATATACAGATAATGGTGTTGTGCGGAGTGAAGGGAAAAAGAACAAGTTTCTGGAGAGGGTTCTCCAGGGAGGCTATCATTTTCAACCTCCCCAACAAGAATAAACAAGGTAAGAGACACTTATAATGTTGGTTACAATGTATTGAATTTATCTGGGATCAAAGTAAACGTGTGCAGTTATCTGTCCTGTGATCTGCCTGAGATAATTCCCACAATGTGTGATTCCAGAAATTATCCATACCCTTATGGAAGGGTTGAGATATGACCCCCACCCCTATACACCCCCTTGACAGTGATTGTATGGGAAATGAAAGGAAAATTGAGCCCCCACCTCTCTGGAATTTCCAATCACTTCCATGGGGAAGTTGTGGATTTTTTTTCTGAATCACACAATAGCCCTGTTTTTTTTCTCTCTTCTTCTCTGAAAGATTCATTTCTAAAATGTGTGTTTCCAAAAAATGTCCATCCCCCCCCCCCACAAGGGGGTCATTTCTCAACACCCTTCCATGGGGGGGAGGGGGGGAGGGGTATGGATATTTTTTGGAAACACACAATGTACAATACATAATTTCAACAGGCTCTTAAGCTTGACACACATTAGGAGACAAGTCTCTGGGGACCAATTAAAAAAAGTAAGGAACTTTATTAACGTCTGCAATGTATTAGCCGTTACGTCTCAAATACGGCTAATACATTGCAGGAGTTTAGTCACCTGCTGTTTGAACTGTTTAGGGGACAATCGTTCACTGTTCATGCTGGCAAAGCAAGCAACAAGTCCCTGGCTCTGGTCCCACAAATCAAGACAGCTTAACTAATAGGTACTGGGGGACTAATATTGCTGGGACTAAAATTGTATCCCTGTGACCAGAATGTCAACAATAAAATGGTAGACACACTAAGGAACTTGTCTACAAAGTAGTTTTATGCAACTGGTCCCTAGGACATGTCCCCCAGTATGTGCCAAGCTCAATACAAAGATTAAACATTTAATGGAAGATTCCATTTAATGGACGATTCCAGATTACATGCGGCATGTCGGTAACATGAGTGACAGCTGGCAAACGAAGTGTAAAGACTGTGCATGCTGCTTCCTGGTAGTTGTGTTACATGTCAAGGGCATTTCTATACTGAAAAGATGAGCATGCACGCTTATAGCTTATGATCGTCCATTCCAGAAGCATTTCCCCCCTAGCAGTTTTGGTCCTATATCTCCATTCTGGCAGGGTTTTTTCTGCTGGTTAGGAATGGTCCACTTTCCTTTTGTCTGATAACTGGCCAAACTCTTTGGCCTCAGTTGGGTTAGTTGGAGACTAAAACACAAATTGTATTAAAAGTGTGTTATTGTTTTAGGAATATTAATAAGATAGAGTTAAAACTCCAGGTGATGCTTGACACTTGTAAAGAAATGGTATAAATCGAATCAATAAATTGAAAAAGTGTCAGTATAATTTGATACAAACGTTTCGGGCATGGCCCTTCATCAGTGTGTAAAAAGGCGGTATCGCCATGCTAAAATCCTAACGGAAAAGCGCGCGCTAAAACAAATAGCGCGCGCTCTCTAGATGATTTCAGCATAGGCAGGGATAATCACATGGTTTGTAGTGATATGTGGCATAAAATACCACAAGCCACATTAATTGTCATTCTAGACATTTCAAGAGTGGTTTTTATGCCAAATATCATGTACAAAACTATGTGGTTATTGCTTATGATATGACCAAAGACATTTACTTATATTGAAATTACATTGAAATCAAACTCCTCTTTAGCCAATCAGAATGCTGAAATGACTTGGGTCATATTATAAATTCTAGTAAGGAAATAGGTTAGAAATTACTACAATATCTCTACCACCATAATTTAAGACACTGTCAGTCATTTTGAAAAACAGTTAGTTGATGTTATGTTATACTGTATACCAAATTCTTTTAAAAGTCACCAATTTTCAAAAACATTGTCAGCAAAATGCATGCAGCGGCCTAGGGAGAGGTTTTGGGAAGAAAAATCTAGATTCAATCATCTTACAAGTCAATATGACATAAGGCAAGATTTTCTAAGGAGAGGGAAAAGTTTTTATGCTCAGTTTTTATTCTCAGCACTATTTTTAGTCTTTTTGGAATGTTTGGCAAATGCAAAAAAAACGTTTTGATTGGCTTAAACTTGAGAGCAATAAATCAGCTGAATAGTTATCAGCAAGAAAAATCTAGATTGTTGTGTAGCCCTGTCAGCAATTACAATTCATATTATTGGGTTCTGTTCTAGATTCTACTAACTGTGGCATTTCTAGATTCTACAGTGGTGTAATATTGAGCAAGAGTCCTTGTTCGAAACATTTCATTCACATTGCACAATTTCCCTTAAATATTGAAGTCTATATCTGAAGTCTTCAAATGTTTCTAAAGTATTTTATTTGGTGATCCCTCAATTTTATGCTCTGTTGTCTTGCTGTGGTTGCTGAACTAATTTTAATTAAAACCTCATTAAAATGTCTGTTATGAAGGCTCACCTAGCTGTTAATTATGGTAATATGAACTTCAGAGCAAAACAGCTGTGGTTTGAACACCATTATTTACCAAGGACCTTTTAGTTTAGGGAAATCTTTGGCATGCTTGGAATGTATTGATGATTGCTCCAGTGCTATTTCCTTAGAAAGAAATTTCAGGAAATTTTATGCTTAAAGTGATCTTTGCATGAGGAACAGCTGAACATTTTTGATAATTGAAAGTCAATTAAGTTCAAGTTGTTTTGACTGACTATCACAGAAATGACCAATTTTTTATTATAATTTAACAAATTTTCGAGTATATTCCATACAAGATCTCTGAGAAATACAATGGTTATATGAGAAATTCAAATGAGAAAGAGAACCAGGAGAGATACAGAAAATAATATATCGAAAATTTTGAAAAAAACAATTTCTAGTATATTCCATAAAGATCTCTGAGAAATTCAGCGATTGTCAAGATACTGAGCAATAACTTGCATCAAAACAAATGGATTAGCTCATTTAATACAGGATGGAAATTATTATTATTTTTTAAATCTTGGTGTTTTCTTTCAATTTCGTTTATGTATTATGTATAATTTGTAATTGCTGCATGGAATAATGGCCCTGGGGCTTCTTCCAGGGATGCCAACCTGGAACTAAAGAAATCAGAGAAACTTGAGATCAAATAGTTATATTATGAGAAAATCAAATGAGAAAGAGGCGAGATACAGAAAATATATCGAAATTTGGAGAGAAAAATTCCTGGGAAGTTTTGGTAAAAAATTTGGAGGGTCCCAGTAAAACAGAGATTCTAAAGGGGCCTCACATGCTTGCCTGACAAGCAAATAATTCAAATCGCAATCCAATTCCTCAAGCACGTTAAGGCCTGGGATTCTAAATGGGCTTGGGGCTAGTCCCCCAAAACGTAAATTTGCCTTAAATTGCTTTAATCTTTTTAAGCAGGCTAATTTTGGTGTAGTGATAAAACTCGACAAACTTAAAATTTTGGTGTCATTTTTTAGTACGGAGTGACATCACAAGCCATGTCACGTGACTAAACAGTAAATTGCTTTTCCGGTCAGGAATAGTAACATCGTACTGTCTTGGCTGCTAAGCTATCATTTACCGTTAACGAGATATAAGGGTTGGAATCAGTTCAAGTGACCCAATCAACATATCAGCCCCTTCAAACACCTTAAAGGAGCAAACTTTTTCCACCAGCTAAGACACCACTATATAGAACCCCAAACAGAAATATTATTAGCTATTAACTTTTCCATAAGGAGTGAAACTCACCACCGGAGAAATTTTTGAGTTTTGAAACATGAAAATGTCACGTGACTGGCCACGTTGTCCAGTGTATCAGCCCAAATTCCATACTAAAACATTTCAATCGACGACTGTTAACTATCCTGAAAAATTCATGCCCCATCATTAATGGTTAGCAAAGATATTTGAAAGTTTGCAATTTTGTCGATTTTCTGAGCTGACCCAGGCCTTAATACACTTGAGTCCATCCTCTTGATAATAGATAAAACACTATAGATTTGTTTGATTTAACAGTTAAAAGGTCATTTAACAAACCTGGACTGTTATTTTCGTTATTCGCGGTAAACTTAAATGTATTTTTGGTGATTAGAATTAGACTTATTTTGTGACAGGTTGTACAAACATTAACCATGAGAATAACAAATGACAATGACAAATAACAAATGACCTTACAGCTGTTTCAGGTAACACGCGACTTTGCCGTTGCTGCCAGAGTTTTGCAGTTTCACAATCCGTGTCCGTGTGAGCCAATCATATCCTTACTCAGTGCATTCGATTGGCTTCCTTGCGAGACATGTCGCGACAGAAGCCAATTCACTGCACTAGGCGAAACTAGGCAAGGATCTGATTGGCTCACATGGTTTGATTGACTACACAGGAAACCCAACTGCCAAAAGCCCTCTCGATAAACAAGCTGGGTGGCGTGTTACCTGAAACAGCTGTAAAAAATGTATATATATCCAAACTGTGTAGGTACTCTTAGTAAAAGTGTCACTATTTTTTCCAAGTAATACTTCCACAATGATCCGCAGTTACTAAAAATAATGTTCGTTTTCAACTTCGTAGTGATTTCTACCCCTAAAAATATTTCTATATCTCTAAAAGGAATACATGACGGAGCACTAATTGTACCGGTACCGTAGGAACAGGCGGTACCGTACCATAACTGTACTGGTCCGGTTTTGTACCGGTCTCGTGTGAACGGGGTCTTAGACACACAGTTCACATTTGCAACATTTGCATGAAGTAATGGAGACTTTGTTTCATCACTGACTTTCTAAATGAAGTAATACTGAATACTTATTGTTGTGTCTTTTTTGTCGAAATGTTTTTAAACAAGTGTTGCGAAAATTGGACTACGGTTCTGTAATGGAAGTATGTGCTTTAGGGTTATTGTAGAGTATCCCCTGGAACTGAATCGGTAAATGGCTGAATCAGTAAATCCAAGCAATTCATTTTTGCTGGCCCAAGTATTTCAGTAACAAAGTTTAAATTACCTAAATAAAGGCAACATCTTCAATTCCCAGAAATCCCAAAGTCATATGGCAAACCTCAATACCTCTTTGCATCACAAGTCCGGAGTTCTGGTCCGTTGCTCATGGCTTTACTCAGCACGCTTGGCCGGCTGTTTGACCACTGTCTGCTGTACTGTGCGGTTTCTGTCTCTGCATATTGTAACATGATGCCAAAATAGATTCTCTGTCTTAGGTTTCAATTGCCCTTACATTCCTGTCATGTGCTAACATACATGTATCACTATAGCCTTGCACAAACCGCTCTCAAACAGAATTTGTCTCAACACACGAAGTATTCAAACGTTCAATGTATCAGTGAAACCTTCATGGATTCCTTTAAAGTATAATTCATTGAAAAGGCTCTTTATTATTGGAATATGGCTCGTGGTCTATTGCTAGATGTAGGAAATACCCTAGATGAGAATTTCAACCCCTGTACTTCAGAACACATGGGAGCTTTTGGTCTATGTTAACTCTCTTAAATGATGAAGATGAAGGTTGGTAATTTAGCTTGTGTGATTCAAATCTCATTGTTGAATTTGTTCATCTTTTAACTGTACTTTTTGGGAGATTATTTTGTAAGCCTTGAGGGTTTTTATTGGGCAGAATCTTCATATCAGCGAGATTCAGTGAGAGTCAGATAGCTGTCATATTCTACTGTATTTACCTTTCGTAATGACGTAGGTACTAGTAGTTTGATGACTTACAGTACCTTGAAATATGGCGATGGAATTTCTTTAGTCCGTAATTTTATATTTCCCATATAACTGTTCCCTCTATCGTAGCAATTTCATACCTAATGCCACCATTAAACAGAAACCACCATTAAATTAGAATGTTCTGTACATACCATAATATTCTTTGCACGCCGTTTTTGCTCTTGAAAACTTGTTTCTGATGTAATAAGTTGAACATGATGTACTCAAAGCATATTGGCAACAATATAAAGACTTTTTTATATGGAAAAACACGCCACAATATACTTTAATCATGCTATATCAATTTTCCCTCCCTTTCTGACATTCTTAACGGACAAGCAATATTATTGATCACCCACAGGAAATGATGCTTGTCCTACTGAAAGAAATATTATACCAGACCTATGGCACGTTCAATATTTTTCTTTATCAATCTTAACTTTATTTATGTGTTGGCTTTCTAGCCTTCCTTATCAAACATTTCCCTTGAAAGCATTTCGTGTTATGGAATGTCTGGACGGTGATGAAATCTAATGGGAGTCAATATCATTCTTTTAGCATTCTCCTCTGGCATTGATTGCTTTGAGAGCACTTTGTTGTTTTAAGGTAGCTGCTAAGTTATGTCTTTACTGTAATTTATACTTCCTTTCTAGATGGAAGTCCTTGTTGAAGAACCAAATCCCAACCAAAATACATGATTAGATAATTTCCTTGTTATGCTCAGCATGAACAGTGCATGTCTCATTCAGAGCATATAAAACTTCCAATGTCAACAAATTCTGTAGCCTAAATGTCCCAAGTGAGATTCTATGGAATACATAAGGGGCATTGTTTAGAAAAAAATGCTGCATAATCTTTTTATTGTTATAGTCAAGCAGCTAAGCCTCAATTATTTCTGAATGCACTTGGAACTTTCCAGGATAAACGACTTGTAGTACTTGTCATTTCTCGGCTTGGTACCATTTTCTGAATTTTTTTTTAATAGATGTTTTCTTCTGATTACGAAAACAAGTTTTCAAATTCCCAGTCAAACTTACTTTCATGTAGAAAATAAAGAAAAATACCAGGCACGTCTTTGACTGATATCAACCTCTGGTTCCACTTTCCTTTTTCTTTTATTTTCTCTTTTTAAATTTTCGGTGACAATCGAAAATATAATGTCAATTCAATTTCCAAAGATGTCGAACCAAAACAGAGATATGAGCACGTTAAAATTGTTATTCCCATCTCTGCAGTTGTTCCAATCTGCTCAAACAGGTCATAAGTGGTTTCCTTTGTAAGGAGAAAACTAGGAAGGGGAAATCCCTAGCACCAAGACTAAAATCCAAGGAAGTTCTTGAGACATAAGATCTCTGCTATGCCTATATTTACGTTGTACAGTCTGCTACCAAGAAGCTGATGCAATATTTCACACAAGATAGTATATTGTGCTGATGTGTGAAAATATGTCGCCGGCTTGGCTTCGAAGTATGTGTTGTGAAATAGGATATTGCATTTCTCTCCATGATCATTTTACACATTTTAAAGATATTGAGCAATGTCGTTTCATCACTCAGTTAAGACCTGTTCAAACATGGACTGACTGATTTAATTTTGGAGTTGAGGCACTTGGCCTTGACAATCTATTGTTTACTTTAAAAGTAGTTTCAAAGTAACTAGAGGTTAATCAAGCTGTTCAGATAATAGCCAGTTTTGCGCGATGAATTTTCGAGACGTAGTTTGATTTTGCTTTTCCCCTATTCCGCCAATCAAACCATCTAAGCAATCAAATCCTTGCCCTGTTTCGCCTAGTGCAGTCAACTGGGTTTTCGTCGCGAAAGAAAGCCCTGCACTAGACGAAAGGGCAAGGACCTGATTGGCTTAGAATGTTTAACTGGCGAAAAAAAAATGCGCAGCGTGAAGAAACGACAAGCTGTAACGAATTGAGAACAAAATACGTAGTGGCAAGAACAGGGGACTTGGCAAGAGTTTTTACTTGTTAATTTTCCATATAATATATTGTTGCCAATCATAGCTTCTAACACATGAAACAAATCTTTTCGAATCGTTTGTTCTTGTTCGCGCTTTCGAGTTTGGGGTTAATTTTGGAATACCTTTTTCAAGAAACCTTCCAGCTGACTGCTGGGTCGTGTATCGCTTTCTATGAATCTTTACGCTCTTTCTTCTCTTCATACCACACATTTCACCGTATAACACTGGCTTTATTCCTGAAACCTAATGACTGAAAGACTGCTACAAGCTTATAGCTGATTCCGGTTACACATTTGAATCACAGTTAGCTTTGTTTCTCCACAAACAACAGAACACACTGTAGAACTAAATCGCAAAAGCTCGGAGCACATTTCTTTATCGCACTCGTATGCGAGATGAAAGGCACGTTTCTGACTTTGTGGCTAGAAAAGTTAATTTCCTGATGCGAACATCACTTTGCCGGCGAACTTAAACTTGCCAACTGACCAAAGCACAAAGGCGCCGTCGAGATTCCTTGGGCTGTGTTTTTGGCAAAGTTTTGTAGGGAACAGTAGACTTCGCTGTTAATCAAATAAAAACTACATCCAGAAGCAGAAATTCCCTGCTAACAGAGGAACAGAAATTCCCTGCTAACAGAAGAGCGGAAGTTCCCTGCTAACAGAAGGAGAGAAAAAGTGAGAGAGACTTTTTCTCGCCGCCTGAGAGACCTCTGTTAGCAGGAAAAGCAGAAATAGCGAAACGGCAGCAAACCTATTTCACGCTAGTCAGCGACCACAATCATTGGAGCAAAACACCGTTGCCTAGAATGTTTTTACGGGAAATCTTTGCTTGGAAATTCTGCTTGCAAACTTTGTTAAGTGCGACCCTTGCCTTAGTAGGAAATAAAAACAAAACAACCTCCTAGTTTTCGATAAACTCTCATTTCTATCATTATTAATTGCTGTTTTTTTCTTCTTCTCCAGAATCCGCCAGTGACTCGCCACTTTTTAGAAAGTGGACGCCATCCTCATCTCAGGTTGGTAAAGATTTCATTAATATCATAAAGAAACACACTCTTCACGTTTTAGCTGCAAAATAGGTGCGGCTTATCTCGTAGATAAACTCATCAAAGGCTGTCTAGGGTGAAGGAAAAATGAGAGATTTTATTTATAACCCGAGAGAAGTTTGTTATGAAAATGTCAGAGAAGAATGTAAAACGTTTTAACGAGAGATCTTAGTAAATCAACTAGCGAAGTAAACAGGAAAACTTAGACTTCAATAGAACTGCTAGACATTTTGCTTTCTTTTGATGCAAGGGCTTTCTTTTGCTTGCTAGCAATTCTATAATTTCCAGATGTCTGTTATAATTGTCCAATTACATTAACCTTATGACTTTGCTTAAAATAAAGTACATCGTTTGCGCAATTTCGGAAAGGGTCAAGGGGGATCGGCAATTGCTAGCGTTTCAACTGCAAATTGTTGTAGCTTGTACTTCTCTCGAAAGGAAAATTTTAATCCTTAAGAGTTTCAAGTGACATTGGCAGGATAGACGTTCAAAGGGAAATCACTTGTTACAATTCGAATACCGTTTTGAAAACCTCAAATGAGTATCGAAAGTAGTATCGAAATTTTTTTCTTCGCATTTTGATTGGCTGGGCATCGCAACTGCTCTCCTAGCCATTCAGATTGGGCAGTAGCAAAAAAAAAAATCCCCCCCCCCGCTCTCCTCTTAGAAATCCTGGCTACGCCCCTGTGATTCAGTGATGTAAACTAGGTATTATTAAACATATCATTCATTCATTCACTAGCCGTAACACTCCCCCTTTAAGAATTGGTCTTCGAGTATTTTAATGTAGCTGGGTAGTTGTTGAGCGACATACTGGACCTTTTTAAAAGCTCTTGAAATGATCTTACGCTTTATGTGTATGTTATCTACAAAATAACTTAATGGCTAAAATTCACAGCTCGTTAACGTAATACTGTTTTTAATAATATTTGGCTCAGTTACTCGATGTCTTATATTATCGAGAAAACATTGTGAATGGAGGGCGACGACGGCAGAGAAATGCGCATGATTATAGAAGAGAACGATTACATGAGCGGATTCATGAATTCAAATGCATTTCATCCGTTATCTTGTGAACTAGGAGGTGAAACTGGTAAGTTGTAAGTGAATGCGGACGATTTTGTTATAGTTTCAGTTTGATATGATTGCAAATGGATGTGATTTTGCTGTTAACGATTTATAATACAAAGGAACTTAAACGATTGATGAATACTGCGAAAACGATGAAACTGTAATCAAGTTGTTTTATACCGACATCTTGGGAAGCAAGTGATAGAAAATTATCTAATGAGGCGAAGAGACGCGCTAGAAATAATCCTATAACGAAGTGATAGTCATGCGCGTTTCAAACCTTGGCCATCCGATTAAATTCCTTAAGTTGTTGAAAAGTTTATCTACTTAGTTATTGCTGCTAAGCAAATAAATGACAGATTTTAAATTTCTGTTTTCCTTTTTCTTCATTCTCAATTATAAAAATTCGAAAACGGAATGTTTTCGAGATTTCTAAAAGGAATTAGTCTGCTAATAAAAATGAAAACAATAATAAAGGAGAGGCTTACTATGGCTCTCTAAAGCAGGTGTTAACACTTGATTATGTTTAATTATTAATTATCTCTATCTAGTTAATTTCACTAAAACCAGGAATTGTTTTCTTCCCATATTTTGTGTATTTCACGTATTGTTTTCAAGAACTACGAGTATCCCTGCATGGTTCATTTTGATATATTTATGAAAGCCCGGCTTGTTTCTCGGTCCAGTCGCATTCTTCGGAATGATGGCGAGGTCAACAGCACTCAGAGTGATCAAGCATTTGCTCCGCCTCAGAAAAACTTCCAAGCGAATTTTGACCAGTACGAATTAACTTTTTTCCAATTTACTACCGAAATCACTAAACTGTCGGCACCCTCGAAAATTCGATCGATCGTTTGTCAGTTTCAGCTCGCTCGTCTGGCCGTTTCGATCGATCGAAATGATCACATGACACGCTTCTTCCATTGTTTGATACCAAATTTGAATGTCACGTGACCATTTCGATCGATCAAAACAGGCCAGACGAACGAACCGACACTGACAAACGATCGATCGAATTTTCGAGGGTGCCGACAGTTTAGTGATTTCGGTAGTATATAGCAAACCATTGTTTCTCGCTGTTTTGCTTTTTCTATTCCGCCAGTCAAATCATCTAAGCCAACCATGTCCTTGCATTGTTTCGTCTAGTGCAGTCGAATGGGTTTTCGTCGCGACAGAAAGCCAGTCGACTGCACTAGGCGAAACAGGGCAAGGACCTGATTGGCTTTGATTTTTTTTTTGACTGGCGGAACAGAAAAACTCGAAACCCCATTTTAACAGCTATTTCACGCAACACGCGATCCATTGCGTTCAAAACATCGAGTGGGATTCTGGCAGTGTTTTTTTTTCTGCGGCAATCAGATCCTTGCGTAGTTTCGCCTACTGTAGGTTCGCCTACTGTAGTTTCGCCTTGGCTTCTGTCGCGGCATGTCTCGCAAGGGAAGTCAAGCGATTGCATTTGGCGAGACTAGGCAAGAATCTGATCAGCTCACACGAATCGTATTGTTTGACAAGACCGAAAACCTAACTACCAAACTCTACAAAGCTGTGAACGACGAGGTCGCGTATTACTTGAAAAAGAACTGCAAGATTACCTAACATCTGCAACACTTTTTCTTCATTGTTTTTACTTATTTCCGATTCTGTATTTTATTTCAGGAAGCGTGAAAAAGAAGTTCGTACAGAAAATTCTTTCGCCAATTCTCAAGTCAACTTCGCTGGAGGAGAACATCGGTGGGGGCCGAGTGTCGAGCTCTACGGAACTCCAACTAAGTCCTTTACCAGGTGGCGTGGATTCGTTACTGAATGGCGGCGTTCCACAAGGGTTGATCCATATTGATGCAACTACCTTCGCCAAGGAGATCACCCTGATTGACAAGGAGCTATTTGTGAGGATCCTTTGGCACGAGTTAGAAACGTGTGGCTGGATGACCAAGACAAGGTTGGTTTAATAACTGGTTTAACTTGTTTAACCAGTCAGTAACCTCTGTAAGTTTAGCTAAATTGCGTAGTGGTAATGAAAGGGATTGACAAAGGCAGTGCGGTGATAAACGACTAACCAAATACAATCGTCAGGAAAAAGGAGATCAAACCCAGAGCAATAATGATGACCGACATAACACTGTAGCAAATTTTTGTCGTTTTCCTATGCTTTTGCTGTCAATATATAACGTCGTCGAGTCGCTAGTATGAACCAGGCTTTAACATATTCGATTGGTTCAACACGAGCTTGATATCCAATGTTTTTATCCGTTCAGTATGTGCGCTCGCCTGATGTAATGGAGATGGTGGAATTCTTCAATCGAATCGCTATGTTAGTAGCTAGCGAGATCCTAGCAGAAGAAACGCCACAAGCTCGCGCACGAGTCGTCTCTAAAGTGATCCAGGTAAATGTGGTGTAATTTATCAAACACAAGACAGAGTGTAATATATATTAAATAAACACGAGACAGAGTGTACTTTATAAAACACGAGGCAGAGTGTATATTATATCAGACACAAGACAGAGTGTAATATATCAAACACGAGACAGAATTTGCTATATAAAACACGAGACAGTGTAATATATGAGACACGAGGCAGGGTGTTGAGACACGAGGAATAGTGTAATATATCACACACGAGACGGAGTGTAATACATCAACACGAGACAGAGTGTACTATATCAGACACGAGACAGAGTGTACTATTACCTATAGGGTAGCACGAAAATGTGACCCGAAACTCCCCCTTCCCCCCCTTGCCGGACATTTGTTGCTCCCCCACCTAGTCCAATGTGAAGGGCACCATACAGGAAGAATTATCATGGTCTTGTTTATCTATAACTCTTTAATACCAAGGAAATATTAGGAAATTAGGAAATAGACAAAATTGCCTCCACCCTCCCCCCCTTTGGTCGAAATGATGGCACCCCTCCCGAAAACTGATTTATTTCACCTAAGGAACATTTGGTCCAAAATTGGCGCCTTTACGCACAAGTGCACGATTGTACCTATTTTTCCCTTAACAGACTCTACTATATATCAGACACGAGACAGAGTGTACTATATCAGACACGAGACAGAGTGTACTATATCAGACACGTGACAGAGTGTATATAAATCACGAGGCAGAGTGAGTGTTGGTTTAAAAAATGAGGCAAAGCCGGGAGGTGTTTGGAAATCCTGATGAAAAACACTTTCGAGTGCTTGATATTACTTCTCAAACGAATCATTTAATGTCGAGAAAAAGAATGAATAAAATCTAATTAACGCCTTTTGTTTCAGATTGCGGATAAATGCCGACTCCTCGGAAACTATAACTCCCTCAAGGCCCTGATGGCTGGACTCCAATCTGCACCGGTCTTCAGACTTAAAGAGACGTGGAAAGAAGTTCCTTCAAAACGAAGAAAGTAAGGATTGTCCGCCCTCACGAATTGTCCCTCAATCGAAACCGGTTTACACTCACAGCGATTTTTATAACGCCCAAGTTGCACTTCGAATAAAACGCCAGTATAAACAAGACGCAAATAGTTGGGCGTAATCTCGGCGATTTTTCTTGCGCGATTTCGTAATGGTCTCAAGCATGCTCGAAATATATTATGCAATTCGATCCGAGACAAATTGCACTGGGCACCAGAGCCTTCACTCGTTATGCTAAGCCAAGACGCCGCGAGTCAGTAAACGAAGCGTGTCAGTAAACGAATGAAGCTTGGAGACTAATACTTGGAGAATATTTTTTTATAGTAATGCTTACCCTATTTCCTGTATTAGGGCGAATGACTAGGAAGAGCAAACCAAACTTGCACTTTACTTTGTCCTAATTGTCAAGGGCTTTTGTCTTTGTTTGGTCGGCCAGTCAAAATCCGGCCACACACCAGGCGGTTTTGTTGTGACTGATCCGTGTTTCAAACCACGACAGACGGAAACAGTATTTTTGTTCGCTATCTAAATTCAAATGTTTTATTTTCAAACGTCGGAATAGAGAAGAGCAGTACGTGTGGGCAGCGCGCGATAAAACATCTTTGCACATAGCGGCAAAAATTATTGTCCAATCGGCTAGTGTGCGGCGACCTTATAACCGTTCTCTCCCTTTGATTAGTTATTTACTGTACGGTTCGTTGTTCTAAAACAGCATTTTGACAGCCTCGTAATATTTAACAATTAGACCTCGAGGCCGAATGGTCTATTGATATCATAGCACATGAGGACGAGAGGTCTAATTGTTTTAGTATAAACCAACTAGTTGGTCAGTTTTGGCGATGAATTCCATTATTTTATGTTGAAAAAATCACGTTTTCTTGCAAAGAAAGGTGGTCACTAATAGACCATTAGTAGCTCAGCCAATCAGAATGCAGGATTTGTAGACCATTAGTTGGTTTATACTAAAACATGGTATGGGCTCAGGAATCAAAGCCCAAAATATGGCCGGGATCTTGGCTCAGAGGAGCTAATTGTAGCTCACGGATCAAAAGGATGGGAGACGGGATAAATAGTTTCAGGTCCGGATCAGGGATCAGAGTTTTTTAATGAGAACAAGGATCGTAAATTAAGGCATCAATTATGGCTCAGGGATCAAAATTATACTGTCTAAAATAAGGGATCATTGTGACCGAAATATATATATGTTATTTACCGACTGGGAGGTCCGTATAGGGAAAAACTGTGACCGAGGGCTAGAAAATATTGACAGAGGCCGAAGTCCAAGGTCAACATTTTCCAGGCCGATGTCACAGTTTTTCCCTATACGGACCGACCTAAATAATAATAACTTATTTCTTTTTTCCAACTCTAAAATTTGATTTTTTTTCGATGAAAACAAGCGCGCGCAATTGGTTAGCGTGACCTATGAAGATTGGAAAATATTGCCCGCGCGCGGGCTCTAAGAACCAATCAGAATGCAGAATTCGTTACAGTGCTCCCTAAGGAAAAAAACATGTTACGAGCCTGATTTTGACGTCCCTATATTATCCTTTCAGGAAATTCCGAGACCTGTCAATCATCATGGGAGAAACAGACAACTTTGCGCTTTACCGGAATGAACTGTCCGATTGCCTTGATAATGGTGCGTGTCTTCCGTTCCTGGGAGATTTCCTGACTCAGATCGCCCAAAGACAGGCCTACTTATCAGTCAAAAGAAAGCAGCAGGCAAAACACAACACGGACAATTCCGATAATGCTGAAACTACCAACGATGAAGACTTAACGGATGGCGTCACAGCGGATGGCGTCACAGCGCTAGACTGCAATGGCGTGACGTCACGCACCGAGTCAGTCTCTTGCCCGACGACACCACGCGAAATCTCACCAAACGCGTCACGTGACATGACATCGGTCACGTGCGCCTCGATACTGTCACGTGACCGTAGCAGTAGGCGCGGTTCGGCGCGAAGTAAATTCAAGCGATTTCACAGTCGACAACACAGCGTAGAGAACGATGTTTCGCACCACAGTAGGAATAACAGTTCGGAGTTGTTGGATTTGCCTGGCAGAGGTTCGACGCATGGTTTTCGTGGCAAACTAATGCCTGCTAGCTCGGACTCTGTTATTAGCTCGGCTGGTAACGAAACCTGGAGGTCGCGTACGCCTGGGAGCAAACCACCGCTTTTGCGGCGTCTGTCCGAGAGTGCTTCCTTCTCGACGCCATTCGGACACAGTTTCCCTGGGAAACCGAAACGGAGATTATCGGAAAGCGCGAAGTCCAGCAAGTCACGCCGGTTTTTCTTGGACGGTTTTGTGCGACGCAGTACCAGTAGTAACTCGGTCAAAGAGGGCCGCGCGGGACGAGGCTCGGAGAGACTGGGGCACAGTTTTAGTACCCAGTCCATTCGCGAAGGAAGCGTCACGATGAGTTCAGACCCCCTCGGCAAGAGTGTTAGCACACCTCTTATCAAGGATGGGACATCGCGTGATGTGTCACGCGATGTATCACGTGACGTGTCACGCAATACGTCACGCGAACGGGTCGACGAGGAAGAGAGGAGAGAATCACTCGTCAAGAACACTGAAGCAGGTTGGTATAGGCGTGCGTGTCGTGACGTCATAGGGCCTTGTGAAATTTTCAAGTTCGTAACAGGACACGTTGTATATAATCCGTCTAGAAAACTGGAATGATCTCCCTAAATTGGCAAAGTCATACAAGGATAAAATTAGGTGCATCGTAAAGTGGTGTTTAACTACGTACACGAACCAGCTAACTAAAACCTAGGGACACCATTGAGAATCGCACGATGTTTACCCAGAGAAACAAGGGAACATCTTGTCGTACCAAGAAAGCCAAGAAATTTCTTGTATGGAAGTTCCTGCTTACCATATTTGGAATCCCAGAAGTTTTTCTCGCTTTTCCCCACGCGGAATCGCCGAACAAACCTCAAAATCTGCAGATTCTGGAGAAAAAAGTTACTGTAGGTCGTCATCTATGTTTTGGTCCCCCAAGCGCCTGCAACTATTAACAGGTAACCCGCGTCACGCACAAGCAGGCATTGACGAAAACGAGAGCTTTTTCTTGATATGCAGGATATCCCACTAATAACCAAAAAAAAATTTGATTGAGAAGTCTTACTAACTGTTTTTTTATCTCCCTAGGAACTGAATCACAACTGCTGCAATTCCAGATGGCAGCCATTCAGTACGACTACACCAGTCGCGCGGAGGTGCGACAATTTCTTCTCAATGCCTCCTTCAATACGGAAGAAGAAAACTACAGGCTGTCACTCAAACGGGAAGCGCCCGTCAAGACAAGCTGATTTCCATGGCAACGAATGACGTAACTATGGCAACCATAGTTGTATGTCACGCATGACGGTGTTTGACGTGACACAAATCGATGTGCAATGAAAGACGTAACTATAGCGACCATAGTTCGTGTCACGCGTGACAGTGTTTGACGTGACAGAAATCGATGACGCAGGTGTATTATTTCAAGATATTCCATAGTTTAGAATTTATGCGGCGTTGCTCAGTGACGCTTTGCTATCAATCACGTTGCCATAACAACACAGCTGGGCTGTGATTGGTTTTTAAAGGACTAGTATATAGATTATACTATAGGTGTATATGATAATATCAAGTAGATAGTATAGAATTTAGCTGAAGCTAGGAGATAGACTTGGCTTATGGTAAAATTCTTGTCGTTTTGTGTAGAAAGAAAATCTCAATATGGGTTATTTCTGAGCATTTTAAACTTGTTATTCCAGTTTTTTCAATTTTTTTAACTAAGATATTCATGCTTGCATTACTAGTTTTCAATTCAGTCATTTTAGTAAACTGGTGTCACGCAGTGCAGAGCTTGTTGATTACGTGACAAGTCACCTGGTGCATAAGATGGGTTTCGTGAGAAGTCAAGTTTTTTCTTATTTATTTTCTAGAATCAAATCGCATTTTTGGCCAGCTTTTCCATTCAACCTTTTCATCTCTTCATTAGAACCATATTTTATTATTATTATTATTAAGCTACCACCAGACAAGAGCCTTCTTGTTGAAAAAAATTCTCCACGCAAATTACTTGGCCATACAGTTCGTTTTCATCGTTTAGCAAGGGTAAACATCGGATAAACTGCTTTACCTTTAATTCTCCTTGGCATCTTCAGGTTACCTGTGGAGGCCGCCACAGGCAACCCGCAAGGAAACTTTTAGCTTTGGGCTAGCTGAAACTTTATGGGATAATTGCAATTTGTTTTAAGGTAAATATTTTTATAAGATGTAAGCTTTCAGTTGTAAATATTCCAGGCGTTTTTAAACGGAAGTTGTGGACATGAAAATTATTTAGCTTAGACGGGATAACTTATGTAATAGATATAGAATAGGAACACGATTATTGCTAAAAACCGTTGTTTCGCACTGCGCATTTTCATGGGTTTTTTTTGTTCCGCGTCAGTCACACCTTCTAAGCCAATCATGCTCTTGTCCTGTTTTGCCTAGTGCAGTAGAATGGCTTTCTGTCGCGACGAAAACCCAGTCGACTGCACTAGGCGAAACAGGG
The DNA here is from genome assembly GCA_033964015.1 of Scolanthus callimorphus. Taxonomy (NCBI): domain Eukaryota; kingdom Metazoa; phylum Cnidaria; class Anthozoa; order Actiniaria; family Edwardsiidae; genus Scolanthus; species Scolanthus callimorphus. Next base: position 29,890,886 of record CM066916.1, on the reverse strand, counting down.
CAACGATCTGATTGGCTTAGATGGTTTGACTGGCAGATGAACAGAAAAACAAAATCAAACCACGTTTTGAAAATTCACGGCGCGAGACAGCGGTTTTGGTTTCAGAGTGAGATTTGCAATAGTTGACTCCTTTTCGAAGTCGACGACAAATGTAGGAACATGTATTAAGGTACCTTCCGTCGTAGATGAAATTTGATCTCGTATTTTTTTGTTTAATTTATTTTGTTAATATTATGCTGTAAACTCTGCTCAGTCCATCTGTAACAATCTCAAAAGGCTAAGATAAATAAAAGAAGAAAAAATCTACTCTTTGTTTTTCTTTGTTGTTCCTCCTTTTACCCTGGTCCCAGGGTGAAGTTTCCGTGTTTTCGAGCCAAATTCAGTCGTATTTTTTTTAGTGGTAGTTCGTTTTGCCTCAGTGATTCTAGTCTTGCTCTGATTCTTGCTGAAACTTCACCCTGGGGACACTCACTAGGATTCTCAGTTATACAGTGTATCAATCGGGGCCTCCTAACATTGGATGGTGAATTTAGCGCCTTCTCATAGGTAGCAGGATTAGTTCCGGAACGAGATCGCGTAATCGTCTCCCTTGAATAATACGATTTTGTTCCGGAACTAATCCTGCTGCAAATGAGAAGGCGCTTAATTCACCATCCAATGATAGGAGGCCCCGAAGCTCCGCCTTTGGGACTGACGTTTTTGATTGATAGAACTGAGAATCCTAGTGAGTGTCCCCAGGGTGAAGTTTCAGCAAGAAACAGAGCAAGACTAGAATCACTGAGGCAAAACGAACTACCATTGAAAGAACCCAAATACGACTCCAAACTTGGTTCGAAAACACGGAAACTTCACCCTGGGACCACCAGGGTATCCCCCTTTTGGCAGCGTTCACACTTCGCCACAAGAGATTTCCGAAAACGGGCACGTTCTTGTCAGGAGCCAATGAAACCTTGAATTACATATTTTTCACATGTGAAAAGTAAAATGTCACGTGACTGGCCACGTCACCTGTGTATCAGCCAAAATTCCATTCTAAAACATTCCTTTGAAGTATTTGCAGGACCGCTTACAAGTAAAACTTTCTTAAAACATTCCACTCGATGAATCTCGATTTAAACTTTATACAACACAACGAGCATGACGTTTTTTCGAAAGCTGGTCTGTTCCATTCCACTTCTAAATGAAATTGGAGAGAGTATATTAAGAGAAGTCATACAAAGCAATACAATATTCAGGAACGACTTCGCTTTATCGATTGCGGTTTAGGTCAGGCCCGTAGCCGGGGGGTTTCCGGGGGTGCACAAGCACCCTCCCACGTGACAAAAAGGTCCACATAAGTGTTTGAAAACACTGTTTTAGTGACTAAATGGGCCAAACAGAAGACTGCAGTCACTATGGCATACAGCCAGTTTCGTATATTTGCTTTTTCTAGTGAATTTGAACTCGCGGTTAATCAATACATACCACGTTGGTCCGCTTTTTCTAAATTAGCATCCCCCCCCCCCCCCCCCCCACACACACACAAAAAAAAATCCCTGGCTACGGGCCTGTAGGATAAACAAATCAAAATAGGGACATATTTCCAGCGTCGGGAATAAGCAAAAAAGCATTCTAGAAAATTCTAGAAACTTACTATTCTCGTATTCTCGTTGCGTCTAGTTGATCCCTGCGTCTTATCTGCCGCGTGGCCGCAACGATATGTAAATTAAGCTACGATAGCTTGCAGGACGTAGTGAAAAAAAAACAATCATTCTATTGTCTCTATTTTTCTGGCACTCCACGTGATCGCTTCATAATAAGGTCTTGTTTTATTTCTTTTTGTTCTTTCTATTGACTTTTGAGTGAAAGGCCATTCTATTCTACACAACGAGAAAAGAGTGACAACAATGTGGAGGATCAGGAATGGAATCAAAAGGGTCATGTGACCCAAGAGTTCAATAGGTTAAAACAACACTTTCGTAAATGCCGAAAATAAATTCATTTATTTCTATTGACTTTTTTAATGCCATGTCGTCACACGACGACACGAGACAATTTTTCTTGCAACTCGCAACGCGACGATGACGAATTAAAAAAACATTACAAGTTGCCGCGGGATGTTCCACTCGATCACACACTCGCAACATTTTTTGCAAGATGCAAATTTACGCCCGCGATAAAATAATAAAGTACAGCGGCGAGAAATGAATGGTGTGCGCTGATTGGCTAATAAGAAAAAACATTGCCTCGTGATCGAGTTGCAGAGAAATGTTACACGCAACAATTTTGCTCGCAATGTTGCAACGCGCAATATTTCCTGCAGACGCGCGCAATTGGGGTTGCAAGAAAAATTGCGCATGCCTTATGTGACATGGCCTTTGGGGGAGGTTGCGCTCCGAAATCCACCAGAACTAACAGCGGGGAATAAATCCCACTTCCCGTTCCAGAGGCACGTGATTATCACAAAGCTCTTAAGTCACGCAATTGGTCACGCTCATCATTGCTTCCATGCAAATGACTCACAAGATGACACGAGGGTTTGTCAGCATCTACGTTTAGTAACACTTTAGAATTCCCCCCTGCAACTCCGTTCCTAAGAAATCTTGCGCAAACCCTTCCTTTCAAAGCGCACAAAACATGCAATCCATATCAGAGGGCTATACTAGTAGGTGAATCGCTGGGAAACCCTTACTGTAATGTAATGGGATTGTTCGTTTGCCGGTGTGGCCAACCAGAAGAAACGTCGGATTACGAAAACATCACAAAATATGAAGGAGACAGCAAGCTCGGGAAACGCCACGGAAAGGGAGCATACTTTTACCCAAATGGAGATTTATTTGAAGGAGAATGGAAATGGGGAAAGAAACACGGATATGGAGTGTATACGTATGCAAATGGCGTAAAGTAAGTGGCGCATTTAAGGTTTAAATATGTATTCAATTAAGTTCAAGCTACAAGAATGATGCCGTGCCGGCGTAAAAGTTTATTGTTGTTTCGCCCTGCATTGCCGGGTTTAGCCGGGTTAAGAATTAAAGAGAGATGACAGATGATTTTGAGATGACCTTTGTTCATCATCTGTCAAGAAATTTAAAAAATAACCACATTATTACACATAGAAAATGAATTAAAATAATGCATTCGGTTTCCGAACAGTTTTTGCTTGAGGCGGGTTTTCAGTATTTAAATAATGAAATCGGGGAAAACCGCAAAAGAAAGCATACAATGCATATTTTGCAGAGGAAAGACTCAATAAATTTGACAATGACATAGCTAAATTGCCACTGAGCCATACTGTAGTAGAAAGGGCAAAATGTTTTGTGATTTTTGGAGGAAACTTGTTGTTGATAAAAATTGCGAGAAATCTTTTTGAAGCGTGCACATCAAAGTTGAGAATTCACAATTGCGTTCGACACTTGAAGGTGAATAATGTACTTGAATTCTAAACCCTTGAATGTTGTGCACCTGTTTGACGCTTGTCTATCACGTCGATTAAACTTAATAGGTATTTATTTGTTATCGCTTGGTTCTTATATTTCTTTTGGTTTATTATCTTTTGATCTCGCCGCAAAATATGCACTGTTTTAGCGTGTTATTAAGATGAGGCCTGTGAATCAGCTCGGTAATAAAGTGAAAAATGCATAACACTTTCACTTCTCAGAATGTTTTGTTTTCTACACATTTTGCCGCGTGATCTGACATGTCAGAGCTCCCCATTCACGTACCCAGAGCTCCCCGGCTCGTCTGCTCGCAGGGGAGGCTCTGGGGACATCACTTCGTGGGGAGGCACTAGTGACGTCACTGAATTGCCCGTCTGTCTGTCATCTTTCTCTTTGTCTGTCTTGCCTGTCTGTCTGTATGAACACGTACCTGCCGAGGAACGAGGCACAAAATCCCTCAACTTGTCGCGCAACATTGCTGCGTTGCAAGTCTACTGTTCAGTTTGTTGCTCGTTTTTCATCAAATGCACAACATTTTGTTTTGATGATCACACATGCGAGCCCGCCCATGGCGGATTCTATTTTGCCCGTTATCACCTCATTTCTATTGACTAATCAACTTGAATTGTAGGCACAATGATGCGCGACAAGTTGTGTGTTGATGAAAAACGAGCAACAAAGCCAGAATTTGTGGCTCAAAGTAGACCCACACTCTACTTCGCGCAACAAGTTTTTACAACTTGCAACAAATGTTTTTGTTGCGTGACAAGTTGTGGCGCGAGATGAAAAACGCGCGCAACAACATCGATCATCAACTTGCAACCCAACGATGTTGCGCGACAAGTTGAGGATTTTTGTGCCTCTTATTTTCCCGGCTTTAGTATCAATATTGTTATCTGTCTCTTTATCTGCCTGTCTGTAGTTTGCCTGTCTGTCTCAACATCACACCTGCTTTGAATGTTACTGAGTGCCGTCTATTTTTGTTTATTAGGAAGCGAGGGTTCTTTTACGAGGACAAGTTTGTCGGAGAGGATCCCGACCATCTTTTCGCCGAGCCCGTCAGCGAGGAGGACGATCCAGCGAGACCTCTAACCCCGCAACAACCCCAGTAAGTTTTCAACATGAGTCCATAACTAAGAGTAAAGCCCTGGCTAAACCATTGGGCACATGTAGCGCGCAACATCGAAGCAGGGCACGTTTCCCAATTTAGCCACTCGAGAAACATTGTTGTGCGCGACAAATTTTGTAGCCGGGACACAAGACGTGTTTCTTCGCAAATGCGGATTGGCTAAGAGCGAGAGCGCGAGATTAAAAGGGCATTTTTCTAAATTGTAATTGAAGGCAAAATTACTTCTCTTTGTTCTTTTTGCCAATTCTGGGAGTTCATGTGTTAGGCCGTGGCGTTTGTTCAACTGTCAAATTTTGATGGATGAACGAATAAAAATGCCTTCTCATTGGTTCAATTTTGCAGTCAACACGCGCGCTAATTTTGTCATTTTCTCAAATTATTTTTTTCAAATTGCCCGAGCCCAAATTTAACTCGGCCCAATGTGATTACCTATACAATGAGTGTATTCATTAAATTTCCACAGAGTGAGATCGCCAACAGTGGAGGAAATTCTACGACAAAAAGAAGCAGAAATTGCCGCAAGGCGGGAGCGAAATCGTCAGCGACGAGAAGAAATTCGCAAGAAATACGATCTTACAAAGAATGCTAGGCCTGAAAAAAATCGAGACTCGCCCTACAAGAGACTAATCGATCAGAAACGAGGCATGTATGCTTCAGTTTAGCACATGAAGGCTTCTCGTGGGTGTTTGAAGCCGAAAACAATAGCTCACCAGAGATAGAACGCGCGGAGAAGTAGGGGTACATTACCGTAAGTGGACAACATCCAACAGAGAAAACCGCAAACTACATCTAAATGTCTTCGCAGAAGTGGAACTTCCTCGCTAGCAGTAGCCTGCGGGCCGGCTCTCCAGGTTAAATTTTTTTTTTTGGGGGGGGGGGGATAGTTCATTTTCTTGGCGTGCGGGATTCCTGCGACACAGGAAACCCGCGCGGCAAAAAAAAAAAAAAATCAAATATCCGAAAAAACCGACCGGAGAGCCGGCTAGAGGCTATGCCAAGTAGCGCAGAGGCCTCTTTTCTCTGCATTTCGGTGGCTCAGGCCTCTGCTAGCGGGGAAAAGTGGAACGTGAAATACGGTTGTATAGTATTTTAGAAGACGCAAGAAACATGGAAATACAACGTTGCTCCTAAAACCACATGTACCATGAGAACAAGAAGTTTATTTTGCAAATAAATAGAGTAGGGAAATAAGGTAACGCCTAGAAAAACTGGTCGAGGCGGATGGCATTAGATTTACAAACAGATTATTATTAATATTTTTCATTAGAGCTGCATCACTTGTTTATACATAAAAGGAAAAAGCGAAAAAGGGGAAAGAAAATTAAGTAAGATGAATTTAAAAAGATGTTATTAAGCGAATGAAAGTTTGGGCATCCTCGAGATCATTTTATCCACCCAATATAATCGTTTTCAGTTTCTAACAAATGCATCAATATTTTTCTTAATTGTTACTTAAAATGTGACTCATGAACCATACTTCATAGCTGGAAATGATAATTCGTACCTAACTCGCAGCAATTCATGTCAATTTATTTATCAAAGCAGTGAACAAAATGCTACTGAATGTTTTTAATGTAGTTTGGTTTGCCAAATTCGTAGAAAATACGAAGAAAGCGTCTTCATTATGATACATGATTCATGGTTTTACGGAGCAATGTTACTTGAAAGAGGTGCATAGTGGTGTTCACAAACCTGTGCAATACAGGTTAGCATTTTACACTATTTCTTTCTTCATTTGTCTATTAAACTTTGGCCCACGGATTTATGAAAACCAACTAGCATAAAATATAGTTTTGTAAATAAAGAACGCCACAATCCATGCATTTTTACAACAACGAAATATATAGAATTAGAATACGCGCATCTTGCTAGTCTCGACTTTTGCAAGATTTCTATCGCGCATCTGCGATATATTTACAAGTATTACAGTTATCGCCGCAACGGTACGAGCCAGTAGGGAGGTTGTTTATGAAAGGTTTAGTAAGCTCAGCTTTAACAAGAAGGTCTCGAAGGTTTGGCTTCTGCGAAAGGTAATTATAGTCTAGGAGGAGATTCTGAGAACGTGCCTAGAAAACGAGAAACGTAGCACATCTACCACATACTCTTGAAACTATGCTAGTTTGATAGCCACATTTCCAAGGAACATTTTTGGCCACGATGTACTAATGGAACGTTGGGACATCATAGTGCTAGGGGCCAAAGTGTGAGGGGCATTATGGTCCCTCCAATGCTCACCATGTTTCGCATAATGGTTTCAATAAACTTTAAAGTAACATAACATTTCGAACAATGGTGCAACAGTGCTCAAACTTGGTAAAAATATTGATACACAGCACCTCAAGTCAAATCTTGTGTCAAAACGGTGATCCTGGTTTCCATAGTAACCGTTGCTAAGGAAAACCGTTTTTTTGACGTAAAATGCAAGAAAATTGGCGATTTTCTGCAATTAACATGCGCAATTTGATACTTTTTCAGGTTTTCATTAATATTTATATGAACTGCTTCTATTTCACAATATTCTATAATGGTATAACACCGTTTTTCCACTTATTCCGTTTTATTGGAGCGTGAAGCCAACATTACTGACCCTTAGCAACGAATATTAACCTGGCTGAAAAGGGTGAGTGCCTGGCGCATTTAGCAAAAGCTTTGCGGAAAACATCCCAATTTGAGTACAATTTTGCGGGAATGAGAAAGTTATTGAAAAAGTGTCGCAGAATTATCATTTCTGGCATTCCTTCAAGTGATAATATAAAAAGTGGGAACAAGGGAGCTAATTGTATATTCAAAAATCTATACCGTAACATAATGCCCTTCATTTCCTAAGCTACCTTAGGCGAAGTTTACTTAAACCAAAGCTATTTTCTGTGGTTCTTTTGCATATTAGTCTGAGGAATGAAAAAAAAAAAACTGTACTTGTAAATATTAGCGTAGCATGCTTACGATTGCCGCAATTTATCATCGCGATCGCAGTCTGTTTTTAATAGAGAGCCTCGATCTGGTGCTTTTCGCGGGAAATTCAACAAAGGTCGTCAAAGGACACACCACTGTACAATTAAAGTATGTCAAAGGTAAGTAAATAATAAATATTTTCTCTGAACCTAAATTATTCGCATTTCTAAGATAAGGATTGTCAGGGTTATTGATTTTTTCAGGTCGGGGACGTTTCGTAGGAAGAGCATAAGCTTATTTTGCATTTAAGCTTACGAATAACTGCGGATGATTTGAATGAGCAATCACGTTCGCCGGATATATACTAGGAAACCCCCCAAAAATAAGGTCTGCAAGGACACAAGATTTACGACAATTAAGAGTATAATTCATGTAGATGTACTTTCCTTAAAATACGCCGTCCTTCAAAAAGTATCACCTCGGTGTGCCTTAGTGGCTGTAAGCGTTTTTATAAATAGCGTAGTCTCAAATTCTCGACAAGCGCAAGAAACATTCTAGAATATTTGGTAGCTTTATTAAATACTAACGGCCTTAAAAAATGTTTAATCTTACATTTTATGGTGACGTCTATCAAAAGTATTTCATCACATTTAATACTGTTAATTAAAAAAGTAGTTTTCATTCATTCAAAAGTTCATGATTGCCAAGTCCAACCATAAACTGGCTGTAAACGATGTCAGGAGTTATTTTTAGAACGCATCAAAAACGAACTCAAAAATGGTTAAAACAGTGAATTAAAATAATTAAACGTGTCCCCATCGGGTCATGTGTCATTTATTCAGTCAACATGATCTTTGAAATTGTGTTCTAAACGTATTAGTTATTAAGCTTTTCTATCAGGTCTAATGTTGTTAAAGCGAATCGTGTGGAAAAGTCGCCAGAGAGTGATTTTGCTGATTTTGAAAAAGACATCGATCATTCGAAATTTGTCTGTCTCGTCTTATGAAACTTTATACAACTATTCAACAGACAATCTAAGCGCTGGTGGGTTTAAGTAAAAAACGTCTTGCATTTTGATAAGTAAAAAAGGCTGAAGTGTGTCTATAAGCTTTATCAAAGTTGTTTTAATCACTCTAAGTCTCTACGAAGCTTACCTCTTTTGAACTCCACTCGATGACTATGATCCAAAGACAAAATCCCTCTAATCTTGACCTAACGGTAGTGCACAGCTAAAATCCCCATCGCTATGTCGGTTCTCTGTTTGTAGAGCGTATTTTGGAGTTATCTTTACTCTGGATTTCCCTTTAAACACAATGTAGTAGAGTACGCCAAAGCAAAAAGATTAGAAGTTGATTTAAGCTTCAAATACTCATTAATTATTCATGACCTAATCAGCCAACCAGAGCTCTCATTTTGTACCACGTGCAGTACCTTGAAATCCCAGGAAGATACTGCAAGTGGGACTTGAAAGTTTTCAAGGTCCAAGGACCTTTGAACTATGAATATTCATAGTTCAAAGGTCCTTGGATCTAGAAAAAATTTCTAGATCCAAGGACCTTTGAACTATGAATATTCATAATTTCAAGGTCCTCATCCTCGAAAAGTTTCTACTAGTCATTCTTTGCGCCGTGCAAAGGCGGACCGTAGGAACCGCTCCGTGAAAAGACAAAAGTCTCCTCTCTCGAAGAAGTCAATACAAAGAATTTTTGTTCGAGACTATATGCTTGTGCCCCGCCAACCTCCATGTGGGACAGGCTTTATGGAAACACTCTTGAACTTTTCGCTTCTGCGCATGACTAGTGACGCAATCCAAGTTCATAATTTTTATAATTTCAAGGTCCTCGCCCTCGCTGAGTTTTCTACTAGTCATTCTTTGCGCCGTGCAAAGGCAGACCGTAGGAAACGCTCCATGAGCAGACAAAAGCCTCCTCTCTGAGAAGAAATACAAATAATTTTTGTTCGAGACTATATGCGTGTGCGCCGCCAACCTCCATGTGGGACAGAGTCTTTATGGAAACACTCTTCATCTTTTCACTTCTGCGCATGACTAGTGACACAATCCAAGTTCATAATATTCATAATTTCAAGGCCCTCACCATCGAAATGTTTTTCTACTACTCAGTCTTTGCACCGTACAATGGCAGACTGTAGAAACCGTTACGTGAGAACACGGGTCTCCTCTCTAGGAGAAATATAATACAAAGGACCTTGTTCCAGACTATATGCATGTGCGCCGCCAACTTCCGTGTGGGACAGGCTTTATGGAGACAATCTTGACCTTTTCACTTCTGCGCATGACTAGTGACGCAAGTTTCACAAGTAAAAAAATAAGATTATATTGATAAATCCTGTTGTTTAGGTAGGGTACAGAGGGGTTGGTGATTGAATATTATGTCACAGGCTATTATCTGAGTATTTCAAATGACTAAAAAATTTGAATGGAGATGTTTCAACATTGATCGTTTTCCCTCTGTGTTGGCTAATTAGGTCATGAATAATTATTGAGTATTTGAAGTAATTCAAAAGCCTCCTATTCGGACTTGACGGGATTTCAAAGCCCACGCAATTAGTTCCAGTCCTCGGCTTCGCCTCGGACTGGAACTAATTGCGCGGACTTTGAAATCCCGTCAAGTCCTCATAGTCGGCTTTTAAATATTACTTAAGCTTAGGTTGTCAAAAAAACACACTGTACGTACCCCAAATAATACACGGTGTAGTCATGCAGAATTACCATCTTATCCAATGGCCAATTTGCTTGATTGTGCCCTAATTTACCTGCGATGCTTGATTTTCTCGCGTTGGCAAGAGAAAAAAAGTTTGCTCTAAACTGCCATGAGGTCTAACTGAAAACGAATTTGCTTATGACGTCACTGCATTCTAGAATGTAGATGTATTCTGATTGGATCATCGAGCTACTAATAGTTATCCAATGGCTTCTTCACGGGTCGGAAATATCCAACTGTCCTATCTACACTTTTTTGTTTAAAGAAACTTTGGTTAGTTTAAAGAACGCAAAGTAGTCAGACTTCTCGACGAGGCCGCAAAATGAGAAAATTTAAATAAAGAGCGACAAATAAAATGTAACTAGAAAATTTAAACTCGAAATCTTTAATTATAAGCGCTTGGCGCACAGTTTAGTTTACATACTTTAAATGTCTGGACTGATGAGTATAGTGTCACAGTTGCGTTAAACGGCCAAAAGTTTAAATTCTGAACGATTTTCATATTTTCAAAGGTTTTTTTTATGAGAAATTTCAACAGAACAAATCCATTTGCTGCACCGTTCGCAAGCCTGATTGCGGTTGGTGCCTATAATGCAAAATATTTGAAACTTTAACAGTGGAACTCGCCTATTAATCTGTCATTTTGTTTGGCATTATAGTATATCGACGATGGATAAAGTGAAGTGTGACTTTGATAAATGTATATTCTGCCAAGAAAACAGTGACGAAAAGCTTCGAATAAGTAGTGAAAATGGAATCCAGTCGTTCGTGGAAGCGGCATTACTACGTAAAGACAATGCGTACCAGCGAATCAGTTCTAAACTTGATAATCTAAGCAGCTTAAATCTCAAATGGCATGGGCGGTGTGGTGTCACCAGGCGTACACGAGTAAACGAAATCTGCACTTTGTAAAGCGTCCGTCTACTGCCGAAAGTAGCGAATTGGAACCCGAGAGTAAGAGATGCTGCAGGTCTCAGACAAATACTCTTGACTGGTCTCTGTGCATATTCTGCCAAAAAAAGAAAAACAAAGGATGTGTAAAATTGTATACCGTTACCGAAGTTGAGTCTTCAATGACCATCGAGGAGGCTGCTGGTGCCAGAGGGGACAGGGACTTGCTGCTTCACATTGCCGGTACTGATTTAGTTGCCGCCAATGCTAAATATCACAAAGATTGTAGATCGCAGTATGTAAGCAAAACCAACCTACGATATATTGACGGAAGTGTCCCGGAAGAAGAGGACATATATAAGGCGGCGTTTAATAAACTGTCCGAAACTATTTTACCCGATATAAGAGCAGGGAAAGCACTGGACATGAAAACTATCCTTGAGTTATATCAAGACATACTCGAGACCTTTGGTAGCAATACAGCGAGAAGCTACAGGTCAGAGAGGCTCAAGCGGAGGATACAGCTAAGCTTTCCAGACGAAGTCGTGTTTCACAAGCAATCTGATCCTACAAAGCCAGAGCTCCTATTTTCAAGTTCCATTTCCTTGCAAGATGTCATCAATGAGGCCGCAAGAAAGATGAGTGTCAAGGTGACAAATGTTGGTCCTACTCTAGACAGGGATGGCGAAAAGCGATACCTGCTATATCATGCGGCTCAATTATTAAGAAAGTCTATTGTAGATGAATGTCAGGGTATCTCAATCCAGCCACTAAAGATAGATGATGTGAGTTCTAGCAAGGTCAAATCTATTGTCCCGGCTGATGTTTACGAGTTCTTGTGCCAGCTGATATCTAACGCTGAGAGCCAAATTGGCGATAATCCTGCTTCCATTAGTAACTCAGATGAGAGGCACATTCTAGCTATTGCTCAGGATTTGATATTCTCCGCCAGCCATTCTCGCATAAAAACCCCAAAGCACGTTGGACTAGCAATGTCCGTGCGACACTTGACCGGCTCAAAGCAATTGGTTAGGATGCTTAACAGGTTCGGTCATTGCTGTTCGTATGATGATTTAGAAGTGATTGACACCACCTTGGCCCTGGAAATTATTGCGCAGGCAGAGAACAGAGGGGTGGTTATCCCTTCCAATATAACACCTGGTGTATTTATCCAAGCAGCTGCGGATAACAATGATCTTAACGAAGAGACGCTGGATGGCCGTCAAACTACACACGCAACTACTCTAGTGTTGTTTCAGAAGCAGCAGTTCGGACCACACCCCAAACCTGAACCCTTCTCTGATCACTCAGAGAAACGCCGTTCGCTTTCCAACAACACAGCCACGCCCGAGATCATGGAGTTCAGTGCTTCTGGAAAACGACCTGCAGTAGTATCCTACAAGGGAGTAGAACACGACCCCTGGTTCCAAACCCAAGGCAACACTCATTCTGCAGCTGTACTCAAAGATATGGGCTGGTTTCTTACAAGGCTATGTACACAAAAGCTCGTCACCACTGACTTACTTATCGCCCCGACCGAGCCGACTCCACAAGTCATTCCAAGCTGGAGTGGATTCAACGCAAAATTGTCAAGCGAGGCTCCACCTCTGACTACTGCTGGCTACTGCCCTATGATTAATGGCTCATCCACAGAGTATTCGACTATCTACACAGTAATGAAAAATGTGCAGGCCATGATGGATGCCCTTGGACAAAAACACAGTGTTATCACCTTCGATCTGGCCATATACATGAAGGCGAAGGAGATTCAGTTCCGTCGCCCGGGGGAGTTCAACAACACTGTTCTCCGTTTGGGAGGATTCCACATCGCCCTGAATTTCCTAGCAGTTATTGGCAAGATATATCAGGACAGTGGCATCGAAGATTTGCTGATAGAATCAGGCGTATACGGTAGTAATACAGCAGCCACATTGCTTAAGGGGAAATCTTATAACAGAGGGGTACGAGCTCACAAGCTGGTCCTTGAAGCACTTCTGAGACTCCAATGGCAAGCCTTTGGATCGTGGCTTCAGGCTAATGGCGACACGCAGCTACCACCATTCGTAGAGGACGAGTGCATAGCACTGATAAACGCTTGCCAGCGTTCCGTTAATGATGCGAGTTCTCTACAAACGTCGTTCAGCCGTCTTTGTGACAAGGTCGCCCATGTGATGCCACTCTACCAGAGATTCTGCCAGGAAGCCTCCCGCCAGTCCAAATTGTTTGCCTTCTGGAACATGTACATCCAAGTGGTTTTACTGTTGCTGCGGTTCATCAGAGCTGAACGCGAGGGTTCTTGGGAGCTCCACCTCAGTTCCGTTGCGGAGATGATACCGTACTTTTTCTCCATGGACCGCGTAAACTATGCAAGGTAAGAAGGTCCGAAGGTTAATTGATTTCAGTAGCGCTTACTACGTTATTAACGATTATGGAGGTTTTGCTAGGAAAACCATTTATACTTTCATAATAAGCTCACAAAATGAAAAAAACCGTTCAGATCAAGAACTTTCGAAATTTATTGTTTTTAAAATGGCTTATATCTATTTTTCCGTAACACGCTCGTTTCTATTCAAGGTGGCTACCAGTGTATCTGGCCGACATGCGGATGCTACCGACTACTGCTTCAGAAGTCCACCAAGAGTTTGTAAATGGCAACCACCCGGTTAGCAGATCCAGCAATCACTTTAGCCAAGTGTGGACGGATATGGCCCTCGAACAAACTGTCAACCTAGATAGTAAGATAAGCGGAGGTATTATCGGCCTCACACAAACCGATTCTGCAATAGAGAGATGGTTCCTGACAAGTCATGAGAGAGCGGCAATTACATCTGCCACGAAAAGGCTTTGCTCCTTGGATGAAAGCGAGCGTGTCGGAAATCACAAGGAGTCTGGCTCGGCAAGAATCAAGCGGGATGAACTGGACGTTCAGAAACTGATGGAGACCCTCACTACCGTCATGTCCAACCCTTTCCAGTTACCTTCCGACTCATCTGATGTCATTCCTTTGCGCAACATTGCCACTGGAACAGTAATGCCTGATGGCACCGCAGACAGCCTTATACAGATCTGCATAACCGGCAAATCGCGCGAAGAGATGTTTGTCTCTAAACGCCTTCAGTCAAACGAAGTTTTGTTTTGGGGTGCCATCAAGAGAATTAACGTCCAAACCTTTGCTGCACTAACCAAAAAGGCCCAGGTGAAGTGCTCTGACGAGAAAGTCTTAACGATCTCTGCAGACCGCACGCTGTTTGCGCGTCTTTTAATAGCCGCCAAGTGCCGAGATGTTGACCTCAAAGAAGTGTTAAGATACGAGCTTGCAACCGTGCCATTCGCGCTTGCTCATGCCGACGGCAGTTTAAGAAAAGTCACAAAAAGCGCGTTGATGGCTGTCATAGAAAAGCAGCAGCCCGCATACGGAAATCTACCCGATGCGGACGCTAGGACGACTGCCTTCATATTTGATGGCATGTCACTCGTGCAGATGTTGAAATCTGGTGGCGCTCGCACGTTTGGATACCTTGCCGAACAGCATTTCAGGTACGAAACAACAGTTCTCTAAGGTGATGAAATTGTTTTCGTGTTTTTAATATGTTCAAGAAAAGTGAGTCCACGTCTAGTCACCTTCTCAGTACATTATTTAATCATTACCATTTTCTCTTTGTGTTTAGACTGTGTTTTGATTCCTTTGTAGGTTGCTTACTACTCCCCTTCGTCAAGGCCTTTGCACAAGAGTCGATGTTGTTTTCGATAGGTATGACGTTCCCTTGTCCATCAAAGATAGCGAGAGGCGCAAGCGGGGGTCTAGTAGCGCCCTTGAGGTACTGTAAATGTAACAAACCTACGAATTTGTCGTATTTGGTCTATTAAGTTGATAAAATTTTGCGGTTAATAAGTAAAACAATAATTTATTTTGAATTTCAGGTCCATATCAACAATGGTGGTACTCCTGTTCCAAAACAGTGGCAGAAATTTATCAGCAATAAGCACAATAAAGTGAATCTTTCTTCCTTCTTGTGCAATGAATGGAGCGAGAAAGCAAAGCTCGTGTTACGGCGTGGTCAAAAGCTAGTTATATCAGGTGGCTTTCAAGATCCGACACACGCAGTAGTCGTTGAGTCTGGTAGATCTCGTCCAGTTCAAGCCTTGCGGTGCAATCAGGAAGAAGCCGACAGCCGAATGATTCTCCATGCCGCCCATGCGTCATCTCGCTACTCCAGAATAGTTATACAGTCACCCAGATACTGATGTTGCTGTCCTGGCTATCAGCTCCTTTGCTATGATGCAATGTCGGCAGCTTTGGTTTAAGACAGGTGTGAAGGATAAAGTACGCTTCTTACCCATCCACGAGGTGGCTGCAAAGCTTGGGCCGGGGATGTGCTCGGCGTTACCGGGCTATCATGCTCTTACAGGCTGTGACTCGACAAGTGGATTATTACTAGTAGGGAAGCCAAAATCCTGGAAGGCACTCGTTCAGAACACAAGCTTCCAAGGCTCCATTCAAGATGTTGGTACTCGTATTCCCCCAGCCGACGAGACCATTAAGGCGTGTGAGAGTTTTGTGTGCTCTCTATACACTACATCTAAAAAGGCAGGCACAACGGCAGATGAGGTGAGGTATTGGATGTTTTGCCAGAAACACCAGAGCAACGAGAAGCTGCCGCCAACGAGTGACAGTCTCAGGCAACACATTCATAGAGCAAACTATCAGGCATACATCTGGAAGAATTCCCTGCAAGCTATGCACGACCTCCCATCGCCCGAAGGTAACGGCTGGAAGAATGTTGAAGGCATTCTGGAGCCTGTATTGATGAAACAAGATCCAGCTCCACAGACGCTCCTCGAGCTCATAACCTGTCGTTGTGCGAAGTCGGCATGTAAGAGAGAGGATCTCTGCCTATGCAAGGCGAATGAAATGCCCTGCACCGAGGCATGTCTATGCATGAATGACGAGAGCTGTCAGAATCCTTATAAGTCGCCTTCTGAGTCCCAAAGCGATGATGAACTAACAGACGACGAGGACTAGGATCCCGGATCCCTAAACACTGCGTAGTAGCCGTGTCTGTTACGACACAAGGAGTTCACAGCAAAACTCTCCATCTTATAATGTTGTATGAGAGGTAACGCATCTTCGTTTTGCTTGTATAAAAGAAACTTCAAAAACGTTAGCATTATTTCAATTTTAAGTCAAGTTTTCACAACTGGACCGCGTTACTGGCATTTTTGCATGGGACAACATAATGGGGAAGTAAAACCCATAAAAAAACAAGGATGCGCTATCTCAAAAGCCAATGCAAAAGAACGAGAACCGAAGACTGTATTATGGGTAAAATGTTACCTTTACGAAGAACGAGTCTACACTTATAAAACATCTAAGCTTTGAAGCCCTCTTCATCCCTTTCCCTTCTTAGCGAAAATGTGCTTCAATTGAATAAGAAAGTGGTACAGTCACTTTTTAACCAAGTCAACATCCGTTGCTAAGGGCCAGCAATGCTGACTAGTGCTTTAATACAGCGTGAAACATTTTCTAATCTAGTGAAATAGGAAATGCCAATAGAAATGTTGACGAAGTATCAAATTGAGCATGTTTATTGCAGAAAACCTCCATTTTCTTGCATTTTATGGCAAAAATGGTTTTCTGCCTTAGCAACGGTTACTATGGTAACCAGGATCACGTTTTGACACAAGCTTTGACTGGAGATGCCGTGTAGAAATATTCTGACCAAGTTTGAGCACTAGTGCACCAGTCTTCGAAGTGTTATGCTAAAATGGTGAACGTTTTAGGGACAACTAGCACACCTCATACTTTAGCCCTAACGGCCTTATGGTGCAAAATAAGTGGGAAAACGGTGTTATACCATTTTAAATATTGTGAAATGGAAACAGTTCATATAAATATTAATGAAAACTTGAAAATGTATCAAATTAAGCATGTTTATTACAGAAAACCGCCTTTTCATTGCATTTTACGGCAAAAATGGTTTTCCTTAGCAACGGTTACTATGGAAACCAGGAGCACCGTTTTGACACAAGATTTGACAGGAGATGCTGTGTATGAATATTTTTACCAAGTTTGAGCACTGTTGTACAAGCCTTCGAAATGTTATGTTACTTTAAAGAGTTTATTGAAACCATTATGCGAAAAATGGTGAACGTTTGCTCCTCATACTTTATCCCACAGCACTATGATACGGAATAAGTGGAAAAACGGTGTTATACTATTACAGAATATTGTGAAATGGAAACAGTTCATATAAATATTAATGAAAACCTGAAAAAGTATCAAATTGCGCATGTTAATTGCAGAAAATCGCCAATTTTCTTGCATTTTACGTCAAAAAACGGTTTTCCTTAGCAACGGTTACTATGGAAACCAGGATCACCGTTTTGACACAAGATTTGACTTGAGGTGCTGTGTATCAATATTTTTACCAAGTTTGAGCACTGTTGCACCATTGTTCGAAATGTTATGTTACTTTAAAGTTTATTGAAACCATTATGCGAAACATGGTGAGCATTGGAGGGACCATAATGCCCCTCACACTTTGGCCCCTAGCACTATGATGTCCCAGCGTTCCATTAGTACATCGTGGCTAAAATGTTCCCTGGACATGTGGCTATCAGACTAACATAGTTGCACGAGTATGTGGTAGATGTGCTACGTTACGATTTTTTCAGGGTCCTTCCTCCTAGTCTATTAAAGGAGGATCAGGGAAAGCTTCTTTGCAACGGTCAGAGGTATGGAGAATTCTAAAATACTTGCGTGAAATACCAGAAATGTAGGGAAGGCTGGGGTTATAAGGGACTGTTCGTTAATTACGTCGCAGGGGGGGCTGGTGGTTTTATAGGGGGGGTAAATTTTGGAGAACGTTGAAAAATTTGGGGGTAAATTTTTAGAACACGCGAAACTTTTGGGGGGTGCATCTCGGTGTCATGCAAATTTTCAACAGACTAGGACTGAGATTGAGTGTAATTGCGTGAAACGCAGAGCACTGTATAAATCCGGAGTGTCCTAAGCCAACTAAAGCTTTCCTAGGTTTCTGTCGAACTTCTCCTCTCTTTTATCTTGCCAGTTAGAGCTTGTTCTACCGGTACATCCTCTTCAACAATCGTACTTAGTTTAGACGCCATTTTGATGCTTACATTGTAGCTTAGTCAATTAGCGCGCAGGGGGAGGGGGGTAAAATTTCAAATAGCCGTTTTTCGAAGGGGGTAGAAATTGAAACTACTTTTTTTGTACGGGGGTAAGTTTTCACAAAACCTACGAGCAGAAAAAAACACCAGCCCCCCTGCGACGTAATTAACGAACAGTCCCTAAGTTAAAACGAAAGGAATACGATATGAATTGTTAGTACTGCCTTTGGGTTTAAGGGCGTCGGCGATAACTGTAATACTTGTAAATATATCGCAGATGGCATAACTTCCTATTCTGTTAACGCCACTAACGAAACCCGAAACATAACTTCTAGAATAACCTGCAAAACTAATAATGTAATATACATATGATTGAGTGTAAACGCTGCCACCTACAATATATAGGCGAAACAAAACGTCAACTTCGTGAACGCTTTAATGAACACCGACGTACTTTAGATTCTGACAGTCAATCTACCCCTACTACCGCTGCCCTCCACTTCCATAATACAAACCACATTGCCTCTGACATGCTTTTAACCCCTTTAGAAAAACTTAAATCTACCCGCGACTCTATACGCAAAGCTAGAGAAGCTTTTCTTATCAACAGAGCTCGAACTTTAACTCCTAATGGTCTGAACATAAGAGATGAAAGTTTTGTTAATTTTAGCTGTAATTAATCCTTATTTTTGTTTCATATTATTTTATCTTTTATCTGTCACTTCTCAAGCACCGTATCATATGTATTTTTCTTTTTTTTTTAAATGTGACCGTTATTTTATTTATATCCAGCATGCAATGTAAATATCTCCATTCACAACCTGAAGAAGATCGGTAATGGCCGATTGAAATATCGTTATGAAATAATCATCGTTTAAGCTGTTCGTCGACCTTTCATTATATATATTTTTCTCAGTTCAACTGGTTGACAGGTCCGTTTATCAGGATCCAGCTTGGCAAAACACCTCGTTCGCGGATTTTCATATTTTAGTCTACATATACTACACATAGACTGAAATATATGTCAGTAAAAAAGTTGGGGAGTTCGGAGTTAGTATGACGTGACAATCGGGTCACGCCTATTTCTACTCTCAGCCCAATTTCAAGCTGTAACGACATTTTTTCGAAAAATGCTCTACGGTACCTCGAGATGGAGTGGTTGCCTCCGTGTAACCGAAGTTTGATTAAATTCTACAAGACTGATTTGAAGATATTTTAGGATTTATAAATAATGGCTATAACTTATGTAAAATTCAGTAAAGTGAATAAATATGTCAGAGTTTGATACTTCATGGTTATAAATTGAAGGCTTTTATAGCCCAATCTATTTGTAATTGTTCAAGGAAGGTCATGCTTTTGATTAAAATTAAATATTATTTTGCGATTTCGAAAAATATAGAGATGTACGTATCAACATAATTCCTCCACGCATCGACTCAACGCAAATTTGGGCCTACCTTCACGAAATTTGGTCTGATTTAAAAAATCGTAGTTTTTTTCGCTCCAAAATTTTGGACGACTCCAATCGATCAATGTAAAGTTTGTCTCCAACGTTTCTCCCCAACTTTTGTACTGGCATGTATTTCAGTATATGGGTAGTATGAGTGTTATATTGGCTGCGCGATAGAAATCAACCTGCTTTTATATGAGAGGTTCAAAATTGGTTGGCATGGGTACAACCCAAAACCTAACCCCAAAACCTAGGGTTTTGGCAAGTCAGAAGATTGACGATAATCGTCAGTTCGAAGGCAATTAACATTTGATGATAATCGTCAATTCGTTTTAGTGACCATGTTGTCCAGAGCGCTCCTCACAAGTGTAATACTGCAACCTACTACAACCATGTGGGACACTTGCGCATGTCAACTAACCATTGCAGTGTAGGATAGTCCCATTCTCGTATCCAGAGCTCCCCGGCTCGTCTGCTCGCAGGGGAGGCTCTGGGGACATCCATTTGAGGGCCGTCGCTGACTTAGAACGTTAGGGCACGCGCAGAAAGTTGTTTCTCTCAACGGCTCCGTATCAAGTCTCGCGCGTGCGTCAATGGCTGTCACCAGAGCTTACGAGCCGGGGAGCTCTGGGTTCCAGAATGGGATAGTCTCTAAAATAAGCGCATTTGCCAGATAGGGATAATCCCTCAATTCTTGAGAAAATTCTCAAGTTATTATTATTAGAACATGTTCCCTTGAAGCCCGCGGTCAGCATGACCGAGTGGCTCTGGGAACGAGAGTGAGGGAAGGGAGCAACCTCGTCCCCAGGATATTCTCGTCGTTTTTCAAAATGGCGGTTGACTCGGGAGAAGACCCTGGGGGAGGCTGAGTTACGTGACCGTTTCGAAACAAAGGACAAACCTCGTTCCCATGTCCTCAAACAGTGGTCATGTGACTCACCCTCCCCCAGGGTCTTGTGCTCGACCAACCGCCATCTTGAAAATTACCCACAAGACCCTGGGGACGAGGTTGGGAAGGGAGCGTTGCACTTGCCCCAATCTTCTCTCTCCCGAAATATTACCACATGAACCCCATGCTGTTACAAAGCAGTCTATACACGCACTAGGTGCTCGTATTTATTGGAATAATCAACTCGGGTACTTAAAAATCTTGAAAATATTAAGGATGCGTGCATATTTAAGAGTGGGCCTACAATTTCTTGAGAATACAAAACAGAAAGTATTAAGCGTAAATGTACACAACACACAACCCAGCCAAGTAATGGTCAACACTATATAAAAGTAACGTTCATTACAAGCTAGGGCTGCATGCTCGGAGACCCAGCGTACTCTACGGTAGCCCCCAAGGATTTGGCGCGGTGCCGGGCAGACTTAAGAGACAGTACAAGGTACTGAGGGATGCGATGCGCGCTAACTACACCAACCGAGCTCTTTTTCCTCAAGAGGAGAAATGCGTTCCCGTGGTGACCAGCTTTGCTTGTGACCTTTTATACTTCAGGTGTCGGCTCTACCTCTATTTCGTCAGGAGTCGTTTCGAGAGTGCTTGATATGGCATCTTGTTTATTGCTCATTTCTGGCTGTGAGATTATTTCTGTTGAAAATAAGTGATGTTATTTTTAGCGGCTTGGTATCCATCAAATCGTGCGTTCTGATTGTTCACATGAGGCGAGATATCTTTTTTTAGGGGGGGGGGGGTATCTCGGGGGATAGGGACGAAACTGCCTCTTCACCGAGACATGTATACGATGCCAAATAAAAAATATCTGTCTGTCTGTCATCTCGGGCAATACTGCTTAGACACTTGTCTTGGCCCTATACAACTCTGGGGACGGAGGTATCCCTACCCCCCGATATATCTCGCCTCATGTGAACAGGCCCTAACGCAATCATCGCCACTAACAATAAAGGATAGCTCTGACAATTTAAACTTGAATAAACTAAAACACGGTACCTTGAGTTTTCTCTTCTTCGATCACGGGCTCATCTTCAATTGTCATGTGCTCGTTTTCACTCTCCACGTGTTCACCATTCCCAGACACGTGAACATCACTCCCTTGCACTTGATCATCACTTTCTGGCGCGTGATCTTCATTATCATGCACGTGATCGCCGTTCCCTGGCACGTGCAGAGAGGCCGGTTCCATGTGGAAAGTCCCCTGTCCGTCATTCGTATGAGTGACAATCGTCCCGCCCTCAAGTGACGTCACCACTACCGTATTTGGTATGCTAACATGGACGCTCTGTCCAATGTCGATATCTTGACCGTCGGTGACGAGAGTCGGGTGGTCAGTGGAGCCTGTTAGTGATTGGTCGCTTTGGCCCGTCAGATTGACCTGAAGAGTTCGGGCATCTGCTGTTTGAACCTGAAATAGAGAGCTTCAGTCATCGTCCATTTCATCAGCCTAGCAACATACCGAGTAAGAGAAAGCATCCATTTCCATCGGCTGATTTAGGGAATGTAGTGCGATTTTTCCGATTGAATTCGGTAAAACGAGCATACGATTTTGTTTTTAGATGGTTATTTCGAGATTTCTGCACATAATTCGTCTTCTAATATCGGATGTAATAAATATAGCAAAGCTCCATTTACAGTCAAAAGACATGAAGCGTGGCCCATTATTCCATTATTGTGGCCCCATTATTCCATTATTGATTTCACTGCAATCCAAAAAGCATTTTGGGTTGAGTTTTTGTGTGAATTTGCATGGACATTGACAATGACATTGAAACTTTCTTACAAACGTCAACACTACTGATATTAGCGAATAGGAAGTTAAAAACTTTCAAATCAGAGGATAATAAATATCGAAATGCTTTTCAACCAATGCGAAATGTTCAGGCCCGAGAAATCTCGGGTTTTCCAGAAACGTCCTCTTGCGCGCACCCAGAAAACCTTGCGCGCTGCCAACTTAATGACGTCATCTTTGCTAATTACGTCATTATCGCGCGCAAAAGAAATAACCTGCAATTAGAACACCGCTTTCGAAAAAGAAAAATCACATGCAAGAAAAAATTCAACGTAACAAAAAGTAAGCATGTGAAACTTCAAGCGAGAAGTGAAAAAGAAATTTCGCCAGGCGGCATGGTGGATATTGAGCTAAGATTGCCGCGTGATGGGTAAATGCCTGTCGAAATGCCAGCGTCAGGACCGCGTCGACGCATACCGCGTGAGCTCTAAGGCCGGGCGGGCGTTCAGCTACACGGCCAGTTCGTGCTCCTACAGTGTAAACCACCGACGGGACACGCCAAGTACTGGCTCGAGACATGGATGGAGCTCATGCTCGGCCACAGGCTCGTGTTCGCCGAAGTTTCTACTTGAGGAGAACTTCCAAAGCAAAATAGGAGACTTTCCCAAGACCAAGGCTGCCAGAAATCATACTCCATCGAGCCAACCCGAATCCGAAAGTCGACCAGCCTCTGGCTTGGTTCTCGAAGATTTTACTTCTGAGAGCAGTTGCCATGAGCAAGTCTCGGAGAACGAGGCGTCGAAGTCCCCCCAAGGTCTGTCGGACACCGATTTACGGGTTACCCCTCCGCAGCCCGTATCTGATGACGGGATTTATATCATACCATTTGAGAGATCAGCGCTTAGACGTTTGGGGGACGCTGCTTTCAAGGACTGTGAACGGGTAATAATTTCGCCCGTAGATCACAAGCGGTTTCCTATTTTGGGTCTCACTCAAGGAGATGAAGAATCGGTCAAGTTGTTCCTCACTTTTAGCGAGGCAGCCGCGGCTAAGGTTCGAAAAGTGAGCCTCAAGAAGACCAGTGAACAGGCGAACAGTGGGAACATTTCAGGTTCAGCACTTGGAACAGCTGTCCCTTTACCGCGCCCAAACGCTGCGCGCCTGCCGAGGACACGTCCCGAGGACAAGACAAGCGTTGTGTCGCCTGAAAAAGCTGTTCCTTTACCGCGTCCAAATGCCGCACGCCTGCCGAGGACGCGCCCAGAGGACGAGACAAGAGTTTTGTCGCCTGAAACAGCTGTTCTTTTACCGCGACCTAATGCCGCACGCCTGCCGAGGACGCGCCCAGAGGACGAGACAAGAGTTTTGTCGCCTGAAACAGCTGTTCTTTTACCGCGACCTAATGCCGCACGCCTGCCGAGGACGCGCCCAGAGGACGAGACAAGAGTTTTGTCGCCTGAAACAACTGTTCTTTTACCGCGACCAAATGCCGCACGCCTGCCGAGGACGCGTCCTGAGAAGCCAAGAATTCTGTCCCTCCCAGCAGCCTCAATTGAGTTCACAGCGGAATCTTCTCCTGTCACGGAGTTGTCACCGACGGGTACTTTGAAGTCACAGTCGAGAGACAAAGAAGTAGGAGATGACTGCAAAGTGGACGAGCTTTTAGAGGAGCTGAGAGAACTTGTCCCCACCCCGCCCTCCGTCAAGCATGTCTGTTCCAAGTCAGGCTCGCCAAGGAGGAGTGTTCTCCAAAGGAACGCGCAAGGATTGGACCGGAAGACTGGCATGTGTGCCGTGAAGAAGGTATGGACTGAGGATTAGGTGATGGGAATTAGGGCAGCAGACAAAACAAACAAATAAACTGACTAACTAGCAAGCAACGCAAACAGTAAAACGAAGAAGTAAACAAACAAACAAAAAACTATCAAACCCCCAAAACATGAAAACAAAACGAAAAACAAACACACAAGTAAAACAAACAAACACACAAGTAAACAGGTAAACAAACATAACAACCTAGTAAACAAACAAAAGAATCAAGTAAACAAAACAAGCAAACAAATATAGGCTTTACCGGCAAAACAAACAAACAGGCAAATAATCTAACCAGCTAACTAATAAGCAACAAACAAGTAAACAGGTAAACAAGTACACAAACAAACCAATATAGTAAACAAACAAGCAAACAAACAGTAATAGACAAGCGCACAACCTAACCAGGCAGGAACAGTAGAGTAGTGCATTAGACAAGCGCACAACCTAACTAGACAGGAACAGTAGAGTAGTGCATTAGACAAGCGCACAACCTAACTAGACAGGAACAGTAGAGTAGTGCATTAGACAAGCGCACAACCTAACTAGACAGGAACAGTAGAGTAGTGCATTAGACAAGCGCACAACCTAATTAGACAGGAACAGTAGAGTAGTGCATTAGACAAGCGCACAACCTAACTAGACAGGAACAGTAGAGTAGTGCATTAGAGAGAGGAAGAGGAGGGACGGGGGAATGATGTAGAAAATCCTCCACTAACTGTTTTTTTACCCTTGCACAGTAAGGTACTATTTGGGAGAAGCCGTTGTATAGCCGGTAATCGATAACGACAATTTCTACTGAAATAGGAAGTAAGGCAAAAAAGACAGAGAAGAAGAAAAGAAGAAAGATTCAATGGATCACTAAATGGACTGTTACTTTTTCATGACGATTTTGTTTATTATTTTTCCCTCATTCTAGGAGCTCCATACCAAGGAGATTCAAAACCAGGAGCAAATCTTCCCACCGAGACCCAAAACCCGCCGAGGTCGACCACTCATGCCACAACCTCCCGCATGCGCCAAGACAGGGTCACCGCAGACCGCTAGTGCTCGTCGTCGCCGGTTAGGGTTCAGAATACGCCATAGAAATGCCGTAGCGCCGCTGAACACAAGTTCCATGACCCCCGCCAACAACATGGGTACTATACTTGAGTCCGCCACAGAGTCTGTGCGCATGGCAGAAAGCACCGCTGACCAAGTAAGCACGCAGGCGCTTCCCGCGTACGACCCAGAGGAGATGGAACTTATTCAGGAGATTGAGAATATGTTTTAGTGTGTAGAAGTGTTTTGGAACTTATTCAGGAGATTGAGAATATGTTTTAGTGTGTAGAAGTGTTTTGTAGTGTTATTTGTGTTCATTTTTCACGTTGAAAAATGACAGACGTTTCTGTTTCTACGATGAAGTTAGATGAAGGCAAAACAATTTAGGATTAAGTATTAAGATGATTGAGAAAGATTAGATGTTTAAAAACACTCAAAAAGAAAATACTTGCAATTGAGGAAGATTTGCTCTTTTTCTTGCTAGTTATTTCGTTTTGTGCTGAAAAAATATAAAAAAATAAAAGAAGAAATTCAAGATGGAAATACTGATGATCGAGAAAGGTTCGCCTTTTTCTTGTTAGTTTTTTCAGCTTTGAGAAAAAAAAATCTACAAATAGAGAATGTCTGTATAAAAACCTGCTTGAGCCTTCTTTAGGATCGTCGGTGTAATAAAACAGTGTTCCACTAAAGTTTCTAGTTGTGATCAATATGAAACTTACGTCAACAATATCAATACATTCGTTTGTAACAAAAAATTGTAATCCCGTCCTCTGGTGATACAAACTGGCAGGGCCGGGCTCAGCATGAGTACAGGTTATACTTGCATTAGATTCATATATTACCCAAGAGACCACCCCTCCCCTTATATTTGGCTATGTGCACGGTGATGCTACCCAATTGCGTTACACACCTATCGGTGAATCGGTGAAAAGCGGTGCGTTTTGCGTTGCGTTTTTGTGTTGCGTTGCCCTCTGCATTACATTATGCGTTGCGTTTCACCGTTGCCATTTCACTTGGCCTATTTGCGTTGCCATTTCGAGTTGCAAAAAGCCATTTCGAGTTGCCTTATCGCGTTGTCTTTTCGAGCTGCATCTTTGTGTTGGGTATAGTTGCTGTACCGTTTGTTCTTATTTGTTTTATTTTGATTCTGATATTACTGGCAGGGCCCGGCCTGCAGCGCGACTGATAGGGATAATGTACCCAATAACAGTCCCTCAACGCCCCAAACGACAGAACTGACAGGGCCCTGCCTGAGGGCCAGCTATACTTGCAGTGTGACTGATAGGAATATATTACCCCAAAACAAATCAGTGTATTACTTCCCAAAACTTTAAGTTTTTGTTGGCAAGCGACACAACGCATGAATGATTTCGCGTCAAGGAATGCAATCAGACTCGTTAACGTTTTTTGTCTGAGACGAGTGCTTTTTGTCGAGCCCGATAAACAGTCTACCGGTTTCGGTAGTACTTCATCTTCATAGCCTACCACTCCCGATATGTGTTATTGCAGAATATGCTTTAAAACAATATGAACAAGCCATTTACAATAGAGGTATGCCAGTTATAAGTTGCCAACTACCCCCTCTGTAACAGGCCCACCGAAACCCGACCCAGCGGAAATTTTGGCTCTGCCAAGTGATTTTTTCTAATTTGACCCGGGCGATTTTTCCTAACCCAATGCGAAATTTTGGTACCCAGCGTGTTTTGAGTCCATGCTTCCATTATACGAAAATAATTAAGCAAAGACTGGTAACGCGTGCGCAAACTGACCCAGCGAAAATGTGTCTAATCCAATGAATTTCCCCTGAAAACCCAGTGGGTGGGTCTGTAACAGAGGGGTGTCCAAGTGGCTTTCCCAATGATCAAAATAAATTGATAGGTCACCTACCTGGATAGTGCCTGATTCCGTGGCTATAGCAACAGGAATAGTGATCTGTGTTCCACCAGTGATATGCTGGATGTCTGTTACATCAATAGCCTGAATCGCCGCCACCGAGGCCTCGTCCGTTACCACGGTAACCGGCACGGCTTGGGCGAAACCTTGGTTGCCATGGAGATCTGTGTACTCTATGCGCTGACGCTTGGATGTGGGTTCTCCTTCATCCTCGTACTCTCCTTAGAAACAGAACATAAGTCGAGTTACCAAGACAACAAAGCACCGTCTACACGAACAATTTTTATTTTACAAATATATTTGACTGTGTAGACACCACAGCAATAGATCTCCTCGGCTTGCGCGTAATTTTGCCCCATTTCAGGGCACGTGATCTGAAATGGGAAAACATTACGCCCAAGCCGAGGAGGTATTTTTTATTCGGCAAATATATTTAGTACTCTTTTCCTCTGATTACGCTAATGAATAACTGAGATCCCTGTGGAACTTTTCAAGAAATCACTGCACTAATTCTCAGAACGCTTTCCATCGTGTACGATGCCGTCGATTTCAGGCCCTAATTACGCTGATTAAAATCTGCAGAATTCCCTGTGGAATCACACGACGAATTCTCGGAACACTTTCCATCGGGTACGACGATGCCGTCGAATTCAAGCCCTGATTACGCTTATGAATAACTACCGGGAGCCCTGTGGAATTTTTCGCGGAATCACAGCACCGATTCTCAGAACACTTACCATCATGTACGATGCCGTCGATTTCCGGTGAAATCTCGCCATGTGCTGTACGCTTGTGATTGGCTAGCGTGGAGGTCTGTCGGTAGGTTTTATTACACACGTTACACGTATAGGGTTTGGTGTGTGTGTGAACCACATGGTGTTTGTAGAGACTCGAGTATTCCGTGAAGCGCTTGTTGCAGCCGAGAACTTGGCAGATGTACGGGCGTTCACCTGGAAATGAAAGGGAAAACTTATTACGGGCTCTATCCAAGATATAAATTGATATTATTATTCAGCCATGTCACAATCTCGATTCTGATTGGCTAAGAGTACGCAGCGAAATCTTGTTGGCGCGCAGTGCATGACATCATACTGCAGACATTAGGATTGATGCACTCTAATGACGTCATAACGCAAGCCAATATTTCTCGTTGAATCTGTTATGATTTTTGCCAAGAGATCATTAAGTTGAAAAACCGTTTCGACGAGCAAGGCGTCATCGTCGACTTTCGTTTAGCTACAGGCAACAAGAAATGCTGGTTGCTGAATAATAAAGCAATTATTCAATTTGGTTTTCGCATGATAGTGAGATTTGTCACAGCCTCAGCTTCGCTTCGGCAGATAACACAAACCTCGGCGTTGACTAATCTCACTATCATGTTCAACCTCATCCAATAATTACTAATGATTCTGCTTGTCAGGTGATGACAGGTTCCGACATTGCGACCATATGGCTTCGCTTCGGCAGATAACTCAAACCTCGGCGTTGACAAATCTCACTATCATGCTCAACCTCATCCAATAATTACTAATGATTCTGCTTGTCAGGTGATGACAGGGTCCGACGTTACGACCATATGGTCACCAATGGCGACTAGATTTACGGTTTGGCGAGCAGAAATTTCAACCTATGTCTGGCGCTGTGATGTTATTTTTTGGGGCAAACCTGCCCGCGATCAGTTCAGAACGTCATATCAGTTACGATTCTTTTCCGTTATTACAGCAATTTGTTTTCTCTCTGTGCATTCTCAAGTCTTCTGATTTGGGATTTGGGTTTGTTTCGTCCCGCCAGCCGTAAACAATCAAAGTCAATCAGGTCCTTGCCAGTTTCGCCTAGTGCAGTCGTCTTTGCTTTCCGTCGTGACGAACTAACTTGACTGCAATAGGCGAAACCGGCAAGGACCTGATTGGCCGAAATGGTTTGACTGGCGACAAAGAAAATAGCAATAGGCTTTAAAAATTCGCAGGGCAAAGCGCGAAATAACATAGTCCGAATGGGGCTCTTCCCGCAAGAATTTCTGGAAAAAAAAAGAAGATTCATTTCTATTTTCTTAACGTTTCTGTCCCACCTGTGTGTATGCGTGAGTGGTTCTTGTAGTTGGTGGCGCTGGCGAAGGCTCGGCCACACCCTGTGTGTTCACACATATAAGGTCTTTCACCGGTGTGTGTTCTCATGTGAACCTTTCTAATGTAAGACTCTGACTCACCTGTGTGTATGCGAGAGTGGTTCTTGTAGTTGGTGGCGCTGGCGAAGGCTCGGCCACACCCTGTGTGTTCACACATATAAGGTCTTTCACCGTGTGTGTTCTCATGTGAACCTTTCTAATGTTAGACGTCGTGAACGCACGGCCACACCCATCATACGGGCACTTGAACGGACGCTCTCCTGTCAACGAGAACAAATAATAATAATAATATATAATTTTTATAGCGCTTAATAATAAAAATATTCTAAAGCGCTTTACAATATATAAATGTCAACAAATGTCAACAATGCAGACTAGACCATGCGGGTTCCCTGTGTTAGGAAATGAACCGAGTGCAAGCGTGAGGGCTGGGTCAAGCCTAACCACAGGAAGCCCACCCAGATGACGACGACGAGGACTGGAATAGACCTCCTCGGCTTGGGCGTAATGTTTTGCCCATTTCAGATCACGTGACATTCCCATGAGTATTCTTTCTTTTTTTTTCTGCTACGCAGCGAAGGATATATGAATATGGAAACATCCCAAACAAGGAACGTTTATTACTTTGCGACTACGTCAACTGGGCCATTCCGTAAAACGTTTGTCATTTAGAGATTCAAACCATTTTAAGCAAATTTAATACCTGCAATACATCTGACGATGAGTAATTAAATGTTTTGAAGTTATTTCTGCCCATTATTTCCACGATGTTTACGAGAAAAGCGATATTTCGATGTCTCAGATCTCAAGAAAGTCGAAATCCTTTGTTCTGTACTCGCTTTCTGATTGGCTAACTTCTTATAAAATTTAGATGTTCAGGCAAGCCTGTGGCCGCGTAGCACTAAGTTCAACAGAGTGGAGATAAGGAATTAACCTTGTGTGAAAGCTAACGTGCTAATGAAATGGTCCTATGTGTGCTTATGAGCGTAAGCCCTAGTAAGCGGAGAAAGAGAAAAAAACTCTGACCGCGAGAGGGGTTCGAACCCACGACCTCCGGAATTGTACATCCGATGCTCTACCAGCTGAGCTATCCAGGTCAGACTGGGAGCAGGTCGGGGTATATTAGATGTTATGGTCGCGGTAATGAAGTGAATATATGTAGATGTTCAGGCAAGCCTGTCGCCGCGTAGCACTAAGTTCAACAGAGTGGAGATAAGGAATTAACCTTGTGTGAAAGCTAACGTGCTAATGAAATGGTCCCATGTGTGCTTATGAGCGTTAGCCCTAGTAAGCCTTTCTCCGCTTACTAGGGCCAACGCTCATAAGCACACATGGGACCATTTCATTAGCACGTTAGCTTTCACACAAGGTTAATTCCTTATCTCCACTATCTTATAAAATGGCTCGGTTGACGTAGTTGCACAGTAAATTGAATGCCACGTGATCTGGAATGGGACGAAAAGGGGTCTATTTCAATCGTCTTTAGCCAATCAACACGCGCCTAAGAATTGAGCTATGGGATAATAGCAAAACCTTACCGGTGTGTGTACGAATGTGTTTCTGCAGGTCTCCAGAAGTCTTGAACGCCTTGCCACACGTGTCATTCGGACATTTGTATGGTTTCTCTCCTGTGTGTGTTCGGGTGTGGCTCTTGAGCCCATATCCTGTGGCAAATGCCCTTTCACAACCATCAAAGGAACATTTGAAGGGCTTTTCGCCCGTGTGGGCTCTCTCGTGAACCTGCAGGCAAGGGAGTACAAATTGGTGCAGTGTTTTTAGCTTGCTCGCGTGGCCCGCCATCTCGGATTTGGTTACACAAAGTGACCTCCTCGAATTGTCGCACTTACTACTCCTAGCAAACATCCTTGAAATGTATATAACCATAAACATATAACTTAGTTGAAACATGTAACGGCAAACCATGCTGTGGATTATTCGTGGCGAGTTTATGACCATATTTGGTCAATAATGAACTCTCGACTGCTAACCAAAGCAGTTTTTCTCTTCATATATTTCATTTTTGGCTCAAATAAAGTAGAGCAACAGTGATAAGTGATAATATACTAACATTTAACATCTTGAAGTCTTGCAAGATTGTTTATTCTGCGAATATTCCCGCGCAGCTTGGCACTAAAGCAAGGTATGTTTGTTACACGTTTCAACTCGCTTATATGTTTCTGATATAACTAAGAAGTGACTGACCAGGACTCTTTAGTCCATAGGCACTACGCGCTTTGCAATCCATAAGTCCAGGTGAATGAATGTTGCGCGTTTTTCATCTCGCGCCACAACTTGTCACGCAACAAAAACATTTGTTGTAAGTTGTAAAAACTTGAGTGCGGGTCTACTTTGAACCACAAATTCTGGCTTTGTTACTCGTTTTCATCAAACACACAACTTGTCGCGCAACATTTTGCCTACAATTCAAGTTGATTAGTCAATAGAAATGCTAAGTGGCAAAATCCGCCTTGGGCTCGCATGTGTGATCAATTAAAACAAAATGCTGCGCGACAAGTTGTGAATTTGATGCAAAACGAGCAACAAACACTTCAGACTTGCAACGCAGCAATGCTGTGCGACAGGTTGAGGGATTTTGTGCCTCGTATTTCCCCTGCTTTAGGGATTGTAAGCACTCTCACTGAGAGGATGGTCACTAGCATCCCAGCCAGCATCCCCGTGAATCTTTATTGTCCCTCTTGTTCAAATTAGTGTGCTGAATGTGTGAGGCAGGACCTACGGTTAAATCCTTATCCGAGAAGACGCGAGGGTCCAACCATTTGCAGATGTTAGACCAAAGGCAGCACCTTTTATTTAATTTTCGGATGTCTTTTTCAGTTTTTTTATCTCTTGCCTCTAAACTTAGCAGGATCACAAATTCTTGGAAGTGCGTTCCAGTGGTAGTGATGGATTTTCGTCAGCTTATACGTTTGCGAAGTTGAAGAATTTTTTACGTCATAATGTACCCACCGATATAAAGCCAAGAGAGGACATGTTCACACTATATTATACTAACCTTGAGATGATGCGCTGTGGTGTAGACACGGCCACACCCTTCGTGGTCACACCTATAAGGCTTTTCACCCGAGTGTGTTCTCACATGCTTGGTCAGATCGCTTTGAGTGATGAACGACTTGTCACATCCATTCTCCTCACATCTGAATGTGTCTCCTGTGTGGCTCCGCCCATGCGCCTTCAGTCGGTAGGCCGTGGAGAACTGTTTACCACAGCCATCGATGTTACAGTGGTAAATTCTTTTGTGTGACCCTGGAAAGGATAAGTGGGAAATATGGATTAGGAAAGAAATTAGATGAACAAGCAAAAGGCAACCAGATAGGGAAACAGAGTGGCAGATTGGCTTTGCTGTTCCGCTAGTCAAATCTTATGAGCCAATCAGATTCTTGCCCTGTTTCGCCTAGTGCAGTCGCCTGGCTTTCTGTCGCGACGTTGTCTGGTTTTTTCCTGGCGCGCGAGGATGGGTTTTTAGTTCAGAGGGAAGCCAATTGACTGCACTAGGTGAAACAGTGCAAGAGTTTTATGGCCCAGATAGTTTGATTGGCGAAACAGAAAAGTAAAAAATCCAAATATAATTTGATGTTTTTGAAAACGTGGGTCGCGATGCAACGGCTTTAGCTGTAATCTATTACCGCAAAACTCGGTAGGGTTCACAAATTCTAGGGAGTGCTCTCAAGTGGTATTAATGGTGGCTAGCTTGCCCGCGTGCAATGTTGAAGATTTTGCGATGTCACAATGCACCCACCTATATGCTGCATCCGAGTGAGATTGCTACTTTTTGCCTTGGCACAGTTAGTATAATCAAAGGCACCGAGTGCCTCGGACAAATCGTGGATACCTTTTGTCCAAGTGTGGTTCCCTTCCCGAGAGATATCATTTTTCTAGGACCTTGGTTTTCCACCTCCACCTTTTATCCAAGTTTGGTTCCCTTCCCGAGAGACATCAATTTTTCTAGAACCTGGGTTTTGCACCTCCCAAGCCTCGAAGATAACTTTACCCAAGTTTGGTCACCTAGCGATGCTCCGTTTTCGGGATGTCAATTTTTCTATATTTGTTTATGACGTCACGATTTAAAAAGGTCTCCCAATCACTCATTCTGTACCTGACTTTCTGGGTCTAGTTGTTCATCGTCAGGGTCCTCATGTAACACAAACAAAGTCCCAGCTGCCTCCCCGTGCTCGGCTTGACTTCCCTGGTGTACATATTGCTCCATGGCATGCATCGCTGCTGCTTCCACAGTCTCGCCAGCGGCAAGGGAGGTATTGGCCTCAGAAATAGTTGCCATGGAAACAGTGGAGGGGGTATCAAATGAGCCTCCCTCAGAAGTGATGACAAAACTTGTGCCATCATTTGTCTGATGGACATAGGTGGCTGTGAAAGAAGCATTAAAAGCATTAAACAGTAAAATAAGGAAGCTGTAGAGCCCTTTGATATGAGTCTCGATCACCTATTGGGAGGCACCTGAAGCACACAAGTAGATGAAACTATTGTATGTTTTGAATCCTGCAAGAATTAGTTGCCATTGTGTTTCCAAAAAATATCCATACCCCCCTCCCCATGGAAGGGTGTTGAGAAATGACCCCCCCCCCCCCAACTGGAATTTCCGAAGAAAAATACAGTATTTGTATGGAAAAGATCAGGTAAATTGACCCCCCCACCCCTATGGAATTTCCAATCCTTCCATGGGGAGGGGGGGGGGGGGGGGATATGGATAATTTTTGAAACACACAGAAGTTATGATCTAAACTTTTCAAACAGGTAGAGCAGTCAAGGAAATTTAAGACAAGCAGAATATCAGAGAATGAGCTCTTCCTCTTACTGATAAATCCACCTTATTCTAAAGTACATTTTTAATGCATTTACTGCAAGATAAAATTTTCTTTCCTTTTAATGCCCAATAATAGCATGATCTACGGATAAGATATATATTCTAAATGTTTGTTTGTTTTGCTTTACTTATTCTATTTCATTATTGGAATCACACTAATGTAAATAAACCATTTATAAAGTGCCAATAAAAGATGTCTAAGTCTATGTCTATGTCTATGACCCTCTCTCAAAGAGAGATCTAAAATCAGATCAGAATCAGCGCCACATCTGCCCCCCCCCCCCCCCCCCCCCCACCAAAATTCCAGGCTACGCCCCTTCTGCACATCTCTTCTGTACATGGTCGCACAAACATTTTGTTTGAAATAACCATTGAAATGTGCTAATATTGGCGAGAACTAACAAACTTTTTCATAATGTTTGAATTTGTCAAACAGTAAAAATATGATGTAATTAAAGGTCCAGCAGCACAACGAGCATGGTGGCCCCATCTTTTTATTGCTTTTTTTTTATGTCCTTTGCATGGGCATCAATTGTACCAAGTTTGAAGAAATCTAGCTAGTACATCCTTTACAAGGGAATCACTTTAAATTCAAACAAAGTTTAAAAATAGGGTGAAACTAATAAATAAATAACTAAATGGGATTTTTCAGGACTCTTAATTTTGGCCATACTTTAATTTTGGTGTTTGGTAAAGTGACCAATGGATGTTCTTTTTTTTACTTTTAGGCCTCAATCATACCCCCCCCCCCCCCCCCCGACACGTCCCAAGTACCCCTGGTGACCAACATATTTCTTACCTGTGACACCTTCAAATGCAGCAGAAGCAGGAATGGCATGGACCCCACCTGGCAGTTCTGTAAGGGTAACGGCCTGCTGCTCCAGGAATACAGCACCACTGGGTGCAGCACTTACTACCACTGCTGACTGGACGAGATCAGAAGGTGCCAGGCTTGTCTGGACCGACACAAAGTTGTGGCTGGTAGGCTCAGGGGAGACTATATAGAAATGGAACAGAAATTATTTTGCAGGAGAATAGCTTTAAAAGCCTGGGGGTACTCCCTATATTCTGATGGTAGGTATATGGCCCTCATATTTTTAGGGGTTCAAATTGGTGATCCGGTATTTTGGGGTTCTTTGGACGGAAATGATATGCTGAAGAAAATCTTGTAGGGGTTTTTGAAACAAAATAGTATGCTGCAGAAGGTAATTTAGAACGGAGAAGAATTTTTCAGGGTGGAAAATTTTTTTGACAAGGTCATTTTTAGGGTGGAAAATTGGGCTTCCTTGGGTCATCCCTACCATTTTAACCTTGCATTTATACCCCCCCTCCCCCACCCCAGGTTTAAAAGTTTTAAATCTGATAATTTATGCAGCATGATGACAAATAAATTGGGATGACTTCATCTTCATGGCATTGTGAATGGCAGCAAAACAAAGGGAGTTTCAACCCATGAGGGCAGAGGCCTCTTTTCCTACTGCTTGTCAGCCCTGCGAAGGGGCCTCTCCTATCAGGGAAATGGAGAGCTCCATGTTTTTGATTATTGCCTGATGTTGATTATCAATGTTTACCATGTTCAGGTTGTTCCTCTACAGATTCCATGATGGATGCTGTTGCACTTTCCTGTTCCCCTTGTTGTCTTGTTGTTATCTCACCTGACTCACCCTCACCTAAAGTGGTCTCTACTTGAGTCTGCTGACCAGAAATTATATTTGTTAGGGTCTTGTCTGGCCTCACTGTGAACAAGGTTGCTTGCCTTTTTTTTAGGATGAATTGATGATGGTTTAAAGGAAAGAACCACTTGAGGGCGAGGGGGCATCAGGAGAATTCTCTCCTTTTGCCTTTGTCATGTGCCCCATCTTTTGGGGGTGGGGGGTGCTCGTCAGGAACTGCTACCAACAAGTGTGATTTGCTTCATTTGCTAAAATGGACCTCAGGTACCTATCTGGAAAATTTTACAAGTTTTCGATTTTTACCCCCTAAAAGGTACCAGAGGCCTGATTTTCAACCCTAAAAGGTAGGGCAAGCACCCCCGGCAAAGCAGGAAGAGTAATGTGACATGTAGAGGCGGATCCAGGAATTTCAGGAAGGGGGCCGGATAGAAAAAACATGGGACAAATACAGTAAATGTATTGGAAAATCTCCCGAGAAAGGTGAGCGGCCACCTCACCCACACCCCCCCCCCCCCCCCACCCTCATACCCTCCCCCCACCCCCTAAAACAAAAACAAAAAAAAACCTGACATTCTGTTGTGAAAATGTTAATACTCAGCAGATAAAAAAGTGTTTTGCCTGTTAATTTTGAAAATGTGCCAAAAATTACGAGAGTGACAGCTAAAAAAGTGATTGTCTCCAGTTTGGCCTTCTTTCCAAGCTCAAAATGGTGGCACGTGACAAAGGTGAATGGTGGGGGTTTGGAACATTATACAAGCCCCCAAATGTTGCTCACCTCTTCTCCAACTATTTCAGTCCCACCTCCCTCGGGTACCACTTCAGTGGGTACCATAGCAACAGCACTGGCTACAGGTGACTGCTGACCAAATGTGCTTGCAGGCACAGGATCATTGGAATTTGTAAACACTTGCTGCTGTGCTAGTAACAGGCCGATCACTTCTTGTTCTGTAGAGTTGATGGGCTGGCCTGCTATCTGACCAACGGTCCCCTCCTGCTCTTCCCCATTGGAAGCCACATCTTCTATAAATGAATAAATAAATTTGGGGTCAGTCTTCACCACTCTGTCACTTGACCCAAGTCTGAATTACAGAGGCACAGCTCAGTGTGGCCAAGTAGAAAGCATGTGGAGGTGTAAATTAATTGCAACCACTTATGAATCTGTCAATGGCACAGCAAATTGAAAAGGTATTTAGAGATAGAGGGAGGAAAACCAGAAAACCTGAGAAAAACCCTTGGAGCCCAGGGGCCGGTTCCTGAAAGGTTGGATAAAGTTATCCATAGATAAAAGTTATCTGTTGTATAGGTTTTGTTCAGGATTTATCCGTTGGATAAGCGTTTATCTACAGATAACTCTTAACTGACCTTCTAGGAACCGGCCCCAGAGAGATATCTTAAAAAACACTCATCATAGCTCCAAGTGGATTCCAACAAGTGAAACTACTGGAGCCAGAGTTGGGATAGCTTGTGATGAAACCCACTCTATGGAGACTGCACTAACATGGCTACTGCCCTGATCTTCTGATTGTGAAAGAAGTTTCAAATATTTTTCATTCAGGGATGTCAACTCTCCCGGTTTTGCCAGGAGTCTAACATTTTTCGCTTTGTCTCCTGGGAAAAATTCTGCCTGCCATACATTTACTGTATTTTTCCTGGAAGAATTGCAGGAAATTTCGCCATTTCAAGGTGGTCTCCAGATTTTTGAAGTCCAGCAGGGATGACCCCAAGTGGATTCCAACAAGTGAAACCACTGGAGAATGAAACCACTGGGAGCAAGAGGTGGGAGGTTTTGTTGAGACCCACTTGCTAACATATTAGGCTCCATCTAACTGACAGCTGTGAAAGGAGTTTAAAATGTGTGTGATTGTATCTCCTAATTATGGTGTAGGTGTATCTTTAATGAGTACATTCATGCAAAAACCTCAGATTTTGTTTTAATATGGCATCTTTTTGGTGTTACTTTTGCAGCATTTTAGAAATCACAAAAACTGTGGATGTGGTAAAAAAAAAAATAGTAAAAAAGTGTAGTAATGCTGTTTATACCTTCCATGGCCTGTTCTTTGTCTTGTTGTTCTTCAGTTTCCTTTACTGATTCAGTTATCTCTTCCAGTGCCACAGTCTCCATTCTTCTCCTATCAGCAATACTGCATTAAAGCTATTATACCTGAAGATCAACAAGTAAAATGTTAAGCCTGTGGTCCATGACTAATGCACAAAACACATCCTAAAAGTAAATTTCACACCATTTTCTTAGAAAGGGATGCATGGGAGATATCTTTTATGTGGATGTGATAAAGTGCTCTTAATGCAAGACACCTCATGTGTGTTAAGAAAATTGTGGCAGTTTCATTTTAAAATGCAGTTTTTCTAAAGTTGCAAACAGAGCAGTCCCATTCCAAAACAGCAAGATAAAAATTAAAGTTTTTGTTATAAATGGAATGGTTGGTTGCTCCACTGTCACTAGCTCATCTAAATCCTAACCTTCAGACTTTTATTTTTCTAACATTTTCCTGACAATATTTGTGACAGAAATACAAACTCATAGCAAGCTAAAAACGTGATGTGCCCTACTCAAATTTAGAGGACCCTTTCAATATTATCCACACTTTGTAGCAGAGATTAAACAAGAAAAGTGTTTTATACATTGTAAGGATGTTTTGATGTTGCTATGCATCGTTGTTGCTAGGTGGTGGGAACACATGCCAAAAACTGAGAAAAAAGTTTCTTGTTTGAAAAAGCATTTCTAGTTTTCAAAGGAGAGATTGCTTTGCTACTTCTGATGACTTCAGATGTTCACACCTTAATAATATAAAGGTGTCAATTTTGGTTTCTCTATCATGAGCTTTGAATTTATTTTTAGCAACCACTTTACAACAAACGTAGGAACACCCATACATAAATAGCTGCTGATGACAGGAAGATTCTATAAACTGTGAGGCAACATGTTGTTAAAGGGGCTTTCGCACACTTGTTGGCCACTTCTCTGACAAGAAAATGGCTCAAATTGCAATCCAATTCCATCCCCTTCATAACAGGTCAAAACAACCTAGAATTGCATTTGTCTAACACTTGAAAGGTTTGTCTATTAATCTGGAGGATTATTTTGATTACTACGGGCAAATGTACATGTATCTTCCCGGTTACAATTTTACTTATTTTTTGTCCACGGTGAACAAATATTGAGCATGCGAGAGCCCCTTTAAGGCCTAAGACATGAACTGGTCTAATCAGCAACCGTTCCTAATGCAAATGAAGTTAGACAGTAGAGTTTTCTCATTTGCAGTAGGAAGAACTCATAGACCGGCATGGCATACGTCCCGAGGCCTTATAGGAATTCTTCTCGCAGTGTATTGGGCAATTCCAGAAAATAAAGGTACCCACCCCACGGGCGGCATTTGGAAATTCCGATGGATGGGGGGGGGGGGGGGGGGGGGGGGGGGGAGGGTACCTTTATTTTCTGGAATTGCCCATTTCAGTTGACTGAAAGAATCACAAATTCAATTTCCAGACATGTCTGATAACTGTTTCAAGTATTTCTGAGTGGGATAGAGAGAGCCACTGAAAAAAAAAACATCAAGCAAGTTCAAGTGTGATTCTAAACCCTCTCTATTTTTAGTATTGAACGGTCCTAAAATCTGTGGTTAAAATTAAGCAAGGGATGTCACATGCTTTTCGCTTATGATTCTTGTATTTAATTTGAATCGTTCAGTTTTCTGCTTCCACAAGAAAATATCTGATGTTGTCAACCAACGAATGACAGGGCATGTTTTGTCCACTTTAATTAAAATAGGAAAATGTCATAGAGTTGATTACTTCAACTTGTTGAAGACATTCAGTCGGAATATTCACTATATTTAAGGTCGTTTTATTAAAGAATAAATACGAAGAAACTAATATTCAACAACAAACAGAAGATTTCCATTCCATGCCATTCTATAACGACTTCAACACGAGGTTTTGGCGGACAAATTAAGCTTACATGCCAAACCGCTACCGCTTCGGCTTTTCCACTCAAAGAAACAAGCGGAAATTCACAATAAAGCCGTATTTACGCGAAGAAGCCTATTCAAATGACATTTTCAGGACTTGAGCTTTACAAATGCTCGTAAAAACAAGTGACTTTCCCACTTTCGACTCGTTGAAACATCTCGCTCGCTTGCTTTACCGAACAAGAAAGCACCCAAAGGCAGCCGTTGTTCGACCGCCATATTTAACCCACAAATGGTCCAACTTGCAGGCGTATTTCGCTGTAAAAATGCTCCAAATCCTCGAGAAGAATGGAGAAGTTTATGTTTGATTGAGAGGAGCAGTCAAATACCTGAAGTAAGTGAAGGTAAATCGCAATGCACGCCGGGTTTGAGATGATGGCTGTTGAACGCTGGGAAGACAAACGACAAGAAACTACTGCACCGCGAGCCGACAACTACACCCCATGTCACGTGACCCCATACAACGTCACGCCTGAATTAATGCATGCATCATATATGTAAAACCGTAAGGTAAAAAGGCTTTTGTTTTATTTTGATGGCTGTTGGACGCTGGGAAGACAAACGACAAGAAACTACTGCACCGCGAGCCGACAACTACACCCCATGTCACGTGACCCCATACACGTCACGCCTGAATTAATGCATCATATATGTAAAACCGCCGTAAGAAAAAGGCTTGTTTTATTTTGATGGCTGTTATTGAACGCTGGGAAGAAAAACGACAAGAAACTACTGCACCGCGGGCCGACAACTACACCCCATGTCACGTGACCCCATACACGTCACGACTGAATTAATGCATCATATATGTAAAACCGTAAGGTAAGTAAAAGGCTTTTGTTTTATTTTGATGGCTGTTGAACGCTGGGAAGACAAACGACAAGAAACTATACTGCACCGCGAGCCGACAACTACACCCCATGTCACGTGACCCCATACACGTCACGCCTGAATAAATGCATTTATGCTAGAGGTCATATATGTAAAACCGCAAGTAAAAGGCTTTTGTTTTATTTTGATGGCTGTTGAACGCTGGGAAGACAAACGACAAGAAACTACTGCACCGCGAGCCGACAACTACACCCCATGTCACGTGACCCCATACACGTCACGCCTGAATTAATGCATTTATGCTAAAGGTCTTATATGTAAAACCGTATTAGTAAAAGGCTTTTGTTTTATTTTGATGGCTGTTGGACGCTGGGAAGACAAACGACAAGAAACTACTGCACCGCGGGCCGACAACTACACCCCATGTCACGTGACCCCGATACACGTCACGCCTGAATTTAAGTTTAGAGGTCATTTATGTAAAGTCGTAAGTAAAAGGCGGCTTTTGTTTTATTTTGATGGCTGTTGAACGCTGGGAAGACAAACGACAAGAAACTACTGCACCGCGAGCCGACAACTACACCCCATGTCACGTGACCCCATACACGTCACGCCTGAATACAGTGAATATGCATTTATGTAATAGAGGTCATATATGTAAAGTTGTAAGTAAAAGGCGGCTTTTGTTTATTTTTTGATAGCTGCTGTTGAACGCTGGGAAGACAAACGACAAGAAACTACTGCACCGCGAACCGACAACTACACCCCATGTCACGTGACCCCATACACGTCACGCCTTAAATTTATGTTAGAGGTCATTTATGTAAAGTCGTAAGTAAAAGGCGGCTTTTGTTTTATTTTTTTGATAGCTGTTGTTGAACGCTGGGAAGACAAACGACAAGAAACTACTGCACCGCGAGCCGACAACTACACCCCATGTCACGTGACCCCATACACGTCACGCCTGAATTAATGCATTTATGCTAGAGATCATAATAATATATTATGTAGGGGGTGGACCATTAGAAATTGGGGGAGGGTGCCAATTTTTTTCGCAGGATTTTTTTTTCGGAGATCAGGTTATGCAAGAATTTTTTACCAGAATTTGTATGATGTTTTTTACTAGCTTGGAAGGGTTGTGGCCTTGCTCGAATTTTTTTGGGGGGGAATTGACCCCCCCCCCCCCCCCCAATGAATGGCTAATGGTGGTCTCTAATAAGAGATCAAAAGAAAATCTGTTTAGACCTCGACAAAACAAGAAGTGGCCGCCATTGTTTTCATGTTCAAATCGGAGCTTTTGCTACTAGAGGTCTATTGATAATAGTCACCTAGTAGCATAGCCAATCAGAATGCAGCATTGGCAATAGTCCACTAGTTGGGTGATACTTAATCTTATATATCCATCAAGGGTCCCAAAGGAAGGAATTGAAAATCCAAGAGGGGAGGGGGTTCATTTCCATACAATGACTGTATATCACTGGAAATTCCAGAGGGTTGGGGGCCATATTTCAAACAAATGACCAGTATTTCATAGAACGTGTCTCTGATTGGACAATCCCAGGGACGCATGAGTAGGAGCTTGCATCTCCCATATAGGGTCCATGAGGCAGCGTTTTACTGACCGATCTATTTTTAAAACACTTCATGGCACAATAGACTTTCGCTTGGCCATAATGTTTTGCCCATTTCAGATCATGTGGCATTCCATAAGTATTCTCTCTCTGTTTGGAATGCTTCAATATTCAAATATCCTTTGGTGCATAGCAGAAAAGAGAGAACACTCATAGGAATGCCACGTGATCTGAAATGGGAAAACATAATGCCCAAGCCGAGGAGGTCTATTAAAATTTACATGTGAATAACTCCCATTGTTCTAATTTCATTTAAATCTATGTATGCTCTCTAGCATAACCAGCAAACAAAGAATTACCCTAGCAACTCTATTCTAAAATGAGATGTCAGAAAAAAATGGTGTTGGGGGGGGGGGGGGGGGGGACACTCCCATATTTTTGGGCGGGGGTGCTCGTCAGGAACTTTCGATTTTACCCCTAAAAGGTACCTAAAATGGTGTCGCTTAGTTGATTTTGACCCCTAAAAGGTACCAACAAGATGTATTTTCCCTCGTAAATTTCTATCGTATTTTTACGAGGGAAAATAGGTCTGAAATTCAGGCTACAAACAAGTGTGACTTGCTAGAACGGACCTCTAACAGGTACCTATCTAGAAAAAATGTCAATTTTCGAATTTTACCCCTAGAAGGTACCAGAGGCCTGATTTTAAACCCTAAAAGGTACGACAAGCACCCCCACCCCCAAAAATATGAGCATCCCCCCGGGGCTTCAATCATCAGCCAGTTGGGTAAATTCCTACTTATGGGCTCAATCCATAATCTATATAGGGTAATCACCAGTATTTCACAGTAAACCATTTTAGTAACCAGCATAATTAATTCAGCATGCTCAAGCTAGGGATTCAGTGTTATTTTTTCTCAGCCACAAAAACTCATGCTCATTTCCGGGATAACCCTATGAGCTTTTGGGTCCTTGAGCACGCATTTTCAGGGGATAAAGTGTTACAAAGCATACTGGAACTCTCTTTATTGTATTTTCTACATACCAATATCCATATATTATACATCCAATGTTGATTGTGTGATTCCTGAAATTATTCATACCCCTCCCATGGAGGGTGTGTAAAATATTAAGCTCCATTAGACCCAAGTAAATTCAATGATGCAGACCTATTCTCATTTAGTAAAATCACTCATTCTGAAACTACAACATTGTACCATTATTACAAGAACTAATATTACCATTCTCATACCCAGAACTCCCTGGCAGATTCTGTTGAAAGCCATTTGATGCCTTTGCTGACAGGCTGATTTAGAACTTTGGGGCATGACAGAATGTTATTTCTCTCAATTGTTCTGTAACAAATCTTGTGCATGCCACAAAGGCTGTCACCAGTGCCTCCTCCAAAGCATGACAGGCCAGGGAGCTTTGGGTATGAGGAAGAAATTTTACAGTTTTCAACTGACATATGCAAACCTGTAACAGGGAAAAATTACATGCCCTATTTCATCTTGAAGTCTTGAAAACTTGTATGAGCTTATGCAAACACAAAATGTGTTGTAAAATATGAGCATTGATTATCACATTACTGTGGTTTGTTAAGCATCATTTCTTGACGCCTGACAATGCATGTAATGAGCCTGTGCTTTCCCGAGCATCTCGGACATGTATGCTTGTAGGGACAAGGCTTGTTTCCAATAGGCTTGCAACCAATGCCTCGGTGATGCTTATAACAGAATCCTGGGGCAATAAACAATGGCTTCTCCTGAGAGTTCTTGCTATCATCAGATTGGGACTTAGCCTCCTTCTCCTGCTGGTCTTGCGGCTTTGTCTGGGCAAACATCCAGAGCTCCCAATGGATATCTCCCCAGGAAAACATTTCAGGATCTGTCTGCCTCAGTTGACGAAAATTCTGATCATAATATTTCCAATTCCACCCATTTCTACCAAGATTCCTGACAGTTTCTGCATATTTCATTAGGGCTGGTGCTTGTAATGGATGCTTCTGAGTATAGACGCCAACAAAAACATGAAAGGCAGAAGTCCAAGAATCAATATCAACTACTGGCACAGCCTCATAATCAGGCTGGAGTGTGAGAAGAGGATTTTCAGGGTCATCATCATTCACACTGATATTTAAACGACTAGCTTCATTTGGGTGACTCATAAGAAGCAGCCCAAAGTCCACATACTCATCATTCCAGATTTTGGTCTTTACTTCAGAAGGTAAACAAGATCCAATAGGTATCCCAGACTGGACACCAGACTTTGGTTTGGACTCCTGTGAACTGCTCGCTCCATTTCCCCAGGGCACAATGCTGGTTACAGTTGGCAGAGCTTGTTGTATTGTTGCCAATACCGCTTGGGTTACTTTATTGGTGACTTGTTGTACTATCTGGTCCATAGAGGATGATGTTATAGTTGTTGTCATGTTGCTG
Source organism: Scolanthus callimorphus (assembly GCA_033964015.1). NCBI lineage: Eukaryota > Metazoa > Cnidaria > Anthozoa > Actiniaria > Edwardsiidae > Scolanthus > Scolanthus callimorphus. The sequence goes on along the minus strand of CM066916.1, from coordinate 29,846,357 downwards.
CTTTGGTCTCCAGCTGCATTCTGCAAGGATGTTGGCGACTCGCTACGGCGGCTTCTTGCAGATGGGGGCTCTGTCTCATCTAAGGCTGAAGTAGAACGTTTGCGAGAAGGTTGAGGGTCTTCAGCAGCAGTCGGGGAAACTGGCACTTCACTTGTTGTAGATGGATGAAGACCTTTCAAAACTTGCAATGCTTGAAGTACTGCACCACGATAGCTTCTATACAAGGAAAACTGCCCAACCTTGTTTAAGTATACTCCATCTTCTTCATAAAGAGGCTGCGAAGGCTGAAACATCCCCCTATGACTCCAGCAAAATACATTTGGTGCCGTGGCATTCCACGAGGTTTTAATGTGTTGATTTAGTGCCTTTGTTTTTGCTAAAAAAGCTGGTTCCACATTTGCAAACTTGGGCATGGAATAACAAGACAGACCCCAACCAGTTGTACAGATGCCTCTTGGAGCAGTTTACGGATGAGATAGTCTAGCGCTACAGCTACAACATTAACTGGGCTTGTAGTTAAATCGTAACTACCAATGTCGAGAATGATTACTTCTGGGCAGATTTTCTTCACGATGGGCAAATCATGCGAGCTCAAGTCATCAATTTTTCGTCCCTCCACTCCGTACATGTGGACTTTAGTTTTAGTCAGGTCGAAATTCTCAACAGCCCTTTTGTCAAAGCCTTCATTCAAGTCTTTAGCAAGTCGGCAAACGAGAGTATGCCCGAGGATAAGAACCTTAGGCCACGAGGCTTCACCTTGATCCGCCATTTTGAAAACACGTGAAGTGATTAGCGGTCAAGTTCTTCGTTGATTCCCTTGTCACTGCGCTTGAAAAAGATCACATGGGGTATCTCATTAAATAGACACGTGTTTCGAGCTATTTTTGACTGGTATATCCACTTCTATTCCTAAAACATCGAGCAAAAATTCGAGCTGATCTTGATCGAAGCGGGAAAAGAATGTTTTAGAACACTTCTGCGCGCAGTGCATGCTAGGTAATCACGGATCGCAGGACGGGCATTTGGACCGATTAGTTTACCACTTGTGGTATGCTAGAAGTTATGACACCATAATAGGTAAAGTTGTCATTTTTTCCCTTTTTTTAAGATCAGGTGAGACCTCTAGAATGGATATGGGATTTATTTCGTTTTCAAAGTAAAAATTTAAACATTTTGCCCACACAAACAAACATATATAGAGGATATTACATGGCGCGCGGAGATACCAATTTTATCTTCGAGTGTTGAAAATTTATCTCACGAGTGAGCGCAGCGAACGAGTGAGATAAATTTTAACACGAGAAGATAAAATTCGTATCTCCAAGCGGTCATGTAATGTTCTGTTTATTACATAAACATCAATGAAATACCAAATTCAAATTTTATTTGAGTTAAGCTTATAAGGCGAGCATTCAGCAAAGGCAAGTGTGATATTTTCACATGTGAAAATAACATGATATTTTCACGTGTGAAGATATCAAGTTTTCGCGCGGGAGACCACCTGGTATTTCATTGGTGTTTATATAATAAATATCATTATTTTACACATTTTTGTCAGGGGGGGCACCACCAAAACAAAGCATGACTAAGGCTTGTCCCCCCTCCCCCTTAGACAAAAGAATTCTAGCTATGGCCTTGTCAAGTCATGCTGAAGTTGGATGTCCCTGCATAGTGTTGGATGTCCCTGAATAGGGGGAAAAGCACATTTTAAAAAGGCATCAGAAGAGAGAGTGCCTAGCCAGGGGACCCCAGCCCCTCTTCTAGCAACTAAAACCACAGGGCGCCCAAGATCATTGTTTGTGAAAAGTCGATCCTGTTCTGTCCCGTTAAAATGCCCCCTGTATCGTTAAAATGCTCTAAAAACGTAAAAATATTGTCAAATTTTCAAATAAAAAAATCTTACCTCTGTACATTGTCTCTGTGATGCTTTGGAGTTCTTTGTAGTCCAGAAAATTGCCCCATATTGCGTAAAACAGCCTGTAAAAGCCAAAGTTCCTGACACCACTTCCCCCTTGGTGTCAGGAACTTTGGCTTTTACAGGCTGTTTTGCGCAATATGGAGCAATTTTCTGGAGTACAAAGAACTCCAAAGCATCACAGAGACAATGTATAGAGGTAAGATTTTTTTATTTGAAAATTTGACAATAGTTTTACGTTTTTAGAGCATTTTAACGATCGCGATACAGGGGCATTTTAACGGGACAAAACAGGATCGACTTTTCACAAACATTGATCTTGGGCGCCCTGTGCTAAAACTAAGGATGCTATTTAAAATACAGGAGAAAGTGCCAGTGCCCCCTCCTATTACAAATCCTGACTCCATAATATTTTTTCATATAGCATTTCGTTTTGGTGTACTGAAAGAAAGTGTTGTTTAATCCATAACAAAAGGGTTCCATGGTTACCAAAAACCCCCTCCTCTTGTGTTGAGCACCAAACATAAAACCTTTTTTGTGATGCATGACCAGAGAGGTGCAAAACAGATATAAAATTCCATACCAAAAATGGCTGGCTACTCCCCAAAGTTAAATAAAATGTTCATCCATTATAAATAATTAATGAAAACTTTCTTTAAAAGATGCTTTATTATCACCTATGATCTGTAGAATTTAGCTACAAATTAATGTGGTTTGAAAGATACTAGGGCTTTAATGTCATGCTATACACACTGAGACTCAAACTGTTATAATATTGCCCAGGGGTGGGGAGGGGGGGATAAACATAGACGGGGGTGCTCATCCTATCCCTTAGGGTATAAAATTCACCCAACTGCTATCTCTTAGGGGTTTCCAAAGAGTTTGCTATCTCTTAGGGGGTCTCACACTAAAGGTGACCTAGAAATTCGGCGAAAACAATAATTTTTTTAACTTGATGGTAATAACATTAGGTTTTTCCGCATCCATTTTGCTATCTTTTAGGGATAAAATTTATTGTTGACCACACCCAATTCGCTATCCCTTAGGGTTTAAATATTTCCAGATGAGCACCCCCATATATTTTATGGGGATCCCCCCCGGTAATATTGATTCAGTTACTTTACGTAATATTCAATAATTCACAATAAACCACACCAGCATACAACACATACTCTATTACGAATGTTGTGAAAATGTAGATGAGGTTTTAGGGCTGGTTTAAACATGAATGCAAGCACAAGCTCCGCGGTTGAGGGGTGGGGGGGACAAACTGATTTTTGGGTAGGGTGTGTCAATGAGGTCTCCAAAACCTGACCCTATCAGAGACCAAAAATGCTTGTTTTTATACCCTATGATAGACCTACAGTCAGTTAAAATGGTTTACCCTATCACCAGGGTGGTCCAGAAGCAGAATTTTGTAGACCATGTAAGGGTTTTAAAATGAGACCTCAGGGGCTCAAAAACTATATCCTATAGGGTGGCACATACCCATATACCATATATAAGGGAGTAGCCCCCAATAGATGCAAGAACAATTTGAAGGAAAAGGTAAATGCAGTCTCCATCCTATTGTGCTTGCATTCTAGTGTAAACCACATAAGGGAAATGTATAGGTTTGGTATCCTTGTGCTTGCGTTCCTGTGTAAATCAGCCTTTACAGGAGGCCTCCATCTACTCCACTAGGTCTAGCTGTATGCACAGGAGTAGAAGAGTTTAGATTGTGGATCTTGACTTTAAACAGGAAATTGGTGCTTGCAGCCCCTTCTTCTGCGAACGTCCGTAAATTGAGGGAAATTTTTTTTACCTTGGCGGCGTGCTTCAATTTGTTTATAGGTGGTGCTGGTTTCACACCATCTTTCTTTTGAGAGAGGACATAACTTGTAACCATGACAATAGCTAATCCTTGCAGGGTTAAAAATCTACACGCTAAAAATAGATTCATCTACTCCTTTTGCTTCTGATGCCCATTAATAGATGATGGAGGCTCCTGTTGTTAGGTTTTGGGTTTTATTTCATGGTTATGTACATTATCATTATTAAGACAATAGTGACCAGGAAGGAACTACAAGGAAAGGCAGAAAAATTATGAAAAAACGAGTCACACCCACATTGCTATCGTTTAGGGGTGAATTTTGATTTTTCTGTTGAGTATCCCTGGATTAAAATCTTTAAACTGAGTAGTCATTAACAGAACTAAGGAATATTGCTACCGGTATGATTTTTTTCTGCCTCCAAGAAAAATATAAATGATACAACACATAAAACTGAGCCCCCTTTACTATATGTAATCACAAAAGGTGTGTGTCTTCATGCTGAGAATAATACCAATGGACATGATATATAGTTGATAATAAAGAAACAGAGAAAGGTATGAATAAATTATTTTTGTGGGATTTATATTATAAGACTCTGGTTACATGATTGTGGCCGAATTTGTGCATGGACAAATTCTGGCACAATTACATCTGTTTACACATGACCAGTGGAAGTAGATGAATTTTGCACTGCAAAGGTTGCAAGTTTTGGACCTTATAAAGAGCAGGTACAATTTCTGACCCACATGGTTCCAATTTATATGAACCTGTGTAAACACTGTAACTGTGTTTTAACATTTCGCTTGAATTCCTACCATTCCATTTTTACTGACCCATCAGGAGTGTAGCCAAAAATACAGTAAATGTATGGGACAAAACTTAAAATACATGAGAAAAAGTCTTACGAATGGCCCCTTGGGCCCCTTCCTTTAAAAAATCCTGGCTAAGCATCTGCCCATGTAAATACCTGGTAGTGTGCCATTTTTTGTGCACTGTCAAAGTTTGCCCAAACTGTGCAAGAATTTGTAAAGAAGCTCCAAGTAAAAAAATTTGTCCATGCCAGAATTAGTCCAGACTTGTGTAACCAGGGCCTAAGGCTACCTTTAAAGATTATCTTGCTTATAATGTGAAATTTAGTCATGCTCTTAAGTATAAAGGCTAGCTAAAGCATAAATAATGTAGAAAGGGTATAGTATATTCTCTGTGCTTTTTAGTATAATAGGGCTGGACAAGGCTAGCATATTTACATATCATCTTTCAAGCCTTCAGTCACTCCTTCAACCCTGTCTTGCATTGCCATGGAAAAGGGACAAAGCCTTCTGAAAAAGATTTCCAATGATCTTTATTTCATAACCATGTGTCCAAAAATAGGATCAACTGGAATTTTTCAGTCTCTGAAGTACTGTATCCCTTCCAAGCTATATTGTGTTGCTTCTTATAGTACTCAAGATACTTATAACAATGCTTAACCTCTTTGCTTGACCATAACACATGCACATCAGTTCCTTGCAGTGACTAGGAATGAGCTTGAATGCTGCAGTTGTAGAAGCTATGGCATAATATTATTGGAGCTTTGCTTTGTAGGGCTTGCATACTGTCTTTGCTATCCTGGATAACATCTCTTGTATTTGCTTTGTTATTCTTAGTTAGCCTCCTGATGACATGAAAAAAATAGTCAAAAGAGAATAATGCTTAACTGGCAAAACTAATGTTTTTTTAATAAGCCCCCCTAAGGACTAGTTTATACGTCGCATTTAATCTGTGCGACAAATAAAATGGAGGTTTGTTTTATACAAATAAGGAATAAAAGAAAACAAAGATATATTACAGACGTTGAATACGTCCAGGGTCGACGGATGCAAGGTCTTGGATGAATTTCATTTTCGACCTTTTTAAGTTCATGTTATAAATCGCATTTCAGATGAATTTAATTGTGATAATTAAATTTGTCTGAAATAAATTCATTTAAAATACGACATATAAACTAGGCCTAAGAACAGCCACCTGTTTTGAAAAACAAAAGGCACCCAATAATCCCCCCCCCCAAAAAAAAAATCAATCAATCAATCAGGACAATGGCATAACCTTAGAATTTGATGATTTTTAGACCAAAGTGATTTGTTAATATGCATTCTCAATAAAGTTTCCAATAGTTCTTTTCAGTTCCTTGCTTTATTTTGATTCAAATTGGAATTCTAGCCAATTTGAGTCTACTGTTGACCAATGTATTGTTTGGTCAACGGTCGACTCAACTTCAGGCTAGAATTCCAGGTACAGGTACAGTACCAGTACCTGTACCTCAAATTGGAATTCTAGCCTGAATTTGAGTCTACTGTTGACCAATGTATTGTTTGGTCAATGGTCGACTCAACTTCAGGCTAGAATTCCAATTTGAATCACAATAAAGCAAGGAACTGTGAAAAGGACTATTGTCAGCTGAACTGAATTGGGTAGCAACAAGATGAAGGGTGGCTAATGGTGAATGCAAGATTTTCCAAGACAGTGAGATCAAGCCTGAAAAATCGAGATTGAGATGATAAATATTGCTTCTCATACATTCTCTGTATTTTGCGTTAATTCGTTAGAAAAAAAGATTGTGAGACAAACTCTCTTAAAATCCGAGATTCGAGATTCACTAAGAATTTTGTGAGATTCTGTAATTTCCGAACAACCATTTGCCACCCTTTCCCTTTCTTGGGGATTTTCCCATACATTTACTGTATTTACTGGAGGAAATTTGAAAATTTTCCTCCCATGTTTTCACTATCTGCCCCCCCCCCCCCCCCTAACCAAAATTCCTGGCTACGCCCCTTTACCTACCTCAGACATTACTCTACTCCTTCTGTCTGATCTGTAGTTAACTGTCCCTCTGTAGAAGGGGCTATAATTGTTGTGTTTTGACTTTGGATCTCGAGTGCTTGCTTATCTGTCAGCTCGTCTATTTCTTCAGTAGTTTCAGTTCCATCTAGGCCAATTTTTGTTACAAAACGGCCACCATTACTCCTCTTTCTCCGACAAGCATGCTGGTGCCTGGATTCATGTAAATATTTCTGAAATAAAATTTAGCCTATGGTTTAGAATGCCTGTTGTTTATAATCATGTGTGGTAAATCATCGTCATCGTACAAGTCAATCCAAGTTTACATTTGATATGAGGCAAGGTTTTCTGAGGAAATGGAAATGTTTTTATGCTTCTTTGCAATATTTTGGAAACCTTGGCGATGCAACAAAAATCCATCTGATTGGCTAAGGAATCAGCAAGGAATCAGCTGGAGGAGAGGAGGAGAGCAAGGAATCAGCTGGAGGTTGCATGAGCTTTCTTAAATTGTACATTCCCACAATCTAGCACTCTATGAGGAGCACCAATATTTGAATACCACATGAACCACTCAAAATGAAACATGCTGATATGACACTTATGAACACAAACCACACAACACAGGAGACTCCATTTTCAAATTAAGCTTTAGGTTTCACTGCAAAAACTCAATATCATTTGCATGGATCATTCACATATTCTGCATTCTTCTGCCATGGGAAAGCCAGCTTTCCACAACAATGTTCAGGTACATTTTCTGGTGATTCATGATTAGGCGATATAACATTAAGAGATTATTAACCGAGCGCGAGGTCTGTACGGGAAATATCAGACCGAGGTCTTGCAGTATGGACCGAGCAATAGCGAGGTCTGTACAAAAAGACCGAGCAAGTGAGGTTAATAATTCGTTGATTATATGGCTCAATTAAATTTGACTTTTTCATCCGGGACACCGGGCTAAATACGGAAAATATAGCCTGTGGGCAATACGCAAAATACAGCCGTGCACCAGCCAATCAGATCACAGGAAACTGTCAAAACCATATAATAAAGTAAAATATTATTAGATTCTCTATATGAATGTACAATGTGGTAAATAATCATATCCAGCGTTCAAAATAATTTTTCAAAATCTGTTCAAAGTTGCTGGCTATGTAGACACTAGTACAAAAAATAGCCTGCACAAAAGCGGAAGCAGATAATATTCCTGAGCATTTGGCAAGATACAGTAATGAGTATATGCATCATAGAGCAATTTCTTCACCTTCCGCAAAATTGCCACACAATTTGCAACTGTTTTTGGCTGTTTTTGCACGCAATTTTAATTTTTTTAACCATGTTTGTTGTTATCTTATTTTTGGCCTTAAAATGGCCGGCAAAGTTGGAAAAAGTGCCAGCTATCACCGGCAGCCGGCTGCTAGTTTGAACCCTGAGATCAAGGCAGACAAACCTTTTTACACGCAGTCCCAAGCAGCCAATAACATGATACTTATTTACATGATACAAATTTAAAGTTGTATTTGCTATCATTCAGTTCCTTTTAGGGGGATCATTTTTTGAAGTTTAACCCCATTCAAAGCCATGTTGCTTGTTGGAACATAGCCGATGGGTCTGACATGATAAGTTCTATTTGCACTGTCACATATTTTTTTTATACTCAGGCCAACACCAAATTAAGTAATGGTCCGTATAAGAACTACCCAAGCCAATGGCAAGCATGCTGGAATGCAATTATTTTCTATTGAAAATATAGCCGATTTCATTGGCTTAGACGCTAAAATTAGTAAAATTTATGGGGAGATATAAGCACATGTGGTGCTCATAAACAGGATATTACGATTTTAAAGACTTCGTATATGGGGAACCTAGCATAAAAAAAGTGATTCCCTTTCCTTTGTTTTTCTTTAATCTGATTGGTCTGGAGACTTTTTATCGCCATATGTTCTTCAACAAGTCGAAATCTATCATTGTTTCACTTGTATTATGTTACTAGTAATGACAACTTTTTGTGGTAAGAAAGCGGGACATACCGTCGGTTGCAGCTACCCGTCTACACACACGTCAAAAACATGTTCTGTCGGCACGCGAAACTTCAATGTTTTGACAGTGAAACTTGGATGTTTTGACGGCCAAACTTGAACGTTTTGTCACAATATTAAAGTCCGCACTTTCGTTTCAATAACAAACATTGAAAAAAAGCTAATATTCTGGTAACTTCACAGTTTTTCTGGCCAAAAAGATATAAATCATCTGAACTTTTTACCTTTTTCCACTCACGAGCGTCACCAAAGCTTCACGCTTGGGCGGGCAAACTTTGAAGTTCAACTGTCAAAACTTCGAAGTTTCACGTGCCGACAGAACATGTTTTTGTCGAGCGTGTAGACGGGTAGATGCAACCGACGGTATCCTATGTGGGGAACCCTCAATGCTGTAAACCAATGGAGTTTTGTTTCCTTCTTGCATGGATGATTACTTAAGCTTTCAAGGTCCAAACAATCTCAGTTTGTAAATCAGTCATGACTTTAAATGCTGATTTATTAGACTGACTACCTTTCTGACTTTGGGGATTTTCCCTTCAGCTTCTAGCTTGGCTCGTGCTTGCCGTCTTTTAATGATTCGATGATATTGCTTGGCATTGACATAAAGTGGCTCATCCAGTGTTTCCATGGCAACAGGGAGTCTCTGAGCTCCAATTGGTTGTCCATTCATCTGAAATTGAAAATAAAATAAGCTTTAGGTCATCACTTCCAGTCATAAGCTTCAGTCAGCAGAGAAGACCCTTTCTCCTCATGGCAGGAGACTTTTTTGGGGGGTGAGAAGTGGAAAGGATTGGGGTGGTGGAAGGCTCCAGTCTTTCTCAGGGTTCATACACTTTTGCAAAGTAAAAATTCCAGGACTTTCAAGGACTTTGCCAGGATTTTTTAGAGCATTTTCCAGGATAACTAGCTTTTTCAAATTCAAGTACTTCCTAGGTTTTCCAGGACTTGTACTAACCCTGTCTTTGTGTTGAGGAGGTGCAGATGTGGCATGAAAGTGAACCCCCCAAAAAATTCTATAGCTACTTTGCCAAACTGAAAGAAATCACATCCAAAATTGAAACCCAAAAACTCCTGACAGAAATGGAGACTCCCTAAAAAAAACATGTTTCTATTACAGTCAAAAGACAAATACCTCACCCCCACAGAGCCAATAAATCAATGCAAAATAGATTTCTGCACCCAGTTTTCATCCCCCCACCCTCCTCCAAAAACACAAATGAAAACAGGGTAAATAAATAAATACAAATTCCCAGATAGGTGTTGGTGCCCTAAAAAAAATCCCTGCTAATTTTTTTGGACCCAAACAAATCCCAATTTCAAAAGTTTCAGGCCCCCAAAAATCTTTCACATCCCTCCCCCCCCCCCCCCCCCCCCACACACACACAAAAAAAAAACTGGAGTACCCCCTGGGGGTAACACGCTGAAATTCAATACAATGTGACTGCCCAGATGTCTAAACTCTATTGCTCAATAATACAGGTGCAAATAAATAATGATAATGCATAATTTAAATTTAAAGGCCACAACATTTTTCACAAATATATAAAAATATTCTTCAAAAACTGATTTCAATAATCAAAGATAAAAATCAGCATTTTCAGATAGACAGGAATTCACTCTAAAGTAGCATATTTCCTAAAAGAAATTATTATTTCATTTTATAAGGAGTCATCTGTTTTGACAGCCAGTTGAAAGGCGAAAACGTCTTGTTTTTACAGATACAAATGGCTGAAACAGTAGGGAGGTCATGTTTTGCTAAGATATCAGAACGCGCATCTTATAGTACTTGAGGATATGTGTACAGAACATTTTCTTCGTCAAATTTCCCACGAAAAACTAGTTTTAAACCAAACATGGCTTGAAATATCCGATTTCTATGGATAAATATCGGCTTTTAGGGGGTAGAAATCTACCTTTAGCAAATCCTACCGAGTTTTATGTTTCGGAGTGAAAGACAACAGCTGGTCTTACGCGCTTCTAATATGGCGTCACAGGAAAGAACAAAGAACGATTCCCGAATGCGAAGTTCTCGTCAAAAAAAGACGCTTAATCCGGCTGAAACTCGTTTATTTAGCCCTAATTTGCCTCCAAATTCAAAATAGTATAGTTTGATTGGTACATAGAGGTTGAATTCGTCTTTCTTCACCTGCTAAAAGAATCGTGAGCCATTGATTGGCAAACGGAGTAACCCATCGATACGGCCGCTCGCCACGACCAATAGCGACTCGGCCTCAACAATATTGCAGGATTGGACGATTTTTAAAATCCTACAACCCGTCTGACAGCTTGAAATATCCGGCACTTGTACCGTTGCCGATTATTTGCTACATAACAGCTTCGTTTTTGTTTAGAAACAGAGCCAGATAGCCAGTTCTGGGCGACGAAAATACGCGGATATCGCTGTCGTGTTTGACACAAACAAATGCGGCGTCGGGTGCGTGTTTTCATCGGAGTCATAGCCTCGTAATCTCTGTTCAAAACTATCAAAGTTTTCTGCTAACATGGGCATATTTTCACGCTAGGCACAAAGGGGTTTTAAAAGCTCTCTAACTCACCATAATTTGCGTGTTTCCGTTTGAAACTGGCTGGGCAATCGTGCCGGCAGCAACGTTATATTCGGAAGGATTGGCCGTCAAGAACGCTCGCTGATCGGGATTGCCGAACATCTGTAAAGCATGTTGTTGCGAAGGATCCACAATGTAGAGTCCTTTGCTCTGATCAGGCTGAATAAGGTTTACTGTAGCATGGGATGAGGGTACTGCATGAGAGACTGCGACGTTATTTTGCGGTGGAAAGTTGTTGAGTTGAGGCGAGTTTGGCGCTGCTTCCATCGCCATTTTGATCTTCTTTTTCAACTAATGAATATTTGATTGCACCGAGGGGAGACTGGGGAGACTGACGCAGGGCCCCCACCCAGGGGGTACGGGGTAGGGGTTTGATTGGTCCTGCGCGTGAAAAAACAGCCCAAGGGGTCAATTTGGAGTATTTAGACAAACTCTGGGTAATTTTCTCACCGAGGATTTGCACGGTAGACATTTTAGTTCTGTCTGTAGGGCTGCATGGGGCCGAGTAGCGACAGCGCTAGCGGGTCGTCCGAAAATCACTGTGCCAAGTCAGACGCGCCTGAACAAATGAGTGTGTCTGATCGACACGTGGACCCCAAATCAGGCTAGGTTCTGCATATTTCAAGGTTAATAAAAATAGCAGATGAATAATGTGTTTTCAGGTCGTGTGCTTTCCTTTGTGTCGGTCACGCAATGTGTCAGACAAGTGTGCGCGCGGTCCGGAGAGAGTGGAACTTTACTATGCTCGGGAGTCAGGACCGGCGCCCATCCTTTTTTTCTCCCATCGTAGGCCCTCGTCCAGGGACGTGTCAAAACGAAAGGCCTAGGGCAAACATCGAATAAGAGTCGCGTCAAATACATGTAAAACAATATTAAAATTGTTTCCTTTGAAAATAATCTAATCGAAATTCGATGCTGACGTGAAACCAGATTCACTTTCGTCGAAGTACTTTGACAAGAAAAAGGCAGTGTTCGGATTAATCCAATAAAAAGCAAGATACAAGGACATTTGGACAAATAAGTATGAATAGAATAAAACGAACATATATTGAGAATTTCGTTATCTCCCGACAAGTTACCACTGAATCCATTAAAGTATCACGCAAGCGCGCCATTTTTTCTCTCCAATTTTTGAGAGATTTTGGAATACTCAGCAGTCATTCTCATCTCATCTCATTTTTATTAATCCTTTGAGTCGTAGACTATGCAGGATGTTAAAATAATAAGCTTCCAATTAACCGCTTGGTGTGCCAGCTCCCATTTATACGGCAAAACGTTTATGCTGAAGGGTGATTCAAGAACTCAGGGTTCCACAATTTTCTGTTGAGTGATCACGCAGCCGAGTAATAGTTTCGTAAAACTTTTACGAAAAATGGAACAGGTTTCTTTCTGAACCATGCGGTATGGATAGAAAGACAGTCGAATGCTGGCGAGCCAAGACAAGCCCTTGATTGGACCATTAGACCATTTAGAGATCAGAGGATTTGAGTAATACGCGGTCAAAATATAGTAAACCTCCCTCTATAAGTAAAATTAACGTGATCCCCCCTCAGAGCTGTTAAACGTTTTCGCCGAAGACATATTGCAGATAGAGGGTATCGCATTTTTCTTTCGTTGCGCGTGATTTGATAAACGCATTTTTCATCAAGCCTCAGAGAAAGGAGAAAAATTTCGTTTTTTTTGTGTATAGTAAACAAAGCCTGTAGGTTTTATTATTTATGCGTGCAAACGCGCCACACAAATGACGAAATTCTTATTTCGTATTTGCGTGGAAATGACGAATTTCTATGGTTGTACGTCGAACTCACGCTTACCTAAAGCCGGGGAAATACGAGGCACAAAATCCCTCAACTTGTCGCGCAACATTGCTGCTTTGCAAGTCTAATGTTTGTTGCTCGTCTTTCATTAAATTCACAACTTGTCGCGCAACATTTTGTTTTGATGATCACACATACGAGACCAAGGCGGATTTGGCCCCTTAGCACTTCATTTCTATTGACCAACCAACTTGAATCGTAGGCAAAATGTTGCGCGACAAGTTGTGTGTTTGATAAGCCAGACTTTGTGTCTCAAAGTAGACCCGCGCTCTACTTTGCGCAACAAGTTTTCACAACCTGCAACAAATGTTTTCGTTGCGCGACAAGTTGTGGCGCGAGGTGAAAAACGCGCAACATCGATCATCAACTTGCAACGCAACAATGTTGCGCGACAAGTTGAGGGATTTTGTGCCTCGTATTTCCCCGGCTTAAGTGGTCTTCTTTCGAACATAGTGACTGCCTGTCAGGCCTATCGCTGCAGGGCATTTTTTGGAGAGTTAGTTTTTCCTTGGCAACATATAGACTAGTTCTTGTAAACGGCGCGAGGGAGTGACTTCGTTGCGCGAGCTGTCACAGTCTGTATCAGATGTCATTATTTTTGCGCCCGAAGCGCGCAGAAATTTTTATGTATTTTTATTTTCTAGCTTGAATCTCTGCAAGATTTATTTTTTGGAAGGATTGGCCTTGCATGAATGTTTTTTTTGGAATTGCCTCCCCCAATTTCTAATGGTCCACCCCTTAGACCCCGTCCATACTACATCGTTTTCAAACGAAGACGGATACTTTTTGCCGCTCCTTTTCAAAAAGATATGCGTCCACACTTATCGTTTTCGTATTGTTTTCGGTGATCGTTTTCGGCGTTGTAGTGTGGACAATAGCCGTATCCGAAGCAAAAAGTATCCGTTTTCGGATGTTTGAATGGCGGAAAAGAAAATCCGAAATCCCAAAGGGACGTTTTGAAAATGCGCAGCGCCACTGTTATACATTTTTACTTTCCCCTATTATTAATTACTTGTGTACTAGCGGGGTGTCATAATTTTACCAATGATGCGTGCTAGAAAATCTCGGATGGATATGAGCGTATCTAATCTCTGCCCATTTCCCGGCCTCGCCTTATTACTGTCGCCACGCGAAACTGAGTTCTCTGCACTAGGTGAAACAGGGCAAGGACCCGTTTGACTGCTGGACGGAAAACCCAATAACAAAACGGCGTATTTGAAAATTCTCACGCGAAACAAAGGCATGCATTTAGTATATTAACTTTTAATACAAGGCACGCGCCACTTAGCGACTATTAACTATTTCATTTGCTTTCAAATGTTAGATTTGTTTCCCCACAGTAGCATTTAATAAATGGTTTGTAGCTCCAAAAGCAAACGGCCGATATTAAGGGCTAAATTATTTGGGGCGTCTGTACAGTCTTACAAAAACTGTCTTCAGGCAAATACCTTACCTTTGTAACACAAAAGTAAACCGGTATGGCTTTGAACAACACACACACCCATCTGATAGTGATCTGCGTTTTATAAATACTTTATTTCACAATTTTCCAGCAGTATCACGCAACATTTACTTTCTAGCACTGTTATTACACTAGTATTTAACACCTAGAAAAATAGTTCGTTATTGTAAACTATAGCCAGCCAGAAAAAAACACGCTTGTAGCTGGGTGTTTTCCCCAAAGATTAAAAATTAGCACTAAATATATTACAAGAACAGAAAATTCATACATGTCTTCAATGATAGAGTGGAAACAGTAAATCCGTGAAATCCGTGAAGAACTATATTTTGAAGTCAATGTTTCGGCTCTTATGTTCAACAATTTCATCACAAAATTGCACAATATTGTACTATTTGAACCACGGTATCACTGTTCGATCGTTCCGACTGTCAACCAGTTCTGCCGAAAGACACAAAAATCTTGCAATTTGCGCGGCAATTGCTTCTGAAATATTGATCTATGTTGCCGCGATATTACGTATGTAATATGTAAATCCCCTACCCCCATTCCCTCAAGCTAACATTAAAATCACCAAGCAAACCTTCGATTCTCTTCGATTATTCTGCGAGTTTACACGACAACAATACCAGGATGTAGCAACGTGTCAACAAGCAGAGAATACTAACAGTGTCTTGGAACTATCAAATGCATACAGTTATCATATAAATATTATTGCCCTATATTTCTATTTTCTAAAACGAGCATTTTGTACGGCAGAGAAATCTTGTGCCCAGAAACATCAATAGTTGTTGGTGCAAAGTTTCGTAGCTGCAAAGCTTTCAAAGAACCGAGCGGCAAAAAAAAAGGGTTTGAAATTAAAATTTTGCCGATATTGTATACAAAAAAAATCAACAAGAAATGCTGAATTACATTCAAGTTCAGTTAGAATCGATTCATTTTCGTCGGATATTTCAACTCAAACAATGCGCGTAGCCAAGCATAGGTACGCCACTGCATTGTTTTCATAGCTCAACTTCCATTTTCTGCTGTGTATTTATTATAGTTTTGGGGCTTCACAGGTAAGTAAATGCTACTCGCCTGATGACAGACTGTCTTCGAAAAACAATTACACCTAGCCAAAGTCATGAATGGCTTCCCTGCAGCCGAACGATGTTTAACGTTCACGAAAATTCACGATTGTTTATCGCACAGAACATGTTTCTTTGTTTCTCTTTTAGACCAAAGAGTGAACTTGACATCAGAATCACAGAAAAATTGCCAAGTTTTACAATTCGACACTATGGTTTTGCACATCGCCATGGAAAATCGATCTATTTTAAACGCGTTTGCATGTATGGATTTTACTTGACTTGGTGACAAGCTCCTCAAACCTATCACATATCTATATCTGAATCTGTGCTAGCTTTAAACCTGTCACCATCGCAATGTTTCACTAGTTTCAAATCTTTTTCAACTACTTTGCACAAACGGTGCAAGGTCGCACTACCGCGCCTCAAATTACTAACCTAGCCAACTCGATATCTTCGCTAGCTTTTAACCTATCACCCTCAATGTTGCACTAGTTTCAGATACTTTGTACAAACTGTGCCTACAGTAAGGTAACTCTACCGCGCCGAGAGGCCTTCCGTTCACTACAACACACGAAAACAGGAGTTCTTAAAAATGCCCCAAAATTCAAAACCCTCTCATATATTCATGTTCTGGCATCGCTGGCTCACTGAAAAGCATGCGAATTGAGGGACAGCTAAACTGCTCAAACTGCGAGGCAGTCTCTACTTTGGGATAAAAAATCCGTAAAAGTCAGCCCATTTTTCGCGCACAAAATGGCGAAAACTGTCGTAATTTTTACGGATGTTCAAGACCAAAGTAGAGACTGGCTCCGATCAAGCCTGGATCGAAACTGTACACTTTTTCTGCAAAATTATACTCCGCTACACTCTTTCTTATAAGAACTACGTTTATAAGATGAACAACAACAACCAAGGGTTGAGATTTATGTTAAACGCCGTGGAAAAATGGTGTTTTTGCTGACGTTTCGAGCGTTAGCCCTTCGTCGGAGCCACTAAAGCTGGCTTTTCACTAGTGAAATAAGCGGAGAAGAAGACGAGACCGAAGGACGCTTGCGTTCGTGTGAAAATCAAAGAACGGAGAAGGAGAAAGAGACGTAAGCGTGAAAGAAGCAGAACGGAAGGTTTCCTTTTTCTTACGTCTCCGCTTATGCTTACATCGCGTACTGTCACGACGTCTCCGCTTATTTCACTAGTGAAAAGCCGGCTTCCTCAGCCACTAACATGACCGATCAATATATTATTTGCCACTTCAGATTTTGTCTAACCCTAGAGCTCAATAGAATCTCTTCTTCGCATCTGCCTGTTGTTTCTGATAAAAGTAGAGACCAACTCCAATGCAGATACAAGCGATCAAGGCAAACCAAAAAAGCCACGTGAAGATCTTAGCGGTGCGAGTCGAGAAACTTCCTTTGGCGTCCTCTATTCGGTCTGCAAATTAAAAAGAAATACGGGCTTCGAGATAAGTTTTACAAGAGCAAAGTCAAAACAAGTTTAAGGGGTTTCCAAGGTGTACGTGACTCCCCCTCTTTCCGGAAGAAAAATATAGTGAACATAAAACAGTCTTCCTAAGCCAAGTAGAGTATAGTTCCTCTTTCTATCACTTTATCGGCGAAATAGAGCCTGCGTGGTGTTGAGAAAGACACGAGAACGTTGTAAAATCACGAGCCGCAGGCGAGTGCTAAAACATTTCGAGTGTCTCCAAACATTCATTGAGCCGATAAAGTCATAGAAAGTTGCTCTAATGCTTTTATGATATAGCGGGAGAGAGCCATTACTTTATCGATGAAATAGAGTATAGTTTTGGACCAATCACAGCGCGCATTATATCGTAGCTATATTAAAAAGAGGGCATACCACGCAATACGTTTTAAAACCAACAATCAATATCACACTTGTTGGTACCTTTTAGGGGTCAAAATCGAAAGTTCCCGACGAGCACCCGCCCTAAAAATAGCGGAGTCCCCCCTGGACGTTTGAATAGTTGAGCTTAGTACTTTGTGACGTTTTTGTTAAGATGAAAGTAGGTAGTCAGCCCAAAAGGGAAATAAAGCTTTTCCTTGCCTGGATATCCCCCTGAGCGTCATCAAACATCTTCAGTAATGTTTTCCCCTTCCCTATGCCCCCAGAGAACATCATAATTCAAATCACACTTTACCTCGATATGGTTCAGCTGCGTCAGCATGTGGTACAATCTGTGTGTAATCGATGGGTTTCTCCTCAGTAGATTTCTCTTCAGCAGTAGTTCGTTGATTACTGGCATATCAACTTCGTACAACTTCATAGAGATTATGTCATGGTTATCTGCAAAGAAAACGAGTTTTAACACTGTCCCGAGTCTCTTTGTCAGGAAGTACGTTTCAATTTGAGATGACTCTCAAATTCCCTACGAAATATCCGGTATGAAAAGCTTTCTGTGCATTTGCTTTTATTTTTTGTTATCTTGTGTTTTTCAACTTCGTAAAAGAAGCCTCTGCACACAAATGTCATTTCTCTTTCACGCATGTGCCAGAAAATGGCATGACCTTGGAGAAACTGGTCGATCAAGTATGTGCACCAGCAAGAAAAAGTCAAGACTTTCATGGTCACACTCATTGGACACTGGGTCTTAAGGTGTTGTACACAGTGTTTTACACATACCTGCCAGTGACCTGTTGCGGCAGAAACACCCCAGTGAAGACCTGTTGGCAGCTTGATCCCACCCACATCAAAACACTCACGCCATTCATTCTTGCCGTCAACATCAAGCAGCACCTGAAACCAATTTTTATACAACTTTAAAACTTCTGCATAAAGTTAAATACAAGCATAAAGTTAAATAAAGTTGGAAACACTAAGAGCAGATTTTATACAATTGCAGTGAAACCAAAATGCGAAGTGATAACTTACAGTTAACCGCTCCTGAGATGTGGAATAACGAATGAGCGCTAACGTATCATGACTCTTGCTTCGGAATTGGGCCTGTGGAACAATGACAATTATAAATGTTTAATATCATTTGGATATTGTCAGATTCAGGCAAAGAACTGGCACACAAGCTTTTACTTTATGCAAGCTTGGCACATAAAGTTTCAAGAGACAAACTATAAAACTATAATCTGAAATATTTATCAGTTTCTGGAAAATTACAGATGTAGGCAAAAGTGCTTATAAAACAGTGCAGAAACAGAAATGAAAAAGAAATGCATCAGCATTTAGTGGCAGATCCAAGGAGGGACTGGAAAGAATTCAAATTCTATGTAAAGAAACATGACTGTAGTTTAAGAGTGTACAGAACACATTGCCAGAACACATTGCCAGAACACATATTTTCTCTTCTCATCTTAATACTGTTTTCGAGAGAAACTGATGATAAAAAATTCCTTTTCACTAATCTCATAGGTTTATTCTCAAAACCGTGGTGCCGCTTTGCACACAATGAAGAAACTTTATAGACAATACTCAGATGTTGTCCCCCTTTGAAAACTCCCGGATCCACCACTGGCATTTTTGTCTATCTGGTAGTCTGCATACCGAGCAGCCTTCAACTTGACTATGTGTTCCATCTCTGTCATGATCGTATTCTAGAGAACCATTTCCAATCATGGCTGATATATATGGATGCTCATGCTGGAAATGAAATAATAAAAAGTCAGCTCTTTCTGAAAGTTGAAATCAATAGTCACCAATTGCACAGTGACTAAATTTCCTAAAAACAGGCAAATTTTAACAGATTTTGTGGATTTAACCAAATTTCACAGGTCCGCGAACACAAGAAATACAACAAACCCTGTTAATAATAGATACATTTAGTTTCAGGCACAGGGTTTTAACTTGTCTTATTTTCTGGGGATGTGAGCCTCTCTGACATAAGACAAATTTCAAAATATGGAATTTCCATACAACTGAGATGTACTGGTATTGTGCTGTCTGGAATAACAGTATGAATACATGATCCATATTTTGTCATACCAATACTACAAGGGCACTTTTACTTACTGTATGTTCACCATTATGATTACTATATGTGTCAAAAAACACACCAAGTCCATAGAATTTTGGCGTACTTCCGAATGCAGGTCCTGAAAGACAGGAAAATGACTCATAATAGGTCTGACTCATAAAATGACTCATAATAGATTTCAGATGAGTGTCGAAAACTAAACACCAAGTAAATACACTTGGCCATTCAGAAACTAAACAAATTCAACCAATCAGCAGACAGGGCAAAACAAATTTAACCAATCAGAAGACAGGGTAAAACAAATTCAATCAATCAGCAGACAGGTTGAAACAAATTCAACCAATCAGCTGACAGGGCAAAACATAATTCAAACATTTAGAGGACAGATCAAATAAGTTGCATTTAGACCCAGAATGGAAGTCTCATTGGCTCACAAAACAAAGACTTGAGATCTTGACCAATAGGAATGTGTAGAAAAAGTCTGATGTACTATTGACAGTCATCTTAAATCTTTGGTTATACCAGTACAATAATACCTATAAACACCTGTAATGCACAAGGTTCTTAATTATGATTTGGTGTTTACCATATTTTCAACTGCTAAATCTCTTACCTGCATCAAATCTATCTCTTGCATACCAAAATGCAAAACCATCTCCAAATAATGTTGCTCCTTGACCATGGACAGAAAAATGTACCAGCATTTCCCATTCTAAAAGGTTATTTGGCTGGAGGAAAAAAGAAAAACAATAATAATAATACAAATTTGTCAACAATATTTGCTCTTTAAGTACTTTTTTACCATTTGAATGCAAGTCCAGAAAGGAAATCCAACCCACGGAAGGGGTTGCAATATGACTCCCACCTCAGTGGAAGTGAATAATGCAGTGATTATATGAGAACTTAAATGCATTTGGCCACCCTTGGAATTTCCAAATCCAGTCAAAGGGGAAGGTATGGATTTTTAATTTTTTGGGAATTACACATATTTTTTGTTGAGTGACAGACAATAAGAGACCAAAACAACTAAAGGTGTTTACATCTTGTTGCCACCCAATTCAGCTAATGTGGGTAGATACTTTTGTTAGTTCTGCACATACACTTGTGCACTTGGTTGAGTGAGAAAAATTGGACAATGGTAACCCCCCAAGGAATCATCACATGATCTGAATTGGGTGGAAACAAGATGTAAACAGCTGTTAGCCGATTTGGTCTATTGTTTTCGACAAATGGATAAAAGATAACACAAATATGTTTTGGTTCAGCTTACTATTCTATTCCATAGAGCCCCTTGTTTACTCTGGTGATCAGGTGTTAGTCTGATATAGTTACTAGATACAAATGTGCTGCCATAGAAATCCCAGTTAGGAATTGTCATACCACTACCTGAGAAAAAAAAAATGACACCAAAATGACTCACTATCAAAGGAAAAAGGAAGGAAAGAAGGGTCTTCCCCTCATTGAGAGGGAGAACTCAAGGCAGAACAAAGCATCCCATTATGTCCTTGTTCTATTGTACTACCATTTGCGTCCATCCATGAAAAGTGACAATTTTTTCGCAAAGGTTTACTTTTCAAACGTGCATGTGTCGTTGAAAAGTTAGTCACATTTCTCCCTCTCTGATTGGCTGAAAAGTAACGGTCAAAACTGCAGCCAATCAGTGAGCAAGAAACGTGACAACTTCGGCAGAGCGGAAATGACCTGCTTAGACCACTAAATTTCAAATAATAAGGTCAGGTTAGCTCAGAGAAGCTTGATTTTTGCATACAGACTCCTTGTCTGATTAAAAACAAAATATCAAAAATGACTTTTTTCTAATGGATCCGTCTTTGAGATATTAGGCTTTAAACATTGGTTTCTGTGCCATTTTATGGGAGAATTAGTACTTTGATCAGGAATTATGCAAACTTTGCTCAATCATATCTAAAATTCATATTCTTCAATTTTCTTAAAAAAAGCTTTTAGCCATAGAAACTCTTTGTATACGGAATCTTGAGCTTATATATTGAAATATGGCAAAGTTAGACATTTCATTTTTGGTCATTTCCGCTCTGTCAACAACTTCTTGATAAAACGTGCATGTTTGTAGACCTTTATAAAAAAATCGGCAAGCTTCATGGATGGACGCAAATGGTATTGTATACCCCTTTATTGTTTTGCACTGAGGGTATCAATCCAATAGGTTTAGATCTTATGAGAGCTGTATCATGTCTCACTCAAAGCGGTTGAAAGTACATGACCGCTAGACAAGGTGAGGTTGGAGGACTTAATGGGCTGTATTGGATGGCGCAAATTGCTGCCAGCAGCTTAGTCTTGAGGGCTGTTTTACAGTATATTATATTCGTCCAAGAGCTAGGCCATTTCACCAGGATCCATTCCCCTACTCTTTACAAAGCGTGCAATGGGTTCTTCCCTGCTAGCAGAGGCCTCTTTTCTCTGCATTTCGCTGGCTGAAGGTCGCAAGGAAAACAGACCTCTGCCCTGGGTTGAAACTCGCTTTGTTTTGCCGTCGTCCACAACCTTGGACGGTTTGCTGACCATTTCTTGAGCCCAATGTATGCAAACGAAATCTACAGATGTTTTCAGCTAGGGGGCTCAAATAATATCAGCAGAAAACGTATGTAGATATGTGTGTGCATATAGTGGGCTCAAGAAACGGTCAGTAAACAGTCCAAGGGTGTGAACGGCAGCAAAACAAAGCGAGTTTTGACCCTCGCGACCCTCAGCCAGTGAAATGCAGAGAAAAGAGGCCTCTGCTAGCAGAGAAAATGGGTTCTTTAGTGTCCAACTTACACAGGTAACATGGTTGGCTGACAAACCCCAAACTCACTGATTACATCAAATTATGTCCTTACAAAACTAGGATCACAACTTATATTACATAAATTCAATTGCAAATAAGTTGCAAGTAAATTCTCAACCTTAAGTTTATAAAACAAAGACTGAAAGCGAATGTGATGTCACAACAAAAGTTATAAAATATTCATTTGCTTATCTGGCACAATTTCCAAACATCAACAAAAGCAATTCAGCATTCAGTAAATAAAAAATTCGTGCAAAAAGGCATCGTTTACTTGTAGTACAAAAAGAGCAATCAAAGGTTTAGGAATCAATAGATAGAAGGGCAAACTGAAAAGCACTTGCCAGCACGCGATCGAACGTGATGAAATCTAAAACAGGAAGTGAAGGAAATTTTCGGAAGTAAAACTGCATCATACCTTGATAAGGCCTCATTAACGAATGCTCTCTTCTCAAATAACCTCCTTTAGCTTCAGGTTCGGCTAAAAGCTCTGTAAACATTAGAAATAAGCTAATAAAAATCGCGTTCATTTTGCCGTAGTTTTGCTGCGCCATTTTGGATAGTTGCACAATATAAGCCTCGCTTTGGAGGTGACAGAAATTTCTCTGGGGGGAGTAGAGGAGTAGTTTGTTTTAGTAAAGTCGCAGAGGATGCTGGGTAAAAAGTTGTGATTTCAAGATGGCGGACGGCAAGACGACAAGCAGCGATGAACCACAGAAGAAAACCAGGCTTGATTGGAGAAAAGAAAAGGAACTTGAAGAAGCTAGGAAGGCTGGTACTGCTCCTGCATTACAGGATGAAGAGGGAAGGTAAGAATGTGCAACAGTTCTGAATAAGCTTGCTCTGTAGGCTTTTTTATGCCGTGGAAGAAGTTGTTGTTCCACAAAACACAGACGTCAATCGGACGTTTATAATATAATGAAATCGACATTGTTTGAGGACTTGGATCTGTAAGGAAATAGGAAATGCTATATATAAAGGTTTACTAGATTTTATCTGCTGAAAAAGAACGGCTTGTGGAGCAAAGATTGAGATGATTTAAATAGCACGTTTCACGTCGAAACTTTCACGTCACCCACAGCTTTCTCAATGTGATCAACGTAAATACAAAGCTCAATTCTTGGTAGTTATTTCTGCTGTTAATGCCTGAGCACAAGGATATGACAAATAATGGTCTGGATTTTGGTTGAAATAAAAACAACTATCAATAGTTGGGCATTGGCATGCAACCATCTCAATCTTATCAAACCTATGAAAAGTATTTAATATTTAGGCCTAGGAAGTTTATAAAAGCACCCACACATTGGAATCCAGGTACCATTATATATTGAGAATTTTCATAGCCCCAATTTCTTCTTCTTCTTCTTCTTCTTCTTCCATATGGGCCCATCTCCTTCAGGTTCGAAGATTCTTATGGGCTTTGTGTGTGCTGTGTAGGTGCGATAAATTAAAAGTTCAAAGTGCAGGTGGTTTAAAAAGAAAATCAAATGTTCCTGGTCAGCGGCTGGCAAGCTGACCCACAGCCTGTCCTTGAAGGACGCAAGGCTGGGAGCCAGCACCACATGGTCCGGAAGCCCATTCCATCCCCTGATGGTATTGGGGACGAAGGAGAACTGGTGGTAATTAGTCCTCGAGAAGGGTACCTCGTAGCTGACACTATTTGTATGTCTTGAGGCCCTTCCCGGATGTAGCTCAATTCCCATGCTAACTTGAGAGTTATGCATTTTGTACATCATTGATAGTCTTTGGACCTCTCTCCTTGTCTGTAGTGAGCTCCAGTTTAGTTCCGAAAGCATTTCGGTCACACTCGACGTATTATGGTACCGATTGAGAACGAATCTTGCCGCTCGACGTTGGACCATCTCTATCTTGTCGATGTTGACCTGGGTAAACGGGTCCCAAACGGAGCAGGCATATTCCAGTGATGGTCGTACGACTGCCATATATGCTTGGGTCTTTAGGGACGTCGAGCCTACCCTCAAGTTTCTTCTCAGGAAACCAAGCGTCCTATTTGCTTTACTCGTGATGTTATTTATATGTTGGTTCCAGCTTAGGTCTTTAGTTAGAGTCACCCCGAGGTATTTGGCTGAATCCGCTGATGCAAGTACCTTGCCATGGAGAATGTAGTCGTGAATAATCATGTCCCTCTTACGGCCAACTCTTAGCACCTCGCACTTGCCTGGATGGAATTCCATTTTCCATAACTCTTCCCACTCTGCCAGTTTGTCAAGATCTTCCTGCAGGACTCTAGAATCACTGTCGGAATTTATT
Organism: Scolanthus callimorphus; assembly: GCA_033964015.1. Classification (NCBI taxonomy): domain Eukaryota; kingdom Metazoa; phylum Cnidaria; class Anthozoa; order Actiniaria; family Edwardsiidae; genus Scolanthus; species Scolanthus callimorphus. The sequence continues at coordinate 29,821,848 of CM066916.1, read as the reverse complement.
GTGAGATATACAATGGTGTCATCTGCAAACAATCTAACGTTGGAAACTAGTGACTCGGGCAGGTCGTTTATGTAGAAGAGAAAGAGGGTAGGCCCGAGTACCGAGCCCTGTGGCACTCCGGAGAGGACATTTACTGTGTCTGAAGACTCCCCATCTAGGACGACCTTTTGTGTTCTATCAGTTAGGAATGATTGAATCCACCTATTTGTCCTGCCAGATATACCGTAGTATTCAAGTTTGCTGGTGAGGCGACTGTGGCTAACCTTGTCGAATGCCTTGCTAAAATCCATTATGAGGACATCCGTTTGGGAGCCATCATGCATGTTATTTACAAGGTCATCTACAAATCCTAGCAGTTGGGTTTCACATGATCTTTGGTCTCGAAAGCCATGCTGGAGAAAGTATAGAATGCCGCGTGTGTTGGCGTGCCGCATGACCGAGCTGGCAATAATGTGCTCCAGCAGTTTGCATGAAATGCATGTAAGTGAGATCGGTCTATAGTTGCTTGGATCGTATTTAGAGCCCTTTTTGAAGATAGGGACGACATTTGCACTTTTCCATTCTTCTGGTATTTGCCCACTCTCGTATGATTTTACGAATATTGTTGTTAATATAGTGGCAGCGGGGTCCCGGAGCGTTTTCAGAACCAGAGGTGTGATACCATCAGGCCCCGGTGCCTTATGGGTTTTGAGATTTTCCAGCATCCGTTTTACGCCTTCTCGAGTTATGTTGATGTCGGTCATCTCAGGGAAGGGAGATGGGATAGGGTGTGAGGTAGGGCTTGAAGTGTCGCGAGTAAAGACCGAGTGGAATTGGTCATTTAAGATATTAGCTTTCTCCCTAGGGTGCGAGTAGGTAATACCATGCTTCTTCAGGGCTGAAACACCCACACTGTCCTTTCTTTGATGTTTTATAAAGGACCAGAATCTTTTCATACCAGAATATTCGGTTTGATCCTCCTTCATAGGTGATATGATGGTCTCAACATGCTGCCAGTAGGCTGCTCTTGATTCCCTCTGGATTTTCGCCTTCAATTCCTGCATTTTTTTGTTGAGTTTATGCGTCATTGAAGTGTCCTTGTCAGCCCGAGCTTTTTTCCGTTTGATATTTGTGCGGTCTCTTAGCTTGATAAGCTTTTTGATCTGAGGTGTAATCCAGGGTAAGTTATTTTTATGTTTGCATATTTTATGTGGGATGTGTTTCTTCGCACCTTCTTGGATTGCTTTTTGGAACATGAGCCACAACTCGTTTACAGACAGTATATCCTTGTTTAGGAGTATTTTGTCTGATGTGGTGTTCAGATCTGCTTCGAAACTGTCCCATCGAGCTTTCCTATACAGTGGTATTTCACGCCGTTTTTGTTTGTAACGAATGGGGCAGATGTTTACGTCCAGGACTGGGCAGTCATGATCGGAGATACCAGGAACCACTTTGACTTGGTTTACTTTAGAGGGGATATTTGTTACCATCAAGTCCAGAATATTGTTTCCTCTTGTTGGTGTTTCTATTAGTTGCACAAGCCCTCTATCATCTAATAGGTCTCCAAACTGGTGGTGGAGTGTAGGAAATGGACACCCAGGTTTTAAGGTCCTGTTTCCCCAATCCCAGCCTGGGAAATTGAAGTCCCCGCCGAGTAATATCTCATGGGCTGGGTTTACACCAAGCAGTGATTTTTCAAGTTCTAACAGGCTTTGGGCGTCGCCCACGTGTGGTCTGTAGTAGGAGCCAATATGCAGGGTTTTGCACCCTTCAATCTGGAGCTTGCACCAGATCAATTCGCATGCCGTTTCCAGGGCTGGTTCTCTAATTAACACGAGATCTTTCTTGGCAGCAATAAATACTCCGCCATGTGGATCACCAGGCCTGTCACGTCTTTCTATCTGGTATGTGTCAGTTGGAAAACACTCATTATTACCGTGATTTACACTCAGCCATGTTTCCGTACCAAGTATTATGTCTGGGTTATGCTGGCTAACCAAGTGTTGGAAAGACTCTCGCTTGCCAGGGAGGCTCTGGCAGTTAGTATTCAGAATAGACAAGGCTTCTCTCCTGGGGCGCCTGCGATTGTTGGGTCTTGTGTCAGGAGAAGATGTGTGGATCGGTTCGAGCAGTTCAGATCCATTAAATCCCTCAGATAGCTGGGTTGATGCAATGCTATGGAATCTACTTGAGAACTCCAGGCTAGTAGTGGAGTCAAAAAGTGAAGAGGCGAAGTTTGGTAGACCACAGCTAGAGCAGATCCAAACGGTTGACGAGTTAGCCAGCCCTTCATAGACTTCTGAACACATTGAGATACATCGAGTGTGATACCATATGTCACACAAATCGCATTGGATACCCTTTTGATTGGACTTCACAGGTTTAGCACAACATCCACAGGGATACTTAAACTGAGGTCCGGGGTTTGGCTCCACACTTCCACTCATTAACAACAGTGACAGCAGGAGATGTAAGCTGGGACTTGTAGCCGGATTTCGTTTCAAGATGGCGGACGTCGAGTGCATTTGGCTTGCTTGAAGAAAGGCCTCAAAACCGAGCTGGAAAGGCTCTTTCGCTGCAAAAGTCGAGTTTAGACCAAAGGCGATGATCTTATCCTGGTTTTCCGTAAAAACGGGAGGCCTGAGCCATATAACAAGCACCGAAAGGAGCAAAATGGCCGGATTGATAAAATTTGTGGCCGCCATGATGGACGACCGCTGACCCCTCTGATCAATATTATCAGGAGCTGTTTTTATAGTTCTACGTTAAGATTTTAAAACGTTTTGAGTGTCTCTCCCAACATCACAGGTGCTCTATTTGCTGATAAAGTCATGATATAGCAGAGGAGAACCATTACTTTATCTGTGAAATAGAGCATAGATTTGGACCAATCAGAGCACACAATCGTAGCTATATTATAATAAGTATTTATTATTAGTTTCTAACTGTGTGTTGTTTTCAATGCTGTTTTTAGGGACATTAATCCACATATTCCACAGTACATTTCTGCTGCCCCTTGGTACTATGGCAAAACAGGGTATGTTGTTAGTAAAATAATTAGAAACCAGAACTGGACTCAAACTTGACATCTCCAGGTTGTGAGGCCTTGTTGCATGACATAATATGCTGCCTCCTCCAGTGTTGATATTTAATTTGTGTAAAGCAGATGATCATCGCTGTCAAGGAAAGCAATCGAAGAAACCTCTATTAAAGGCTGTTTTGTGTGAGGAAAAAAAAACATTGGCTTTGCAGGTGATTGGCAACCACCTTGCGATCAAGAAAATAGAAACTGTTTCTATTTTCCCGATCGTATCCCAGTCAATTACAGATGTTGCGGACAATTCCCGATATGCAAATTTGAGACTAAAAAATAATGTACCCTTTCGGGCGAAGCATCCCCATATAGCCTATACGAGGAGTACCCTACAGGGCTATTTCTAATGCACTTTTTTATTTATGGCAGACCAACTCTCAAACATCAAAGACCACAAGAAGCTAACCAGAAGGAAGTCGCACCCATAACAGATTTTTACAAGAAAGGCCTGCCAGCAGTAAGTCTGTTGACAAACAGAGATTTTGACTGGAAAAAGTCACTGAAATAATAAAAGACCCATGCATTTGGTGTGACTAGTAGAAAGTGTTAAGGCTGATTTGCATTATCTGATTTTTACCAAAATCTGTCAGATGCACATGCTCGCCTAATGCCTATGACTTGCACACTCATGACTTTGATGCATACAACACACCAAAAGTGCAGAGATTTGGCTGAAATATCAAAAGTTTATAACAATCCTATAACATTTTATGAGTCACACACGATTGTCGTAGGCATGTTGTGAGCTTGACTGACGTTGTAATCTGAGTCGTAGACATGGCGCAAGCATGTCGCATCTGATAGACTTTGGTGAAAGTCGTACACATATAAGTCAGCCTTTAAGCTCCTTGCAATATGCAATTGCATAGACAACTTTCTGTAGATCTTTTCTATTGACTTACACAAATCAAGTAAATGAATGAATCATATCATTCCACTCTGAATAGGATTAAGTCTTCATCGGCAAGAGAAGATAAAATACAGCGTGATTTTTTCAATATTTTTCCATTAGGGGCCTGCAGCTTTAAAGTTCAGGAAGGGAGCATGTGAAAACTGTGGAGCTATGACACATAAAAAGAAAGACTGCTTAGAGGTAATGTAAAATTATATATTACTATTTTTACTGTATAAATAAAAATGCTTAATAATTTTAATGGAGGGCTGGTGCCATAAAATAGGCAGTTCCCAGGATGGCAACAAATTGCCAGTGGATGTACAGCTTTTTTATGACTTTATCAGTGAAGAGCACATTGTGATGTTGTGAGAGAGTAAGAATATTTATTTATTTATGCCTTACAAAAAATTATATGCAATTTTGACAATAACAATACAATTACAAACCTAACGTCTTTCTAATTTTACAGCTTATTGCACATAACTGCTAGAGGCCTTCTGAACTTCTTTAGTTTACTATCAATCATTTCATTCTCAATATGAAGTTTCCATTTCACAAACTGAAAAAATCTGCAACTTTGAGATGTTTTTTCTCATTTTTTTGTTTAAACACATAGAATTTCCCCAATAAGAGTAGATAATCAAAACAGTTAAACTCTTTTTTCTCGGGGCTATAACGATATAAGATGTGGTTATCGTTAACTAGAATTTGTGCTTGTGCTTCATTATTCCATCTTATAAATATATATAATTCCAAAAACATCTCGAAAGTGGGCAGCTAATTAATAAATGACTCAAGGTCTCAACCTCTTGACATTTCCTAGGCGTGCTGAGGCCTTTAATATTAAATGTTGCAAAAGACACGAGACATTACTCATTGAATAGGATCAAATGAAATTAATTGTAATACGTTTCGAGTGCTTCTAGTATGAATAAATAGTAGATGGCATAGGGTCCATAAATACAAATACACAAAACATAACTTACACAGACAACAGTTCCAATGTTCGTTAGTGCCATTCGAAGTCCAATTTGACATCTTTTGCAGTAGGATGGTGCTATTTAAGCGCCTGCAGCTTCCGACCTCACAAAAAAATCTTGCTTGAACTATTAAGAGTACATGTAAAACTTTAGTCACGCTTGAAATCACCATCAAGTCGCTTGTATTTCTTGTTCCAGTTCTTCCTTAAAATCTTTGGAGACAACCTCTAGGCCTCTTCTCACTTGTTTTTTCTGTCTTACTCATTTTCTAACTCCAAATAAATCTAATGTCTTAGCCAGACTTCATAATAATCTAAATTTTGAGACATATTGGTCTGAAACTGCAGAGCAGCCAAATTCACGTCCTACTACTTGACTATCGAACCCAGTCCCCAATATTTTTATTAATCACAAGCTGCAGACAGTAGTTATTTATGTAAATACATTTTGAGTGTTTCCTAATGTCACAAGTGCTCTGATAAAGTCAGGTCATAGAATTTTGTGCTTTTGTTCTATTACCCGGTATGGAATAGCAGGGAGATTTGGACCAATCAGAGAGCCTGTTATATTCTTGTACATAGCAATATTATAATAGTTTATCAAGGAGAATTTATTGCATGAGTGTTCTGTTCATGTATTTAGAGACCAAGAAGAGTAGGTGCAAGGTTCACTGGTGAGGATATCAGGCCAGATGAATACATCCATGGGGACATCAAATTTGATTATGATGGAAAAAGAGACAGGTAAAAAAAGAAGAAAATTAAAACAAAATAGATAGTGAAAAAATATGATGGTCATACCTACCCAAAAAAAGTAATAGTGAAAAAATATGACCGTCATACCTACCATGCAAATAGGGAGTACCTCAGCTTCACTACCCTACCCAGTTTCAGGGGGTACATTACAGATGATTGCACAAAACATTAGGCCAGAGATTTTCCAAAGTTTGTTTGGAACTTGCGAATTTCATATCGAACTTCCCAACTTCGTTGTGAGCTTCCCAATGAACTTCAAGACAACTTCAAGGATGTAGGAGGATGTAATAAACCCCCTGGTAGTGGGCACCCTCAGAGCCTGTGATTTTGGCTGTTTGGCTGCCAGTTCCCCCCTTCCCCCCACCCCCCGGCTCCACAGTCCCTGACCATGCGACCCAGCTCAATTCAGCTTACAAGGTCTGGGGAGTCAGTCTCCCTTTAGACAGACCAATTGCACTACCACAAAATTAAAATGTTCAAATTTTGACTTTGATCTTCAGGTGGAATGGATATGATGTCACTGATCATAGAAGGATTGCTGAAGAGTATGCAAAGATTGAACTGGTAAGAATGGAGGATCCAGCTTTAATACATGCATGTGCTTCATGTCAGTAAATTAATAAATTTCTCTTGTAAATGACGATGGAGTTGTTTCTGGGTAGGAACCTTAGAGATGCAAATGAGGCAAGCCTTTTGTTTCTGGTTGACCAGAATCAATTGGAAACAAATGACTCGCTTCATTTGCATCTCTAACATTCTTACGCGGAACAACTCTTTTGATTGTGTATGAGTTGGTAATATAGATAGAAATGATTCCTGTATGGAGGAGAGGACATGGGGCAAACTAACTGTATGCTAATTATGGTTATGTATCTGTGTCAAGTGACATGTGAACTCAGTGTGGTCCTAGCTCACACCAGTGACCATCACTTATTTCTAAACTGTAGAGTGCGCACACACTAATGCTGTAGCTGGAATGATCCATTGGCTTTGACTTTGCTAAAACTATAGTCTCCTCACAGCCACCAGGATCGCGAGCATTGCGTGACTCTGATCCGGGCGACTTCAAGGAGACAAGCTAAATTGCACTTTGATTATCTTTTGTTCTCTTGATTTTGATTTCAGTTTTTTAGGCAAAACAACATCTCAAAGCAGAAAAGCTAGAAAAACTACAACACTATAGTCTCTTCGCAGCCACCTGGATTGGGAGCATTACATGCATTGCATGACTTTGATCCAGGCCACTTCGAGGAGACAATCTAAATTGTACTTGGATTATCTTTTGTTCTTAACACTGATTTTATTTTTTGAGGCGAAACAACATCTCAAGGCTGAAAAGCTAGAAAAAGAACTTGCAGAAGGTATACACCTGAAGAAGAAAAGGTATAGACAAACATTGTTATTAATCATCAGGGGCGGATCCAAGAATTTAAGAAAGGGGGGTCCCCATAGTGAAATTATGGGATGAAAATTTGCAAATTTCCTGGAAAAATCCACCCTTGAGCATTAACATTGCACAAATTCATGGTAGTTTGAGATTCACCCTGTCACTTTGTTTTGTTTTGACCAGTCAATATTTTTAGTATTGATGATGTGAGACGAGATTCAACTTTTTTTTGCCCAAATTTGTCCTTTATGTTATTGCCTATTGATGTTTTTTATTTGATCAACCAAAATGAGCAATGTTTCTCTAGATTTCTTCAAAAAATCAGAACCACAATTCAAAACCAATTATGATTTTGAGACGGCAATATCACAACATATTGATGGCCTTGGAATTCAACGTTTTATGTATATTGCTTCATCGCTGTACGATTCAGTGCCCATAGAGAAGCTATTTTCTCCAAACTAGTCGTCAATATTCATTCTGGTATTGCTGTCTCATAACAGTAACAACAATCAAAGATCATACAATTTAATACAGAAATTCTGTTATGTAATAATGTAACTTCTGTTGATTTGTAACCAGGAGAGATTCAGTGACGATGAAGATGAAGATAAATACGCTGACTCAGCTGATATGCCAGGACAGAAATTTGATACAAAAAGGTACTGTTCAGGGAAAGTTTCCCAAAGTTTCTGCAGATTTCTGATGTTCGGATTTCATTACCTCAAAAAGAATTCCTCAATATCCATTTATACTGCCATCTATACGTGTATTTGGGCGTTTTTCAAAGGAAAGCCATTGCTGGGCCAAGTGTTCTCCAAAGGATTACACCACCTGCTGTACATTGTATACCAAATGTTTCCCCTTGCAAAATGTTCGATCTCATAATGAAATTGTTTTTAGTACATAACCCAGATAAACTGTTCATGTTTTCAGGCGCACCACAGTCAGAAATCTCAGAATACGTGAAGATACTGCAAAGGTATGAGCTGGGAATACTTAGTTCTAAAATCAATATTTGTCAAAAGTTCTATGGATTTGCTGTAGATGTCATTTTTCATTCATATTTTAGGTTTGCTATATTTTACTTGAACAAGTTATCCATACCCTTCCCAGGGAGGGGTCGAGATATGCCCTCCCCTTTCTCCTTGAATTTCCAGTGACAAATACAGTGATTGTATGGGGGTTACAAAGGCAAATTAACCACCCACCCCTCTGCAATCCAAGGCGTTATCTACCATTTAAGACTGGTTCTCACTGGACGCAAGCACAGACGCAAGCGCAAGGAAACCTCATAGCGTCCCCCAGCGCTTGCGTCTAGTGAATCAAGTGAACACAAGCGCAAGCAACTAATCAAAGTTGATTGTCAGGTCCGCTCACACGGCGCGATTCCAGCTGCGATTTGAGGTGCGATTTCTCTGACGATCGTCGACGCAGTATCGCGCGATGTGAACGGCCGGTGATTTGGCTTTGCGACGTTTGTCAGTTTGTTTGTAATGTGAAGAAATCGCACTCGCATCGCAGTGGAATTTAAACATGTTCAAAACGCCTGCGACGTCGCAGCGACATTGCAAGTGTAATCGCCATTAGCCTCCCCGCAGGCTCTCTTTGTTTCTGGTGTAGAGTACGCCGGGAATATTGGCTTGCCTGTGGCTCGCGCGCGCACGTTTGTATGGGGTTCCTTTGGCGCTCTCGTTTGTGTGGGGTTTCTTTGGCGCTCTCGTTTGTATGGGTTCCTTTGGCGCTCTCGTTTGTGCGGGGTTTCTTTGGCGCTCTCGTTTGTATGGGGTTCCTTTGGCGCTCTCGTTTGTGTGGGGTTTCTGTGGACTGGGGCAAGACCCTGTTTTAGCGTAGACTGCGTTCGCCCACATACGCAGCAACTTGATTGGAGGAAAACACAGGAAAATTCCCACGTGCGCATTAGTTTTGTCTTGTGTTGCCAAGAAGTGTGTTAAAAATTGTAACTGCAACTTTGACTATTAAGGCGGAGCAGAGAGAAGCTCTCATGTTACGAAAGCTTTCAAAAAGCTCCAACCAAAAACAAGCCTCAAAACACGTGCGCGCTTACCACAGGAAGACCGTACAGAGAGCGCTCGTCGTCCGACCGTGCGCGTCTAATAAACAACGCATTCAGAAAGCATTTGGGAAAGAAACAACATAAAATATTAGCAAAGAGAAGAACAGAGAGCTTTGTAGCTATATATAGGCAGGGGATCGCCATAGAAATCGCACCTCAAATCGCAGCTAAAATCGCGTCGTGTGAATGGAACTTATGATTTGCCTTGCCTTGCGCTCGCGTTCCAGTGAGAACCAGCCTTTATTTCTCAGTTTCTTGTGGAGAGTATAAATTGGTAATATTTTTGTCCGTGTGTTTATTGATTTCAGTACTTGTACAACCTTGACCCAAACTCTGCATACTATGATCCCAAAACACGCTCCATGAGACAGAACCCACTCAAGGATAAAGATCGCAGCAAATTGTAAGTAAGGCTGGGTCGCACTTGGCAATATTTTCCGACTTTGCGGTCGGAATTTGCCAGAAAAGTTAATTCCTTAATGATACCGTCACTTTGCCAGCGAACTATAAAACTTTCCATGCCAGCAGCTGAACAAAACACAAATGCGCCATCGAGAAGTCTCTTGGCTGTCTTTGTTGGCAAAGTTTTGTTGGGACAATATAATTTGCTGTCAATCAAATAAAAACTCTGCACAGAAGCAGAAATAGCAAAACGGGGATAAACATCTTTCGCGCTGGTGCCACCACAATCTTTAGAGTAAAACACTTTGCCTAGAATTTCTTTGCATGTTCAGCGATGACTAACGTTGTTCGGCGCATGTTATTGTTTTCTAAATCACTGAAAATGTAACTTCGGGAAAAGTTGAATCATGTTTAGTTGAACACGTTCAATATTTTTTTAAAAAGCGCCGTCAAAATCAAGATTCCCGTCGTGTAAAATGATTCAAATCTTCACAAGTGTTATCTTTTAGCCATCGCTTTCAACTGATTTTAGAATTGCTGAGTATCTACTTATCGCTGAAAAGTTTGCGCTAAGAAGAGCAGAAGAAAGTTGAATAAGCCTGAATTTTTAGTCGTCTTTTCTGCCTACACTGCAATACTTGTAGTGGAGAGAACGAGTGTTAGAGTGTAGAGAGGAAAGTGATGGATGAAAATTCAGGCTAGTGTTGAACCGGGTCCCCCCCCCCTCAACATTCAACGTGGCGCGTTCAACTAATGTTGAATGAAGTTGAATCAAGTGTTGAATAGACCTTTTCACGGTTTCCGCCGCTATTTTGTTCATAGGCAAGCCGTGCAAAACACCATGCACATGAACTCTCAAAACGCGAAGTGAAATCGTTGCGAAAATATTGCACATACCAACAAAGTACTTAGCGTAAAGTAATTCTACTTGACCAAACAATCACTCTATTAAATTTCAGCTTCTTGCGCTCTCTATAAAGCGCGAGCGATTATTGGTTTTTAGTTTCCCACATCTGTATTTTTGACAGATTTTGCAGGCAGGCATCAGTATGAGGAATTTAAAACGCAATTGCTCGACTCATACAGTAGCTATAACCTCCAAACTTTACCGGTAAACTGTTTCAGCCACTGTCTCAATGCTACGTTTCATATTTTCCGATATGTTTGATATTTTCGCAACGATTTCACTTCGCGTTTGCAGAGTTTATGTGGGATTTTGCATGGCTTGCCTACTCAACAAATTGGCGGCGGAAAACGTGAAGAGGCCTATTGGTTTGGCAACAGCTTTAGAACAATGCTATAATTGTACTAATCATATTACTTCATTCAGTAGGCTACAATACGTGCTTGTCTTATTTCTCTCTCATATTTCTTTGTTGTTTTTCAGAGTGACCTATGCAGGGGATAACTTGTGCGATATTCTGGGGATACATCAAAATGGCCCAAACGCAACGTAGTATTTCAGACAAATGCAGACTCCTATATGATTTAGAAACACATTTGTGACTCGTATATGACTTAAAAATCACATATGGCCTGCAAAAATAAATGTTGATTGTTGAAAATAAGCTCTTTGCTAATAGGTCACATTCAGAAACATGCAACTTCATTAGCCGTTTTCACACTAGAGGACGGAAAACTCGTCATGACGGGTTTTTCGTCTGACGAGTTTTCCGTCTGATATGAATTCAGACGATTTCCCGTCAAAAATCCGTCTCGCCTCGGTTTCACACTACGATTTCCCATCAAAAATCCGTCTCGTCGCGCGGTTTCATACTAAGACGAGTTTTCCGTCCGGACGAAAACTCGTCTCAGACGAGTTTTCCGTCTCTAGTGTGAAAACGGCTATTGTTTCCTCATGCAAAAATTAAGCTCTAATGCATAGAGCTTTATTTGTGTCCACTTCACGTTTGGAGATGTTATTCTTAGTAGCAACGTTCTGAGAAATAAATTGAATACGCGACTTTCAGTTTAGTGTCAAAAAGTATATTTATCTTGCGTTTACTTGGCATTTTCATTGGTCCTTCATTTCTGTCAACCAATCAAAAAACGCACGTGCTCATCGCGTGATAGTGTTTTACTTGTTTTACTTGGCCTGGCTAGCAAAGAACCAGTCACATGCTCACCGCGTGATAGTGGTTTTAATCGGTTTGTGATTGGCTGACGAGGAAGCAATTCAGCAGCAACGTGTATTTTCTCTTGTTTATGATCGGCTAGGTATTTACCAAGGTCTAATACCTTGTAATGCAGTCATGTGAAACTCGCTCTTTGAATGTGTACACTTGCAGTGTTTGCCTGGCAGGCATACGAGAAAGGCGCCGATGTTCACTTGCAGGCTGACCCAACCAAACTAGAGCTCCTCAATCAAGAATACAAAGGCAAGAAAACAGATTATGAAAAGGACAAGAAACAATCAGTGTTGGACAAGGTAAATACGTACTTCACCTATGAATGGGTAGATGTTCCCTGCTCTGCAAGCATCGTATTGTGTTAAAATGAGTCTTTTTGGGCTTTGGGCTTGTTGCTGGAGCATAAAATCGAGCTCATTACAGCTGTTTCAGGTAACACGCGACCCAGCGCGTTCAAAACATTTTTGGCAGTTGTGCTGCGAAGTCAATCAACCGCCTAGTGCAGTGAATTGGCTTCGTCTCGCAAGGGAAGCCAAACAAATGCACTGGGCAAGGATTTGATTGGCTCACACGGATTGCATTGATGGACAACGCAGAAAACCCCAACTGCCAAACTCCAAGAATCTGACAACGGCGAAGTCGCGTGTTACCTGAAACAGCTGTAAATTGTTTATTTTTAGCTTTCTTCAAACGCACCCGAGAGCCAGCTAAACTTGTTAAAAGAGCACGGGAAAGCACAAAATGTTTTCTCTACAAAATTCCCAGACTATTCTAAAGCTACGGCTAAACTACGACACATGTAGCGCGCAACATTTGTGTCCTGCATGTTTCACCGAGTGGCTAAACTAAGAAACATCGCACGCGTGTGTCTCGGACACATCAAATGTTTCTTGTTTGCGAAGAAACATTTCTTTGGTGTCCCGGCTACAAAATTTGTCGCGCGCAACAATGTTTCTCGCGTGGCTAAACTGGGAAACACAGAGGAAACATGTGTCCGGCTACAATGTTGCGCGCTACATGTGTCCTAGTTTAGCCAGGCTTAAGGAGTGCTATACTCTTGAGTTTCAGCAACTCCTGGGGTCAAAATGGAGCTGTCCGTTTTCCCGATATTTTACGGTTCCTTAGTCACAGGGAATTTCTGCATAAATCCACCCATGGGAAAAGCTGAATTTCCCATTGTAGAATGGCCATGGCTATCCTTGTGAATTCCGAACACTTCCCATGCGTGTGCCTTGAGAAATTCAGCTTTTCCCATGGATGGGTTTCTACAGAAATGCCCACATTTCCGAAACCTGTCCTGGGAATGAAACTTTCCACTTGATTTCCCACCAGTATTATTTTTGGTAAATCGAAAGCACCCCAGATGTTTTGTGGAACATTTTAACCATATATTCGCTTTGTTTATAGTATGGTGGCGAAGAACATCTAGATGCGCCTTCCAGGGAGCTCCTCCTTGCACAAACTGTAAGTTCATTGATCATCGTATTAGGTGACATAAGGTGGGGGTTATATGTCGCAGTACCGATGAATTTTATTCAGACCATAGTAAACTATTTTCACCGATAAATCTGCCACTCATTGTCACTGCCACTCATTGTCTCTCTTTTTGCATAAACTCTATTAAGTATTGCTATATTGATCATTGTATTAGGGTGACATTAGGCGGGGTTATATGTCACAGTACCGATGAATTTAATTCAGACCGTAGTAAACTATTTTCACCGATAAATCTGCCACTCATTGTCACTGCCACTCATTGTCTCTCTTTTTGCATAAACTGTATTAAGTATTGCTATATTGATCATTGTATTAGGGTGACATTAGGCGGGGGTTATATGTCACAGTACCGATGAATTTAATTCAGACCGTAGTAAACCATTTTCACCGATAATTCTTTCACTCAGTGTCTCGGCAATGTAAGGTTATGGGAAACCGTGTTTGCCGGGGCAATTCAGGAGCATCTAGGAGACTGCTAGCGAGCGCTAACGTCGCCGAAGGGATGATGGGAAAGTTTTTAGGACCTACCGGCTTGCGAAGATGTGTCGAAAAGCTCCCAATTATCGGGAGTTTTGAAGAAGAGAGGAAAAACTTTTTTTGGCAACATTTAACATTTAAAAGAAAACAGCAACTGCTTTAGATTAATGTTATTTTTTATTATTGCTAATTTAGACCCTATAAGGACACTTTCCTTTAACTTTAATGATTAAATTTGATATAATAGAGCATTATGCATTGTATCTATTCGGCTCATTTGCTATTTAGTGGTCAAGGATATTATTTAAATATTAAATACATACAAAAGTAAATAATACAAAATATGAAAAAAGGAATTTTGTAGAAAGATTGAAAAACACAGGGGCGGATTTAGGGCGCGTGGGGGGGGGGGGGGGAGCCTAGGGGGCCACCCCCCCGTTTTTCGTTAGATTTTTCCACGCTTTCATTGCATTTCCTGTTGGAAATTTGCAGTTTTTGGTCCCTTTACTATCACTATCTGGACCCCCCTCCCCCTCTGAAATTTCTGTATCCGCCCCTGAAACGGGCAACATTTAAGGGTCAACATTTAAGGTTAAAATTCTTATACAAGGTTTTCAAAGGTAAAATTCTTTAGAAATAAAGTTGCATACACTTATTTCAGAAAAGGTTGCACCGCCACAACTGTCTGTTGTTAAACCCGTGACTTGTGTCATGGGAGCAAATAGGTATACCAAAACAGAATCATGGACACTGTTTTTTTAGGATAAATAACCATACTTATCACCCTACTTATGCCAAATGATTCTACAATACATCGCTTAAAGAAATTTGCACCGGATTAACATGAGAATTTCGTTCTCTTAGTTTCTCCCATGATGCACCGCGCGCTACAAGAGAGAGTTATGAGCATGTAGTATTTTCTGAAATAGGTGTGTTTAAAAGTGCATGGGAAATCATGCAATTCATGTAATGAGAGCAGCGGTCACCTTCTTTGAAGTAAGTTTGATTCTATCAGTGGACTTTTAGTTCACCTTTTGTGACATGCAGCTTTACACACTACAAAAATGATTACAAAATCCAATAGGCTTCGCTGTGAAGGAGTATTGAGTTGGAAGTGTTTTAATATGAATAATCTTGAAAAACATATCTTTGACATATACAAAAATAATAATAAACAACTTATTTAATAAGCTGTTATGATATATAAATAAATAATTTGGAAATTGAGATTTTTGAGATAACATTCCAAGTCATCTTTTTTGAATATGAATAATCTTTGAAAATCATTTTTGAAATATATGAATATAATAAAAATAGTAAATACAAAAATAATAATAAGCAACTTATTTAATAAGCTTTTATGATATATAAATAAATAATTTCAAAATGGAGATTTTTGAGATAACGTGCCAAGTCATCTTTTTGGAATATGAATAATCTTTGAAAAACATTTATGAAATATACGAATATAATAATAAATATTAATAAGCAGTTATATATTAATAAAAACTGATAAATGAATAAATAAATAGGAAATGGCAATGGTAGCATTTAAAATGAAAAAAGTATATCATCATTTGTAATTTTGTAATTGTGTGATCTATTATTATTGTTAGAATTTATAACCTCCTATATATTACTTTACGATTATCATAACTTTTTTTTTCTAACATCACGTGTTAATGAGTTACTAATTATGGCAAAAAAACATTTGGTTATAGTGGCGCTATAGCTGGAACCAATTTCTGGACGAACTGCGTGAATTCGAGTCTGTATGCCACTTTTTTTAACGCGATAGAAAATATGAAGTCATGGATCATATATAAAACAGCATTAGAATAGCTGAAGAAGATTCCATCCTCAAATAAAATTTATATCTATTTAGGTGCTGTTTTGGACCCTATATCTTCGACTTGACAATCCCTTGGCTTGCCTTCTTGAATTGACGACCTGTAGAAATTCACCAAGAAAAAACATAATACATATATATTTTTTACCTCTTCAACTTTATTGACATTTTTCAAACATTTACAAGATCTGGAAGTTATATAGGAATCTTCTTCGTTATATTAAAACATTAACAAGATCTGGAAGTTATATAGGAATATAACGAAGAAGATTCCTATTACAGCTTTGTCTTTTTCTAGCTTTCTCTTTGAGCAAACTTTTAATAGCAATAAGAACTTACAAAAACACAGTAGCACACATTTTTGTAACAACAAAAAAAACCTATGGATATTTTCACCGATTTCAAACTCTACATGCCTAGCATTTGATCCATGGTGAAAAATCCATATCTTTGTGGAGCCCTTGTGCATGCTATATCTTTGCCTGTGCATCTGCAATCTACAAGGTACTCCTTCCCAACTTGTTTTTGGAACCATAACAGCACTTTATCGGTCATGGGCGTTGGCACCTCGGCAACCTCTGCAATGCCTTTCAGAACACACAAGCCATATGGGACATCCTCTGTAATGTAGCGGTTGGTGAAATCTGGGACAAACTTGCCATCTTCGGTTGGTTTCATTGGATGGAATAGCCCTTTATAAGGAGCCATTGTTCTCATAATAGTGAACAATGTGCTGGTATCCTCAATTTCCGACCCCCATACTCTGCAGTAATACTCATAGAGACCTTTGACCTGTGACATATCAGCAGCAGGCCTATGAATGGCCTTGGCAATGGCGACCACTTCATCACTGACTGTTTCCATTATCTGTAAAATACAATGGAACTATATGTCATAGCAGCTTTGTCAAAACAGAGTGAATGCTGAAATAATAGAATATTTGTGAAAAGAAATTAGAAGAAATCCATGCAGAAGGAATCAGATGAAAACCAAGTGGCCCGAAGTTTTTTTATATGGGCATTGGGTTTTGTTCCATCTTATATCCATTACCCCCTTATCATTATCAAGGAACCTGGAATTTCCACAGGGGCGAGAAGAAAATATGGAATTCCCTCAGGGGTTTCTTTAAATTTCCACAGGGGTTGTGCAGGAGGATTGAATTTGCACAGAGCTGGGCCAATTTTTAAAAATTTCTAGTTCCTGTGCACTGTATGTACTATTTACAATATGAGTGGCTATGTTGTATGTATATGTGTTATTTGAAACAAATATCCAACTGTTCAAAGACTGAGGGCTGCACTGGAAGGTGTTCTATACAGAATACTAATTGGTCTAATTAGTATTCTGTATCAGATACAGAATACTAATTAGATCAATTAGTATTCTGTATCAGACACCTAGCCATGTGGTATCGGGGTTTACAAGTAGTGTCATCTGATCCGAATCCAGTGCAGAGATTGGATGAGCATCCTATGAATAATGGATGAATATTATAAGTTTTTTTAATACCTTGCATGTCTCTTCACTCATACCACAGTAGAACAGTGGTTTCTTGTCAACTGGTTTTCCATCCCAGTCATGCCATGTGCCATAAAATACTGGAGGGTGAATGTAAGCATTGACGGACATCAAGGAGATAGCTACTAGATTGTTACACCTAATCTGTAAATCAGGTTTTGGACCAATGCAGTACTGCAGGCTCTTGATCGGGTCTTTCCTTGGCTTTACACATCCTTCTTCCAGTGCTCCAATTATTGCTGCCTTTTCTCCCAAGATGACAACTTTTCTTCCAAATTCTGAAGCTCGGCAAGCCCATGGGAGAGTTTCAAATGAAGCGACATGGAGGTATTTGTATTTTTCTCCAAGTATGGCCCTTGCTTCAAACTCAAACCCTGGTTGACCGGGAGCAGCTACTAATGACATGCCAGGCTCAACAAAATCTTTAATAGCTTCCAAATACTGCTCAAAGGCAAAAGCTGGAAGAACAAAGACTATCAGGTCACATCCAGGGATGGCTTCTGCTGCTTTGTTGGTGCAAAATATTAATTCAGACTTTCCTCGCATCTGTATGAGAATAAAAAAAAAAACGGTCCATTAACATCCCACCAATGTGAGGAGTAAATTAAATATACCGTCGGTTGCATCTACCCGTCTACACGCTCGACAAAAACATGTTCTGTCGGCACGTGAAACTTCGAAGTTTTGACAGTTGAACTTGAAAGTTTGCCCGCCCAAGCGTGAAGCTTTGGTGACGCTCGTGAGTGGAAAAAGTTAAAAAGTTCAATGCTTTATTTCTTTTTGACCAGAAAAACTGTGAAGTTACCAGAATATTAGCTTTTTGCAATGTTTGTTATTGAAACGAAAGTGCGGACTTGAATATTGTGACAAAAACGTTCAAGTTTGGCCGTCAAAACATCCAAGTTTCACTGTCAAAACTTTGAAGTTTCGCGTGCCGACAGAACATGTTTTTGACGTGTGTGTAGACGGGTAGCTGCGACCGACGGTATCAATAGCTAGGCGGATATCTTGTGACGTCAATGTTTACATATTTAAAGCAACAGTCAAAATCAGCAAGCGTAACAGACAAAAAGAAATTTATATAGCATCTGGTGAATATTCAAATTATGAGTGCAAAAATTTCTAGCTACGACCTTGAAGGGAGTAAGTGCATTATCGTACCCAGAGCTCCCCAGCTTGTCTGCTCGGGGGAGGCTCTGGGGGCATCCATTTGTGGGCCTTGTCTGATTTTGAATTTTGGGGCATGCCCAGAAAGCTGTTTCTCTCAACAGCTCTGTATCAAACATGCATCAATGGCTGTCAGTGCACAGGATATCAAAATTACATATGATAAACATGCTTACAAATTCAGATTTTTGGTGAGCTCTTTGCTGTTCCACTTCTATCCCTTGATCTCCCATTGCAGTCTTTATCTGCTGAGCCTCATCTCTAAAGAGTGAAAAGAGGGTGACCTTGGTGTTGGGACGAGATGCACTCAGGCCAGCTAGAGCTTGGGAACCGTTCCCTCCACCGCAGATAACAATGTTCAAAGGATTATTTGAGTCAAATGTTTGCTGCTGCAAAAGAACGGATAGAAGCTTGAGCGGATTGTCACTAGCAAAAATAGTCGGCAATCCCCTGGTGGGGACACGAGGGGCACTTTCCATTTGGCAAAAAATCTCGGTTTGAATTCCCAGTAGTTCTCTGAGTCAATGGAAAGGTCTCAATCCGGTAATTCACGAGAACAGCCACGATTGGACGAAAGTCCGGGAACAGTCTGCACCGCTTTCCATTTGACCCGGAATTTCCGGGAATTTCGGTCAGAAATCAAATGGAAAGGGGCAAATTCCCGAAATTCCGAGTTCTCCGAAAATTCCCAATTTTGGGGTAAGCTCAAAAGGTTGTCCCAAATTTCCGAAACTTTTTCCCGGGTTTGGCGCTTTCCATTTGACTTCTAACCGAAAATTCCGGGATTTTTTGACAAATGGAAAGCGCCCCAGATTCAGCCACCCAACCTGGAAATTTTGTTGTCCTTACTTTACCCACCCTGGAATTCCAGTGAATTTTCTCATGACCATTCTGGACAATGTGTTTACTCAGCCTGGAAATACATATTTTTCAATGTCTTTACAATGGAATTTGGCTCCAGTATCAGGGTACCCACACTGAAATTCCAGTGCTTTTTAACGACCACACACCCTAGAATTCTGAGGTCCTCATCAGGGGGGGGGGGGGGGGGGGGGGGGGGGGTGCAGATATTACAGTCAAAAGACATGAAGCGTGCCCCCCTAGAGTTGAATATTCAATTCATTATTCCATTATTGATTTCATTATTCAATCCAAAACTGCAATTTTCAATTCAATATTTAATTTTGTAATCTAAATAATTACTCTGGGTGGGCAATTATTTATTCAGGAATCAAAATTTGAACATTAACATTTTTAATATTGAATTGAAAAATGCATTTTTGGATTGAATAATGAAATCAATAATGAAATAATGAATTGAATGTTCAACTCTAGGGGGGCACGCTACATGTCTTTTGACTGTAAATGCAACTGCCCATTTAAAGATAAGTGTCGAATGTAAATCAGAATTTTTTTTTCATTTCTTCCTTTTTTGATTGGCTGAGCATGGGATTCTCTTGGACTAAATGCAAGTCATAATTTAATATTTCACCTCTTGTGGAATGGTCAAGCCTAACATTTGATCCATGGTGAAAAATCCATATCTTTGTGGAGCCCTTGTGCATGCCATATCTTTGCCTGTGCAGCTGCAATCTACAAGGTACTCCTTCCCAACTTGTTTTGGAACCATGTCAGCACTTTATCGGTCATGGGCGTTGGCACCCCGGCAACCTCTGCAATGCCTTTAAGAACACACAAGCCATATGGGACATCCTCTGTAATGTAGCGGTTGGTGAAATCTGGGACAAACTTGCCATCTTCGGTTGGTTTCATTGGATGGAATAGGCATTTATAAGGAGCCATTGTTCTCATAATAGTGAACAATGTGCTGGTATCCTCAATTTCCGACCCCCATACTCTGCAGTAATACTCATAGAGACCTTTGACCTGTGACATATCAGCAGCAGGCCTATGAATGGCCTTGGCAATGGCGACCACTTCATCACTGACTGTTTCCATTATCTGTAAAATACAATGGAACTATATGTCATAGGAGCTTTGTCAAACAGAGTGAATGCTGAAATAATAGAATATTTGTGAAAAGAAATTAGAAGAAATCCCTGCAAAAGGAATCATATGAAAACGAAGTGGCCCAAAGTTTTTTTAATATGGGCATTGGGCTGTTCAATCTTATATCCATTACCCCCTTATCATTATCAAGGAACCTGAATTTCCACAGGGGCGAGAAGAAAATATGGAATTCCCTCAGGGGTTTCTTTAAATTTCCACAGCGGGGCGTGGCCAGGGGGGCGGCCACCCCCTTTCTCGGGAGATTTTCCCATACATTTACTGTATTTGCTGGAGGAAATTTGAACATTTTCGTCCCTTGTTTTCACTATCCCCCCCCCCCCCCCCCTTCAGAAATTCCTGGCTATGCCGCTGCACAGGGTTGTGCAGGAGGATGGAATTTGCACAGAGGTGGGCCAATTTTTAAAAATTTGTAGTTCCTCAATAGGGGTGTATGTTTTTTTAATACCTTGCATGTCTCTTCACTCATACCACAGTAGAACAGTGGTTTCTTGTCAACTGGTTTTCCATCCCAGTCGTGCCATGTGCCATAAAATACCGGTGGGTGAATGTAAGCGTTGACGGACATCAAGGAGATAGCTACTAGATTGTTACACCTAATCTGTAGATCAGGTTTTGGACCAATGCAGTACTGCAGGCTCTTGATTGGGTCTTTCCTTGGCTTTACACATCCTTCTTCCAGTGCTCCAATTATTGCTGCCTTCTCTCCCAAGATGACAACTTTTCTTCCAAATTCTGAAGCTCGGCAAGCCATGGGAGAGTTTCAAATGAAGCGACATGGAGGTATTTGTATTTTTCTCCCAGTATTGCCCTTGCTTCAAACTCAAACCCAGGTTGACCCGGGGCAGCTACTAATGACATTCCAGGCTCAACATAGTCTTTGATAGCTTCCAGATACTGCTCAAAGGCAAAAGCTGGAAGAACAAAGACTATCAGGTCACATCCAGGATGGCATCTTCTGCTTTATTGGTGCAAGAAATTAACTCTGGCCTTCCTCGCATCTGTATGAGAAAAGAATAAAACCAAACATGCCATCAATGTGAAGTGTAGAATAAATAAAATCAACACATGATAAGAAAGGGCTTGTCTGCTTGCAGGGGAGGCTCTGGGGACATCCCAGACAGACAGATTTAGTGGCCCCTTGTAAGTAAAGTTGAAAAGTATTAGAGATCAATAGTCCAGTTTCGAATTCTCTAATCTACCGCTGAATAGGCATCAAAGGCGCATAAATACAGTGGGAGCCTCGGTTTGAACCCGAAAGTTGCGAATACCAACGAGTACAAAAGTTTTGTCTATTGTTCCATTCAAGCTTCAAGTTTCTTGAGTATTCACAACTTTTTCTACTTCAAACTGAGGCTCCCACTGTATTTATGCACCAATGATGCCTATTCAGCGGTAGAGTAGAAAATTCGAAACTGGACTATTGTTTTCTGAACTCAAAACAATTAAAGTTCCATCACCAACCGAGAGCCTTTGCGGACTCTTAGCCAATCAGAGCACCCGAAAAACAATGGATCAATTTGAAAAAAAGAAAACGGGGGGCAAAGGCTCCCGGTTGGTGATGGGCCTTTAAAGACTTGTATCCATGATGTATTGATGGGTATGTAAAGAGTTTGTGGGTAGAGTGGCAGACCCAGAAACTTTGGGGTGTTGGGTTTTGCCAGGATATTATATCAAAACTACATATGATGATTATGCTTACAATTCAGATTTTTGGTGAGCCCTTTGCTGTTCCACTTCTATCCCTTGATCTCCCATTGCAGTCTTTATCTGCTGAGCCTCATCTCTAAAGAGTGAAAAGAGGGTGACCTTGGTGTTGGGACGAGATGCACTCAGGCCAGCTAGAGCTGGGGAACCGTTCCCTCCACCGCAGATAACAATTGACAGAGGACCATTGGAGTCAATAGTTTGCTGCTACAAAATAATAGTTTGAAGCAATTTAGAACAACAACATCAGCTATAAAGCTTCCAATATTACCCTCAGTATCCACATACTGTCCTCAAATAAGCGCTGCATTTCGAGCACAAAAGTTAACAAGCGCTGCCCTCGAATAAGTGCTGCAGTTTGGGTATGGCTGTTTTTGGTGACAACCATAAGAAAGCGAAGAAACGACTGAAATTGAACATTTTAATCAATGACAATTGCTGCTAGTTTAAATCAAAAGAAAACCCTGGCATAGTATGTTAACTGTGTGAAAACATAGTAAAAAATGAAACATCAAGTAACCAAGAAACAAATCCTTTGTCACTTTTTCATTCAAAATTTGATAAGTGCTGCCCTGGAATAAGTGCTGCATTAGAGGAGAGAAAATTTAGGATAATTTATGGAATCACACAATATGAACTTTCTTTTGTTCTGTACTACCAACATGGCCGCCAGTGATGTCACATGCAAACTCTTATTCAAAACATTATTCCTCATGCATAACAAATAAAGACAATAAAAGGGTGTGAATTGGATGATTTAGGCGGCCCCCCCATTTCTCGGGAGATTTTCCCATACATTTACTGTATTTGCTGGAGGAAATTTGAACATTTTCGTCCCCATGTTTTCACTATCCGGCCCCTCTTTCAGAAATTCCTGGCTACGTCGCTGGTTTTCATCTTATCAAAAACATTATTCCTCATGCATAACAATAAAGACCATAAAAGGGTGTGAATTGGATGATTTAGCCCCCCCCCCCCCCCCTTTCTCGGAGATTTTCCCATACATTTACTGTATTTGCTGGAGGAAATTTGAACATTTTCCTCCCATGTTTTCACTATCTGGCCCCTCCTTCAGAAATTCCTTGGCTACGCCGCTGGTTTTCATCTTATTGAAAAACATTATTCCTCATGCATAACAAATGAAGACAATAAAAGGTGTGAATTGGATGATTTAGTTCCTAATTCTGATATTTCTTTAATAACTTCTGTGGTGACGCAGGAATTCTTATTGTCTGATAATTGTTTATTCATGGCAAAAACACTGCTAGACACTTCTTCAGAGCAAGTCAGGTTTTGAATTTAGTATTTTAAATGCACATCTATTGTAGATCTGTGTAGACAACCGTTAGTATTTTTTTTTGTTAATATCTTGTTCATGTCTAGAAAGAAACGATCTGTCATACCTAAGAGCTCTGCTTTATATTTTGTATACTCTAATATAAGCACCCTACATTTAATTAAGGTTCCCTGCATTTAATTTAAGGTTTGTGTGCACTGTTTACTGCCAGAAGCCATTTTCATGACGCCTGTGAGGTTGCAAGTGCAATTGTACTATTTTACCTGGCTTAACCTACTACTTGGGGTTTTTACGGTTCATTTCATGTTTTTAAGACCTAGTAGTTGAATAATCTAATTGTGCAATTCACCTGAACTAGCTGTCTGTTCAAGAAACGATTGCTACGAGAGACTTTGCATATGCACATTGTACAATTTTACCGCCTTATACCTTGTTTGAATAATGAAAATTCCTGTTCTTGTGCAATATTCGACCATTTCGACCACGATTTCGAGCCACAAACTCAGCGAATTACTCAACCGTTATCGTATCGTAGCCAACAGAAGCTTATAGACGAAATGTTCTCTTTTCGACAGGGAACTTCAGAGTTTGTAACTTGAATAAGGAGCTTAATCACGGAGCTCGAAACACGCCAGCATTAAAAAATATATTTTTTTCTCTGTACCTACATTTATCAAAGAAGAATCTTAGAGACATCATCATCCCAAATGAAATGAGAGAAATATTAACGGTTCTGGCCATAACACTCCATCTCCACTCTGAAAGATCATAAACCTAGACCATAAAACTAAATGAAATTAAGCTAAATAGGCTTCTTTATTTCGTTTTTTGCTAAAGCTTTGCTTATCTGGAAACAAAGATGTCCTTTCTAATCGTTTGATAAATACATTTAGGAGAATTGTAAGGAATTTTAACGCGTGCTTTTCACGAACCGGTCTTCTCAACTGATCAATTCTGCTTCCTGCTCGTGGATTTTCAAGTTACACATTGTCACGAAAATTTATCGTGAAAAATACCGTCTACTATCCACAAAAAGTAACCCCTTGCTATTAAAAGTGAACTGTTCTACATTGTACATACCATATTGCACCAACCCGCTAGAAAACCGAGAAAACGAAGCAGTATGGCCGGAGCTTTGAGTGCTTGAACGTTCGATTGCCGAAGGTCGGTGAAAGAAGGCGTGACAGCTGGGAAGAAATAGACCGCACGCAACGCATTGGTAATCGAGTCACGTGTCTATGGGCTTGAATCACGCAATCACTTTATCGTCACTTCTCGGATCCAACCTCATACGGGTTAATGCTGCTAGATTTAGAATTCGAAAACTCCCTAGCTATCTCAATTTAATATATCGACGGATTTAAGTTTAATAAAGGCGTCAAACTTGTGATTTCATCACATAGTTTTGACGCTTTGCTAAATTTTTCTTGACAAAGGCCGCGCCTGGTCAGGTTTAAAAATTCATGACATGCTATATTACTCGGAGCCAGCCTCTTAAGCTAAATAACGTGGCGGGAATACAAAGCAGTACATTAGTAGAGAGTTGCTTGATTTATAAAAAAAAAGACTTGAAAATTTTTCAAATTTTCAATTTAGAATATTGAAAACAGTTAAAGTCTCTCATAGTGTTTAGTCTTCTAAATTTTTCAATTTAGAATATTGAAAACTGTCTAGTCTCTTTTAACGTGCCCACGCCCCACATACATATTGTATCACTGACTCTGTGACAATTTGGACTTTCCCCAGGCGTTTTATAGTCAGCAGGTCAGTCAGCATTGTTTTCAATATATCTGATACTAACAGTGGATTAATCCTTTTTAGGAAAACTATGTTGAATACTCAAGAACTGGAAAAATAGTGAAAGGTAGGAAGGTTTTTACATCACTTTCTCAAAAGGAATAGGAGAGGGCGCCAAGCGAGGAAGTGTAGACGCGGAACTTCCTTGCTAAGCAAGCTTCAAAAGGAGCCGATTTTGGGCCCTGCCGCAATGCATTGGTTTGTTTTTGGAGTTCCCATTGATCAGTACAGCACAAACTCTGAGTTAATTAATTCAAAGGATTGTAGTTTTACGAGCATTTATCGTGTTTGTTTACTGTAATTATTATACATTGTACTCACTATCTCTATTCTGATTGGCTAAAAGCGCGCGCTTTACTTTGGAATCACGCACTTTGAGGGTCTCCAAGAATCAGCATGCTGATTCTTGAAGAATCACTAGCTGATTCTTGATCCTACGCGCGCAATGCATAATGGGACTAGAGCACTTGAATGTTTTCCCTATCTAACAAGGCGCTTGTGTAAAAGAAATTGCTTGACAAAAAAAAAGTATTTTTACTGAATCAATGTATAATAAAACAATTATTGAATTCGTTTTTTGTGATTTCCAGAATAAACAATGTCTCGCCAATGGAATCAGGCTCGGCTCACGGCCTCGCCTGATTCCGCCTGTCTCGACATTGTTTATTCTGGAAATCACAAAAACCTCATCCAATAATTGCTTAAAATAGGCTAGAACTCATTATTGTGGAATGCCACCTGCCAACTTTATGTTATGGGTTTCCTGCATTGCATTTTTTAAACCGCACCGGGGGGTTGAGGACCTACGGAAAAATTTCCAGGGGGGTTATATTGGAGTTTGGAAATCCACGGGAGGGTTTGTGTTTGAGACTGGAAATTCCAAGGGGAGGGGTAAAAAAAGGTGCCGGGCTTTCGCCAGGGACATTTTAGTCCCCAAATAGATTTTCCAGGGGTATTTTGCCAGAAAAAATGGAATTCCATGGGAGGTTGTCCTTTATGAGGTTGGAAATATCAGGGGAGGGGGTCTGTTTCACGAGTGGAAATTCCAAGGGAGGGGGTCTTTTTAAGGGAGGTCCTCACCCTCCCCCCCCCCCCCCCCCCCCCCCCCCCCCCGTGCGGTTTAAAAACGCAATCAGCCATTCCGAATAAAATCTTGAAAATTCAACTCGCTGCCATTTGCTCCAGGTTAGAGATTTTATGCTGAAACTTGAGTTTCTGGCTAATATCAATTGTAGTTCTGGAATTGATTTTGACAGAACATCTCGTTAAGAGTTAGTTGGGGTCACGTGACCCAGTTAGTGCAAATGGCCTATTAAGGTGGGAAAACACAGATAATCAGAAACGTTCCTCTAGCACAGACACATATGTATTTTATTCATGCACTGTACCTCTGGTACCTCTGTAGAATTCTGATAATAAGGTTTATGAGTTAAAGTCACAAAATTCACGGCTGTGTGTATTTTTTACAGGCCAAGAAAAGACGGTCCAGAAATCCAAGTATGAAGAAGATGTATTTATTAATAATCACACGGTAAGTAATTGTCCAGTAGTTTGCGTCCTAGGACTTCGATAAGACAAGATACACCTAGCCAATCGTGAACGAGGGAAAACAAGTTGCTGATGAATGGGTTTCCCGTCAGCCATTCGCAAACCAAGTAAAATAACTCACTCACTGAACACGTGACTGGTTTCTGAGTACAATCACTATCACGCGGTGAGCACGTGATCGCTAAACACAAACCTACTGGTTTAATTCAAACTAAATGGTGATACGAATGAGCCTGCAAAGTTACGCCACTCGTCTGAGGGCCAGTTTTCATGGACCTGGGGTGGCCCGCTTTTGAAGCCGAGCTAAAATATTTTGTTCTAAGGCCCCCAGAGTAACGGTAAATGTATGGGAAAATCTCCCGAAATCGCCCCTTGGCATACACTTTGAGTTGCTTACACATTGCGATGTTCTCGGGGTGAACTTTTTACCACGACTTGTTTAAACGAAAATGCTGAGTGTAAAACTAGCTCAACCGGTTCGACAAGGCCTAACCGATAATTCTACATTTGTTTTCAGAGCGTATGGGGTTCGTATTGGGAAGACGGTATCTGGGGCTTCGCATGCTGTCACTCAATTGTCAAGAACTCGTATTGTACTGGCGGCGGGAAGAGCTCTTATGGAAAGGTGAGCTTGGAAACCTACTGTGATTTTCACAATTCTGCGAAATCTACGCCAGCTAACAAACCGCGGTTTGGCTTCCGTCAATGGCTTCCGTCAATCAAACGAGTGAACAACTCAGGGTGATTTCACGCAGGATTTATAAGAACTAGGTTAACAACAAATTCTTCCACCATAAAATGCAATAAGAAAAAGTCGAAACTTCAATTTACAAATTACCTGAAACAACGATAAAAATTGCGCTATACGCTTGATTACAACCATCGTTTTTAATTGATTTAAAGTTGTTGTACACTACTAGGAATCGCTGAACATTTCGCTCCGAGAAAAAAAAATGTTGGATCGACATATTGAAATGGTTTGACTCCTGACCGCAGCCTAAAGGCCGGTTTACACTTGCGATTTTTGTTGCATTTGTCGCGGCGATTTTTCTCGCGCGAGTTCCAACTTTTCTGTGTAAACGAGATGCAAATCCGGTGCGATATCCATTGTCTCTTGTCTTCAAATCGCATCAAAGTTGCAAAGAGTTTTTGATCTTCGAGCATGTTTGAAATCTCCGCGACATCACGCAACAAAATCGCGACAGATCGCGCCGAGTTGCACCAACTTTACATTAGTGATTTTGAGTTGACGCGTACGTGTGAGAAAAATCGCCGCAACTCGCGCGAAAAAATTGCAGCAAAGATTGCGTGTAAACGGGCCTTATAACGCACAAAAAGTCCACTTAACATTTCCGTGATATTGTTTTCCAGGAGTCCCGAATGCCGCTATCGAGTGCAGCCAAGGCGATACAGGAAGCTGAAGACGACGGGAAATCGCTAATGGAGGTACATGAACTTTATTTTTAGTTCAAGATTCAACAACAGCATTGCAACACACTTGCTAAAGTTCACTTTTTCTTGTTGAAAGAATGGCGCTCAGAATCAACTTCCTGGGCGAATGTGGGTAACAAGAAGAAAACAAGGGAATATACTAGGGAATATACTTGACAGAAAAAGTTTGGCGAATGCCAGCCTCAATTTTCTTATAAACAATGTTCTACAAGGGCAATATTCTTACACTTGCTATTAATGGGCGAAAAAGCGTTAGGGTAGAAAAAATAGAAAAAAGTGAATTTCTTTGAGTACGCTCACGACTTACACCGAGCTTTTTTCTCTCAGTTACACCAAGAGAACCGGAAAAGAAAAGAAAAGACAAAACAGAAGAAGAGGACGAAGAAACCAAACGGAAGAAACTGAAAAAGGTAAGGTGTTGCCGTTACATGTTTCATACATTGATCAAAGCTTTTCACTTTTTTTCGCGCTTGTGAGCTCAGCAAAATCAGTGTATTTTTTCCCGCCATTTTAGCGCACGCTATTTGAGTGAAGAGCTGACCGTTCAGTGATAGTTAGCCTTGAAATATTACTTCCCATGGATATGGCAAAAGTTTTAAACGTGTTTTTTCTTGCAGGCATTGAAAGAAGAAGAAAAACAACAGCGGGAAGCAGAACGCTTGCTTGCCATGGATGAACGTAAACGGCCTTATAACTCACTCCGTGGCGACACGAAAGAAGTGACAGAAGAGGAACTCGAGGCATATAGAATCAAGAGGCGACAAGAAGACGATCCATGAAGGATTTCCTGTAAATATAATTGTTTGTGGACAAAAGCAAGGTGCAGAAGGCTACATTTGTTAGCTATCGATGCCCACTGTGAACCTTCAGAATTCATACCCTGGTAGCAGAGGTTTCTTTCTGTCAGTCTTCCATCAGCTAGCAAAGTTGTTCGCGTGTCTGGTTCGTGGTTGTTTAGCTAATAAACGACTGACAGAAAGAAACCTCTGCTAGCAGGGTACAGAGAACAGCGTTAAATTTTGTACACGCACACCTAAGGTCTCGAACTCCAGAGATACGAAATCTCGCATTTAAGCTTTAGGGGTAAAATCGAAACATCCCAAGACAAGCACTCCGCCGCCCTGGGTCCAAATCTCCCGCTTTTGATAGAATAACTGTAGCAATTTAATTAATTTGTAATTAAAGTGATTTCATAGCGCAAAGACATTTTGTAGGTCAAAAACACTCAGTCTTCTGCATTTTGAAGGTCAGAGGTTGGGCCCTCTGGAACTCCCATGCGAAAAAAGGCGTTGATCTTACAGGGTCCTGAAGGAGGGGGGGGGGGGGGGGGGGGGGGGGGGGGGGGGGGGGTTCGCAAATCCCGTTCCCAGTAGGAAAATCCCGTTCCCGGTAGGACCAGTCGGTAAAATCCCGGCGCACGAAAACTGTGATGTTAAAATTGAGATTCCTGCTTTTATCGGTACTACATATCTCTTGGTCCTGTAGGTTTTATTGTTCATGCACCCCGCAAATGACGAAATTGTTATTATTGCAACCAAATGACGAAAATTACTATGCTTGTAATGTCGATTTCTTTCCAACATAGTGATTGTCCGCCAGGCCTATCACTATAAGGCTTTTCGTGATCCCCCTATTTGAAGTAAGGGGATATATTTTACAGGAATTTCTCTTTTGTTGCGCGTGAAGCGCGCCCTGTTTTAATTGATAAACGAATTTCATCAAGCCTCAGAAAAAAGGTCGATGAACATTGCATTTTTGTGTATAGCAAATAAAGCCTGTATAGTTTGTATTCTTCGTGCACGACGCAAATTATGAAATCGTAATATTTACGGCCCAACTGATGAATTTCTATGTTTGTAACGTCGATCTCACGCTTACGGGCTTCTTTCGAACGTAGTAATTGCCTGTCAGGCCTATCACTGGAGGGCTTTTCGCGGGGAGTTTTTTTCCTCGCTAAGGTACAAATGTTCTTGTAACGGGCATTCCATTTAAACGGCACGAGTATATTGTCTTCGTTTGCGGGAGATCTCAAACGCAATATTACATGTTTCTTCCTTATGCAAAAGTTTTAACGTATTGAAAGAAGAGAACTACAAGAATGCAGATGATAAAGAAATTGCTGGAATAACTCCGCAGAAAATGTCTTGTGATCCCCCCTTTCAGGGCTTCAGGTTTCGAGTTCCCCCCTTTCGCTCACCCCAAAATGAAATGATTCTCTGCCCGTATGATATCTCGTCCTCAATTTTGATACAAAAAATATATCATACGATTCTATTCAAAAGTGGTTCCGCCGTTTTGAAAATGCCTATGCCAAGTTATCAAACCGTTGACCAAAGCCTCGCAGATTCCGAGGGACCAAAAAAAGCAAAACGAGGGCCTTAATTTAGAAGAGGCGAGAAGTGAAATTCTATTTTGAGGTAGCCTGCTGTTAGGATACTCTAAACAGTCTTAAAATGCGAAAAATGGTATAAATTGACGACTTTTTATTAGGATACACAGGATATACAAGGAGAGATTTGAAAAATCTTGTTCCCGTTGAAGCATCTTGATTCCCATTCCCGGTAGACAAATCCCGTTCCCGGTAACCCAAATCCCGTTTTCCCGGCCTAAAAAAAGGCGAATCCCGGCTCCCGTGGGGGGAGACTCCCCTATTTTTGTGGCGGGGGTGCTCGTTGGGAACTTTCGATTTTACCCCTAAACGGTACCAAACTGGCGTCATGGTGTTATTTTGACCCCTAAAAGGTACCAAAAAGATGTATTTTCCCTCATAATTTCCTCTCATATTTTTACAAGGGAAAATACGTCTGAAATTCAGGCTAACAACAAGTGTGAATTGCTTGATTTGCTAGAACGGACCGTAAAGAGGTACCAGAGGCCTGATTTTAAACCCTAAAACAGGGGCGTAGCCAGGGGGGGGGGGGGGGGTTCCAGGGTTCCGGAACCCCCTCTCCCGCAGCGGAACCCCCCCTCGCCTCTGTTCTGGACCGACTTATTACTAAAATTCGGCAAATATTTAATAAACAACAAATAAAAGCTCCAATAAATGTAGCAAATTTCTTCAAACGCTAGTTTTTTCCCGAGATCAATATTTTTGGCTGGGTTTCCTGTGGCGAGAACGCAAAAAAACGTCCGATTTATGTGGAGGTTTTTATTTTTTGAATTTTGGAACCCCCCCTCTCATAAGTGCTGGCTACGCCCCTGTAAAAGCTACGACGAGCACCCCCGCCCAAAAAATATAGGATTCCTCCCCTCCACCGGGTGACATCTCTGTCTATGTGAAAGTTATTTAAATACTGTAAGCCAAGATATTAAAAAATCAACCCAAACTTAGATGTCTAGTTCAATTAAATAATAAAATATTCTAACAAACATTTTCTGTAAATCTGTCACCGTCTTGCTGATCTGGTAATGTGGGCAGCTATTTATCTTAATATATTAATATTGAAAGGCATTTTATAGCTCAAGTTACTGAATGCCAACAAGTTGAGTAATAGGAGGGGCATGCACCATTAATTCCTCATATCTGTTGTAGAATTCCTTAAACCTGGACATGTAAGTATCTTCGTTGTAAGGGAATCCATGGCTTTTCAGGTACTTAGAAACAACAGGTTTGACCTTGAGACACATGTTATCAGATAGCCGTGGGAATAGATGATGTTCAACATGACAGTTAATGAGTCCATGTCCAAAAGTATAGTCCAAGAGGGGGTTGCGAGGGAGGTTTAACACTGCTGATGACATCTGGTAAAGCCTGCTTTTTGGCTTCTTTTTAGGGTCATACATTGGGAGTCCGATGTGCTGGAAAATATTGACATGAATATAGGGTAGTGCAAACACAGACCTCACAAAGAACACACACAGAAGAGCTGCTTTGAATGACAGACCAGAGCAATTCATGTAAAGCCACAACTGAACTAAGTAGCCTAACCCAGCAACGATGAAGACCCTGATAACCTCAAGCCATCGATTTCCAAGCATTTGGGCAGCAACGAGGGTGTAAACACATGGGAGAAAAATTGGTGCAATGAAGAGGTAAAGGATTCTACCCAAGGCAGGAACTTTCCAAACACTAGAATCCCCCATGCCAATAATATTAGTATATGGATGGTGCATGTGAATATGTGCCTCCCTTGCGCCGACATCAGTGAAACCACCCCAGAATTCTACAAAGAGGACACTGATGACACGGTTCCAGAACTTTGAGTTCCCCATAAGGCAGTCATGTAGGGCCACGTGACCTATTTTGAGTGTCAGAACACAGTGGATGTACCCCAGAAGGAAGAATCCAGCCATGAATGCAAGGGTTGTCCCTTGCCGCAGAAGCAGCAGACCGATAGGGAACAAAGCTATGTTGACAAGCATGATTGCAATGTCTACACCATGTTTCTCCCACCATGTGGACTCATCAATGACTTTCTTGACCAGAGAGTTGAGTTCTGCAAATGAAGGACCTTTGTTTTTGACATCATCTTGAGAGTTGACCTCTTTTGTTGGACCTGTTTGATCTGTCTGCTGTTCTGAAGGATGTCTTTGCTTGAGCTCCTCCATTTCTAGAGGGGAACGGATATCAATATAATTTTATTAAACATTGCCTTACAATGTTCAATTCCAGAAATAATCCATTCCCCCACCATGGAGGGAATTGGGATTTTACCCTAAGGACCCACCACTCCCTGGATTTTCCAGTGAAAAATAGTTATTTGTTATTTGAGCCTTATACAGATTGGACATCTGTTGAATGTCAAATAGAGTAAAAGCAGCAGCTTCTTGCAGGGGCATAGCCAGGGGGCGGGGGAGGGCACAGGGGCCCGTACGTTAATAGTAACCCTTTTTCAAAATCAACTTGGCAAAATATAGTATCATCAGTATCACTATTAGAATAGCTGTGTGGGCGAACCAAACTAGTTTTAAAAAGGTGTGTCTTCATGTGTTGTAACACAAGTGCATGGGAAAAGCAATACTTGTTGAGAGTTGGGTTCTCTCAGTATATTTTCTGGGGGGCATAATTGAAGGTTAAAATGGTAGGGATGACCGTCGAGAAGCCCGAATTTCCACCCCCAAAAATACCTGGCAAAAAAATTTCCACCCTAAAAATACACCTTGGTCCTAAAATTCTTTCTTTAGTGTACTATTTTAGCTCAAAGAACCCCTAAAAAAATACCATATTTTCTTCAGCATATGGTTTTCGTTCCAAAAACCCCTAAAAATACTGGATCGGCAATTTTAACCCCTAAAAAAAACTATGACGGTCATACCTACCATCCAAATATAGGGAGTACCCCCCAACCCCCAGGATAATTCCCTGCTGGCAGGTCTCTCAAAGTGAATCAGTATCTCTCAGCTGCTAGCAAAACCAGAATAAATATTACAAAAATTCCTTGCAACCTTGAATGCATAACAAATTTTTCAATTAATTTTCGCATATTCTCCAAAACATGGCAAGCTGCCTTTCACCACCAGGCACCACAGGGAGCAAGCCTTCTATTTTAATAACGTGCAGCATCATATTTTGTCTGGAATCCCCTAGACTGTACTAATCACGAAAAATTGAAAACCTTCCTGGCTCCAAAAATCTCTTATACAGACAAAATCTCGATTAGTGGCTGAAAGACGAATAAAGATTGAAAATGTTTAGCAGGCAACATGCACACGAAAAAGCGCCATAATGCAATACTCTGGGAATTTTTTTTTAATATATGTTTGAGTCCGTATTTGTGTGGAATTATTTTTCACATAATTTGAAATAGCAGATCTATGAATTTCGAAGGATTTTTTAAAGAAATCACTTATGTGCTTATCACCTAGCTATTTTTCCCAATTGTTACAAGACGAAAACAATAAGTTATAGAAAGAATTAAGCCTAATATTACACAACATGCACGATATATACTTAGCCCGGGGGGGGGGGGGGGGTTCTTCACATGTCGACCTGATAGGGGTGCTCGTCGTATTTTTTAGGGGTCAAAATTGACTCTCCGGTATTTTTTAGGGTGTATCGGACAAACATTGTGGTTTTCACTAATAAATGGTATTTTTTAGGGGTACGCAAATGAATGAAAGGGTCACAAACCAAGCAAAACGTTTTCTGGCTTTCTTTCTTCATTTATAGCTCTAAAAAATGGCCTGTTTTGAGATAAGAAACAATGAACAATCACAAAACGGGTTTATTGTTGGTATTTTTTAGGGTCTTTTTGTTTTATAAGGTATTTTTTTAGGGGGTGGATTTTTCATGTCCTGGTATTTTTTAGGGTATATTTTCCGATGTCCCGACGAGCACCCCTATCACTCTTACTTGGGAGAACCCCCCCCGGGATACTTAGTATCTAGTAAAAATTAATAGGAGTCTCGATTGGAACTCCTTCAAGACAACGCATTTTAGCTGGGAAGTTACAAATGTAAGGAATTTTCTTTCTGATAAGATAATTTTTAAACTGAACATCAACCTGTCAGACAGAAAAGTAAACAAATTAATTTGCTCAAGTGGAAATTGGTAGCAATTCTTGCCAAATCCGAGAATACAATGCTCAAAATGAAATATTAGAGAACTGGATAATATTTCTGAGTCTTGTTTTTGATTGTGATAGAAGCAAGAGTTCTTACCTTCGATTTCAGTTTAGTTTACCGAGAGGTTTTACCGTAAACGTCCGACGACTTCGAACCATCTCTTCTCATGGATGTTGTTGTTCGAGCGAAAAGGACAAGGTTCGAATTCTCCAAATATGGTATTCTACATCCACAGGTAGCCCAACGTCAGACGCCCAAAAATAACTCGGACATCACTTACTAACTTACATAATATACATTTATTTAAAAATTCACAAGATTTACAAACATAAAAATGAAAAAAGGGTTAAAATATACCCTTACAAATCAACTAAATCGCTTTAATCTTTATATGAGCGCACAAATATCAAAATATATATTCTTTATCTGCATAATGCTTTAGTTGGGTAAAAATATAATTAATGCGAGACGTATATATAGAGGATATTACACGGTGGCGCGAAGATATGGATTTTATTTTCGAGTGGCAAGAACAATATTTTACGAACGAGCGCAGCGAGTGAGTAAAATATTGTTTTTGACACGAGAAAATGAAATCCATATCTTCAAGCCACCGTGTAATGTTCTTTTTATTATATGGATTAGAATTGACATAGCGGCAAAATATTACAAATTGAACAACTCACTTGATAAAGTCGAAAGTGTCTATTTGTGAAGTGCTCCCTCGATCTTTCTGATTCCCAGTGTCGTTAAGAACTAATTTCCCTTTTTGTGTTGCTGTAGCGTTCTCTGCCATAGTTGAAATAAGGTTTTTCTCTTTAGAACTAGAACAAAACTTAGTTTTGTGGCTTAAAACTCGAGTGACCGAGCGAGATTTCACTGCAGACGAAGTCAGGAAAACAACACTGCAAACGTGCACATCCGGGACACTCGGTACATAACTTTTTCATATTTTCACTACTAGTGAAGATATGGAAAATACGAGTGTTTTAGTTTCCGGTAAAACACTGGCATCCATATAATAAAGAGGAATATATAACAAGCGTTGGACTTTAGATAATCGTCAAAAGACGGATGCACTCCGATTCTAGCAGCTCGAAAATTCTAGAATTCCATCTAACTGTTCTGGAACCAGCAGAGCCAATAAAGAAGGTTCTGGCAAAAACAAGGGGAAAATCTCGAGAAACCCGGCCATTCATAGATAGGAAAAGCTGAATTTCACAAGACACACTGAGAATGGAACCACCAGAGCCAATATAGAAGGTTCTGGCAAAAACACATTGAATTTCAGGAGAAATCCGGCTAAAATTCACAGGACACAAGAAAAAGGGTCCGGCTTTCCGGCTCTACCCCGGTGTAAGAGCATGTGTATTGTTCACGACCCCCCTCCCCCCCTCCCCCGAGTTGCGTCACAAAGTTCTTTTGTTAAGTAGAACGAATATGATGAAAACAGAACTGAACACAAATGTGTCTTCTGGGAATGGTTCTTACACCTTGTTAAAACCGGGTTTCCCATGGATAAGTATGTGAATTCCGACCACTTAGCATTCTTCTGTCATAGGGAAATCCAGCTTTTTCCCATGGGTTTCAGCAGACATCCCCCCTGTGAAAGAACCATTCACAATCTACACGAATGCCCAATAAAATGGGCAAATATGTACTACCGGCCTTTCGAGTAGCCAGGAAATAAATTATTAAGCACGGCATCTAGAGCAATGTTCACGGTTAGTTTATAGTTTTTCCCTAAATCTGTACGACAGGCAGGGCATGAGTAGACTTGAGCTTTGAACGACCGCTGAAGACATCCCTAAAACGAAAGGGAAAATTTGGTTATTTCTTGCACAGCAGACTAAATCTGTGGCGGATCCAGAGATTTTACAGGGGGAAAGGGGACATTACTTAAGAGTTTTTGCCAGACGTGAGAAAACTAACGGGGCTACAGTAAGATCGAAGTAAGAAATTTGCTGAAAAAGGGTGAGACTATTCATCCTTTTCACAATCCCTAGATCCATCTGCTAAAATATCAGTGGTTGTAAAAAAAATCACTTATTTCTCCTTATGAGTTCCGAAGAGGTTCTCGGCTGGGAAAAGCTCGCCAAAACAAGAAAATGCAAAAAGCTATGAAGCCCCTACTTGAAAACACAATTCAAAATCAGATTCAAGTAGTATACAGAATAGCGGTTTTAGGACGGGTGGATCTGTGGATCCACCATGAGCGTTGCGTGACAAGCGAAAAAAGTGGTGTCTCAAGTCACGCAAGTGAAAATGACGCCATAAGTGAAAACAATAGGTTGCCCAGACTTGCCCACACATCAGAAGGGCTTGCCCAGACATGCTCAAACCGGAGATTGGGTTAGCGCGGGCGTATCAGGGCGGATCTGCCCTAGGTACCTCATGATCGACCAAAAGTATGACGTCATGGCTATATCTAGGCTGGAAGTGACGCCATAAGTGAAACAAATAGTTTGCCCAGACTTGCCCGTTCACAAGAAGGAAAATGGGGTTTGACGAGTACGAAAATGTATACATTTTTCGAGCAAAAAACGAAAACGAGGCTAAAGCGCAGCGAAGCGTGGAAACCCTTTGGTTACCCCATGGTTACCCCGTGTTTACCCTTTAGTTACCCCGTAGTTATAATGCCCCTCCGTAAAGGGTTCTAAAAGGATTAAACCTACGCCCAAAATAAACAGTCTAACATAGAATTACATAGTCTAACATAGACTAACATAGTCTAGCTACATAGTCTAACATAGACTAACATAGACTAGCTACATAGACTAGATACATAGACTAGCTACATAGACTAGATACATAGACTAGCTACATAGACTAGCTACATAGTCTAACAAAGACTAGCTACATAGTAGAACATAGACTAGTAAATGTCCCTCCGTCAAGGGCTCTAAAACGGTCCTGTGAAGACGAGGAGGAGGAGGAGGAGGAGGAGGTCTATTCTGTGAGGAGGAGGAGGGATGGGAGGAGGAGGAGGAGTGCTATTCAGTGAGGAGGAGGAGGAGGGGCAAACAAAGGGACATTATAAAAATGCTTCTTAATATTCTACACTGCTGCGGGCGTGACGGGCGCTGTAGCGGGCGTGCGGGCGTGACGGGCGCTATAGCAGGCGTGACGGGCGTCTTGCTTGCGCTGTAGCGGGCGTGACGGGCGTTGAGGCCCGCTACAACGCCCGTCACGCCCGCTATAGCGCCCGTCAACGCCCGCTACAACGCCCGTCACGCCCGCAGCAGTGTAGAATATTAAGAAGCATTTTTATAATGTCCCTTTGTTTGCCCCTCCTCCTCCTCCTCACTGAATAGCACTCCTCCTCCTCCTCCCATCCCTCCTCCTCCTCACAGAATAGACCTCCTCCTCCTCCTCCTCCTCCTCGTCTTCACAGGACCGTTTTAGAGCCCTTGACGGAGGGACATTACTAGTCTATGTTCTACTATGTAGCTAGTCTTTGTTAGACTATGTAGCTAGTCTATGTAGCTAGTCTATGTATCTAGTCTATGTAGCTAGTCTATGTATCTAGTCTATGTAGCTAGTCTATGTTAGTCTATGTTAGACTATGTAGCTAGACTATGTTAGTCTATGTTAGACTATGTAATTCTATGTTAGACTGTTTATTTTGGGCGTAGGTTTAATCCTTTTAGAACCCTTTACGGAGGGGCATTTATAACTACGGGGTAACTAAAGGGTAAACACGGGGTAACCATGGGGTAACCAAAGGGTTTCCACGCTTCGCTGCGCTTTAGCCTCGTTTTCGTTTTTTGCTCGAAAATGTATACATTTTCGTACTCGTCAAACCCATTTTTCCTTCTTGTGAACGGGCAAGTCTGGGCAAACTATTTTGTTTCACTTATGGCGTCACTTCCAGCCTAGATATAGCCATGACGTCATACTTTTGGTCGATCATGAGGTACCTAGGGCAGATCCGCCCTGATACGCCCGCGCTAACCCAATCTCCGGTTTGAGCATGTCTGGGCAGCCCTTCTGATGTGTGGGCAAGTCTGGGCAACCTATTGTTTTCACTTATGGCGTCATTTTCACTTGCGTGACTTGAGACACCACTTTTTTCGCTTGTCACGCAACGCTCATGGTGGATCCACAGATCCACCCTGATCCACCCGTCCTAAAACCGCTATTCTGTATACTACTGATTCAACAAATACGATTGCTCAAACTCATTTTAATAATATAAATAATATAATATAATATACGTGAATAGGACATTTGCATTATGACGTCCTACCTTACAAATGTTGTGCAGACATTTTGTGGTAACAGGTTGAAGTACGAGTCCTGACAACATATACAGGCGAATGTTTCTTCTAATTTCTGGTGAAACGTCTGTGGAGGAAAAATAAATAAATGTTTCAGGCCCGTACCTCGCATTCTTGGAGGGGGTTCGTTGTCCTAACCCTGTATAAACCACATTTATAGCATTTTGTCGTGTTTCCTACCTGTTTTGTGTCCAAAAACCCGATTTTTCTGGCCCCAAGGGGGTTCGCAACAAAACGTCCCAGTGTGACAGGTACCGGGGCATGGCCCCGTTGCCACGGAAACGCTGCGCTGCCTTATGTTAAGAACCCTATTGTTATGTTACCCAATCAAATTCTTGCCATAGTCTCTCCCAGTGCAGTCGTTTGGCTTCCCTTGCTAGACAGGTCCGGACAGAAGCCAGTCCACTGCACTAGGCCGAAACTAGGCAAGGATCTCCTTGGCTAATGGTGAACAGTACACAGTACTTCGTATATTTGGCGGCAAAGACCGATGGAGAACGTCGAACCACAGTCCTTTCTGATTACCTTTTCACAGCTTTTTCCTCAAACGCTGCCTCATGACAGACGATGCAGCAAAACTTCGCGTCGTGTGTTTATTCACTTACCGTGTAGTCTAAAGAATCGTCGCTTAGAAGTTCTTCCCACTGTTTCGCGTTGCTCTCGTCTGCTTCTATGAGCTTCCGTTGTTCCTCAGATAAAGCAAGCGAAGATTTCTTCTTTTTAGACGGCGACGTCGTAGGACTCTCCGTTTCTGTGAGAAAAACGAAGAAAAGAAACAAAATTGGTTAAATGAGACAGAGGCATTCTATGATCTTTCACTACTCGCGACACTGAATTTTTGAGCATGATGTTTTCAGGGAGGGGGGGGGGGGGGGGGGTTTGAGAACTCACATAGTTTTTGGTCGAGGATGATCGTCTTATCTTTATGGGTTAAAATATCAGAGTTCGGTCTCATTTTGGGGTGATCTTGATCTTAAATAAAATTTTAGGGAATTGGTATCTTTTAGGGCCGAAATATGTGTCCAAATTATTTTGTCTCACGGTGGTTCTCCTAAAACCCGTGTAAGAAAGAGAGATTACTCTGAGAAGACGATGAATTGAACAACATTAAAGGCAGCATTTTAGTCAAACACGAAAATTTCTTGATGAGTATCTGTTACCTGTTGCCTGTCTCCTTCGCGCCTACTTGGCACATAAGGCCTCGTCTGTTAGGGTATGTTTTAGGGTAACAAATTATTTGAGCCACGCCATGTTTGGTATCTTTTAGGGGTGTAACTGAAAATTTCCGAAGATCATCCCCGACCAAAAAAATAATGGGAGTCCCCCACCCCCGAAAACCCCAAATGTTACGACTGAGTACCTTCACTTCTCTTTCGTTTCCCTTTTCCCTTCTCGTTTCCATTTTCTGCGCTCTCTTTTCGTTTTCCCTTGCCTTTCTCTTTGCCATTTTCTGCGCTTTCTTCTTGTTTCTTCGCTTGAGCTTCTAGATATCCTTCCGGATACTGAACGAAAAATACAAACAACAGGCTGTAGTAAAAATGCTGAAGAGTGGCTGCTTTATCGTGGTCAACACCATGCGATAAAGACATAGAGTTCAGTGTAATAGTGTAATAGCACAACAACAACAACAACACACAACACAACACAACAACAACAACAACAACAACAACAACAACAACAACAACAACAACAACAACAACAACAACAACAACAACAACAACAACAACAACAACAACAACAACAACAACAAAACAATAATAAAGATTTACAATGATTCAGAATACAAAGCAAAGAGCGTAGTGACCATGTAGCGCATGGCTTTCAAGATGGTCACTGCCACATGGGAAATAGGGAATAGAGATGTCTCAAGAGCTGTAAGGAATCCGCTATTTTCGGAGGTGGGCCTATTGTACTTCCGCTACGGTACAGTACGTTACACTTTCTACCTCCGCATCTGATCAACGTCAAGGGGTGGGAAGCTCTGGATAAGAACCACGTGGAGAATACGGACCAATCAGAACGAAGCTTAAATGATCCTCCAACTACTTTCGGCCAATCACAGTAGAGCTTCTATCTCACCAGCTACAAGAATCGCATCTATTCAAGGCAGCGATGACTTACAAGAGGGGATGCCCCACTCAGCAAACAAATAGTATATGGAAATGAGATCTTCATCGTCTGGGAAAAGGAAAGATAAATTTTCTTTGATTTGAACGAACGAACGTCAAGATTCCTCGGCAAATCGATCTGGTAGAGCACCTGGCCCCGTAAAGTGGAGGTAAAAAGTGCAACGTTCCCTACCTTAGCGGATGACAACTTACCACCATCTTTAGTCCAAGTGATTCGATCAGTTTCTTGCCTTCTTTTGTCCATGGGGCAGGGGTCTATTTAAAAATAAGACTTCAATTAGCAAAAGCGAGCGATATACCTCTTAGTACAGCAGATTGGTGCAGAATTTAGGTCGAATTGTGCAAATTAATGTTACAAGCACGAAATTTAGCACAATGACAGAGCTTTATACCCTAAGTAGTCTTGATGCAAAAACCACGCCCAAACGTGCGTACTTTATGTTTTACAGAGGTGAATTAATTATCTTATATAAAAACTTTAACCCGACTAAACGTTATCCAAATTCTTCCAAACTTCACATAATGTTGAGATTGCATGCCATTCAAGTTTAGGCAGACAAACCACGCCCAATTACGGTACTTACAGGTATTACAGTGACGAATGTAACTGTTTACAAAAACAAATTAAACATTATAGTTATTATTGAAATCGTTTTTGCAACCTATTACAGACAACTTAACTAGCACCTTCACAGCTAACCACGCCCAAAGTGGCTGCTCTTGGCACGTTCAAAACGTCTTTTTGGCTTTGAGCTAAGAAAGAGATTTCAATTAAACTTTTTTTGCTTCAATTCTACCACTACTTCTCGCAAGTACACTTTTCTATAGGAAAAAAATGTTCTTTAATATAACTTCTCGTAAAAGCGTTGTTTTCTGCTTTGTAATTCAATGTCCTTTTGGTCAGTTGTTGCTTTTGAAGCATTTTTTGTCTGCTATCAGGCGAAGGGAGGCGAGGGGTAACTGAGATGTACAATCCACTAAACTCCGTTTCTCGAAAAATCATTTCACATACTTGCTTCAGTTTTGAAAGCAAACGTTCCTTGTAACGAGTGCTTCAATATCTAGTTTCACCATCCCTATCCGACTTTGGTGACCTGCAGCACCTGTACCTGCAGCAAGTCGGACCTCATAGGATGGCTGGAGATGGTTGCCCCTACTGTTCAGAGTGAGCCCCCTGAAGTCGATGCAGTCGTGAATGACGGAACCGCCGTGGTAAATATGCTTAAAGAAGAGAACTGTTAGACCTTAAAAGGGATAGCACTAAGCATATCATTTGTGTATTCTTTATAAGCGCCATTACTAACAAACAACATGAAGAAGATAGACGTTGCCTGGGAGTCTGAAGGTAGGCGCAACAGATAAACGAGGTCAATGAATAAGAAGACGAGCAGAAGCCCGAGAGCCTTATTCCTAGACTGACCTCTCTGATCGTTCAAAGACAAACTGCTCTCTCTGAGTATGGGAAAGACCTCGTACCAGTATAATGACATAATTAAGGAATCATAAAGTCGCATTAATGCAAATCATCTAAAGCTAAATACTATACTCGCAATTGTCAGCTACCCGTCGACGTTACCCGTTAGTCAAGTCCTTGAGTGGCAGCACTGATTCATGTGATTGGTGGAAACAGAAGGTTGACGATAATATTCCTTCCATCCAGGAATTATGTGAGAGCTCACTTCAATGTGTTCTCAGTCCCCAAAGAGCTCCTAGTAACCCCTGGTAGGGCTCGCAGCTCTGTAGCATCAGAGTGAACAAATCCTCTGGCCCTCGGACCCAGCCCCAAACATCGTATGAAAGGAGTTAAGCGCTTGAGGTGCAAAGGCGGACATGTTTCCCAGAAGACCAAAGATTGATGTGATACCTATGGGGACAGGCACTGACCACCAGACCAAGTCTCCCATCGCCATCAGAAGTGGGATGGTAAAAAAACCATCATGTAACAAACGCTGTGAACCAATCTGGACCGTACTCCCGGAGATCTCTACAGCGTGCCTGCTACTCGTGCAATGCGGCTGTCAACCTGATAAAGGGTGTCGCGGGCGCTGTAAATGTGTCAAATGTGCGCGCTTTCAATGCACTGCCATGTGCAGTGCAGAAAAGGTTACGAACGACAGCAATACCAAATTAATATTCATTGTTTGTTTAAGACTTCATAATGTTTATACTTTTCAGACAGCACGTTACAAAATATGGAATTTTTGTTGATACATAGGCCAAGGTAATCGTGGCAGATCAGTCAAATTTCAAATATTTTTGAAAAGTACATTTGCTTTGAATGGCTTTTTATTTCCTAACTTTCACAACTGGAAGTACCTGATACAGGGTGTGGTTCAACTTAAGAACAACTCAGCATACAAAATATTATCAATACTTGTAATTTGGAGAAAAGGGAAACTCCAGAAATAGATTTTGCCAAATAGCGAAGTTTACATCTATAAAGGCTGTAAGTAAGCAAGATAGGGTGTGACTCAATATGTATAGTAATGCAGGACATCTATTTGTGAATAAAGTAGTATTTTAAAGCTTTTGTGTAAAATTAAGACGTTCTCATTTTTTTAATAAAGATAAACCAACCCATCTTTATGTTATCTGGAAGTATTCACTTTGGGCGTGGTTTTATGTAGAATTACTCAGGACATCAAGCTCTACCCCTCTGCCGAATTTCATGCTTGTAACATCAATTTGCACAATTTTGCACCAATCTGCTGTACTATCTCTCAAAAACGGTATTGAAAGCCAGTAGTATAGCTTTATTTTGTAACGCTCACTGCTTTCATTAGTTCTTTAAATTTCCCAGAGCAATATTGTTTCTTCGAACATATCGTCCAGAAAGGGTGAGCCAGGTTATTCCAGGATTTCCAGACTGTCTTACCTCGTCATCTCGTCTGAACAGATATCTCCACACGATGAAGCCAGACTTGCCTTTTTCAGGCCAGTACTTGACAACCTGTTGAGGAACACCACAAAGAATAGTCTCCCTCTATCACATGGAGTGTGTTTTTTTCACATAAACGCGGTCCTAATATGTATAATATATACATTGTAATTCCTAGTTTTTATATTGTTTCTGTAGATATAGATTGTAAATAGTTACTGAAAAACCTTTATAGGATGTCGCTATTAAAGATTAATTAAATAAATAAAGTCCTTCTACAGGAGGATGCTAGAGCAGATTTCGTATGACTGTGAAAAGTGCCGCAGTACGGCGCGGTACTGTCGCGGTGGCGGTACGGAACCTGGCCTGCTGTAAATGGAATTAAATCGCCAATGAAATCGCGTAGTCGCGGTACGGTCACGTTCGCGGCGCGGAGCAACTTTGTCACGGTACTTTTCACAGTGATACGAAATCTGCTCTATATCCTTTGCTACCTTATATATTCCGTCATATCTGTTCCCCTCTGGTGGTGCGTATTTGGAGTGCTTGGCCAACTTGCTACTTCGCACCTGAATACAACAAGAGATGAGGAGAAGTGGGGGAAGGGATTATAAAGATTTATAAAATAGCTAAGATAGACGCGCGCTCTGATTAGTTGAGAGCTGAGCATTCTCACATTATAAACGCATGGCAGATGCAATGCTATTTTATGGCTCGTGAGTTTCAAACTTTTCTTCTTTTTTTTTCCAGCTTCCCTCGTGCGTTTATCACATTATAAACCACGGAAATCCGCTTTTTATTGCTTAAATTGAGGGTATGATGATATGGAGGAGGAGAAGAAGGGGATGACGATGAGGATGGGAGGTGAAAGAGAAAGAGGAGAAAGAGGAGAAAGGATGATATTGAGGTGGATGGGAAGACGACACTGATGATGAGCAGGACGAGAATGGGATGGTGAGGTGGAGGGGAAGAGATTGTGATGGATGCTGAGGTGGAGGGGAATATGATGATGGGT
Organism: Scolanthus callimorphus; assembly: GCA_033964015.1. NCBI lineage: Eukaryota > Metazoa > Cnidaria > Anthozoa > Actiniaria > Edwardsiidae > Scolanthus > Scolanthus callimorphus. The sequence continues at coordinate 29,777,007 of CM066916.1, read as the reverse complement.
AGGAGGATGAGGATGAAAATAAGATGAGGAGGAGGAGAAGGAAAGCGGGATGATGTCAATGAGGGGATGATGCTGATGATGATGAGGAACAGGGGATGATGTTGAGGCGGAGGGGAAGATGATGCTGAGCAAGACGAGAAGGATGAAAATAGGATGAAAAGGAAAATGGGATGATGACATGGAGGAGAAAAGGGAATGATAGTGATTAGGAGAAGGAAGAGAGGAAGAAGTCGGATGAGGGTAAGAACAGCAGGAGGAGTGAAAATTACTGCAGCAAAGATACCACTAACAATGATATCATAGTAGCAAATCTGCTTACTCACCACTCTAACGGGTTTTCCTTTCCTCCAGTCCGTTGCTTCGGCGCCTTTCTTGTCATCCAGAGGTACAGCACAGTTTCTCGCAAGAGCTCTGGAAGGGAAATCAAGATAAGTTAGCTACATGCACAACAAAATGGCACAAAGTTCGTGTTGATTTGATTTACTGAATACGAAAAACGTCCAATAACTTCTCCAGGGCGAAGAAAATGGGCACTTTCTCTGATGAGGTTGTTTTGCCGGCGGACTGAGTCTCTTGGAGTGCACGACTGAGTGGGAGTATTAAAAGTATTATTTTCTGCGAGAATTATTTACTAGACCAAGGTGGAACTGTACGGCTGTTTCGCAACTTTGGTTTCTAAATAACCACTACATGAAGTGCTACATGAAAAAAATGTATAGAAAATACTTTTCTGAAATAAAAAAATGTTTAGACTTCACATTTCAAGCAGGGATTTTTACTATCAATTTCTGTTGTTGCCGCCTAAATTGATGCTATTTTTGGTACGCGCGTGCGATTTTCTAAGAAACGAATTTCAATACATCTATTTCTTGTGAGAACATTAATTTGAGGAATTGAAAAGATTCGGACGCCAGATTCAGTGATTGTAAAACATGAGGTTCACTGTAGCCTGATTTTCAGCCGGTGACGAGATCTAATGTGGTTACCTGTTCATCTTGGTAAGTTTCTGATCACATGACTGCTCGGCGGTTCTCTTGTTGCCCGACAAGTCTCGTCCTCCACTTCCGGTGTAGATAAACTCTTCACCATTATCCTAAGTTGTACAAGATATCAAGAGTTAAAGTGTTGATCTGAAAGGGGAGCTGTGCTCCGAAAACGTTAATAAGTATTATATATCGTTTTCTGCCTCAAAACACTGACGTTCAATCCTGTAATCACCCGTTTTCTTCGTCCCTCTGGTTCAGGTTAATGTAATGCATGTGAGAGACGGGAGAAGACGTCTCATCCTGATAAAACACTCTGTCTCATGTTTGATGTTAAATCAAATGTTGAACTAGTTTGGGCCAAGCGTAAGAAGTGGTTTTCCACTTTGTGAAGTAACGAAAATCCAACTATCAAACCATACCACATCATCTTCATATCCGCCAGCAAGCACGATAGAGTATGAGCCCTCTGAGTCCCGCCCGTGGATCCCGCTAACGTGCGGTCTGTGGATGCCGGATTCGCTGGCCTAAACACAGAAACACAACATGAAGCATGTTGAGCATCTTGGCCACAAATAGGGCAGGAGGCAGGATAACAAAGATAGGACAAACCTAAGCAGCTTTCTATAGACACTTCAGGCGGAAGCCCGAGTACAAACAGTCCTTATATGAGAAATATAGGCATACTGATCCCATCATAACCCTATGGGATTTCCAATCCCGTCCATCGAGGGTAGTTTTTTCCCTAGAATTGTACATTTTTGTCACAGCATAAAATACTAAGATTACTAAGGAGGGGATGGGATTTCATATTATTTCTGCCCTGAGTGCAAGCTGAGTGTTGACTTGCTTGTAAATATTCTCACCTGCACCCTGAACTTCCATGACGAGCCCACAGGAACCCCGGGTATGGGTCCAAAATGGTTGGGTGGTACGATAGAGCACACCTTGGAACGTCCAACGCATGCCATGCCCTTAAGATCAATAACAAAAGATAAGTACAGATACGTACCGATCAGCGAATTTAGCTTAGCCCTTGCTAAACTAGGACACATATAGCGCGCAACATTGTAGCCGGACGCATGTTTCCTTCATGTTTCACGGTTCAGCCACGCAGGAAACAAATTTTGTAGCCGAGGCACAAAATTCGCAAGACCAGAAAATGTTTATATGTGTCCGAGACAGGCGTGCGATGTTTCCTAGTTTAGCCACTCGGGGAAACATGCAGGACATAAATGCTGCGCGCTACATGTGTTCTTGTTTAGCCGTTGCTTTAGTATGTTCTACAAATTTCAGTACGATGTCCATCTCCCGTACAATAGAACATACCTTGCCCCAGTCTCTATTTGATGTGGAGTTTGCAGAAGCCATCTTTGATTTCTTTTTGCTAGCTTTTAGTTTCTCGCCAGCATGAACAACCTAAAATAGAAGAGATTTAGTTCAGTTTTTGCCATCCTCACTCAAGACACGTTTGACGCTCCCTTTGAATACTGACTGCGTTTTAAAGGTTGGTTTCATGAGCGACGGAAGCGTAAGCGGAGACGGAAGCGTAAGAGTCTTACGTCGCGTCGTGAACACCTGCTCGACGTAAGCGGAAGGTTGGACGCATGCTGAGAGTGTAATCCCATTCCCTCTCGTATAATTTATTCCTATGCTTACGTTGCAGTACAAACCATCTGGGCCAATCAGATCGTTGCCCTGTTTCGCCTAGTGCAGTCAACTGGGTTTTCGACGCGCCAGAAAGCCATTCTACTGCACTAGGTGAAACAGGGCAAGGACCTGATTGGCTTAGATGGCTTGACTGGCGTGACAGAAAAAACAAAAATCCCAAACCCAAAGCGACATTTTGAAAAGGCGCAGTGCAAAACAACGGATTCATCTGGCATGTAGCTTGTTCTGATAACAGATTGAAACCATTGCGAGCAAGAATATCTAGATCATATTGGCAACCGTATCGGCTAACAATGTCGGGTGCTAGAACATAAGATATAATTTGGCGAGTACTGTAGCATGATTTTGCAAATGTACCGCTCGCTTCAGAATTTGACATGGTTTCTAGTTTGTCCTCAACGAAATGGTAAGGAAGAACACCATACCTTACCCTGCGAGCAGAGGCTACGTTTTATCTCCCTGCATTTTCTTTTACTTTAAATGTTTTCTTGTGTTTTTCCTGGTGTTTTTAGACTACGCAAAAGTAGCCTCTGCACGCAAATGTAATTTGTCTGTCGCGCATGTGTGAGAAAATAGCGTGAGCTTGGGGAAACTGGTCGATCAAGTTTGTGCGCGAGCAAGAAAATAGGCAATTTATCTGCTGTACAACTTACACAAAATCACTTTTTTTGTGGCCTTTAATGGCTCGTTTACTCAATTTAAAGGCTCTTAAACGCAGCTCTGATACTCATTCTAAAGTTTGCCTTTGAGAATTCGCTGGAGATCGTTTTATTTTCTATAGGAATTTGAGCAAAATGTTGTGTGTTGGTCAACAAGAAATCACTCGTGAAAGTGCGCGCTGTTTTCGAAGCAAAAACACTGACGCCATTCTTGTAAAACCAGCCAAACCAGCCAAGTACGTCCATGTGGCATTTGTGTGCAGAGGCCACTTCAAGATGTGGCCTCTGCTAGAAGGGAAACCATACCTGAGTTGTGTCATTTTTACAGAGAGGACAGTACCTGTGGAAAAAGGGAACATTTTGTGGCTTATATGTCGCAATTGATAGTTCCGATCAAACAATGAAGCCATTTCACGCTATCTGGAGATACCAATCAGAGTTGGAAAGATTCTCCCATGGGAACTGATCGTATCCCACAAACAGTATTTCAGGACTTCCGAATTCAGTCCGATTTGCAGCACTTTTTTGCCGTTTATGACAGTATAAACGGAGATGATCCGAAGATAAAGATATCTGGTAAACCTAAGCGGGATCGGAATATTTTTGGACTTTTTTTAAGGAAAACCCTGGTTTGTTTGTGGGACATAACAACAGTAACTATGGCTTTGAATGACATGTCGGAACTATGGCAAGAAGCGGAAACGTGATGTCGGAAATTATAAAAAAAATTAATGTTGTAGTTTAATTATCCGTAAAACAAATTATGAGAAACAGCAACAAAACAAACAAACAACAACAACAAAATAAACAAAAAAAATATGTAAAGAGAGAAAGAAATATAAATATATAAATGTTGTAATGTATATATTATGTAAGTCACCCGCCTCGATTAGCCGTAGTGCTACTTGCGGGTGACTTTCAATATAAATTTATTTTATTATCTAAAATGGTAAAAAAAACCCGGGAAGCTGGGGGCTGGGAAGGTAGCACAATAGAAGCAAATGAGGGGGCCAGTGTTTGATGTTATCCTGATATATTCAAGTTCTTCTAAAACTCGGACCTTTCGTGGCATTGTCTTGAACATTTCATCAGGAAGTAAGCTTCACCTTCTACTTCTCCACTGTTGCACAGGGGCCTGTTGGTATGGCCGCCGCTTCGATTTCCAGTTTTTGATTACTTATAACTAATTACGTAATGGCTTTCCTGCGCTCAACATTACAGTGCCATGACAAAGGTATGACTCAAATTTAGTTTCGAATGTTCTGCAAGTTCGCAATTTGTTTAGCTGGTCTTTTTCCTTGCGAGTCGTGGTTGATACGCCACGACAAGTGGAATTATTCAGTGGAGTCATCCCCCACCCTCCCTTGGCAGTGTAATGTGTCGTGCGATTCCTTACCAGTCATCAACATCGGGTATACTTTCTAGAGGAGGGGAGAGGCAGTAAATGTGATAGGCCATATCGCACTCGTCACAAAGCAGTTGTTTGTCTGGGTCCTCCTTGCCGCCACACTAAAAAAATAAATAAAGAAACAAAATCAAACTTGTGTTTTCTACACGTTCCGATTGGTTGAGGTTGAGGTCTCTGTTTAGTCAACCAATCAGAATGCGAAGAAAATCATAGCGGTGCTTGTCGTAACTCTACTCGGGCCACGAGACCGTTCAAACGTCTGGACAGAACGTTACACTTCAACACTGACCGTTCAATCCGAAAAAGCGTTGAAATGAGCCGACTCAACCTTTAAATAATGCACGGCTTCGGCGTCATTTTGATATCATCAAAATTCAGAATCAAATAAAAACAATAACAAAGGGGGCGGGGAACTAGAGCAGATTTCGTATGACTGTGAAAAGTACCGTGACACGGCGCGGTACTGTCGCGGTGGCGGTACGGAACCTGGCCTGCTGTAGATACCGAACGAAACCGCGTAGTCGCGGTACGGTCGCGGCGCGGTACAACTCTTTCGCGGTACTTTTCACAGTCATACGAAATCTGCTCTAGCCCAGATAAGCGATAAGGGACATTATACGGTATTTTGTCCTAAACACTGAGCATAACGGCCATCAAAAGTTCGTACGGCAAAGTAGAAATTCTGTATAAGGGCCATTTTCGCTTGAAATAGTTGGAGAGTTTGCACTGACCATGGCCATTTGGTGCAAATGGGCCAAGTGATGGTACAACATTGTTAAAAATACGTGAAACTAACCTGATGGCAAGCACAGTGTTTGCATAACTTGCTCTTGTCGTCTTTGCAGAACCGGCAGTCTGGTTTATTTAGGCCTGTGATGGATTTCAACAAAAGGCAAAGGAAACATTTTCAAACTTTTTATTGCACTTTACTGTTGCTTGCAGAACAAATCTTAGAGGGAACGCATGCTTGTGCAGAGAAGGCACACGGAACATTTAGAACAACGATCTAGCTTTTGGCAGCTTTTGTTTTTGTGTAGTCAAACCGTTTCAACCAATCAGATCACTGCCCATTTTCGCCAGGGGCAGTGAAATGGTTTCTGTCGCGCCATGTCTCGCAAGGGAAGCCAATCGACTGCACTTGGCAAAACAGGGCAATGATCTGATTGGCTCAAAAGCAAAGTCCGCAAAGATAACAACGGGAAGGTCATGTTACCTGCTGCAAGCCTATAGTTTTGCCGCATGAGACATTTCTCCTACATTAACTAATTAGCCATATCAATATTTTCTGCTAGTGCAGAACAGGTTAGAACAGGTTAGGCAGAACAGGTTAGACAATGGCGGCTTTAAATCTTTCTGGGTTGGAATACACATCAACTGAGGCCTGATTTAAAGAATTCCAATCTTGGATAGTGCGTGGCGCAAAACTAAACTTAAATATATTTGTCCATTGACAACTTACGTTTGACAGAAGGTCCCTCCTCAGAATCGATGTCTTTTCGTTCTCCATTTTCATTTAATTCTAGAAGATATAAACACAAAATTTTCAAATGGAATCGATGTGCTCTTTCTTAGTCTTGTTTTGACTATCGTAATATTGAGGGATTCGTACGCAGTCCCTCACGATATGAAACTCGGCAATGAGCGAGCGAGTGACATCTGGCCCACCACAATAACTCGTGAATACGCTACGCGTATCCACGATTTAAAAGGGGCTGGTAGGGTTATAGCCCTACCAGTTTTTCATAAATTTACGTATTTAGCCTCCACCGCCTTTGTGCCATTTTTTCTGATGTGCCCAACCACTTGAGAGTAAACTCTAGTTTAACCCTGACCTTGCTCATCATGAGAGCAAAATTGCGCTTAGGCCTTGTTTACATACTCAAGCAAGCATAGCAAAAAGCGCAAGAAAATAAGAGACGTTGCATTTCCTTGTGCTTGCGTCTTAAAGTCTGGTTTTAATATGTGGGGAACGATCGGGTTGTGGTTTCCCGACCATCATCCCCGTCAATCCCAGTCTTATGAAAACGCATATCGGGAGTTGTCGGTGACATCGGCGATTGACTGGAATGCGATCGGGAAAATAGAAACGGTTTCTATTTTCCAGATCGCATCCCAGACGATGGCCGATCGTCCGCGAAGCCGTGTTTTCATGTCGGGAACTGACTGGGATGGACGGGAAACAAGCCATCGCCGATAATCCCCGACAGTCCCGACATATGAAAACCAGCCTTAAGTGTACATTAAGCGAACGCACAAGCAAACTAATTAGCTTTAGAGCGGATTTCACGTGACTGTCAAGACTTGTTATGTAATTGCGATTGCTTTGCGTTCTCATTGGCTACTCGTTTTTCTCAGCCAATCAAATTCTGTAGTAAATACAATTGTGTAATTACCTAGTCATTGGTTCGGCTTGCAATTGGCTAAGAAAAAGCCATTTAGGAGCAAGTCGTGATTTCTCTCGATTCTGATTGGCTAGTGATTGCTCAATTGCAATTGTTTTCACGACAGTCATGTGAAAACTGCTCTATTGCTTTATTCACACTTGCATTGCGCTTGCGTCCTGCGATTCTCGTACCCAGATCTCCCCGGCTCGTAACCTCGCGACAGCCACTGATGCATGCGCGAGATTTGATACAGAGCCGTTGAGAGAAAGACCTTTGACTGCATGCTACAACGTCCATGTTCAGCCAATCAGGGAAGGCCTTCACATGGCTGCCACCAGAGCCTCCCCTGCGAGGTGACGTGCCAGGGAGCTCTGAGTTCGAGAATGGCGTCCTGCGCTTGCGTTTGTGTGTAAGCCAGCCCTTACTTACCAGGAGGGGGTTCAATCTTGAAAATTTCATCTAAGAACTTCAGCCTGCATTCCTGTGCTACCGGTGCATCATTTCCCTCTACAGCTCTGGAGGAAAAAGGAGGAATTTTGAGAGAGAAAATGCCAGTATTTGACCAGTTTCCCATCTACTGCTATGGTTCACTCCAGTCCAAATTACATTTAGAAGACGCTGATTTACATTTGACAGTTATCTGAAATCCGCCCAATTGTACTTACCCTAACAACAACTTTGCATAAAGTTCTCTGCCGCTACCACTTCTTGATTCAGCACCACTTTGAGTTATCTGATAAAAAATAGGAATCAAAGACAAATTTAAATAAATACATGTGAATATTGATTCTCAAACTCATTAATAATTCATCAAGCTCAAACAAGAATCACAATAGTTGGTTAAGCTCGCGTGTACCGGATTAAGCTCGCGTGTACCAGATGTTCGCAGGCTAGAATCACAAGCGTGAAGGAGATTTGGATATGCGGGCTTAATTTACATAGATTTTTAGATTTTATTCCTTTTTCTTGACATGAAAACATTCGTTTGAGAAGCAGTATCAAAATATTTTAGAAAATAACACCTATGTTGTATTGTGAATGTGCGCATTCTGATTGGTTAAAAACCGTGTTTGTAAGAGACCTGAGAAACACGATTGTCACGCAACGCTGTCGCGCGTGTGTATGTTATTTTCTAAAAGCAATAAAAATACTTTCTGCGTGCTCTCTGCTTTCTTACAAACACTCGGGGAATGTTGGTCGAACTGATAAAACTTGAAAGTTTTGATCAGTTCTCCCAACATCCCCCTCGTGTTTGTAAGAAAGCAGAGAGCACGCGGAAAGTACTTTTATTGCTTAAATATTAAATTATCTTATATATTAAAATCCTTAGCATCTGTCATGGAAATGTTTGCGTTTGGCTGATTGTTTTTCCCGCCACTTTTGACGCGCGCGCGCGCGGCACAGGAATCCCACAACAAATATTTTGCTGAGCTACGAATTTGAAGATTACGGGAGTCTTCTCTCCAGTTTCTTTTCACCGAGAAAATTACAGAAAGTAAATTGAATAATTTACATGTAAACCTTTTTCGTCACAAGGTGACATTTAATTAATGTAGCAATTCTTATGTATTTTTTAATGGCTGGGAGGTCTGTATAAGGGAAAACTATGTTGACCAGGGTCCGGTTGCTCGAAAGTGGTTTAGCACTAATCCAGGATTAATTACCATGGTGACTCGATGGTTTTGTTCATAACTAAACCTGGTTTAAATTTAATCCACCTTTGAACAACCCACGCCAGGGGCATATTTTCCCTAAATCCGGTAAATAACTTATTTATTTAACTCTATAATTTGATTTTGAGTTATATTCATAGAAACAAGAATGCGCAAATGGTTACTGTGGCTGTGGTAGACTGCTTGTAGTCTTCTTTGGCGAACGTCCATGAAAATGAGCGTGGAAAAAAACGAGCGCTGATGGCTTGAAGTACCACGCGCTCATTTTCACGGACGTTCGCCAAAGAAGGGACTGCAAGCAGTCTATGGCTGTGGTCAGTGATCTCTAAGAACCAATCAAAACAAAGAATTTCTTACTGCGCCTTCTAGGAAAAAAAATAAAAAATAAACCTATAGTATTCACCTGTTTAGAGCACTTTTGGGTAATCTCCACATCATACCAAAACCCACGTTCTTTTGGTTCATCAGGACAATAGTTTGCCATCACGATCTGCCCAACTGACAACTGGTCCCATTGGAGTCTGGTTTTGGCTCTTGGTCTGACATCTTTTGAGGGCAGTTTGTTAACTTCATTCTCATCATATCTTAAAACACAAAATTTCTATTACAGCAATGCTTGGGATAGGATGCTCTGACTGACTCACTTACCAACCAGTAGCCTATCAGTGCCATAGCTAGCGGGGGTCAGAGGGGGCAGTTGGCCCCCACAGCGAAGTTAAATTTTTGGTGTCAACATGTGGGAAAACCTGCTTGCCCCCCCCCCCCCAAAAAAAAAAGGATGACCAAGGCTTGCCCCAACAGACAAAAATTTCTAGCTACGGCCTTGCCTATAGGTCTGCAGGAAGACCCTGCAAATTTGTGGAGGACAATGGCACAAGTACTGTAAGTCTTCTCGGATAAGGAGAACCTGAACCAAAGAGAACTACTAGAGGGACGTTAAAGAACCACTAGGATGTGGGAGCGACTATCCTCAGTGACTGTGCTTACAACCGCTTGGCAGCCATTGGTGCCATGGGATCCAGCGTAATTCAGCTTACAGGCTGCAAGTGTGGAGAGTCGGTCACGAGACATTTTCATTTACATTGTTGTCGATATCATTACCACTGATACTCAAACTGTCTAGCCAGGACTTACTCGTCATATTTGACATGGTATAATATAGACTCTGGGTTATTCTCATCACCAAGACTGATATCCACTACCTCTGCCTCAAACCATGCCCCCATGCTGGGATCTTTGGCATCTAGGTGTTCTCCAATCTACAACAGAGCAACAACAAAAGAGATTAGAATTTTCAATCTACTGCTGACAGTTTCCCTGGAGCATACATTTGTCCTGAGTTCACCAAACAACCAAGGCAACTGACTGAACCAGTAACCAACTGACCCACCACCCAACCAACAGACTGACCAGCCAACAAACTTACCGACCAGCAACCAAGTTACTGGCCGACCCACCTACCAAACAGTCAACCAACTGACCGGTCAGCTGACCAGCTGATCCAACAGCCGGTCCCACTGACTCATGACCTGCACTTGATTCATACACAAATACCATGATCAAACTCCAGGACATTTCAAGGCTTGTGTACATTTTTTCAAACCATGTACAGTGAGGAATGCTGACTGTAACACCTGTAAAACACACCTTGTAAAGAGCTTTTATAGAACTATTTTCCTGAGATGAGGAGGGCCTCTCTTGTGAATCTTCTGGGCTCTGAAGAAAAAGTGTTATAACAATAGTTACCCATGGCCATTTCTTTGTGATTTCTTTATGATGGCTGAAATTAGCAGATATAAAATTATGCTTTGATATGAAACTGATAGCTTATATATATTTTTTCAATGCAAGCATTTCCATTACAAAAGAAAAATGGTTCTGTAGCTTCTCTCACTAATGTATTGTTATACAAACCAAAAAGTTGATGTTGAATAATACTACCATTAATTTGCGTTCAACCCTGAGGCTTGACGATTTTTCAAACATGCACGTTTTGTCGAGAAGTTGTTGCATTTCTCACTCGTTTATATGGCTGCTGTTTTGAATGTCATTTTTCAGCCAATCAGAGTGCGAGAAATGTGACAACTTCTCAACAAAACGTGCATGTTTGAAACGTAAACTTACATGAAAAAGTCGTCAAGCTTCAGGGTTGAACGCAAATGGTACGTAGTCCGCTGCCACCAGACAATGTCCTTGCGAAATTCAGATTTGAGAGTAATATGATGACTTGGACGTGAAACTGACCGTAATAAATCCAATAAACGAGTAATAAACAAACGACTCTGACGAACACATTTGGAAACAAAACTAAGCTTTCCTATCAGTGACTGGAGTTCGCGTTTAGTACAAGAACTACGCGAAACCCATGAAGCGAGCAAAGCGTCGAGCTCGGCAAGTCTCTCCGGTGTGACGGAAATTGTCATAGCTTCAGTATCTACCAAAACACCCAGACACACTGCTGAGGTATTGGGTGCGCAGGCCTTTTTAACAGATTCGTGAAGACCCAGATCCAATAACAGAGCCCGGCAAAACTGAAAAGCTCGCGAAGCATCCTCCGCGCGCTCTACTCCCATAAAGTCATCCAAATAGTTAAACACTTTATAACCCACATCTTCACAAATGGCGGCCACCGCACTGGTTGCTTGTTGACAAGCCATAGCCGACATGCGCAAACCCATCGCTAAGACCACATCGAAATAGTACCGCTCTTTCCAGCAGTACCCCAAAAGCGGGTAGTCAAAAGGATCTACCGGGAATTGACGGTATGCGCGATGCAAATCCAACTTAAAAATCTGACATCCACGTCCTAAGCGAGCCACCTCCGCCACAATATAATCCACGGTAGCATAAGTCACAGAATAGTCCTCCCCCAAATACGTGGTAGAGGAGATCCCATCGTTTATGGAAAATCCAAAAGGCCAGCTCAGATCCAAAATGACCTGCCGCTCATCTGCTGAGTCGCCCTTTGGAACAGAGTTCAGTGGAGAAAAGGCGGTGAGCAAGGAAAAGGGGTTACTAGTGAACAGTCCAATAACAGAAGACTGCGCTAACTCCGATAACAAATACTTATCAATAGTGTCCGGAAATGCCAAAGCCCCACGATGAGCATGATAATCAGGTTTAAGCTGCCTGGAATAATTAAAATCCAATGGCCAACCGAACTCCAAAAAGTCACAAATATAGGCGTAGGAAGACGCTGCCAACAAGGAACGCCACATAGAAATGTTGAGATTCGAGGGTACCAGGATATGCGCCAACTGGAAATTGGGCTATCCGGTCGCATAAACACGCTCATGCAATTGTAAAAACATCTGTGAACGCGCCGCAGGAATCGGAGAACTGTCACTGATTTCCGTCACGTCAGTTGAAAGACCCGTACAAACAACAGGCGAAATACCGTCAGGAACCGGGACCGGAACGTCATCACGGGAAAATGGAGCGGAGGAAACATCCCTTGGAATCCACTCTAAACGATCAACTGAAACGTACTCTGAGGAAACTGCAGCAATGGAATCCTCCAAGACCACAAAAAAGACCACACGGCGAAGCGTCTGTCCAACACTCCACCGAAACGTCATCCGGAGAAGAATCGTGAACTGAAACGTCATCCAGTTCACCCACTAAAATGTTATTTAAACAGCCCAACGAAACGTCATCCGCGGGGAAAAATTTGTGACCTGAAACGTCATCCAGATCACACACAAAAACGTTATTCAAACAATCCACCGAAGCGTCATCCGGCGAAAAGTTATAAACTGGAGCGTCATCCAGTCCACATGCTACAACGTTAGTCATACAATCCACAGAAGCCTTAACCGGGGAAACTGCAGTTACACGAGCCGTGGAAACATCCAAACTAAACAAAGTATCAAAGGTCACATCCCTGGTCAGAATATCCGGTAAGGCTGCATCGCGTCAAGCAGAAACGTTAGCCGACCCAGAAACTCCGGTACCGCCTGTGGCTGAGGAATCCTGAGAGATCAACGGACATTGAGGCGACGATTCAGGATGCGAGTGTTTGGCCTGCGAAGTAATCCAACAACGTGCACAAATAATATGTTGAACCCACTTTCGCTGGTTCGACTTAACATACCCATAATGCGCCCCCGATTGATTACACTTGCCGCGCTGATAAGCACCACAGAAGAAAACGTTCGACACAGTGGAACCAGACGGCGAAGGCTTAGGAGCACCAGATAAACCAGGACGCTGCAACACAAGTAACTCCAAGTGATGAGATGACTGGCCCCAGTGCAGACGACCACACTCGATCACATATAATACTGCCGCGTGTAAAGATTGAACTGAAGCCCAGGGATAAGATGTTGCCAAATACATCAAATGCGTGAAGAGATCGATATGCGCCGACCTCTTGCTTGCCTTGAGGGAGGACAGACCTAAAATCGCGGAACCAGATGGAACTCTGCAAGAGATAAGTTATCGTAGGCTTTCCCTTTTGTCACCTCGCTCATTAGCTTGGCCGTTTTCCCTGAGCGGCACTTACCTCGCTCACGACTTTGGGGGCGGGGCGCATCTTCATCGTCCGATCCCGACAAAGCACCGTCCATGAATCCAAAACGCACCAACTGCCGATCCGCCTGCGCTCGTAGCTCAGGCTGAGCTTGTAGATCGCGAGGCGTGACACGTTCAGACCGAGTCGAGAACACATCCCTGGATCGTGAAGGACTTCTCCGGTGATCGCCCCGACCATGTGCTTCATCTCGCAACGCCACATTTTCTCATGTCAATGCCTCTAACTCGCGCTGCAACGCACGAGCTTCACTACTGTCAAGTAACTCATCCCGTTCCCGACGCGCCTGTTGGACTGAGCGCCGCAACCGCTCTACAGACAGAGGCCTCTCAGGCTGACCGCGACCAGAAGGAGAAAACGCCTCTGGAGCTGACTCTGCTCAATCAACAACTGGTGTTGCCAACAACCGTCCTCTAGCTGCCGTACCGGATCCGTGGCCGCGTGTCCGCCATTTAAAGTAGCATAATTAACTCTAGGCTGCTAACGCAAATGATGAGCCATGGCGAGAAGAAATAACGTAAAGGAATAAAGGAATAATAGAGCGATACTCGAGATCACAAGCTACACAAGCCAACTGACTAAAGGAATTGCAAGCTGATACACTAACTTATTTAACCTCTAACCTCACACAACCTGTAACACTATACTAATCCAATAATCAACAGTGTAATTAAACATTTTAAGCTATGTAGCTCAAAATAACACAATGACGTAATTTTGGTCTGTATAAGTGAGCATGATTTTTAAAACAAAACAGAGAGGATTTAGGCTGCATACACACTTGGTGCACAAGCACGACCACTAATGTGAACACACTAGTTTTTTGAGTGCCAAAGCCAAAATTCGGGCACAGTACTGGTGGCTGAGTACAAGGTCCGGACCAAGTGTGGACACAGCCTAAGTCACAATCTTGCTTTGCAGGAAAATTAGTTTACTTGTTAAATCGCCCACACTACCACCCCTTACCTCTTCCATTGCAGCATCACTATTTGCTGTAACTCCGTTAATGGCAGGTTGGGAAGTCGTCTCATTGGGTGTGATATTCTCAGTCTCGTTGTTGTTATTGTTGGTTGTATCGCTAGGAGATGTGGGTGCTCTAATCATCAACTGAATTTTCTCATTCAGTCCCACATTGTACTCAAAAAGGGTGTGGAAGTCTTCCAGCTGAAGTAAAAAAGGTTATGTGTACAGCATTATCAATAAATTATGTCCTCTAACAATGAAGTGATCTATAAACAGGGTCCAACATTAACTTTTTTTGTAAGTGCCAATGGTGCTGTTTAGGTGCCATAGGGCAGAATCTTGTTGCCCAATTATGAGTTAAATATTCTTTGGAAAGAAGCCCTAAAAGGGAGATCGCCATTTGGTGACTAGGTTTCTGGCCAAACCCTCAAATCCAGCCGCCATCTTGGCAACTTATTGGTCGCAATGTCAGGCCCTGATAAATCTATCTAGAGTTTTTATATAGGCTGCGAGCTAAGATGCCCTTGTCCCATTATATCTGACTCCAGGGGCATATCCAGAGGGGGCCCCAGGGGGCTAAGCCCCCTCAAGTAAACCTTGATATTGGTTGCTTTACAGTCTGGTGTTTTACAGAGAAACTAAAAAAGGCTATTGATTTGAACGATTCTAGCCTGCTTGCAGATGGTAGATAGTGTTTTTAGCATGGAGAAAGCCGAGTTTCAGGTTGCCGGGCACCATCTTGGGACATCTTGAGCTGGGGGCAAGAAACAGAGGCTCGAACGGAGGAGAAGGAGTTCGCTGATAATCTCACAACGTATGAACATTGAAACAACAAGCTGTGTGCAAGCATTGTGTGTAGTTTTAAGCGGAATAATCAGTTCACCTTGAAAAGCTTTTATTTTGTCTAGGAGTCACTCAAAACCTTTTTGTTTGCATGCAAATTTCAGCAAGAAGCCATACATTTCTTATTGTGAGATCCAAATGCTGAAATCAAAACCAGTGAATGTAAACTTTGACATCTTGACAAAACCCTGCTCAGATATTTACTTTCCTTGGTCATCAAATGGTGACAGTAAAAACTTCTATGATCATCTGAACAGTGATTCAGATCTGCGTCTTCTGACATAGTACAAGACAATTTTGACTTGTCTGACAGAATTTACCTAAATTTGGGCAAATGTCCGAGCCAGAATAATTTTACAAACATCTGTTGTGGTTTCAGTGTATCTTAGAAAAGGAAAAATTGAATTTAGAGGCTGAAACACTTGGATATTGAGCGGCAGTTTTTGATCGGAACAACACTATCAACACTATCATTTTGGATTTAGTTGATAATTATTGAGCCCTGTGATTTGGTTAAACAAAAGCCAATAGGTGCGGGTGTTTTTAAGTTGCCGCCATTGTGTCAACGTAAATGCAACACCCGGCATTAGTTCCAACACTACAATAACAGAACTGAGTGCCTTGGTAAAATCATGGATACCATTTATCCAAGTTTTGGTCTTTTGGTCCTGTTCCCTTCCCAAGATATCAATTTTCTAGTTGTGATGACGTCATCAATAACGTTATACCACGTGCTCAACATCGTGCGCGAGGCCAAAACAGAGACTGAAATTCTCAATAATGCCATGACGCCAATGTGTCTGCGCAATGCTGTCTTTTTTTCTTCTTAAAAACTATTCAATATACTTATAGAGTAGTATGATCTTCATTAACATTTTGAGATGATTTCATGAAATTTTGCACCACTTGAGCTTAGGGCAACCTGTGATATTCTCATAATTCTTTACATCTCTCCCTCCCATGGCATCAAAAAGAGCATTCCTACAGTTTTAACGATTTTATCGACTTTCCAATCTTCAGGAAGCCAAGGTAACTTGCTTCTATGGAGATCTTTTTATAAATATAGGACTCTTAATCCATGCTGCCTCGCATGGCTAGCTGCCTCACACTTTGTAAACACACTTTCCAGTTCAATGAATTACCATTCTGCAATTCACTTCCCTTGAATGTGAAGCCCAAAAAAAGAACTTCTTTCTGCCAAGACTTTGCCCTTAATGGTAGGTTTGTTTGGAAGTTCACAATAAAATTTGCAAATTTAGCATGAAGTTTTGAGATGTTGTAATATACAAGGGCGAGAATGTTACCATCAAAGTTATGTGAAACGAACTGTGAAAAAAAAAACTGATGCAGTTGAATGCATCCCGTTGTGAGACTCTGTAGGATTCTTGCATCCATGGCAAAGACGTTTAACTCTTGCTTTTTGTATAGGCATTATTCCGACTTATCAAAGGCTAGATACAACTGATCATGTATGCAAGTTACAGTGAATTTAACACGAACATTGTTGGTTGTTCTGCACGCCAAGGATAGGACCACATCGAAAAGGAAACTTCTGGATGCCATCCTAATGCAGCCATGAAACAGGTCTAGATATACAGAAAGAACCTGTGTTATCAATATTCACTGAATGCTTAATCCTTATAAATACCTAGGCCAAAAGGAGAGGTAACAAAAAAGATTTTATGACCAAATGAGCTAACATCGACTCTCAGTGAGTGACTAAGGACTAAAACTGTCTGACGGATAAAAGTGACTACAGGTCATAGTTACAAATTTTAACAAGATAGAATCATAGTTTTCCAATCCAGACTACAAGACTAGCCATCATGTTGTACATTAGTGCCACAACGATACTGTACATACAACCTGCTGATAATAAACGCAGTTGAGGTTTTCCTTAATTTGAAATGAGGCATCAGAGAGACGGTCTTGTTGTCCACAGCTGGAAAGTGCAACTCCAAATTAGTAAGTTTGCAAAGCCTGAGAGTAGTCATTCTTTTGAAATTGTGAAGAAATTGTGAAGAAATTGTGTGGCAAACTTGGCATGACAGAAATTATTGCCAACTAAGTAAAACTGGAAGCACTGAATCTTTTGCTCTGAAACTTTTCAGTTTTACTCATTTTGAGGTGCTCTTTCGTTGCAGCTGGGTTGATGGATTTTCTTTACGTTATGTGGCCTAATTTGAAAAAACCTTAACAAGGTCTATTTGTAGACGGCAAATGTAAGACCCCCGAGGTGTAAAAACTCTGTGAGCGTTACTGTTCTATTTTGTTTTCATTTACATATGACATACCTGTTTACCCCTGAAGAACAATCTTTGTTTGGCAACGTCAACATCAAAAACCTCCGCAATCCTGTCTTTTAGATCTTCTACCTTGGTCAATTTGCTTAAGTTGTCGATGTGCTTCTCTTGTTTCCCATCAAAGGTACGAACTTTAATCCACATGGCTGATTTAGTCCTGAAAACAATTTTGAAACGATAATTCTCATCAAAATTTCACCCAATGACAAGGACACATACTGCAGCTATTCAGTAATTTACAAAAAAAAATTCAAATCAATCTACATGTACATGTACCATAGTATACATGTAGTTACTTTGCATACCACAAAACCTGTAGTCTTGCAAACTGAATACTGAAATAAATCTCAAGTGTTTGTGCATGTATTCACAGTATTATGCTCAATGACATATTTAGCAATATTGCGTTGGCAGAGGTTAAAGCATGTACGCAGATTGCATTGCAGAACAGACAGCCTGCAATACTTTCAATGTTTATCATTTTAATCATTAGTTTATGGCTAAAATACTGGAAGAGCAGAATACTCGATTTGTCTAGAGTTTTTTGCATTCTAGAACAAGAAGCTTTGGTTGATATATCTTATACTTCTTGACCCTGGCGGGCATTCATGTTAGGATGGCAAGAGGCCCGCCAGTATTCATACAAGATAATTCTTAGTAAACTTTTCATTGTCAATCAAAACTTCATCCTCCAACACAGAGAATGAGTTTATTTCAATGTTTTCTCCTTCGCCACAGATTTCGGACGCAGGATCAAATTATCTGAGCTTTCATTAACGCTACGCAGATTGAGCGTGTTGTCGTCTTGTAGTTGTAGGCTATACACACACGTGCGATTTCCCAGAGTGATTGCAAACAGATATGAACACAACTAAAATCTCAAGACCATTTGGAGGACGACTATTCTGAATAAGGTATATTTGCCATAAAACTATCGAGCAACAAGCATCGACAAGAGTCAATACAGAGGAATTTGTTCTTCCGTGCCAAAAACCGCGCTACGTGAAAACAAGGTCAACTTTGGCGAACTTGTAATCTCTTCAAAACAAGGAGACATGCAGCGAAATTTTGAATTATTTTACCACAATCTCCAATTCTTAAGACACATGAGCTCCAAATATAGAAATAAATTAAGAACTAGGTACTTGCCTGGGAAATGCTGAGGTAAATTTAGCCGACAAGAGCTGTTTGACGATAAGACTCTAGTTGTAAACTCTTGTAGTTATCTGATCAAATGTTCTAGAGGGTCCTCGGGCCAATAAATTTTGGCGCGAATTTTTTGTGTCACGTGATCTTGGGCATTTTTCAAAATAGGGTTGAAAGCGTTTTTCCAGTTAAAATGATCAAATACTTAGATTGCACGTTTTAGTAAAAGAATATTTTTCGGACAAAAAAAAGAGTGTAAAATTCAAAAATGGAGCTGAAAAAGTGCTAAAGCCGATTGGCTACCCTAGACCCAGTACCTTGCAGGTTATTGGAACGCCTGACGGTTTCTGCAGGTGTGAAAGAAACAAACAAGCGCGGCGTGGATGGAGCAAGAAATTTATACCAAACGCTTTTCCTTTTGGAAGAGATATCCTAAAGTACTTTTAGGATAGGAGTAAAATGTTAACAGTGCTTTATAATTAGAGCAATATTGCCTGCAAAAGCGCTTTCAATTTTCCAAAATGCCGGTATGTGAGCTCTGTGATGGGGAGACATTTGAAAACCGCGATGGGCTTTTCTACTGTTTGGAATGTGGAACGCAATCCCAAGTAAGAAATATTAATCATTAAGTTTATTTTGTTTCTTAATCTTTAAAAAGCATACTTCCAAAAACTCAACTTGTGCTAGGGACAGGAAGGAGTGTGCTTGTGACTGGTGGGAATTAGTTGACGCCTGGGGGGGGGGGGACAGGAAGGAGTGTGCTTGTGACTGGTGGGAATTAGTTGACGCCTGGGGGGGGGGGGGGGGGTTCTCCCATGTAAGAGTGGGGGTGCTCGTCGGGACTTCGGAAAATTTACCCTAAAAAATACCAGGACATAAAAAATCCAACCCCTAAAAATACCTTATAAAACAAAGTGACCCCTAAAAATACCAACAATAAACCTTTTTTGTTATTGTTTATTGCGTTTCTCATCTCAAAACAAGCTTATTTTAAAGCTATAAATGAACAAAGAAAGAAAGAAAACGTTTTACTTGGTTTGTGACCTTTTCATTCATTTGCGTACCCCTAAAAAATACCATTTATTAGTGAAAGCCACAATGTTTCTCCGATACCCCCTAAAAATACCTGAGATTCGATTTTGACCCCTAAAAATACGACGAGCACCCCTATCAGGTCGACATGTGAAGAACCCCCCCGGGAGTTGACGCCAATCAATATTCTGCATATATATGGTGCCTGGTGTCAGGAACAAACAACTAACAACTACAACACTTTTATTTAAGGGAGCTTTGTTTGTTCTGTGACCGGTGTCATGCATACCGTAAATTGTAGAGCTACATGCGCTTGGTATATCTGGCCACATGCAGTATTTGTGGCAAACATATGTAGGTAACACCATGCAAACGCTTCGTAAGCGTGCTGCCAGTCACAGGAGCAAAAAAGACGCCGCTCTCAATGAGCTTCACGCTGGGTGACATGGTGATGCTGGATTCAATACTATATTTAAATTTATTGTTATATGGCACAAACCACCATGAATAGAATCTTGGATTTGGAATCCTGGTGGATCCATAAACGTCTATGTAGCAGTGAACCATACCGGTATGGGCTACCAGTAAATAGGACAGATCCCTGTGCCATACACACAGGGATCCCAACGTAGTATATATATATCTAGTAGATTAAATCATAACTGAATGGCAGATTACTGTTATGTCTTGATTGTAACAATTTTATTTAGCACTTGGTAAATGAGTGCCCTCTGGGTTTTTTTTGTGCGTTGCTCCCAGGAGTAAGGGTGAGCAAGCTTGTGGAATAAGGGTGGGCAAGCAGTGAACAACAGTTAGCAGGAGCAGATTTTGAGAAGATATTTTACAGAAATGTATGAAATGTTTAAATACACTCGATATATGTTTAGACAATTTTATCATGACAAGCAGGATGGTACCTTTACATTGGGGACACAATGGTTGGCCTGGTATGCTTGCTGAGATCTTGGTAAGCAGGCCAGCCCATTTTCTCATGCAAAAAGAAAGCAACAATTTGTAGGAGATAAGGCATTATGTGAGCCAGCCCACTTACCGGGCTGGCCTGTAAACAGTCCCTTACTCTGACACAGAGTTGGAAATTACTGCTGGTCATCGGAAATTGTCCGATCAAAATCACCAAATGTCAGACCAATTTTCAGATATGTCCAGCCAACTTTCCAGTAGAGACAACCAAGAAAAACGTTTTACTGAACATATGTCCGATCAAGTAAGAAAGATTATATCCAGCTCTGTGACAGCTCTGAATATAAGGAACTGAATTTTGTTAACCATATGTTTTCTGTGGAATTTTGCTTAAGAATGTCAGAGAAGAGATGCTGGCAGAAAAGGAGTTTGGTCAGCATGGTTTGGTCATCCAACAGAAGAGGAAAAAGGGAAAACAAGCATTTGGTCAGTGTGTTTCCTCCTCTATTGCTGTATAATATTAGATTGTGTGGTTCCAGAAATTATCCATCCCCCACAGAAGAAAATATCCATCCCCCCACCCCTCTGGAATTTCCAAACAAAAATACAGTTTTTGTATGGAAGAAATCAGGTAAATTGACCCACCCCCACCCCTCCGGAATTTCCAATAATAAACTTTATTGACATTTACAACACAGGCACTCAACAGTCAATGGGGGGGTTGATATTTTCTGGAACCATTCATTTCCACATTACAAAAATGTCCATACTGTTTATATATTCTCCCTCAACCCTTGGAACAATCTAGTACTACTGCAGGGCTTGATCTTAGCAATCTACTAGCCACCCAGTACCACCTATTTTTCCACATAATGTGGTTGCTTCCCACATAATTTGATGAAAAATTCAACATAAAAATGAAAAGAAGCCCTGGTGCTTTCTGAATTACCGTTCTGTACTTAGCGAACTCGTTGTAGCGGGCAGGGAATTCCTTCATGAGTTTTGCCTCATACAGGGTGTATGCCTCCAACCATTGGTTGAAGGATTCGATGGATTCCCCCTTCTTCGACTCCGCGGAAGTCACATCGCCCTTCGAATACTTGCTCTTTGAGGATTGCTGGGACGGCAGCAATGTGATAAGGTCTACGTATGGGATGCCTCTGAGGTTGGGGATCTGCCCCCCAATTGAGCGCCCTTGCTAAGCTCTGCACGAAGGCGCTCTTGGTCAATTTTAAGAGCCCCTACTTGCTCGGATAGCGCCCTGATTGCAAGTAATAACTCGCTGGATGTCGGGGACACAGGAAACGAAGACGCTATCCTCGCCTGCGGGGACGCGGGATGACTGGTTGGACTAGCTCCAACTGAAGACACCTGCGTATGTGTTTGGCTTCCTGCTAACGCTGTGTAGTTGATGACAGGAACTGTGTGTTGGGGACGATCGAGAACCATGATGATTTGAGGATTAAATTGAAAAAACTCACAAGAGTAATAGCGCAATGAGCAACGAGTGTAAAGCGAGACAGCACGATAGCTAAGAGTGAAACTGGATCCTATTGTAACCTACCATTCCACATTAAACTACATTAATAATTAATATCACTTAATAAACTGCATATTTGCCATGTTTTTCTTTCAGCTAGAACAAAGGGACAAGCTTGGTTGATGTGTGAGGCGTTTCAAATCATCATCAAGGCCCAAGTTCAATATCTAATTAGTCTTGGAGTTAATCCACGGTTGAAGGTGAGGTCTCCCATGTAAAAATGAGAGGCGGGATCCCGGCGGGACAGGCAGGATCCCGGCCGGGATAGGCGGGATCCCAGGTGGGATGGCGGGATCCCGCCTATCCCAGGTGGGATAACGTTTCCCGGGTAGGTGGGATCCCGCCTGGGATCCCTGGGATCCTGCCATCCCGGGCGGGATCAAAGGTGGGATGGCGGGATCCCGCCTATCCCAGGTGGGATAACATTTCCCGGGGAGGTGGGATCCCGCCTGGGATCCTGCCATCTCGGGCGGGATCCAAGGCGGGATGGTGAGATCCCGCCTATCCCAGGTGAGATAATGGCCATCGCGGGCAGGATCCAAGGTGGGGTGAGATGGTGGGATCCCACTTATTATTATGGTGGGATAGCATTTCCCAGGTATCCCAGGATCCAGCCTTCCTGGGCAGGATCCCAAATGGATGGGATAGCAGGATCCTTGTTGGGATAGGGGGGATCCCGCCTATCCCAGGTGGGATAACATTTCCCAGGTAGGTGGGATCCCGCCTGGGATCCTGCCATCCTGGGCGGGATCAAAGGTGGGATGGCGGGATCCCGCCTATCCCAGGTGGGATATCATTTCCTGGGGAGATCCCTGCCATCCCAGGCGGGATCTAAGGTGGGATGGTGGGATCCTGCCTATCCCAGGTGAGATAATGGCCATCCCGGGCAGGATCCAAGATGGGATGGTGGGATGCCGCCTATCCCAGGTGGGATAACATTTCCCAGGGATCCCAAGATCCAGCCTTCCTGGGCAGGATCCCAAATGGATGGGATAGCAGGATCCTTCTTGGGATGAAATTTCTCAGGGTCAGGTGGGATTCCCAGTGAGATCTTGAGTACCTAATGGGTGGGATCCCGTATGGGATGGCAGAATCCCAGAGGGAGTTTTTTTTGAGGTGGGAAGCCAGGATCCTGCAATGATGGGACACCACAGTGGGATATAAGGGGGAGAACCTGGGTGGGAAGAGAAGAGTGCAGGGAAATTTATCTAGCTGTGTTGGGAATTGTCAGGATTTTTGTGGGAGGCGCTGGGATCCGGGGATCCTGCAATGATGGGACACCTCCATAGTGGGATGAGAGTGAGACTGGAGAGCAACATGTGAATTTCCTGTGAAAATGTTGTGAATGAACCTGTGAACTATTTTGACCTGTGAAAAAACCCTGTGAAAATCATGAGAAAAATGTGACATTTTGAATCAGGAAAAACGTGAAAAAAAGCTGTGAATTCTATATCTTAAGTATCAACAAAATGGTATGAGAAAATACGATGTGAAGAAACTGTTAATTTTGGTTTTCTTTTGAAATCAAAATAACAACCTTTGTTGTGATTCGATGTTTAATTAAATTTGATTTTGATCGTAGCCATGATTTCCCAACTCTAGCTTTGATTTTCATTATTATTATAACTTGTTATTTTCTCAGGCACATCTTTCAGTATCCTAGGGGTGATGGAAGCAGTTGGATGAGGGGCACTCTTGTCCCCCCTGTAATTATGATTGGGGAGAGGGGGAGGCCCCCAATAATATTGACAGTGGCCAACAGCATTAAACCTGATATTTCCCAAATAATACTTACTCTAATTTACTGCAAAATTCAAGGGGAAAACTCCTAAAAGATACCACAAACTGTGATTTCTTACCCATCATATTGTACACCCCTACCTCAGTAATATAATGTGAGAAAGCCCCAACAGTCTACATAGTACATCTATGTTTATAGACTAAAGTGCACTGAGGCCTAGTTTATACATCGTATTTCGGACAAATTTAATTGAGACAAATTTAATTATCGAAATTAAGTGACATATAAACTAGGCCTGAGCCACAATGAGATTTTACCTATTCCACAGCTATAACTACTGGAAGTTCACTCATGTAGATAAGATTTGTCAACATAAACTTTATATCATTCTGCCAAATTTCATGTGTATCCATGATAATAAATTTGAAGAATTATGTACTATTCTGTACTATTTCTAGGTAATTTACAATTTAGTTATTGCGAAAAAATGTAACATTTGTCTTGTGCTTGAACTCGCCCATTCTGATGTTCTCTTAGAATTCAGTTGTCATCAAAGAAAAAGGCATAACTTACAGAAAAAGACAGTCCGAATGCATTTAGAAAAATCTTCAATAATTAAATCGTTTAGCAATTCAACCCACTTTTCGGATAAGCTGTTTTTGCACCCATCTTTCCACATTTCATGGCAAGGAACGACCGCGAAACAAGAAGCAAAGGAAGGAAGGCGCCATGTTTGATTAACCACACCACAGGCAGCCCACACATACGTAAGCACAAGGTCACGTGACACCAAAAAGGCGCGAAACGCGACGCACACGCGTCGTCTTTTTTCACCACCGAAAACGAGAAAACATGTCTTCAGTCTTCGCCTCTACTATCGTATCGACATTTGAAAGAAACTAAGCTACAAACATAGGCAAGTATTTGTTATTATGTATACTTATGTGATGTTTCTTTTCCTTGTATAATTTGGCCGCTAACGTTCTTTACTGTTCAAAAAAGCTTAGAAAACAAAATGCCATAGGGAAAACCGGAGAGGTGACAAGACAAGCAAGAGACTTGGCCACAGTTCAACATTTGATTCAACATTAATTTGTCAATGTTTGTTTAACAATTTCTTCATGATTAACAAGCTTTCGGAACCTGACGAAACTCAGTTAATATTGTTCAATGCATGTTCAGCGATTAATAAAGACGTTGAAAGTAGTAGTCTCTGAAGGGACTCCTACTGTCACGCAGCATCTAATTTAAGTTAACTTAATTAAGTTATAATCATCTGAAATCCGCCTAATCCAAGAAAACAAGTCCCAAAGTGATCATTTTTACCACTCGTTATTTGCTTGACTAAACAAATTTCAAGACCTCAATTGGCAATCGAAAAGAAAACACAAGTATGATCTACTTACAACACTTTATCTGAAATCCACTCTAATCTATATGAAGTTGCCATTTATTAAGTTAATTACTGTGGTTTTTTATAGTTTCATAATCCTGTAATCAAACATAGTAGCTTTAGGAGTATTTGCAAAATAGTCTGAGACAGAGGAATAAGCTGCTAAACCATGGTTTGACTAGAAATTGCTTCAGAGTTCACATGATTACATGTATGAAAACTCTCATGGAGATCAGAGAAACTGAATTTTAAAGTTTAACAAATAATACAGGAATGTATAATTTGGATAGCCTTGGCAAATATTTTTCATGCTTACAGCCATTCTCAGTTACACGCGGTCGCCTGGAAAAAAGCTTGCAAGCGAAAACTCATTTTGCTGTCTTGTCTGAGCGCGACAAGCCGGCGAAAGCACATGCATTGCCATGGAAACTTTGACAAAAAAAAAAACAAGTTTTCGCTTGCAAGCTTTTTTCCCAGCAACCTCATGTAGCATGTAACAGGGCATGTAACTGAGAATGGCTGTAATGAGCAACATTTCTGTGAACTTTGGCAGGGACAACAGCTTATCACTTATATTCATACCTTTCAAAAAACACCAATACCAAAGTTAAAATATTTGTTACATTTTCGTAACAATAATCTTGACAACTAGTGTTCAACTTGCTCGCTTATAAAACAACCTGTCTTAATTATTCACTCGCAGGTTGACAGGCACTAGATCATGGAGCATTTGATTCTGTTGTAATGACATACAGGTAATTAGACAAGGCTTGACCTGTTGGAGTGACCACATCCCGAACCACGTCCTCTACGGTGATCTGCCTAGAATATCTGACAGGGTGACCTGCCGCAGACTTGGCCTCGCCGGTCATTGTTACCGCCACGAAGAGCTCACAGCAAATCATCTCGTCTTGTGGGAGCCAACGCACGGCAACCGCCGCCCCGGCCGACCAGCGACTGGAGCTCGAGATGCGAGGTTTGGCTGAGGCCGCCGCAGTAAGTAAGTAAGTAAATGACCTGTACACCTGTAAAACTATGTTTAATGAGTCATTTAAGCTTAAGCAAGTTCTAATGTATCCTGCTTGTCACGTTTTTCAGGTAAAACCAGATGCATATGCATACTGCCATCAACAGAACTTCACGCTGCCTTCAGTCTGAAACAATCAAATAATCTAGCCAGCAACAAATGAAGGAGCTAAGAAGCAGCACATGAATTCAAGTAAAAAATTATTCATAGTTTTACCATGGGGTTTTATTCACCATTTTCAATATACATTGCTTAAAAATGAATAAAACAGACTCATCACCTGCACAGAGTTTTGGTGTCACATTATGTTCTTAGAGTGGATTTGATATTGAGTGTTGAAATCTAAATGCATAAGTACAAAAGAGAAGTACAAATTGAGCGCAATAGAGCATGTTGTGATGTTGGGAGAGTAAAAACACAAGCTGCAAAAGGAGACAAAGTAATTGCAGAAAACAAGAGACTGCATGTTTGTTTGTTCTTCATGCTCTGGTATCATCTGAAATCTGCTCTTTTAAAGAACAGCATAGTCACTGTGGTAGGATTCTGTTCGCATGAGGTGAGCTGTCTCTGGGGGTTGGCATGGGGAAGGTGGGGGCGTAACTTTCAATCCTTGAAAAAGTATAGTATTTTGCATCAGCTAGAGTGTTAGAATTATTAGGTTTTTCCTGCTAATGCAACATTTTGTGAATTGTGAATTTTATATTCTCAGAGTAACAAAATTTTGACCTCTTCTTGTAAAAATTGCTTGAAGTTCTTAAACAATTTTTCACCGGTTTGTTGGCCAAATTTTGGGGTTCTTTTATGAACATTTTTCACAGGTGCTTCACAAGTTTTTTCACAGGTCTTTTTCACAAGATTTTCATTGGCTGATTGCATTTTTAAAACGCACCGGGGGGGTTGAGGACCTCCCTTAAATAGTCCCCCTCCCCTGGAATTTCCACTTGTGAAACAGACCACCTCCCCTGGAATTTCCAACCTCATAAAGTACCCCCTCCCCTGGAATTTCCATTTTTTCTGGCAAAATACCCCTGGAAAATTTATTTTTGGATAAAATGTCCCTGGAAAGTCACCTTTTTTACCCCTCCCCCCTGGAATTTCCAGTCTCCTGACACACCCCCTCCCGTGGAATTTCCAGAGTCCAAAACAACCCCCCTGGAAAATTTTCCATAGGTCCTCAACCCCCCGATGCGGATTAAAAATGCAATCAGCCATTAAGCAATAAAACTGCTTTCCACATGCTTGCATAGACGGGGGTCTCGGCAAGTGTCTATGCAATATAGACAAGTTATATAAGTTCCTCTGTAAGCATTAGTCATGTCACACATTATTAGGAAATCTTGAAACATATATCGATGTCTCATTAATTGTAAATGCATTTTCTTGTGATGACATCAGGGGACACATAGGTTATAACCAGGGACACGTCCCTGGTTAAACCTGCTGATAATAATAACTGTGTTATGAGACAAGTTTTCTTTTTCAAAGTCCATATAAAAGACAGAATTCATCTGCTGTGATGGCCTTTCCTGTAGGCAGGATCTCGATTGGGATTCTGGGTGAGATGGCGGGATCCTTAGTGGGATGAGAAGATCCCGGGTGGGATAGCAAGATCCCGGGTAAGGTGGCAGAATAATGCAAGATCCCGGGAGGGATGGCAGGATCCCAGTTGGAATCCCAGGTGGGGTGACACGATCACAGGTGGGATGGCAAGATGTGGGATGGCAGGATCCCAGGTGTTATTGCGGGATCCTGGGTGGGATGGTGGGATACCGGGAGGATGGCGGGATGGGTGGATGGCAGGATCCAAGGTGGGATGATGGGATCCCAAGTGAGGTGACAGCATCCCATGTGGGATGGCAAGATCCCGGGTGGGATCCCAGGTAGAATTGTGGGATCCCGGGTGGGATGGCGGGATCCCAGGTGGGATAGCGGGATCCCGGGTGGGATCCCAGGTGGGATCCCGCTAAGGCGGGATGTCCACTAATCCCGGGCGGGATGGCGGGATCCCGGGTGGGATGGCGGGATCCCGGGTGGGATGGCGGGATCCTGGGTGGGATGGCGGGATCCCGGGTGGGATGGCGGGATCCCGGGTGGGATGGCGGGATCCCGGGTGGGATGGCGGGATGGCGGGATCCCGGGTGGGATGGCGGGATCCCGGGTGGGATGGCAGGATCCCGCTAAGGCGGGATGTCCACTAATCCCAGGCGGGATCCCGGGTGGGATCCCGTCTTTCCCAGATGGGATCCCGACTGGTGAAAAGGCGGGATCCCGCCCAATCCCAGGCGGGATCCCGTCTATGTTTTTACATGGGGTCGTCAATTTGTGCTCCTTCTGTTGAATGGGCCTTGCCAAGTGAAAAGGGACCTTTGTCAAATTACTGTTTGAAGAGTTGTATGGTAGCCCGGGGGGGGGGGGGGGGGGGGGGGGGGGGGTACTTGGCTTGATATAGGGTGGGTGTATGTGCCGCTGCAAATTTCAAATGTGGACCCCGTTCTAAAACGATTTTTTCAAGAAAAGCTACCCCGTTCAATTTTTTTGCACCCAGAATGAGACCCCGTTATAAAGAGAAATTAATTATACCTGTAAATCAAAATGTTGTTGTTTACATGTTACGGTTTTATCTGTAATGGAGCGTTAAAGCTTGTTGAAATATTTACAATTAATAAAACAATACGTGACCGCCAGGTCGCTTCCTTGAAGATTTTACTGGGTGGTCTTCCTTATCATCACACCCCATTCTAATGCACGGTTCCTAAACGGGACCCCGTTCTATCGGTTGGAGGAAGAAATCGGGACCCCGTTTGGCGGCACATACCCGTATAGCTCTTGTAAGGGAGTACTCCCCCCCCCCCCCGGGTATGGTAGGCACCTAATTTAGTTTTACATAATACTATCTAAACACTGACTATAATATTGGTCATCTAATATGACGATGTGAATGCATTGTAGCCTAAATTATTCTCTAATTCTATATATGGGCTTGACAATGGCATGAAAGTGCCAAAGGCATGAGGGAGTGCCAAAGGCATGAGAGCATGCCACATTTCTCCCCGGCAGTGCATTCTCACACCTTCAGCTCTCGCTGGTACCTTACATGGGCTTGTTCACAGACGTTCACCAGAGAAGGGACTCCAAACAGTCTAGGTTTGTGTGGGAATTTTTCTCGAAAGTTTGCAATTCTGTATAAGGGCCCTTTTTGCTTGTCGGGACTCAAATAATGGTGGTACCATACCATATGCTGGACCATTTAAATGGTGGTTGGCTTAGGAACCAGAATTGTTGTCATATACCTTACAAATATGAGCAAATACTAACCACGTGCAGGTTACAAGTTCATTCTTTCCAGTAAGCAATTAATACCAATCTGATCTTTTATTATGCCATTTTGTTGTTTCTAGGATGTAGTTGGCCAGATTTGGTTTGCATATTTACAGAAGTCTGGTATAGCATTTTGCTCCGATGAGGAAGCCTCTTTAATTTGGGAAGGGAAATTCTCAGCTAAGAGGGTTCCAACTAGAAGTCTGAAGAAGAAGCAGAAGAAACTAGATTTGAATGACGAACTTCCAGAACTGAGTTCTGAATTAGGAGAAGAGACATACTATTCAGGTTAGCTCTTGTGAAACTCTGTGCTTCATCAGTGACATTTATTATTATTTATTCAACAAATTTTCCTACTTCTCGATGGTTCAGCACCACCAGCAAATTCTTGATGTTTTTAAAGGTGAGCGACTTATTCTATCAATGACGTCAAAGATTTGATAAGTATAAAATTATTGCACATGTGACGTCAGGCGCTTGTAGGCAGGCTGGCAAACTGCCTGCTCTCTCAAAGAATTAAACTGGGGATATCATACCTTCGGCCTCAATGTATAACACCCCCTCGATCTTAATAATTATCCATATCATACTCAGCAGAATTCATTAATTGCTAAATACGTAATCGTACTTTCTTCTGGATTTTACGGGGGACTCCCTATTTTTTAACCTTGGTCTTCCGGGGAAAAATAAAAACTTTCCATTTACATGTACATGTATTTACTGTAAGTCTCCCAGGTGAATGTCTTGATTTTCTCATACAGTTGTTGTATTTAAAACACAACCTCCAAATTTTGGAGCTTTCAGGGTTTGCCGGTATGCATAATACATGTGTAACTGCATCACAAAAAATAATATTTTGGAAAACCCCAACCTTAGAACAATTCCCAATTTGAACAAAAAATGTTCCTTTTCCATGGTCTGGTGAGTGTTTTCTGGTGAGTTCTCAGGGCAGAAGCTGTGTTTATTTGGAATGTCACATCACCCTTCCTGGTTAGCTTCAATTCCAGTAAAAAAAAAAAAAACAAGATGCCACTTGTGTGAAAAAGGCAAATGGGGAGGTATGGATTTTTTCTGAACACACAATGTTTTTCAATATGGTACTTTATTTTCTAGGAGATGACCCAATGCAAACCACCAAAGACACTTTTAGACGTGATCTTGGATTTGCTATTGATGATGATGATGACGATGATGAAGATGATGAGGATGCCATCTCCACAGATGAGGAGAGTGTTGGTTCTCTGCCTAGTACCAAAAAAAGACGCATTAAAGTATTAAGCATCAGAACAACTTTGACATTATGCTATTTGGGTATCCTGTGGCTTGACGAACCTATATTCCTTAGTGACCTAATAAGGTAAGATAGATATATGTAGCAGGGTAAGAGTTGTTATTATCAGTTACCACGTGACAACCTGAGCAGAACCACCTTTAGCCTTGTCGCCAGGCTCCTCGGCAGGCCTGTCACACTGTCTGGATGTGATGTCAGTTGCTTTTGCTAAAGAGTGGTTGCATATTGAAAGTGCAAAGCGGACTAGCTGAGAAAAAGGATTAGCCAGGCAACAAGACTAAGCCATCCTATAACATGTTGGTCATTCAGAGTACGATACAAGTAGTATTGTAAAATTGTAAAGGTTTTTTGGACATGCATGACTTGCAATAAGTTTGACAATTGTTAATCCTTCAGACCTGACCACATGCACTGCATTTGATAAGCGTGTGCCACAGGGGCATAGCCAGGAATTTTGGTTGGGGAGGGGGGGGGGGAGGATAGTGAAAACATGGGACGAAAATTTTCAAATTTTCTCCAACAAATACAGAAAATGTATGGGAAAATCCCCGAGAAAGGGGGGGAGGGTGACCCCCTGGCTATGCCCCTGTGCCACCCTCCTTGAATAAGTTCAAGCTACTAAGGGTTGAAAGACTTTTAGGACTTAAGACTCCCGTTCATTGAACATATGGTTTTGAATGCGTTTCAGATGGGCTAAAGAGGGTAGCTTTCCCTTCTTCCAAGTGGCAAGACTCCTCCCAGACTATATGAAGCTCGGTGGTTCAGACTCAAGAATCCTGTCAGCGATGTTCCCACCTTACAGGAAACGAATCCTAGCTGATGCAGTCCAGATTGTAAAGCTATTAAACATACCAGACTTGTCACCGAAGGACTTGTCAGTTTATACATCCAGATATATAGTGGACCTCCATCTGCCAGGTAAACTTGAACTGAAGAATCGTTTTAATGTTTGTGCTGTATTATACAACAGCACTTACAAGCGCTTTGAGCCGCGAGGATAAGCGCTATATAAGCACGGTTACTTGACTTTTTTTTACTTTACTAGAAAAACGCGCAGTCTGATTGGTCGACAAGCCGATTGACGTCATAGTGCGTGCACGCTAGCAGAACCGAGTTTCGAATGCGCGCACTGTCTGGGGCTTTTCATCTTTAGAAAAAAAAACATTTGTTGTTGTATCAAACAAGTAGATCTCATTTTCCGTGCATCTGTACTGTTCGTCTAACATGCATCATTGTAAGCAGATACTTACTTTTGTTTTTTTCTCGAGGGCATGGTAACGAAGTCTGCATTCTGATTGGTTCTTAGAGTGTGCGCGCAGGGGCGATATTTTCCTATCTCTGACCTAGGTCACGGTAACCATTTGCGCGCACTTGTCATTTATATCCCAACAGTGTTTGGTGACTTTTCCTGGCCCTGTAAATCGAGCTCGAGAGATGCAACTTTCCGACTTCAATGATTTAAAGGAATGAAGAAAATATAAAAAAAAATTATTTGGAAAAAAAATAAATAAGTTATTTACTGGCTTTAGGTTGGTCCGTATAGGGAAAAAACTGTGACCTTTTTTTTTTAATTTTTAACGGTGACTAGCGAGCATCACAAGGAGTGACACTAGAAGTTGTAAAAGTAATTTTCATTTAATTCCGACGCGTTTCGTCTCTAATGGAGACTTCTTCAGGGAATAACTTTTTACAACATGTATAAGGCATATATAACACGTAAATTACTAACGTGCCTGAAACTAATCTTCCTGCGGAAGTGACTAGCTATGCCGTACAGGACGTTCCTAAACGCCCAGTATGTCATTGTACGTGTTCTTGTAATAAGATTTTTGGGGGCCATACGATTAGCGCTAATCGTATGGCCCCCAAAAATCTTATTACAAGAACACGTACAATGACATACTGGGCGTTTAGGAACGTCCTGTACGGCATAGCTAGTCACTTCCGCAGGAAGATTAGTTTCAGGCACGTTAGTAATTCACGTGTTATATATGCCTTATACATGTTGTAAAAAGTTATTCCCTGAAGAAGTCTCCATTAGAGACGAAACGCGTCGGAATTAAATGAAAATCACTTTTACAACTTCAAGTGTCACTCCTTGTGCTGCTCGCTAGTCACCCTTAAAAAATGCTACTCTTAGCTACTGTACGCTACTCTAGCTAGGCTACCATCGCTACTCTCTCTACCATCGCTACCTACGCTACTCTAAGCTACTGTCGCTACTCTAGCTAGGCTACTATCGCTACTCTCTCTACCATCGCTACCTATGCTACTAGTGTCGCTACTCTAGCTAAGGTACAATAGCTACTCTCGCTACTCTAGCACCATGCTATGTGTAACTTTGCCTACTGCAGTAGCTATAACAGTAGATACCTTCTACCTCCTACCATCACTGCAGTAGCTATACCCTCCCTAGTGTGCCACAGCTACTGTGACGTTATACAATCGCTACTATAGTAATTTATACCATAGCTACTCTATAGTCTGTATAGTTATAACATGGCACTAGTGTAGTTATACCATTGCTACCATATAGCAAGGTAGCTTCGGTAGCTTCTCTACAAAGTTCTTAGGTATACAAACGGTGCAGACTATGGCATTTGCAGGATCGGCAGGTCCAAAATGCAGACTGAAAAATGCATACCGGAAAATGCATACCAGGTCTGTTCTCTCTGAAAACTCAAAAGAACAGTTTTATTTCATTGTGTGACGGTATGGCTAGCACATAAATTATATTACAACACTGACAAACTGCGGTAAAAGGCAGAAATATGTAGTTAAAGAATTTCGACTGTCAGGATGCCGTTACTATGTAGACGATTGTTTTATCTTTTACATCTCAAGGTCATTTTCATCTCCGATCTTGCACGCAAATTTCAGGAATTTCCATAGAAAAGAACGATATTATTATTTTACCGCTATTTTAGCTTACATTTGCCTTCGCTAATTAAAAGAAAACTACAAATACGATTCAATATGTTTCAGGTGTGCTTTTGATACAAAATATCTATCGGGGATACAGCAGAGCTGTCAAAACATAAGCCGGGCTACTTTTTGCCTAATGTGAGAAAAGTTCGAACCACAGAACTTTGTTAAGTGCAGCCTGAAGCTCACCTCATTGTTTGCTAAAATAAAATAAAACTGGAATCCATGAGTCTGAGTCAGAATTGGCTAGGCGAGGAAACTAAACTTGTTGCTTTGAAGTACGAAATTTGCATTTCGGCCATCGGGTTTTAATTATTTGCAGCCTGCTACTCTTTTTGAGCAGCCGCCTACTTCAAAACATTATATCGGGAAATGAAAATCTATCTGGATGTAAAAATCTATCGGGCCAGTGACAATCTATTTGCATTTTCCGATCTGCACTTTCCAGTCTGCATTTTTCCAGTCTGCATTTTCCGGTCTGCATTTTCTGGTATGCATTTTGGACCTGCCGTTTGCAGGATGGCCTCCTATGTTTAAACGATAAACTACAACATGCTACTATTGTCAAAATAAGAAAAAATATAGATTAAAGACAATGGAAACGTGAACGGGCCAATGAACGAGCAGCTTCTGAACGCTGCGACTTGACTCTTTTTATTGGCCGATTGCATTTCTAAACCGCACGGGGGGGGGGGGGGACCTACAGAACATTTTCCAGGGTTGTATTGGACTTTGGAAATTCCACGGGATGGGGGTGTGTCTGGAGACTGGAAATTCCAACGGGGAGGGCCAAAAAGGTGACTTTCCAGGGACATTTTATCCAAAAATAGTTTTTCCAGGGGTATTTTGCCAGAAAAAAAGGAAATTCCAGGGGAGGGGGTATGATTCACGAGTGGAAATTCCAGGGGAGGGGGTCTTTTTAAGGGAGGTCCTCAACCCCCCCCCCCCCCCCCCTGTGCAGTTTAAAAATGCAATCAGCCATTGGTCGAGAGCAAAGTCTTTCGTCTTTCAGCCAATCAAATTGCGAACTTAAACAAAACGTGCCACCCAAGTTTGACTTACTTCGCCTTCTGATTGGTTTGTTGTTGAATGGCTTCCACTCCTGGCTAGTGGTTTTATATTTGTGTTTAATTTTTGACACTCAACGCTCTATTAAGTAAAGTAAGTTAGTAAATCATTTATTTATACACAGAAGAAATTCAACCAGTGTTTCTTTTCCTCTTTCTCCCTTTTACAGCTAAAATCGCTGCATCGCGACCCGCGTTTTCAAACATCGATATGTTTTGGCTTTGCTGCTCCTGCCAGTCAAATCTTATGAGCCAATCAAATTATTGCCCTGTTTCGCCTAGTGCAGTCGCCTGGCTTTCTGTCGCGACGTTGTCTGGTTTTCGTTCAGAGGGAGCCAGTTGACTGCACTAGGCGAACAGGGCAAGAGTTATACTGGCTCAGATAGTTTGATTGGCGGAACAGCAAAGTAAAAAAAAAATGTTTTTGAAAACGTGGGTCACGATGCAACGGTTTTACAGCCGATTGCGTTTGAGCGTTTTACCCTAACAGTTCGCACGTTACGTTTGAACGTTTGAAAGTTGCGTTGTGAGACAAAAAGTTGGACGTTTCCAAGAGCAACCGCATGTGTATTTTTCACTGACCAATCAGAGAGGACAGAACTCTTCGGCTCGCCATAGAAACGCCTCGTTTCGTCCTAGAAACGCAACTTTCAAACGTTCAAACATAACGTGCGAACTGTTAGGGTAAAACGCTCAAACGCAATCGGCTGTAGCTGTGATAAGCTGTAAGTGCGGTTTAGTAATTGCCAAACACATTGTTCTTTCAGAAATCTTCCATGGTTTTGTGAGAAACCTTCTGAACATCTTTGAGCCCTACAAGTACTACTCACGCGCTAGAGTTCCACACTATGAGGAAACAGCCGTGGCCTACATCTTACTAGCTTTCAAGATGTGCTATGGATTAGATGACAAAGAATACCAGTGAGTAGTATAATTAACAAATGTCCTCTGATTATATACCACGAAATGACGTAATAAAGTGGTCAAAATGTTGTGGACCCACGAGGCGCAGCATTTGGTAATGTCGATTTCTTATTTACATTATATTTGGCTAGGTTTTTTGGAGATAAGTTGGCGGATTTTAATCAAAAGGAGAAATGCATCCTTATTGGTTATTCTGTTTTATTTTCAAGCCAAAATATCCTATTTTGTTAAAAAGTTTACATCTAAAGGCCATGTTACACGAGGCGATTTTTTATTGTGAGTTGCTGCGGGATGTTACACGCTCGCAATATTTTTTGCAGCTTGCAATGCGCCCGCATGGAAAATTATCAATTAGAGCGACACTATCAAAATCAAGCGCGCTGATTGGCTCATTTAGGGAACCCATTGTGTGATAAATTGCCAAGACGTATTACACGTAGCAAGTTGTCTCCCAACGTTCTGAAAAGTAGACCTCGGTTCCACATTTTCTGCAACTCGCATTGCAACAAAATACTGCATCGCAGGGGGATAAATATTGCGCTGCGAGTTGAAGAAACATTGCCTCTTGTACAGGGGCGTAGCCAGCACTTATGAGAGGGGGGGTTCCAAAATTCAAAAAATAAAAACTCCACATAGATCGGACGTGTTTTTTGCGTTCTCGCCACAGGAAACCCAGCCAAGAATACTCGGGGAAAAACTAGCTTTGAAGAAATTTGCTACATTTTATTGGAGCTTTTATTTGTCGTCTATTAAATATTTACAATTTTAGGGGGGGGGGTTCCGGAACCCCTGGAACCCCCCCTGGCTACGCCCCTGTTGTAACATGGCCTTAGCTTACATAATGAGCACATTGCAAGGGAACGCATTTCACCTTCGACATTTATTTAAATTTTATCTATTATGACGGTTGAACGCAACGTATTGTAAGGTGTCAATAAAGTTGATTATCATTAAAAATACTTAGTGAAACCCCGGGGAGGGGCAGGGGCGTAGCTAGGGGGGGGGGGCAGAGGGGGCCGGGACCCCCTTTCTCGGAAGATTTTCCCATATTTACTGTATTTGCTGAAGGACATTTGAACATTTTCGTCCCATGTTTTCACTATCGCCCCCCCCCCCCCCCCCCCCCCCCCCCCCCCCCCCCCTTCAGAAATTCCTGGCTACGCCGCTGAGGGGGTAGCCGGTACTCCAGACTTTTGTGTTGGAGAAGTCATGATTTTTATAGTGCCACCTATGTTGTTCTTGGGAAAAAATCACCTATGTTAATGTTGTAATACTGTTCGTTTTCTTTCTGCTATAATGAGGTCTTCTCTCCTTTTCCCTTTTTTTTGTTGTTATCAAAACTATTTATATTTATTTAGCTATTTAATTTATTTTCAAAGAAGCACGGCTGATCCGCCTCGACTAGTTTATACTATTTGTGGATCAGCCGGTAATATTTTGTAATCTGTTTAAGAAATCTTAATAAAACTTGAAACTTGAGAAGGATTACTATCAAAGAAAATTTCGCCAATAACTGTGTCTACTTCAGGTCTGTAAGTATTTTTTTCTCACATCGTAGCGAAAAAAGCAGGAAAATTAACTAGAACTTGAAGATATTCGAGTGACATTGTCCTCTTGGTCTATGCTACGGCTCTTGTTGATGGACTCTTAGCGAAGGGCAAAATGATTTGATGCAATATATAGCGCTATTGACGCTGACGTCATCCATTGTTATTAATGTGCCAACCAGATATTGATTGGTTCACAGAACAAAGGACGCTATTCAATCTACGGTTGGCACATTAGCTTAGCATTACAATGGCAATGTTGATAAACAGTGAATAGCGCTATAGAATAAATTTGTAATATTTTTTCTTTTTCTTAGCTCACCGGAGTCCGCAGAGGAGCCTTTACATGACCCCAACACCAGTCATAATACCCTACCCCTGTTTGAGGACTGGGCTTCCTGTGTCCGCCAGTGCCGGTCCAAGCGGGAAGCCTGTGGTGTCCCTTGGACGGATGAGGAATTTCGCCATACCCGCGACCCGCGGCCGTACGGGTCATTTTGTAGGACAGACATATTTGGCTCTTGGGCAGTCCGTGACCTTGAGTTGGTTGAAGGAAGGTCATCGGTAGGACACATGCGAAGGGGTATTCGACAAGAGTACAGAGAAAGCTTGGCCGAGGTATGTGCGTTTATTACCGCTAAAACCATTGCATCGCAGCGCGCGTTTTCAAAACGTCGATTTATCTCGCCAGTCAAACCTTTTGAGCCAACATCAGATTCTTGCCCTGTTTCGCCTAGTGCAGTCGCCTGGCTTTCCGTCGCGACGTTGTCTGGTCTCGTTCACTGGGAAGCCATGCAAGTGCAATAGACGGAGCAGCTCAAGAATCTGATTGGCTCTTATGGTTTGACGGTGGGATGCAACGGCTTTAAAGGCTGTTCTCACTGGAATGCTAGCGCAGGCGCAAGCACAAGGCAAGTGTGAATCATAGCGACGCAAGTGCAAGCCTAAAATCAACATTGATTAGTTGCTTGCGCTTGCCTTCACTTGATTCACACTAGACGCAAGCACAAGCCTAAAATCAACATTGATTAGTTGCTTGCGCTTGCGTTCACTTGATTCACACTAGACGCAAGCACAAGCCTAAAATCAACATTGATTAGTTGCTTGCGCTTGCCTTCACTTGATTCACACTAGACGCAAGTACAAGCCTAAAATCAACATTGATTAGTTGCTTGCATTTGCGTTCGCTTGATTCACACTAGACGCAATCGCAAGGGAACGCAACGTCTCGATTTTCTTGCGCTTGCGTTCTAGTGTGAGCCACGCAAGTTAAGGCTGGTCGAAATGCTCTGTGGACATATTAGTGCATAATTGTATTTCTTTTTAGGTATAAATATTTATCCGCCAAATCCGGAGATATGTATCGCTAAAAACACTTGTAGAAAACGGCTTAAGTATATTGTTCTCGACGGCAAAAGTTCAACAAAAATAGATATTGCAGAAAAATGGTGCAGGCCTCAAGATTTCAGCAAATGGCCATCAATACAAGTTTTAAGGAGGGTTCCTACAATTTTTCCTATTTTTTTTTCTAACCTCGACCAGCAAATTTTCACATGGTCACCCTTGAGGGTTGAACTTTAAAGTAATTTGCATCTTGTTGTGATCGGAGTTGCTGTAGCAACGTTAAAGCCAGGCCCTTGTTTATGATAAGCAGCCTTCAGACGCGTTGCTTGATTTAAACGTTTAAAATGACACCCCTCACACCAATCCCTGAGTAGCTGACGTCAATAATCGCACTAAGTTTGGAGAGAATTCACCGCGCTGATTTCATGTTATTCGAATGGTTTATTAGGCCCAAAAATGATAACACTATTTAGCATAATCACTTTGGTTCCGACTCCCGCGGCCAGGCCGACTCTCAAAGCCTGTGTGCGGACATGCGGGTGATCATGTTGGGATTTGGTCTCTTTGTGCTCACCCATACTGGCGGAGCTCCTTTCTTTGCCCCTCCCTCCCTCCCACTTTCTTTTCTCCGTCCTCGCCTTTTGGGCTCCGCCAGGTCTCCTCCCATAACTTAATAGAGCACAATGAGATCAGTGAAAAATGGTTTACTATTATGCCGCAAAGAGTTCCTGAAAAAAGGCTGATATTTACCTAATGAAAAGGACTTTACCACCCGAATAATCTACAGAGTTCTTAGAATGCTTTCGATTTTGTTTGACATGTGTTCACGCTCAACAATCCGTAAATTACACACATATGCTAAAGATAATATCCGACTCTTGAGTTCATTGAAGTACGCATGGTACTAAAGACGATAATTTTCTGTGTCAGAGACGATTACAAATGCTCCCCAAGACAAACTACACTACCGTAATTCAAAGATAAAATAATCTCTGTGTCTTGCTAATTATCAGTACGCATGGTACATACTATAGACGATAGCTTTTTGTTTGTGACGAAGATAATTTTATGTGACAATTACAAATGCTCCTCTGAGCAAAGTACAGTACGTAATTCAAAGATAAAATATGTCACTTTCTCTTGCTATTAAAGACACGCATGGTACTGTACACGATATTTTTTTTATGAAGACGATTACAATTACTCCTTCAAAGAAAGTACACTACCTCAAGTCAAATATGCTAGGGTCATGGACATTTAGTGTGAACTTTATTATTTCGTATTTATTCGTCCTTTATTATCAATGTATTACTATTGTATTTGCAGAACACCGCCTGCAATTCAGTGCTTGCACTGCAAGAGGCGTAAATAAACTTATCTATCTATATCAAATATAATCATCATCATTTTGGTTGGAAACGTACAGCCAGCAGTCGCATGAGATCAGTCTTGACCATCATTAGTTTTTCTTGCCTGCTGTACGTCGACAGCAACCTTGTTCCACATTTTCCTTGGAGGTTTTTTATCTAGTCTACACACATGTGCAATATATTTCATCTGTGTCTTGCTATTATCGGCACGCATGGTACTAAAGACGGTAACTTTATGTGACAAAGACGATTACAAACGCTAACCAAAAACAAAGTACTACACTACCATAATTCAACGATATATATATCTCTGTTTTACTGCTATCAGCACGCATGGTACTAAAGACGATAGTATTTTGTTTTTGCTAAGACGATTACAAATGCTCCTCAAAACAGAGTACAGTACGTAAATCAGAGATAAAATATATGTCTGAGACTTGCTATTAGAGGAACGCGTGGTACTATAGACGATAAATTTGGAATTTCCTTTTTTTTTCTTGAAATTTTAGAAACTATTTGAGAAACTGTCAAACACTTCAAAACGTATAACATCGGGATTTTCCATCACCTCGAAGGTTTGATAATCATGGCTTTGCTTTTTTTTAAATCCACTCTTCGGTGTTTGGAAATCCTTATGAAACACTCTTCCTCGTGTTTGATAAGTTACTTACAGTGCGTGATTCCGGCGTTACGCGTGGCTGGTGTCGGTAAAATGAGGATGCGGACGAGAGAAACGAGAACTCACAAAATACGGATTGAAAACATGCGGACTGTGGAGGTGCTACATTCTTATAACCTAGTATAAAACACTGCTCAAAATGAATACAGTCAAAGCGACCACCTTCGGGATTGAAAATAGTTAATGGTTTGGTCGTTAATAATGCCTACTGTCGCGAACTTCATAAAATCGAAATTTTTCACAAAAAAGTTTATATAATAAAAATAATAATACATGGCCGCTTGGAGATATGAAGTTTATCTATCTTCTCGTGTTCAAATTTGATATCAAGATAAATTTCATATCCCCGCCCGCCCATTTATTATTCTCTCTTTAAATATGTATAGGTTTGAATGCTTGAATGTCATGAGAAAATGTTTAATCAGTAACCTCTACGTGTTCTTTACGAAAATGACATCTTTTCCTGCTTGAGGGCGTTTTAGTTTCTTCCTTTATCTATTTTTGTTAAATACATTAGTTTGACATCGTTTGGACCGCTCATAATTCGTCATTTATTTAATATTTCCGCAAATTAATCAAACTCTCGCTCCCGGTGTTGAGCGTAATTTATTTCAGAGGATTATTGCCTCGAGTGTGTTAGGAAAACAGTCCGTTTTTATGTTTGAAAGCTTTTGTGGTCGTCTTCCTGGAGTTTTAAGTTTGTTTTTCGGGATAAAAAAGAGAGCAATTTAAGTGTACTTTAAATGGTAACGTAAATGATCGGTATAACTTGCTTCCTTAGAAAAAGAAATAAAACAATAACCGTTAGACATTAGCAAAGTATCATGAAACACGTATATACAACGGATTTGGTAATTGTTGCCTTTTTGATAAGTGATTTGTTCAACGTCACCAGACAATTAGTCATGAATCATTCGCTAAGAGGTTGTCGTTAAAGAAGTAGTGTCACAGTTTTAGGGGTTAATTTATGTAGTTTAAATACAGTCAGATTCACAAGAAATGACCAAAATAATCGTCTAGGTTTGTTAAATAACCTTTCAACTGCAAGATAAGCACAAATTTGGAGTATTTTCGTGTGCTATCGAGCGGATGGAATTGTTTTCAAATTGGGAAATTGGATTGCGAAGCTAAGAAAATCTTCCATAAGACAACCTTACCAGGCAAATTTTCTTTGAAATCATGAAATGTGTGGAATAGAAAGTTTGGGTTTGGTTACTTTGTCTTTTGTGCTATGCCGGTAATATCTTGCGAGTGTCTCGAGAAAGAGTCAAAGCAGATAAGGACAAGTTGTTTTAAAACTTCGAGCAACGAGCGAACAAAAATCAGGTTGCTGAAAAGTATAGAGTCTATTGACAAGATTTTAGTTTCTTTTGAAAGGTTTCCTTGCGGGTAGTCACTTTTCAAGCGATTATTCAGAACCTATGGGGACTCGAGTGCTATCGATGTTGGAATCCAATTTTTCACCCATTTTTCCTCAGGTCGGCAAATTGCAAAATAATTTTTTTAAAGTTTTCTCTAACCTTTCTTCGCGGCCTAATGGCGAGTCATTTCCTATTTTCTCCCCTTTCAAAAGATACTATAAATCCAGTCAATAGATCTTATACTTTTCTGTAACCTTATTTTTGACCGCTTGTTTAAAAAATTGCAAGTCCTCTTAAGTTATTCCCTTGTTTTGCACGGCGCATCTCTTCTACGCAAGGTCGCGCGCGCTATTTATTGAAAGCACCGAAACACTGTGAAACACTATCACCAGATCAAATAGTAGAAAGTTCTTTTCCAATGATGATTTTAATTTTTGGCACATAATAAGGACCCATTTCTGCATGTCAGAAATAATTCGAATTTTGCTTCCGCATCCTCCGGCGCTGTAACAACTGATCTTACCGCGAGACGGTTTGGTTCGCCTTTGCTCAAGTAGCAAGAAAGAAGAGAGAACTTCTGATCTTCATTGTTATTTTTATGCCTTTAGATCTTTTCGAGCCTGGTTGAGGGCGGGAATAGCGTGGACGACCAACAACAGTCTACGAGTTTCCCCTACCAGTGTCGGCACGCGACTAAATCGAACACCTGTGAACAATATAGACACTGCTTCGATGGCGACAATATTCGGCGACTGTCGCTCGATTCTCTTCGACAAAGCTCGATTGGAGAACGCACACAAGACAAGCAGGACGAAAATGCGACAAACTTTCAACGTTATACGCGTTACCTGCGACGTGATGTCAATGGCGACACTCGTCATCCGTCGTACGACTTCTTGTTGCGATATCTGTCGAGTCGTATCGAAGCGACTGCAGATGAAGTGGAGGAAATCTTAGTCAAACTCGAGGCTCTGATGTTGACGGAACCTGTTGAAGGGATTTGGCAACGATTTAGAAAAAAAGTGTTATGAAGGCCTGTCATTGGACCGTTATCATCCCACTGAGTTCGCCAACCAATCAGAAACGAGATCTATAGCCTGCGAGCCGGCTCTCCAGTGGGTCTTTGGATTTGATTTGATTTGATGTTTGATTTGTTTGGAGCGCGGGATTCCTGTGTCACAGGAATCCCGCGCGCCATAAAAAATCAAATATCCGAAAAAAACCGCTGGAGAGCCGGCTCGCGGGCTGCGAGATCTACTGTCCTGATATTTTACGGTATCGGGTCACTAGATATACGATCAGGGACAGTTTATCTAAATATCTTGCAAAATAGTTCAAAACATCAATTTACTTTAGTTAAATAATTAGAAAAAGTATAGGCTGGATGGAGTTCTCGTCGCCAAAAATCACAAAATGGTTTCCCGTTGCGACGGCAAATGAAACTCCATGTTTTCAAACCAAGGCAAAAGTTTTAAGCTGAGGAAACATGAGGGTGTTTTTGTATATTTCGGTAAAGGGTGATAAGTAAATAATCGGCAAATGTCGGCCAGTCAAACCATCTATAAGCCAATCAGGTGCTTTTCCTGTTTCGCCTAGTGCAGTCGACTGGCTTTTCGTCGCGACAGTCAAACCATCTATAAGCCAATCAGGTGCTTTTCCTGTTTCGCCTAGTGCAGTCGACTGGCTTTTCGTCGCGACAGAAAACCAGTTGACTGTGGTGACTGCACTAGGCGAAACAGGACAAGGACTTGATTGGGCTTAAGGCTGGTTGGTGTACACGCGCCGATTTCTCGGGCCCGATTTTG
This sequence comes from Scolanthus callimorphus, assembly GCA_033964015.1. Taxonomy (NCBI): domain Eukaryota; kingdom Metazoa; phylum Cnidaria; class Anthozoa; order Actiniaria; family Edwardsiidae; genus Scolanthus; species Scolanthus callimorphus. Next base: position 29,733,158 of record CM066916.1, on the reverse strand, counting down.
TTTACGTTCGTTCGGTGTCGGCCCGACTTCTTGAAATCTGATGCGATTTAATAGATTTTTGCTGTCGGGCCCGATTTTTCATTTCACCGTCCGATAATCGGCCCGACAAACCCGCGAGTGTAAATGGGCCTTTAGATGATTTACATGACTAAGTAAATTAAAAAAAGTAAATGTCCTTATTTAACGTCGATAACTCGTAATAGCCTTCGGCTAACAAACCTGAAGTCGACTGGCGGAATAAAAAAACAAACAAAATCGGAGCGCGAATCATCGTATATACATTAGTTTATATTATAAAATACACGGGTTTTGCGAAAACCAACAGCTGCTGTTGATGAGAATTCCGTGTTTAGATAAAATTTTATCCATCATTTGTTTATGCAACTTTGTCAAAAAGTTGTTCGAGCTTTGAATGCAGTCGCATTGATTGAAATAAATCTTCATTTTTCTATTAAAGGCTTATGGATTACTCTAAGCTGATTTGCAAAATCTGGATAATCGCTTCTCGATACTGTACTGTTTCCAGGGTTTATTCTTCCTTCGACGCTAAATGGTATATTTAGATGTTTACGTCAGATGAGAACAAATTCGCTCAGTTGAACCATGGATAGAATGCGAAAATAAACCCACCCTGCGAACAATTTCTTTCTGTCCGACTTTACAAGGTACCAAATTTGTGAGCGTGTCTTTATTTCACGCATGTCTGGTAATTCCCTTCCAGCACACAAAACTGGTGTACTATGGTATTCATTAGTTCTGCGAATTTTTACACACGCGGATTTTTTGCAGAAACCCATTCTTGTGAAAAGCTGCCAATGACACAAGAATTGGAAGTGTTCGGCTTTCCCAGGGACAAATTAGAAATTCAGCTTTTCCCATGGATGGGTTTCCCTGTGGTACCGACCAACTACAGCTGTTTTCAGTATTCTGCGAACTCTCGCATTCGACTTCGAATCCCGGGGGGGGGGGGGGGACTCCCATATTTTTTGACCGGGGATGATCGTCGGAAATTTTCAGTTTCACCCCTAAAAGATACCAAACATGGCGGGGCTCAAAAAAATATTACCCTAAAAGATACCCTAAAAGATGAGGTTTTATGTGCCAAGTAGGCGCGAAGGACACAGGTAACAGGGGAAAAATACCCATGAAGAAATTTCCGTGTTTGTTTCTAATTCATCGTCTTCTCATCGAATAATCTCTCTTTCTTACACGGTTTTTAGAAGCACCATCATGAGAAAAAGCAATTTGGACACAGTTCCCCCCCCCCCCCCCCCGGGCTTCGAATGCCGTTCTGGCTTCCATCAATCAAATACTTGGGTCTAATTTGAGTCTTAGCCGACCGTAAGTTAGGCCATTTGTTTAGAAAATGATAGTAAAAGATCCTGTGTGTTGGGGCATTTCAATAGGATGGCGAATAACTGAATTCTATGTATTCCAAAGATTTTCAAAGTCTGATTGACGGAAGCCAGAAAGCGGTTTGACGGTTGGAAATCGATCTCGAGAGTTCGCAGAATCAACTCAAAATAGCTGTAACTGTGTTTCCAAAGCGATCCTCAAATCAACTAAGGCCCAGCGCAAACGACGAACTTCTTCTGTCGAACCTTTCCTTTTTTCAAAGGATGCCGCTTCATTAGACTTTATGACAGAAAAATTTCTACTGCAGTGAATTTTAACTTTTTGACCACTACTCCGAGGACAAATAGCACAGAAAAGTTACTTGCCCGAGCCAAGTTTCTAGTTGTCCAGTTATGGTATAAAAGTTGAAACTATAGATCAAGCCTAATGTACGAACCATATAAAATGTCACTTGCTTACCAATGCCCATTACTTATTAGCCTCCTGTGGAATCGTCCAATCATCGTGAACTGGTGCCTGGACGGACGCAATACGAAAATATTTCATGAAAAGATGATAGCTTCGAGAGTTTGACTCAAAACTCGCACAAAAAACAGACCACCCACCAGCAAAATGTTTTATGTTTATTTTTCGCACACAATTGCTGCTTATACTGTGACTAGTGCCCCTGAGTTTCCACTTGTCCTGAAGCATTTCTTAACTTGCCCATGACAAGTGGACAACCGCTAAGGTCGAGTAGTACTGGTTACTGTTTTGGATTAGAACGACGCGATGCTATCACGACTTTGCCGTAGGCCTTATCAGCCCGATAGCTCTAGCGAAACCTATGAGCGATGTTTGTGGTCGCTCAGTGTTAGTTATACGATCGAAGCTGTAAATACAGTAAAAACTCGCATAAAAGAACAGGTGCTTCGGGGATTCAGGCTGATTTTGTTCTTATACATAATGGGTGTTTTCTCCAAAATGAGCCTTCTTAAAATATTTTCTTAACATCAAGGTTTGACAGTTTCTTCAGAGTTCATAGGATTAGTGAAAACCGCAGTAAGGAAATCCAACCGCGCGAAAAAACAGTCACGGAAGCAACTTTGCTGTTAACTTAAACAAACAAACAAACAAAAAAACTAATGGACGAAGAAACCTCGACTCGTAAAGTAAAATAATTATTAAGACATTAGGAAAATGAAATAAAAATGAAATGAAATAAAATTGAAATTGAAATGAATTTGAAGTCACTAGCAATTCGTAAATGTCTTTAGTCTTTTTTCCTGTCCACATAATCGTATTAAGGTAAATATACTTGACACTATCGATTTCAAATCCATACTTCATTGTCGATTTGTCATAATAATGGTTTGACCAATCCTTGTTAATTTCCTGGCCAAAAATACAAACATTGTATGACACAAATGCCTGAAGGAGTAAACTCAGTAACAGCTAGCTGTGCCTTACAGTTAGTTTTCATATAATCTCTTCGATCTCATCAGTCTCGCCGATCGCATGAAATAGTGCACACGCGATCCATGAGATGCATGCGGTTCGATGCGATCGTATGTTTCCTTATGATCTCACCGATCGCATTAAGTGAGTCCAGGATATTAATGTTTTGCGCGCCATTTTGAAAGTGTACGCGACCGAAATGACTGCCGGTCTAGAAACAATGAATTCTGGCATACATTCCGATCGCATCAGTCGCTGTCGAACGCTTTTGAATGTCTCCATAATCTCATTCAATCTCACGCAACCGCATCGATCTCCTGGATAGAACAGAGTTCTATCCGCGCGATCGCGATCGCCCCGATCGTTTCAGTCTTCTCCGATCGCGAGAGAAGTGTCTCCATAAAATCTCATGAATCGCGTGTGCACTATTTCATGCGATTGGCGAGACTGAAGAGATCGAAGAGATTATATGGAAACCAGCCTTTAGACAAGTTTCAGACGTCGAACTTTTGCCGCGTCGAATCCGATTATTAGAGTTTCATTTGTAGCGTAAAGGACACTTTGTTTCGAACAAAAGGTAAATCTAGATGAACTATGGCAGAACAAAAAGGAATATAAAGTTTGTTTTTCTTGTTTATTCTTCCTTTGGTTATAAAATGGGGAAAAACAGTCGACTGAATTGGATTCGACGCGGCAAAAGATCGACGTTTGAAACAGGCCTCATACAGTTAAAGGGAGCGTGCCATGATACGCGCATGCTCCAGGAGCGATCACTCTGATTCATCAGCAAAACTAATAAGACCATCCTATCAGATAACTATTTAGGAATATGTAAAGCCAAAAAGTATGGTCGGATGGATTGAGAAGTAGCGAGATTATATACGATTAGTTTTCGAGGTTTTTAGCCTTCGCTGGTCATCGTTAAGGTTATTGAGAACCTTCGCGCACCTCCTCGGAAAAAAAAATCATAGAACTCCTTAGTGTAACCAAAACATGTCAACCTATATATCGTTGGAAAGCTTATAGAATGGACTAGCGGGCTATGGCAAAAAGAAATAACGTTTTAATAAATATAATTTTTTTGAAGGTTTATTAAAAATGTGGGTGTGACACTTTCAAGAGCTATCGATTCCGAACTGCTTGACCTTGAATCCCAAGTAACACATTGTTTTAATCCTTAAAGGTGTTTCTCAAAAACCTTGTCTGCGTTTTTTTAAATTTTGCTTAGTAAAAAAGTTATGGAACTTTCAAATTTCCAAGGTCAAATTTTATAAAATTTTCACGCTCTAAAAATGTAAAAAATTCAAAACTTTTGAAGTAAACAAAATTTTTAAAAAATTGAGGCTTCATGGGCTATTGACTCAGAGTCCATTCGGACTCGAGGAATAAATGTTAAATAGGAGACAGCAAATTCTAGAGAAAAATTAATCGCATAACGAGTGAATTCCACGGTAAATTTCACGCGAAAATTTCAAGTTGAATTCACTAGTCGAGTGATGAATTGTTCTTGAATCCCATAGCAAAGATTTTATATTAAAATGATTTGAAATGATTTGAGCTTGGAACTTTCTTTGCGCGCGGGTAACCTGATGTTTGTCGAAGTCAGCTTTCAATCATCGAGTTCATTCACACAGTGCAGACCATAATTTAGTTTTACCTAGGCCAAATTCGGAATCACTTAAAAAGAGTTTTCAATATAGAGGAGCCTTAGCTTGGAATAGCCTCCCCACTGAAGCCAAGCCTCTAGTCTTAGTAACTTTCGCAGCTCGTAGGATTTATCTATTAGTTATCATTAAATGTATTTTCATTATCATATATTACAAGAGTGGATTAACAAGTTAGAATCTTTCACTACTGTATTTGTCCACATCACAGTCAGAAAAGTGTCTATTTTTAGATTTGAGTTTCGCGCGCGAAAGTATTCGAATGCTCAGGCTCGAATGCTCGTATACCCAATACACAACAAAATAGAGAATATCCTACCTTATTTTTGCGATTTTAACGGTTTTTCCATTGATCTGCGATTTAATTTTAGGCTGGATCTCACAACTGTTCGAGTGGCGAGAGAGTGGGAACCCTGTGGATGACGAATTTTCGCAGGCATCCTAGTTCTAAAAATAGACACTTTTCTGACTGTGATTCGGGCGTACATAGTAAATATGGAAACTCTTGGTAATCCACTCTTGATATTATGAGTTAGTATTGTTGAATTATAGGTATTATTGTTTTAATAAAGTTATTGCGTTTCCGACAAAGGAGGAAACGCCACCTATTCGGGGAGTTTTCGGGAGTTCTCGGCTGGATGCTATGCCATTTTATCCTCGAGACTTTGAGGAATGGCCTCGTTTTCATGCTCAAATCAAATCAAGTCAACTCAAATCCCAGCTCTGATTTGTGCCAAATGAAGGTTTTCTATGATCAGACAGGGGCGTAGCCAGGAATTTTGGTTGGGGGGCCCAATAGTGAAAACATGGGACGAAAATTTTCAAATTTCCTCCAGCAAATACAGTAAATGTATAGCAAAATCTCCCGTCCTGGCTACGCCCCTGTCAGACTTTACATACAATTCCTACTTACTTGTCAGAATGGACAGTTCACAGCCCTACATATAGCTTTTCACATGTGTGTTCAAAATATGGATCCCTGTATGACTTAAATTCTGTTGTATGTGGCAGAGCTTCTGACATTGAGATCAATGTTTCCAGAAAAGAAAAAAGTTATGCTTCTGATGAACTTGACACTTTGCCAGTTGGCAATGCAATGCATAATATTAGAAAAACAGTAAGGAGTCTTACTAGAAAAAAGCAATCTAAAGAGAATTGACAGAGAGCCATCAAGAGTCTGTCTGAGCCAGGACCAAAATATTCCTCGAAAAATACATGCACCATGAATGAAAAAGCTCAAAAGCAATTACATTCTAATGATCTCAGTCTAACAATTGTTAACAGTTCAGGGAAATGCACTTATTAATCTTAGATTATTTCTAGTTTATTTCTACTATTTATTGTATCCACGGCTCCCTGGGAGAGCACTGTAGTATAGTGAAGTGTATAAATGAAGTATATTAAAGTTCCACATTAAATTTTACTCGTCTTGAGCCAATCAACGTGTGCGTAAGAATTGAGCTATGATATCCGCCATCTTGCTCTGATTAACCGGCATAAAAATGTAAACAAAGATGGCGGCAGCCATTGTGTACTTTTGTGAGCCCCTTAATAGAAACGCCGCTGACCGAAAAACTAACATCGACTAGTATGCGTTCAAACGATAAAACTATTTGAACCATGCTCAAACTCCATGATAGTTGATGGTAGTTGACTTTCAAACTATCACGGACTATCATGATTGTTTGAAACCTACTTTACAAATAGAAATTTTCGATTTAATTCAAACCATCACTAGACGAAAAATCAGCGGTAAAACCTCGAAATAGTAGCTTCTCCAAACACTTTCATTGTTTTTCACCCGAGTTTTTCGGGCGCCCGTGTTTCTGCCCCTTTTGCCGATCTGCTGTTGTTTTAGTCCTACGCCTTAAAAAACGTCTACCTACATACGAATCTTTTTGAGCCGTTTATTGTAATCTTATATCCTGCCCGCAAGAGTGAAAAACGTAGTTTTCAAAGTCCTCGTTGCGTGCGATGTTCAGCCCTTTTATATAAAATGCACCCTCTCAAACTCACAAACTTTGGGTTACCTGTGTCCCTGTTTGAAACAGCCTACCCGTTTCGTCTTTTATCATTAGCAGTAGCAGTATTCGGGATTTGTCGACCGAGCACGAGAACGTACGATTTCGAACGCTTGATCAGTCAATTATCAATTGTTCCTTAATGGAATCAGGCTTAATTTAAGTGTTATAATTCGATAAGTTAATTGTGCAAATCTGACCTGATAGTTAATGGCAATGTTCATATATTAATTTAATGATGGGATCTGTTCATCGCAGCATTCAGTCTTAGAAGAGTTTTCTAGTGAAAGAGGCGCGGAGAACACTGTAGTTAAGCTTGGAGAGATAGCTAATGAAGTGTACTTTTATTTTGCGAAGAACACAGATGCGAGATTCCCACTGATCGTACTCGAATCTCTATTGATCAAGTGTATTTGGATGGGCGAGATTAACCTCGTTACCGGCAACCAGAAGCTCACTCACTCGATACAATAGCCGCGAATACACATAAAGTGCTATAAGACACCGACATTTCCCAAACACCATCAATTTAACGATTTTCTATGACAATGGCTTACTATAAAAGACGACGATTTTATGATTGATCACGGAACAAAGACGCAAGCTCTTTACGACGCGCGGAACACGTGCACATTTATCGGTTATGTCTCGAATCTTGAATTTTTCGGCGATTAAGCTCTAAAGGGCGTGACTAAAAAGTAGTTGTTACGAAGGAGTAAGCATTCGTGAAATGATGCAGCATGTTTTTTTGGTTGCCGAAAATGTGTACAAAAGTACCACCTTGAAAATCAAACAACCGCACTTGTGTGTGTGTGTCGCACTCAAACACTACGTGTAATCAAAAACACAACAGAGCTAATATAATACGACCGCATAGAACTTGTCAAACTAAATAAATGCTTTGAAGACCTAATAAAAAATGACTCTGTCATATGAGATAGAGTTAGTTACTCCGTCACTTTAAGGAATTAAAAGATTAAATGTAATCACTGCTTCGCTAAACTCACACAAAGTTGTCGTTTGTCTAATCAGTGAAATCTGTTTTTTTTAGTTTTGAGTCACACGAGCTAGCTAAAGTTAGCACTACCGAATTCAAAAGACCATTGAAAGATCTAATCATGTGTTATACGGCATAAAATTCTGTGATACGAGATAACGTCTCAATTAGAAGCTAATTTACAAGTCTTCTGCTTTTTATTATTGTAATTGGAGATCATCTAAAGCTCGATTTGTCAAAATATGATATTCGGATCGAATGTAGCTCGCATTTTCGCCTGGTTGTGCGAGTTTTCGAAGTTTCGGTTGATGTCATTTTGTGAGGACATTGTTTGCTTGAGAAGGGGTGGCACAGGGCAATTAAAAACTTTAATTTTAAAGTGGAAAAGAGTTTTATGTAAGAATTAATTTCACCGGTGACAGGAAGGAGTTCTCCTTTCTCCTTTCTCAGTTTTTTCGATGCAGCGTTGTTTTTTATCGCGCGAATAAAAAACTCATTTTGACTACAATGAATGCGATCCTCCCACCATTGAAATTGCTAGAGACCCCGATGCGAAGTTTATAATTAAGTTCTTAATAAATTAATTTTTACGTACGGCAGCCAGACTAAACGCAATCGAAATATCTCCGAAAGCCATAAAGCGGCCGATCGTATCAAAAGTGCATCGCCAGGGCCCGCCTTTCGCTGTGTCAAGCAAATGGAGAGCTCAAAACGAAAAAACGTTTCATTTTTTTATCAATAAAACTTTAAGATTTTATAAAGTACCTTTCGTAATGCACAAATTATTAGAAAAGTGTAATTTTTTTAAGGACACAGGCATATTTTGCGGCGAAATTGTTGTTAATAACAGGGCAACGGTTGCCTTGTTTCATAATTGTAATTGATAATTCATCAAAAATTTACCTCTACACAATGAAGGTTTATTAAATTAGGCTGCAAGGCTTCGATAGTTTAGTATTTTCTCATGGGAAATTGACGTGCTCGGCAGAATTCAAAGAACTTAGGAGACTTTCCCGAGGCATTTTGATACACAAATTCTGTTTTGAAGTATAATATTATTGTTTTTTAGTTTAGTCGAGCTACGATGTCCAAATTATTGATTTTTCGACGTGTTTTCTATAAGCAAAGAATAAATCCAGGGATATTTAGTTAGACCCCATCATATACACGCCACCTGATTCAAAGTAGTATATTTAACAAGTATATAGGCGATTGTTGCATTTAACTAGATCGAACTAAGCCATCCAAGCCAACTGTAACCAATTACTATTCGCCATAATTGAATTGCTTGGTTTGTCTTTAAACAATTTTGAAGATTCAGTGCTCAAGTATAAACAGGATTTCTTGTCCAAAACGAAGAGCAAATTATGCTATTATACTATTAACTTGCCCATAAGCGAGAAATACACAAGTTTTATCCAAGGTAGCATTCTGCATAACTACAAATTACAGGCACATGGTTTTCCATTTTTTCAAAATTGTTCTTGATCATTTTTAAATTTTATTTCTTTAGCAATTTTATATGCTGTCTTAGATTCGTTTGACCTCAATTTCACGTTGAACTTGACTTCTGAAATTTGTATCACAAAGTACGAAGGGGGACACGCTATTGCCATGGCAACCAGCGCTTTCGTTTCACGGTTGTCATAAAATGGCTTCCTTAAACTGAAGTCTGATTAAGAATTTGCTAATGGATATGTGAATTCTCCTAATTTGAAAAAGACTACCGATATATTAGGCTTTTTGTACAAATTTGCTCTGCTTATTTTTTAAATACGTGGAAATGGCCGTAAAGTTGTAGCAAATTCTTCCGCAAATTGGCATAATGTTTGCATGCAGTTTGCACCGGAAAGATAACCAGCCGCATGAATTGGCTTTTGTGGTCTGCTTTTGTCTTTTTATCTTGCACAATGCTTTTCATAGCTTTTTCGTCAGTTTCTTTCATCCAGTAACGCTTTCGCTTAAGTTCTTGCTGTGAAAATCTACCCAGAGTTGCAAAAAGAGAATGCGTCTTTCAGGTCTCCTGCTGGCTCTGGTTACCAAAGAAATTAATTGTTTTTTTTTAAGTAAAATCCTTAAAGAAAACACTTTCATTTTGATAAAAGACTCCTATTAGCTGGGTTTTATCTGGCTTGTTTTCAATGGAAATCAACTTTAACGCCGATGCAACACAAGTCAAAACAAGCCGGGAAGTTTCCTGCCTGTATGACTTATTATGGTTGGAAATATTTCTCTCTAATTGAGTAAATTCGGCCTCTTTAAGACGCTCAGTAAAATGCATTAGAGTCATTTATTCTCCCTGTAGGAAGTCAACCAAGGCTAACAAACTGTGTTCGCAACCATTACACTTGTTTTGCCACGAGAATGGAGTTAATTTGAGGCGATTTGTTAAAAATTGGTAGCACTACTCACGTCTAAGGTAATTGTTTATTTAAGGGTGGTTCTCTGATTGGTTCATACCATTAGTTCATGGCAATACGGGGGCAAAATGATGAAATTTCCTCGAGTATTAACTAGAATTGGTGCAAGTTTCCTGTTTAAGGCTAAAAGCATAAAGCTGCTAATGAACGGAGACAGTGTGCGATTTTCTCACCGTATAATAAAATAAAGTGCATCAATTTTTTATTAACATAGCATTAGGTAGGTTTCCCTCTTGTGTCGAGACCCGCGTAAATAGACTAAAGACCTACCTTAGAGAATATAAAAGAATTTAAATTGAACAGAATGGGGCCTTAACAGAAGTCTAAATCTAAATCATATAGGAACATTGGGTTTAATATTCGTAACTGCTGGAGAGGTATTATTAAACAGGTGCAATACCTGTTTCTATTGTATGAGAACACAATGCATAAACACAAGATTGCAACATCAGGATTGCAAAGTCATTTATAGACTTAAATTCAACAGTTTGGCTCTATTTTCTAGTGTCAATAGGACTCCAACACTCATAAACCACTCATCTTTGAATTACAAATGCTAAACAATAGGAACAAAATTTAAAATGTGCGATCTTTGGCGTATGTTAGCTTGTGTATCAAATTTTCGTGAAGTTGCCCATAGGTCAAAAAATTTATATATCACTTTTGTCTTCGTGACCACCTTTTCGAGTCCGATTTATTGTTTTAGTTTTTTTTTTACTTTGGTTTAAGGTATCAGTTATAGATTATCCACCCTTATAATCTTTAAAAAAATCTTTTCGGTAAACTTCATCCTTCCAACTTGAAACTGAGTACGCGCGTAAAGAAAGTTCAACGCTCATTTTGAAGAAAACTCCAACTTGCAAACGAAAACGCAGAGGACCGCTTAACCCGTCCCTCCTTTTCCCTGCTCCTATTCGAGATCAAATTTGCTTTTAGTTTTGTTTTGTGTCTTTTAGTTAGAATTTAACTTGCTGCTTAGGCGAAAGCGTTTTTGACGAGGCGAGTCGCTGTGGCAAATATTTTGTATATTGTCAATCCGCGTATAATTTTCAACAAACGAGGAATTCATACAACATATCCATTACTTGTACTTTATTTTACATATTGTAGTATTTATATTCACTCCATTTACATCTTTACAAACTGTATTTTGTCTTAAAAATCGTTTCACTCGAGATTGAAAAATTGAAAATGATATGATTATTATATACATGCATTTTTTCAAAGTTAGCTGTAACTATACGATAGATTGTAGAACTTTTCGCGAAGGGAAAATCTTGCAAAAAAGGTCCCTTTAATAATTCCACGAAAGATTCTTCTGTGAACAAGATATGATTTTTTTTCTACAAGATGTCAAAGAATTCCTTGCCGACCATTGTTTAACTATGGTCGAAGCTAAAATATCAGTTTAAGAAATTTGTTTTCAGATAGTAATCGGGAATTTGTGATTCTTAATACTATGTTAGCACCTGCTTAAATGAATCAAAACGTTCTATTCCTGAATATCCCGTTGTTGTAATCTAACTTATATATCGGCCCTTTTCGCGAATGCGGGCGCACGATATTGCTACAAAGTTCGTTCTGCTTTGAAGCGAATCTTATCCTTATTGAGTAAAACAAACCTAGCACTTCACAGAAATAATAGATACAGCAGACTTGTTATCTCCTTAGAGCTATATCTAAAGTCTTTCTACTTAGCAAGAAATGCTGAAATTTCAAGTTCTCAAACGAGATGTACTCAGACTCTTTCACAAGACGAAACTCTTGGCGATAGTGTGTCCCGTTCTTCGTTCTGTGGTCGCTGTTCTTGTGAGCTCGAAGAATGGCTATCGCTTTTCATGGATGAATTACTGTTCGCTGCTGCTTGCTGGGTAGCTTTTTCTTCAGCTTGTTGCCTTTTCCACTTTGTTCTTCTGTTCTGGAACCAGACTTTGATTTGTGTTTCGGAGAGGTTCAGATATGATGCGAGCTGCTTGCGTTCTGTTCCGACAATGTAGTGGTTCTTCTCGAACGCGTTCTCGAGATGAAGAAGTTGTGTTGGAGTGAACGCTGTTCGTATTCTTTTAGGCCGTCTGCAGGCGACAAAACCTGAAATCAAAAGGAAAACCATTTCGTTAGTCACGAAAAATGTCAAACAGGAAGACTGAATTCCAGAAACAAATGCTACGACGAGAAAATGAGGTTAACAATTTAAGCGTTTAAAAAGATATCGAGTCAAACAGTATCGCCTTTCAGCTAACATTAGGGTATCAAAAGATATTTCATTTTTCTTTAATAGGTTTTTAACGACTTAATTCACGCGGAAAATGTCCTACATCCTAGATGCTCTTGAAAAGAGCGTAATTTACGCAAAAAGCAAGGAATTTGACGTAAACGGGATCGACTCTGGTCCAACTTTAATCTAGTCTAACATTTAGAAAACGCGCAACTCCCCTTTTTAGTAGTGAGCTTTCTTCGTGCGGTTCGCTGTTGAAAAGTTATTTTTGGATATTTAGGAAAGTACAAATCATGTGCAGAGGAACTTACCATTGTGAAGTGATCCCGAATATCCACAGTTCATGTCGTGAACATATCTGTGCGTGGACGCACAAGGATAGAAAGATAGAGCTCCTGAGTTGTAAGACAAGCTGTGTAAGGGGTGCGAATCAAATCGGACCGCTACAGGATAGTCGGACTGGTTTTTGTAGGCGTAATTCTGCGGAGTCGTAGAAGAAGAAGACGACAGAGAAGAATTTTGCCGGTACATCGAATTGAGATACGGCGACTGCGTATTTTCGTAAGCGTGCATCTGGAAGTTTTGCACTTTTGTGGTCTAGTAAGGGCGTTTTGACTTTCTGGTGACTATAGGTACTGCGACCTTTTCTTTGGCTTACTGGAGAAGGCCCTTCGCTGCAATGCAGTTATATAGCTTACAATTTAATTATACTACAATGCATTGTCCCTCATTTTAACTAATGACGGAGAACTAATTAAAAGTATTAGCTGTTAGGGCCTACCGGTCAGCCGGATACCAATAGAATAATCGAAAATGCAAAATTTGAAAATATAATGGGTGTTAACACCTCGCGCGCGCAACAATACGCGGAGGCGATCTTATGCGCGTTGCGTAAAAAAATCCGAAACTTGACCTGAAAACTAGGTGTCTCGAAGCGCTAATTTTTACTCGCTGATTAAATTACTATTAACAGCTCGACAGCTAAACACAGCTGATGTTTTGGAACACACAAGGGATTGTTTTGAAAAATGTAAACAGTGAATGCGAATAACCCATTGCTTCTTAAAGCGCCAGTAGTGAGCATTTGTGTAATGAAGCCGAGCAGACGGTTTGAGTTAATCACAACACAATCTCAACGTATTAACTCAAGGCAAAGGGTGTAACAAAGTTATCACAGATTTCCGCTCTCGAGAATGGTATTCCAGATTCATCGACATAAAGCTAGAACATGCAAAGAATTCCTTTATTAAAGAAGACTTGAAAAGATCACACAAACTCTTTATTGTTCAATTTGCAATGCGTACAAAGAGTGCGGCCATATGGTATTAGAGAAAATAACTACATTATTATTTATTTGTCCCCCACTGTTCCCAGAAATAAACTCCCTAAATAATACATTTCATCTAAGTACTGTACATCATCGATATTAGAGCGAAAAAAAATGGCAAAATAACTCTAAAAATGGAATTCTTCTATTTGTTTGTCGTATAATTTGGGGCAATAGGCTTATCTCATTCCGTAAGACAAATTTGTCGCGTACATTTTTTGAGCGCTTGCCATGAACTCTATTAGATGAACAAAGGGAAGGGTCTGTTTGTTTGGTCAGAGAATGTATCCCATCAAAAAGGAGTTATCATTCGGTTACACACGATTCATTCAGGATAAATAGACTCCAATTAACCTGCATCCGGCGAAATTTGAAGTTCATCACCCAGTTTCGTAACAAGTGCTAACAAAAAGAACACACGAGAGAATTATCGCCCAAGAAATTTTACTCGCACGCGAGCACGTTTTTGTTCTCAAAATATATCTTCGGTTTTTGAATATTGCTTTTACAATTTGATATTATATTTTGCTTTCTTATTCTACAATAACTCAAAAAGTATCTTCTGTAAACAAATGCAGTTGCTTCTGAATGAGGCTATTGAATCCGATTCATTCATGCGAAGCATTGGATTGTTCCACAGAAAAGCATTCAAAACACAGAAAATACACGAAATACAGAAATGGGTGTGAAAGTATAAAGACTATTACATTTGTCATAATGCATGTTTTATCTTACTTGTAATTTATAATTTGAAAAACACAATTATAAACATATCGCGGTACACTCAGATTTTCTCCTTAGTTTCGGGAAATCTTCATACCATTGCTTCATTATTTGAATTTCTAATTGATATTTCAGAGCGCAATGACACTATGAATGTTGCTTCTTAGCTGTTTTGTAATTTTTAACAAATGACCCCGTATAGCTCATTATTGCGGAATTACGAGGCAAAATCGAGTAAAATTACAGACTAAAGAAAAATGAACTTCCAAATCAACAGGCTTTTGAATATTCTTACAACTTATGCGTGCCTTTCTTTTTTTCCGGGAAAAAAATGTCGCGAAACGCCCCGGTAGAAGTAGCAAAAAAAACCTAAGAACACTCATTCAAACTACTCTTCTCTCATTTCATTCTTGGGTTATTAAAGATTAAAGTGGAAAGTATCCTATTTTTTATTCCAATTAAATTTTAGAGAAATCTCGAAAAGTCGCCACCCCTTGAGCTTAGAACACAACCACTTCTTAAATTCCAGTCGCGGGAAAGAGCGTTTTCGCAATTTAGACTCAGTGTAAGAAGCACTTTGGGGTTATAGAAAGGAGCAGAATTCCACATAAAGGACCTATAATATATTATAATCAAGCTAATAGCACGTTTCCGAACTTTAGTTGATGCATAATTCGAGACGGACGCATGGGAACTCCGCATCTGTTTGGTAGAGTTGCCTAAACATTCTCTCTTGTTTTCCTTGCTGTGTTTATATTTTATGCAAACATGGAGTCACTGAGACAGCTTGAAAATGGTGTTAGTTGCACCTTGAGTTGACTTATCACCGGTAGATAAACCAACCCGCGCAGGAAAACCCTTAAGATCTCAAACTTGGGGAATTTTACGCTTCAAAGATGAATTCAGCGCCGCGTAATTCACAGCGCAGTCGCGCGCGATGAGTCTTAATAAGCCTGTAGAATGCTTATTAGAATACTTTAATTCTGCGAGTTAACTAGCTAGTAATTCTCTTGTTATGATACAGATAAAACTTTGAAAGCATATCATTAAAAGAAGCAGTCCATTCCCGCCAGCTGCTTTTGGGGATCCTCCACGAAATCAAAAGACACTCGGAAAGCAATAACGCAAGATTTTTACGGCTTACACTAATGACCTAGAAGAGAAATTAGACAAACTATCTGGGTTACACTTCGCACGTCAGATATGGATTTGAGTTTATGAGGTTTTTGTTTCCCATTTCCCTTGGTAAATACGATTTAAACTCAATTTTTATTTCGGTGTCAGTGTTGTGGGGTTGTTAATATTAGGCTCATCTATGTGTGTGTTTATGACGGCACTAATAGAGCAGAGTTTCTCAAATGTTCTCTCTCATTTCCACCATGTTGCGGAAGCCGTCAATCATGTATCCTACGCCTGTCACGTGACATGATCCCAGGAATCTCGGAGGTGACTATTGGAAATCAAATGAATAGAGTGGTAACCTTTCATGGGAAATATCCAACAACCAAAACCCTTTATTTTCTTTTTACGTTTTCAAGACAGTAACGTTTTTCCGTAAGATATTTATGTGAAATATCTAACAACCGAAACTAGTTCATTTTCTTTTTTACGTTTTTGAAGTACAGTCTGCTACAGTACTGCAGTTTTTTTCGTAAGATATTCGCCTGGTATAGTTTTGCCAATTGGTATCAATTTGTTCATGCAAAAAAGTGAAAAAAGTTTTTTCCCTGCTTCAATCGTCTTTCACATTTTCTTGTAAATACTTTGAAATCACGTACAAATATATGTTGTATGGATTCTGGAATTATCAACCAAAATGTATGAAAATTGGTTCTTAAATAACAGAGTTTATTCGCTTGAAAAAGGCCGAAAAATACAGGGAAAGAATTGAAAATACTTGCAGAGAAAGAATTGAAAGGGAGGAAATTACGGTAGAGGAAATGGAAGAATATTAAACTAGTAAATCCAAACATTTGGGCATTCAATCTTTCGGAATGGTGCATTTATTACGAAACTAAATTGTTTTAAGCAAAAAGTAATTGTTCTTGAAAATGCTTTCACCGAATGGACGGACTGTGGCCTCCCAATATTTCGCAAGATTTTAATTCCATTGAATTAAAACAATTTTCAGGTAGGATCTCTAACAAGCCAGGATTTATTAACGAATAAATTCAACCATCTAAGCAAATTTCAGAGTCCAATGGCCTTTCCACGTTTTTTGACATGTTGCCGAAATGCAACAATATTTTGAAAAGAAAATGCCTCTAGCTATATTAACTTATCAAAGCCTATATAACCTTTTTCCAGAAAACCTCTCAGAGAAATTTATCAATTTGGAAGTCTTTATTTAATAGAGGAATCGATACTTACTTGAAACTAAACGAAATTACTGGGGACGAAGGCTGCATAGAGCACGCGAGAGATTTATTTAATTGTTATTTGAAGTTTATTCTAGCGAAACCGCCCCTTAAATGATGAGGATTTCACATGTTTCCAGGTAAACTTTCCTATCATGTTATCTCTAACTTATGAGAAATTTAATTGAGAATAGAAAGCGCACTTGCTGAGATGATAAGAAGTTAAGTTATTATATTGGCTAGCGGGCGCGATATTAAAAACTATGTTCTATAATAACTTCGGCGCCAGAATTCTTTAATCATTTATAACTATCTAAGATCCTCAACTTATGACGATCTGAAGTGTATGAACGTAAATTTACTCATTTCAGTCAGCGCTTTTCGAGAAACCAGAATTTTCCAACCGAAACCTCGAAATAACTTATTTTATTAGTGTTAGATTACGACGTGTACATCTTGTTTGGAACATTTTGACAAAAAATAATTCTTTTATCTCTGTTTATTTTGTGATTTACTGAAAAGTAGCAATTGATTGAGGATTTGAGAAAAAATTATCAGATTATATAGCATGTGATCAATCTGCGAAGGTCCTTAAATAGCTTGCTTATCGTAAGCAGTCTAAACTTTCAAACAATACTTTAAGAAAGTTTCCTCTAGAGCTAAGTAGATTATCTTTTTCTTAAAAAAAGATCTTTTAGAAAAGCCCTTCTAGCGAATTCTTTTGACGTTGATACACTAATTCAAAATATCAATAAGAATGGGTTGTCATCTCCGCCATCTTATAAGGTTGTTTTAAGAATCTCATTGATCTTTGATTTGGTTTATTTAAAAATGAGTTTTTTAAACATATCAGATGACTTTGAAGATCAGTATATATATTTTTTTATACTTAAGGCTTTAAGGGCTTCGGTTACAAGCCGCCAGTTGAAGCATGATAAAAAAAAGTCAATAATTCTGTAGAATTCTTTATCGAGTCAAGTGCAGAGATTTCTGTCCATTTATTGCCTGGTTTCCACACATCTGGTGAGCTACACAGTTTTATATGCTCTTGTATGTCTCATTTTGGATTTTAGTTAGAGCATGGCAATGAACAACACGCTGAAAGTTGTGATTTGTACTTGTTAATTTTTGCACCCAGCCGAGCTGCTTCCCAAGTGTGATCCGGACTTCACTTAATTTGCTGTTAAAAATTGGTTTTACAAATTAACCTAATTCAAGAGACCCCGCACGATCATTTAACTGTATTCTGTTACTTTATTAAGTACTTCACTGCGTTTTCACTTTAGACGCTAACATTTATTCGAAAAACGTGTCGAAATTCCCTTTGTTTTCTCTCGTGTTGAAAGACTTCATTCAAAGAAAAATGTGAAAATGATAAGGTCCAGTAATACAGATTGAAACTTGTGTGTTCTAAATTGTTAAGTAATCTTACGCTAACACAAATCAAAGGACGTTGTTCGATTGTCTGAATGCCAAATTACAGGGATATTTTTAATGCCCTGTTAAGACCCTTTGTTAACCTCATAATAACACAATAGTTGAAACAATACACCATTTGGCTTGTTCGACTAGATCATTGTAAAAGGGCGTTGGGGAATAAAATTCGCTCCCACGGGAAACAAAATCACTACTTCATACCTTTAATAAAATGTAAGCTTTTTAGGGTCAATAGGCGCTTTGTACAGGGTTGAAATTAACTCTAAATGGTTTACTGAATAGCAACAAAATTGGGCACAAGTTTGGCAATTTTGGTAGCTGGTCCAGTTTTGAAGACCGACCAAATTTTGAACTCGTGAACTTCCAAAAAAACATACCGGAACTGCTTCCTGTTGGTTAGGCCACTCAGTCTTATCAATAATGTCTATCTGTTACAGGTGAAAAGGAGTAAGGGCCGTTTTCCTTTTTTTTCTTTTTGTTCATTGAAAATGACATTCCATCCGATCCCATATTACTTTGGTTCAATTGTAATTAAAAAAGGGATTTAGTCTGAGTCTCGTTTCGCCAGGACAAAAAGATTCCCCTTCGAACACTCAACCTCTTGAGCTACTTAGTTCGAGCGAACAGAATGCTATTCTCAGCATACATTGAAATGTGAACTAATTGAACATGTTGACTGAGTATAGATTGTACACCCTTTTGTTTGGGTGGGATCGGGTCACACGCCTGAATGCCCAATCAAATTTACATGGTGTTCGAGTTTGGAAATAACCAACATGCAGTTTGAACACTGGGTGAGGAAATTAAAATTACTTGATTGCTCGTCGAAAACGATATTCAAGGTAAGGATCTTACAATCTGTTTAAATGTCCATCGCCTTGTTAAGGCAGAAACCAAACAAAAAGATATTTAATAAAATGGATGTTTTCGGCTTGATGTCACTGTTACAGCTTTCGACTTGTTGTAATAACTACTCAAATGTATCGGCCTTGTAATGACTTTTTGTTTTAGTGTTTTACGGCAGAGCTGTCAATATTTTATAGCTTTTTCTTAACTCATAACACACGTTCTTCTAAGTTCTTTAACAATTAGTGCCTTTAGGGTTCAAGACAGCATTTAGACATGAAATATTAAGTTGATAGACTCCTATTTGAGTGTATGTATTGGATATTTAAAGTAAACTTTAACGATGAAGAGCTAATGACTTTTTCTTGGATTATAATCGAGTTCAGTTGTCTCTTTTCGCCTCTTTCAGAACCTGTTAACGAATAAATACAATATCCAAATCTTCGTTATACAATATAGCCAAGAGATTATTATTAGTAATGAACGAAATTCATTTTGTTAAGCCTGGAAGTGTGTCAAAGTAAACTCTATTGCCTCACCCAGAAAAGCTGGGTATGATAGAAATACTTTAACCCAAATGATGTATTTTCTGGTAGCGTTTATATTAATAGCTACATTTTCAAAACGTGTTTTGGATTTTGGGTTTTTCTGTTCCGCCAGTTAAAAAATGCTATTGTGCAGTCGACTGGCTTTCTGTCGCGACGAAAAGCCAGTCGACTGCACTTAGCGAAACAGGGCAAGGACCTGATTGGCTTAGATGGTTTGGCATAAACTCTTTTGCGTGCTGGTTTTACAGAGTCCATGGACTATCACAGAGATAGCATAAGTCTACAAATAAATTCTTTTTTCTTAGCATAAAACAGCCCACTGGACTTTTCCTTTAAATTTGCTGTTTCGTTGAATACAAGTAAACTGTTGTTTACTTTTATACGAGGAAAGTTTTCAAGTTTGTGTCTTCGTTCGGGCGTTTTTCCCCCGAACATTTGAAACATTGTGGTGTTTTGAATTAAGCAGTAATATTCATGTCACTCAAGAGAAGCTATGCATTCTATTGATATGTAGTCTGTGAAATGGCTGAAGAACATTTCTTGCTGAGCTGTTTTACTTGACTCAGGGCTAGAAATTGCAAAACGAATCTTTATCTAGAGATTTTCTTAGAAACTTGCATAAATGGCCATAAATGCACCAAAGTTTTTGATACATTCGGTCAGTTGAAACTGTCTCTGTTGTTTTCGTTGCTGAAAAGCCGATGAAAGAATTGTTTAAAGGACAAACCATTAGAAAACGAGGCCTCAAGATTAAATCTTAATTACTATCAGGTTTTTAAATTAAGTTTTAACTATTTTTAAAAATTCCTAACATATGTGAACAATGTTTTCGATACTTTACTGAAAAAAATCATTTACTCTGAATTTATATTCCTTGAAACCTTTCTTTAAACTATCAATGTTTTTCTCTAATTCACGAATATGTTTTTACGTCAGTGAAACCCTTTGGATACAAGTATATATTTGTATTTTCGCTGATTTTGAAACAGCGTCCAGCTCCTTTTCTCTGAGTTAAGAAAATAATGATTTTATTGTTATTTTAGTGTGTTCGTGGTTTTTTATTTTTTGCTAGAATTGTGTTTATTATTAGATATTGTATTACAGTCGAAGCTCTCTGTGCGACCGCTCTCGTAAGCGACCAGCTCCCATAACGACCATTTTCCCGAAACCCCGTTTGAAATGTCACATAAACTCTGTTATTTCAAGCTCTCGTAAGCGACCGCCTTATCGATGCGACCAGCTCCGTTAGCGACCACAACTTCAAATAACCAACAGAGATTTTCTATTGTTTTTAAGCTCTCGGAAGCGACCACAGAACTTTTTGTCTTTAAAACGTCAGTCATCACCTCATAAATATCTTAACTGATACAAGCTGCACCGGTGAAATGCTATTTTCTATGTACATATTTGCGGTTATCTATTCTTAATTAAAGTCGGGAAATAAATCAAACTATTTTAAGCATTAGTATCACATGACATTTTCTAGATTTATTGTACTAAACTCTCTTAAGCGACCAACACCTATTGTTCAAGTAGGAAGCCGCTTGGTGGTCGCTTACAAGAGCCGTTCTCGTAAGCGACCAGCTCCGTTAACGACCGCAATTTTCAGTTCCCGAGGTGGTCGCTTACGAGAGCTTCGACTGTACCTTGAAGGAGTAACTGCTTCATTGGTAATCATTTAGCCTATTTCACTGTATTTAGATTTCTTAAAACCTCTCGTTATTTCATCACATTTTTCTTGATTCACAGTTATGTCTTTACTGTCAGTAAAACCCCTTCTTATATGTGTATTTCGCTGATTTTGAATTACAAGAGCTACGTCCAGCTTCTTTACTGTGAGTTATGATTATTATTGAGTATAGTAAACTGGTAAGTTATTATTTTATTGTTAGTTTTTGTGTTTATGGTTGTTTGATTTGTGTATAATCTTCGATATTGTATTACATTCTTGAAGGAGTAACCGTTTATTGGTAATCGTTTAGTTCTTCCTCTGTATTTATTTTTCTTAAAACTTCTCAATTCATCGTATTTTTCTCCAATTCACAGTTATGTCTCTACGTCAGTAAAACCCTTTTTTATACATTCAAGTACACATTTGTATTTCGCTGATATTCACGATATTGAATTACTTGAGCCATGGCCAGCTCCTTTCTGAATATAGTAAGTTATTATTTTATTGTTAGTTTTTGTATTCTTGGTTGTTTATTATTATTATTTTTTTTTGCTGTAATTGTGTTTACTATTCTTGAGGGAGTAACTGCTTCGTTGTAAATCGTTGAGCTTTTACCGTATTTATTTTTCTTGAAGGGAGGCTGTCACGCTCGGTAAAGCAAAATATTGAAAAATATGACCCGTCGTCTTCTCACGCAACCCCTTAATCTATTTATATGCTTCATGTGACTTTTAGAAAGCAATAAAAGCAAAATCATTGAAGTTTGTATTCGTTTAGTAGCATTTTTGTGGCATATTTTCAATTTTTGACAACTGCTTCGTAATGCACGGGCCGTAACGATTGAAAAAAAAAAACAAGTTCTAATCCGATTCCATCCGCTCAATAAGAAAAGCAGATACGCCAAATTTGTATTCGTTTGACAGATAAAGGTTCATCTACAAATCTAGATAGTTATTTTGGCTATTCTCAATGAACGAAACTGTTTTTTAGCCTCTTCAAAGTAAGGCTAAATTTCGCTATGCCGTGACAGCCCCCCTTTAAAACCTCTCGTGCATTTCATCACATCTGTTCTCAACACAGCTATGGCTTTACGTCAGTGAAACCCTTTGATTACAATTATAAATTTGTAGCGGAGCTCCTTAGCGGCCGAAGGCCGCAGAGCGGAGCACCATAGGTATCGCATGAAGAATACAATAGCTCAAAGTAGAACTCAGGTATATACGATCGACTTCATTTTTCGTGGTTCAGCGGTATCCCCATTCTAGTATTGCAGGCGCATGTCTGCGTGCGTGCCCCACCACAGGTAAACCAACAGGTTTGTGCGCGAGCAAGAACATGATAATTTATCTGCTCTACAAGTTACACAAAATCACTTTTTGTGGCCTTTTACTCAATTTAAAGACTCTTGAGTGCAGCTCTGATACTCATTCTAAAGTTTGCCGTTGAGAATTCTGGGGGATCGTTTTATTTTCTATCGAAATGTGAGCAAAATGTTGCGCGTTGGACATTGAACGAGAAATCACTCGTGAAAGCGCGCGCTGTTTTCAAAGCCAAAACACTGATGCCATTCTTGTAAAACCAGCCAAGCCAGACAAGTACGTCCCATTCTCTTACCCAGAGCTCCCCGGCTCGTCTCCTCGCGGGGATTTGATACAGAGCCGTTGAGAGAAAGATCTTTCTGCGCATGCACCAACGTTCAAAATCAGCCAATCAGCAAAGGTCCTCAAATGGATGTCACCAGAGCCTCCCCTGCGAGCAGACGAGCCGGGGAGCTCTGGGTACGAGATTGAGTGTCCACCATCGTGGACGAGGTTGTGACATGCGCACTTAAAAACACAGAACAGATAGAAGTGGTCTCTGCTAAGGGGAAGCTCCTATTCTCTTAGTTAAGAAGTTTAATGATTTTATTGTTAGTTTTTTGTGCTCTTGTTTATTAATTTTTTTACTGTAATTGTGTTTATTATTCGACATTGCATTACATTCTTGAAGGAGTAACTGTTTGGTAATCATTTGACATTTTTTCACAACACAGTTATGTGTTTACGTCTGTGAAACCCTTCTTTGAATACAAGTACATTTTTATTTCGCTGATTTTGCACTACTAGAGCATTGTCCAGCTCCTTTCCTATCCTGTTAGTTTTTGTGCTCTTGTTTTTTTGCGATAATTATGTTTATTATTCGATATTGTGTTACATCCTTGAAGGAGTTAGACAATCATCTAGTTTTCCTTTTTTCCAGTAAAAAATAACAGGTTATTGCCTGCAGTGTGTCTCTCTGTGTGTGTGTGTAATTGTGATTATACTGTTCTTATGGGCAAAGCCAATAAATTAAACTGAATTAAATGAAATTAAGTTACAGCTAAAATCGTTGCATCGCGACCCGCTCGTTTTCAAACATCGACTTGTTTTTGGCTTTGCGGATCCGCCAGTCAAATCTTATGAGCCAATCAGATTAGTGCCCTGTTTCGCCTAGTACAGTTGCCTGGCTTTCCGTCGCGGCGTTGTCTCTCTCTGTTTGTCTGTCAGAATTTAGGCCTTCCTCACGATGCCCTATGAGATGCAATTCGTGGCTTTTTGGCGGCCATCTTGGAACCTTTGTTTATCGTGATTGTAACGACATCATTATCGATAATTTCAACTACTATTTATTTTCAACCATTATTTTCGAAACTTTTGCAAACTTGACACAAATATTGGAAGGGACCAAGAGATGATATCGTCCACATTCATACTGACTATAGTGGCCCGTTTATAGAGCAGCCTAAATACACTCAGAGATCTCCGAATAAGATTGCTAAATCTTATGGGCCAAGGCTAGAGCGTTCACGTTTCGTACGTTTCTTCGATGTTTTCGACCATTTAACCCTCTTTCCATCTACTGTGTTTCCAAGACGGAATCAAACATACCAAACTACCGTCTAGATATTGCGTGATTCCCGATTTAGCACCCCTGTGTTTGTTGATAATGTAACATGACCGCAATATGCACTCCGGAAAGTGCCCAAGGGGCCAAGGCTAGATCCTGAGGGACACACATTCAGTTCATCTGAAGTGAGTTTCTGGTGACCGCTTGAGAAAATGCTAAAGGGGCCGAGGCTAGATCGTGAGGGACACATTCCATTCGACTGAGTTTGCGGTGACTGATTGACCTCAACACGCTGAGCGTTTGAAATAACATTGTAAATTCACACTGACGTTACTGACGGCCCACCTCCGTAAAATACTCAAGGGGCCAAGGCTAGATCGTGAGGGACACATTCAGCTCGACTGAGTTTGCGGCGAGGGATTAACGTGGACACGGTTCGAAATAACATTGTTAAAACTGACGCTGACGTTAAACTGGCCCACCTCTGCCTTGACGTACTCTGCTGTGTTCTGTTCAGGTCTGCGTAAAATAACAAACACTTTAGGAGCAAACATGCATCCAAGCAATCCAAAAGCGATGACTAACGCCGTCGACGACGCAACAATAGTTATGTAATTCCCCGTCAATGCGGAGTCCACTGGATAATAAGCTATCCAAGATAACAACAACACGTACATCGAAAAACCGATGCACTTGGCCTCGTTGAAGTTTTCAGGAAGTTTGCGCGCTTTGAATGCGTAGAAAGCGCACAGGACAGATAGAAATATAAAATACGTAAACATGACGGTCCGTACGGTATTTCCTATGCGTGTTAGGAATGGTCGGCACGTGATGAACATGTTTTGGTGAGGGCGAATTTCTTCGTACACGTGGGGTGGATCTAGACCTAGCCATAATCCTGTAAGGATGATCTGTATACTGTTTAGTAGTAGGACCACGACCAGCTGCCGCTTGCGGTCGAGGACGTATTTCTTGAACCACATAGGCGTGACGTTGGTCTGGAAAGCGCGTACAAGGCGATTTGTTTTCAGGAAGAGGATCGAGACGCATGTGGTGCACGTTATGTAGCGATACGGTTGGACCACGTGGCATATGATATCTGTGGGTCGGCTGAAATGGAGGATTGCGAGTAGGAAATTCAACAGGATTATTAACAAGAGCAGATAGCTGAGCTCTCTATTAGAGGCTTTAACCACAGGGGTGTCCTCATGGATCAGGAACACGCCAAAAGCTACAAGCGTCCCTGCAAGTCCGCATGCTGTGATTACGAGGAAGAAAATAGTAGTTACATCAGTCCATTGTATATTGACAATAGGTAGAGGCACGCATTTAGAGCGGTCTTGAGTGGACGTCTGTTTCTTTGAGCACTCTGTGCAGTTTGGAGACCCCGGAACCGCATTCGCGTAGCCAACGGCACACGGCAGGCACTCCCAGCAACAAGCCACGGTTTGCTTTGTTTAAAACCGACTCGACAGGTTTTACTGCAAACAGACACTGGTATTGTATTGTCCTTGTTGTTCCACCAAATAAGCGATTCATTCACAGCGAGTTTCCCACTCGTTAAACCTCTTCCTCTCCATGAGCCCACGAGGTCAACTGAAAATTGATCAGTGGCTCCGTTGGTTCTAAAATGCACCACATCATAATACGAGTCTGTCGGGCTACCTGTGGACGTGAAATGGACTTTTCCTGTAGTGCCATCAAATGTGACATTAGCTAAGTATCTAGCGAGGTCTTCAGGGCGAAAATTAGGAAATGAGGGGCATCCTTGTTTTACACCGCGTTCATTGCATTTTTGTATGGCTTGTATAGCGTGCGCTAGTGCGTATACGGCATCCATAAGATAAGGCACGTACGAATTGTACGTCTTTTCAACTCCCTTGTCACCAACTCTCATTGAGTCATTACAATGCGTGATATTTGAATTTGGTGTAGCACGTGAGATTGTAGGAGAATTGACGCAGCCATAAACATTCATCCAAAACTCATCCCACCAAAGTTTATCTCTAGTTTCAGCAGCTGTAAGCGCTTTTAAATGCGCTTCGAAGAACGGGTTCTTGAATTTGTGAGGCTGAAGTCCTAGCGAGCCGTTGAGTACTGCGGAATGTTTTTCCAGTGTATCTCTACCGATCGTAGCCACGGCTTCGCTCATTAGGAAGGTCCTGCCTAACAGACCTTGCGCGCTAGCCTCCTCTAGGAATCTCTTGGCCGGCTCGTAGCTACTCCAGAAGACAATCACTTGGATGTTGGACGCACGCTTTAGCTTCTCGATTATTGATTTGACTTTGCCTTCATAACCTGAAAATTAAAATAGATCAACACTTTGGAGACTCATGACCTTTTTTGCGGCCGCGAACTCAAATCTTTAAAAGTCAACTTAGTGGAAAAACTAATACCAGTGAAAGAGCCCTTCTCCTTAGTATCCTTTTAAAGATCTATTACGTTCACAAGTAAATCATTGCCAGGGAAACAATTGTCGCATGTTTTGCAAAAACGGGTGTCATCTGGAAATGAAAGTTTGAAATACAAAGACCTCGGCGCGCTCGTCAGTCAACCGCTGCGTGGATACCCGTAATAATTCTACATCTGTTTACGCTGAAACCAAACCATCGAGTGAGAAGTTCTACCATTAGCAGCATGCTCACGCCAACAAAACATGATTTTCTTAAATAATTTCTTTCCTTTGAGATAAAAAAATCTCCAGAAATCTCGAACTAATTACAATTATAAATATATCCAAAAATCTTTAGCGTCAAGTTTTAATATAATTGCGCGCGCACTGTCCGTGTCGCAAAATTTCAGGGCTGGTTTACAACCGTTTACACACGAACGCAAGCGCAACGATATTCCCTTATCTAGTTTACACTA
Source organism: Scolanthus callimorphus (assembly GCA_033964015.1). Classification (NCBI taxonomy): domain Eukaryota; kingdom Metazoa; phylum Cnidaria; class Anthozoa; order Actiniaria; family Edwardsiidae; genus Scolanthus; species Scolanthus callimorphus. The sequence goes on along the minus strand of CM066916.1, from coordinate 29,706,405 downwards.
GAACGTAAGCGCATACGCAAGCGCAAGGAAATCGAGACGTTGCGTTCCCTTGCGCTTGCATTTAGTGTAAATGAAGCGAATGCAAGCGCAAGCAAACTAATTTATGTTGATTTTAGGCTTGCACTTGCATCTGCGCTTGCATTTGTGTGTAGTGTAGATCAGCCCTTACGACCTGGCCAAAGCGTCTAGTGTTCACGCGCCAACCGTTTACACACAACGAACAATGGCAAGCGTGCGCGCTGAATCTCGATAGGACGCGTGCGCGGAGAAACTAGAGCAGATTTCGTATGACTGTGAAAAGTTTAGTGCCGCGACAAAGTTGTGCCGCGTCTCGACCGTGACCGTGACCGTGACCGTGACCGTGACCGTGACCGTGCCGTGACCGTGCCGCGACTACGCGATTTCATTCCGTATCTAAGCAGGCCAGGTTCCGTGCCACTACCGTCACCGTGCCGCGTCGTGTTGCGGCACTTTTCACAGTCATGCGAAATCTGCTATATTTCGAGCTAGATATCCTCAGGTCTACGATACTCATTTCCATTACATGTAAATAAGTTTCACTTACCCGAGCGGCTAAAATACTCCACAAACGCGATGCAGAATGACTGTCGGTCGTAAGCTTCTCTTTCGAGGGCGCGCACGCCATACCTCCCATACGAGTGATCCACCGCGACTGCCGCCACATATTTCCACCGGAAGTGCTCAATTATGTCCACCATTGCCTTGGCCTGCTGCCCGTCAGGGGGTATGGTGCGGAAGAATTTGCTGTAGTATGGACTGCTGAGCTCTTCGCTTGTCGCGAAGGCACTGATGGTTGCTATGCCAACCACCTAAAGAGATTTGATATTGGGAAGTGGATATTAGGTTTTTGTGACTGATGTAAAACAGCAGTGCCAAAATGAAAATGACACATTGAAATTTGTTAAGATGCCACAGGAAATTTAATTAACTTTATTTAAAGAGAGGGTAGCGCGTATAAATTTGCGGCTTTCTCTCTGCTGTGTATACCGAAACGCGAAGCGCCGAGGTATATATCCACCGCAAAACACCGAACCTGAGCGGGATCGCTGTTTTAGTATACCAAATCAGTAGAATAATATACGGTGGATTAAAAGATTGAAAACGCAGTATCACGCGCAAAAGGAGCCGCCATTTTGATTTTCTCAAAACAGTAAATAGTAAACCACTTTTCCTGCGAGATTGCGCAGAATATCGTCTTGATACTTTGTCGACGAGGGACCCTCAAATTTGGCAAACCACTAAAACTACCCAATGGTACTTTGTTTACTACTTTGAAACAAAATTTGACATGAACTGCTTCGTTTTGGGCAGGAATTATCATTGCGACTTATGAAGCGTGGTTTCACGAGCAGTTTTAATTGAACAGGTGTATATTAAATACGCACACAGAATAAAATTCCAAATATGAAAGACCGCTCTCGAAATGTGTTGACATATGGACAACCAAAAATTTACCCCCATGTAAAAAGTAACTTTATGTGGACCCAATTGAATGCAACCTCCTTAGAAACTGCCTCTCCGTCGCTACAAAACTTGAACTAGTTCTTTCTCAATCCTTAAAAAAATAAATAAAAATTTGTTAAGCCCGGGCTTAAAGGCAGCTACGCGCCTACATATTAACACTGTTCAAGTGATCTATAAGTGAAAAAAGGCTAATTATGTCTTTCAGTTATTTCATACAACCCAATTATTTCCTTCTTTGGCAAATACGGAATCGTTCATCGCCAAAGTGTTTTTAGTCCGGGATGCGAAAAGCTGTTTTTATTACCTACGAAGTTCTTTATTGTAATTCTTTATTACCTTACAAAGTTCTATATTCTAGTTCTTTATTACCTTCTTAAAATAAGGCCTTGTTTAGTTAAAGATAACATCTTGTTCGCATCCCGATAATTAGAAAACCAATAAAGTGCAACAGCAATTTTAACGAAAAATGCCTCATGTAGAGACGGAACTGTAATCTAGTAAGGCGATTTTCAATTTACGCCTTCTCTGTATTCAAAAAACGAAAAGAACTCCAGTCATCTAACCTCTTCGAAAATTTACAAAACTAATTACGATATCTTGACATTTACATATAAAAAATGTAATTTGCATTTCAAAAGTTTTCACACCTTCTTTCCTAAAAAGTCCCTATCGACCGTACGTTATTTCAAACACACAATTTATTCATTTGTATTTTTTTTAAACTTGATTGGAGAAATCATCTTTAAATGGCCGGTTATTAATTAGTTCTTTTAACTGCAATAGGGCGGGAGAGACAATTTTCTGTTGGATATGTTTTTATTTGATGTGACATGATAATTGTGTCGAAAAATCCAATTAAAGTGTTACAGGAACAGAGACTAATTTTCTTTCTTGAATGCTTCCTTAATTCCTTCCCTTTCTCCTTTACGAAAGTATATATTAAAAATTTTATTATGAATACCTGCACCTTTTTTTTAATAAGAACCGCGTTTTCTGTAACAATGTCTAAGCTGCGATTTGCCGAAAAATGTTCCCATATTTTTACTGTAAAAATTAATTTGTTTTTACCCCTTTTATCTCAGGCTGAAGTAGATAACTTAACGTTGTTATTTAAAAAAAATAAATAAAGGGGCTTCTCCTCATCATGGGGGAACTCAAAGCGGTCGAAAGTACAGACTGCATTAGAAATTGCGCAAATAGCTTCCGCGCAGCTTACAATCACGAGGGCTGTTTTTTACATTATATATGTCTCCGAGAGCCAGGCCATTGAACACATAGAAGGGAAGGTAGACGGGACCTCAGTTCATTGTCTCATGGTCCGAAAGACTAAAAAGCCCCTGCATGGCTTAACTAGGACACATATAGCGCGCAACATTGTAGCTGGGGCACAAGTTTCCTTCATGTTTCCCAATTGAGCCATGCGCGCGACACATTTTGTAGCCAGGACACAATGTTAATGTTTCTTCGCCATGTATGTGTTTATATAGCGCTTTTTTAATTTCATAGGCTCTAGGCGCTTTACAAATTGTGCGGACTGCAGTTTTTACAGCAGTAGTTTACAATCATGAGTGGGATTACATATCATACATTGTTTTGTAATGCAATGGAGTTCTGTCACTGAGAAAGCCCAGCGGTTCTTTAACGTCCCTCGTGCTCAGTTTTGGTTTAGTGTATTGAGAGACGGGACCTCGGTTTATCGTCTCATCCGAAAGAACAGGAAACATGAATAATTTTGTGTTTTTAAGACACGCGCGCGATGTTTCCTAGTTTAATAGCCACTCGGGGAAACATGCAGGACATAAATGCTGCGCTCAACATGCGTCCTAGTTTAGTCGTAGCTTTAGGGAACACAGTAGAACTAAGTTTAGCCCACAGGAAACCATTTTCTACATTACCTGAAGAAGGCTAGAAACAAGACTTGTACTACTTGAGTCTTCGGTTCCAATCACAGCAACAACTCGAGCTGTAAGGTTCTCTCTTGTCTCTCCGCCAGTTTTTCCAAACCAACCAAGCTCCTCCAGTTCATTATTGTAGTTATTTATTACAATCTCATGTGCTCTTCTCACTGCAATAGATGGCAAGTCGCAATAATCCCACAAATCGATCCCCAAGGATACATTTGGCAAAAGACTGGAATCATTGTTGATTCGAGACAGCGCGTAAGAAAGCGCTTCGACGTAGCCAAGACCAAAAGCATAGAACTCTCCACAGCTATCCTTTTCGGTTTTCACATGTATAGGAAAGAGAGCTCCAATTGTAATATTCCCGGGACGATAAAGCCGCTTTTGCGAGTTTCCAACTGAGACAATGATCCCCACAACTAGCGAGAAAGTCAACCGCATTTTTATACCTTTTCGCCAGTTTTCAGGTAAGCTTTTTTTTTTCTCCTGTTATTTAATTTCCACAGTGTTTGCTCTAAACTTGCCAAGAAAACCTGTCCTGTCGGAAGTCACCAGAAATAACACCTCGACTACCATTCTCAATGAGCGACGGTGATTGGTTTTCGTTGCGGGCAATCAAAATATATCAGCACCGCAATTAGGGTACAATAACGGCTGTGTTTTTTTTCCTTCGCATTTCATTTGTTATTTTTTTGGGCGTTTCTCTGTATTTTTTTGTCATCCAAAATGGTATTTGCTCCATATAAAACTCAGCAAATTCAACATGGCTTGTTCTTGTTGCTCTTCGCCGCAAGGTGGCAATGTCAACACAGTATTTTGCTAAACGTTTACTTTGTGCAGGTCTAATTAGCACGTAAATGAAAGAAAACGAGAGCTTATATAAATCCTGTCTGTTTTTCATGAATGACAAATATTCGCCAGATGGGTTTTTAAAGATGTTCTTAAAAATGATAAGCGAAGAGAGCAAGAGTTAAGTTAATGACAGAACTTGTGCAAAATACAGTGAAAAATACTTGTCTCAATACAGTACGCTACGTAAAACCCTGATGATGGCTTTTATAATAAAGCCGAAAATATGGCAAAAACAAAATTGTTGTATTTTTAATTGTGTGTTTTCAATGTAAACCAAATTAGCCGAGAGAGATGCATAATCGGGGCATATAAGTTTGTGACGCAGTGTTTACCTCATGAACAAACACAGGTCCAATGATGAAAAACTGACTTTTTTAATTCAAGAACACAAAGTTACCTATTCCAGAAAAGCCTTTTAAACGTGAAATGCATTCAAATTCATTAGCGATATAGTAGCAGTTATAATTAAGGTCAATATCTGTGACAATTGTATTTCATGAAACTATAGTGTTCGATAAAGCGAGCTATCGGCTATCGTTTTCAATTACCAAAATATGCTTTGAAAAAAATGTCGAAACGTTTTAATGAAGAGTTTGCAAATATTTAATTTATAGCGGAACTCCCCGCGCCGAAGCCGCGGAGTGGAGCCCCATACGTATCATTCAACGTAGCATGAGAAAGCAACCCATCCAAGCCAAAACGGAATGTTCAGCGGTTTACGAAAACATCGCAGGCTCTTATTTACGCATGCGCACTTGCGTTAGTGTCGACACGTCTACACAGCCAATCACAGTCCGTCTTGGATCACTGAGCGCGTGCTTCGTTCTCCACATCCAACACAGTGCCGCATAGTTCGGTTTGGACTCCAAACCACAAAAACTTGTTGCATTTCGACGCCAACTCCCCCCAAAATACACTGATAATAAAAAAATTGATCTGGATTCTTTAAAAAAGTTAACAGTTAGAGATGCAAGGAGACAAAAAGGACTGAACTAAATAGCGAAATGATAAAATATTTGTCAACTCTCTGTTGCTGGTGTAGCCCGCGATGGAAGAGAGAATCTAATTTTTTAAACTCAATCAATTAATCGGGGTCATTTACAAGCGTAAAATTCCAGGTTGGGTAACCATAAATTACAGGGTGATCATTTCAAAATTCACTGAAATTCCAGGCTGGGTATCCCAAGCTGGGCTCCTCAAAAGGGATACATTTGTTATAAGAATAAATCATGATTGGAGTTCCGCATTTAGGCATTGCCTAAATCCATATATTACCAGCGTTGTGTTAATTAGAAGGGCAAATTCAAGGATTGTTATTGGAAGCTTATTTTTGATGAAGCGTTAAACGCCGAATATTATTAATAGTGAGGATTCAAGACATTCATTTCTAGACCAAACCAAAGAGGTGTTTATCTCGCCTGGCGATTAGCGGGGGCGTCCTTCCCTATTATGTATTTATTTGGGATATTCCAGGGAACTATCAACATATCGCTTTTTGGCTTTTTGGCGCGACCCCAGAAAGGTGCGCAACCCCCCGCGACGAACGGCGCTTAACGCCATCGTCGCGGCTTCGGCGCTTCTCTGGCGTCCGTCAGGGGTTCGCACGCTTCTATTCAAACCAACGCAGCGCTCTTACGCCGGCCAAACTTTTTTCGCGCAGAGAATTTTCAAAATATGGTTTTCTGTTCCGCTAGTTTAAACCATCTGGGTTTAAACTCATGGAATGTTTCTAAGTTTCGTTTGAAAATTATTGTGAAAAACCTGGTTTTGAAGCCTAGTTAGTCCTTATTAGTTCAAAAAAAATCTCAAAGCCTGCGTGAAATCACCCAGAGCTGTTCACTCGTTTGATTGACGGAAGCCAAAACCGCGGTTTGTTGGTTGGCGTAGAGCTCGCAGAATTATGAAAATCGCAGTAACTGGCAGAACAGAAAAAATAATCCCAAGACCCAAAGCAACGATTTAAAAATGCGCAGCATAATAATAATAATGACTTTGTTAAAATATCTAAAACAAAAACAAAACAAAAATGGAAACTAAAGACAGGGAATTGTTTATTGTTTACTTCTGTTCTCTCTGCTTTTTCGGACCTCTCGGAGAATAGTTCAGTTTTCTTCTGTAACGCTCCCGCCTTTCCAAAAAATGCGAAGTAAAATTTGTATCCTGAAGACGTCTTTGCAATGTTTTCGTTTTGACTTCATAGTCTTCCAGTACATTATGTAGTTTTATCCGTTTATCGTCTTCTTCTTTGAGTTTTGCTTCCATTTCGCTTCTCTTTAGTGTAACCTCTTTTAATTCCTTTTCAACTTCTGAATAACGAGAGGAAAGTATTTCGCACTCTTTTTGAATCTTCGCCTTCCTACTTTCCAGCTCAGCAGTAATTTTGCTCAGCATTTCGCGTTCTGGTTCCAGCTCGTTTTGCTTCTTTGCCATTTGCTCTTTCACCTTCGCTTTGAAACCATCTATTTCATGTTGGCTTATTTCTCTTGCAGTTTGCTTTATTTTCTTCATTTCTTGAAGGCGAAAGCAAATTAGGCAACACGCGTTATCGTGTTCTTCCACAGTCGATTTCAAAATCGTTTTCAACTCTGAAACTTCTTGTTCTGCATTTCCGAGCTCTGCTTTTATCTTGGCTAAATCCTCCGCGATGAGTTTTTCGCCTTTTACTGTATTAAACTTATTTGTAAGAACTGCTATATTTTCTTCTCGGCAGAACTTCCCAACGTCCGCTAAATCTTCCAGCAGCTTGCCAAGTTCTTGTGTAAGCCACGTAACAAACTGCTGGCAGCATTCCCTTTGAGTCAAGAAGTCGTTTAAAAGTTCCAGTTTCACCTTACCTCTTTCAGCAAGGTCGACGATTCCTTTTTGAGCAAACTTGGTGAGTCGTTTGCATTCATCAAGAGAAATATCAGCGCTACTTTTGAAATCATGTCCATCAAATTGTTTTCCTTGCAACTGGGGCCGTAATTTGCTCGTGGCAATTTTTAGTCCCTCAAGTTCAACAGCGCAATCTTTGATGTTTTTCAGTTGCACCACTCTCAATTCAAGAACGTTTTTGAGCTCTTGGGACATTTGCTGAGTAACTTTGGCCATTTTTAAACGCAGCAGTGTGTAGATGAAAACCAAATGCTTCCTTGCCAAGTTTTTGCAATCTTTTGCATCTTTGTTGCTTGGTAACCCGAGATTTCCTTTATGACCGTTACGCACGCGCGTGGTTTCTATTGCGCGCGGCGAACTCCAAGAACCATTTTCTTTTCTGTAACATTCTCGTCCCGCCCCCTCGCTCCTCTGACCACGCTGGGGAGGCTCCAGTGACAGCCACTCACGCATGCGTATCTAAAGTGACGCTTTTTACGCCTTTAAATTAGTTGTAGAGTAAATAGAATTAAAAGGCATAGATTGAAAACTAATAGCAAACGAATTTTAGCGCTTTTTATAACAATGACATGCATCTCGAGATCATTCTCGTACCCAAAGCTCCCCGGTTCGTCGCCTCGCGGGGGAGGCTCTGATGGCGACCATTTGAGGGCCTTCGCTGATTGGCTGATTTTTAACGTTGGGGGCATGCACAGAAAGGTGTTTCTCAACTGCTCTGTATTAAATCTCGCGCAAGCGCCAACGGCTGTCACCAGAGCCTCCCCGCGAGGAGACGAGCCGGAGAACTCTGGGTTCGAGAATGGAGCGAGATGAGCCTGTTTTTTTTACGCATGTGCGGCGTCTTAGCCAATCAGCTAAGGCTCTCCAATGGCTGTCACCAGAGCCTCCCCCGCGACTGGTGAAGTGAGCCGGGTAGCTCTGGGTACGGGAATGTATTATATAGTAATTGTGTAATTGTGATTCTGCAGTTTTCTCGTAAAGGCTTTGGAAAGGGGGGGGGGGGGGTTACGGATTTTAATTGCGAAAGCCGGCGGCTGCAGATGTTTCTCATTTGCTACCTTCCCTTACATATAATTTGTACACGGTCTGTACATAGCTGGTAAAAGTAAAATAGCAGATAAAATAAACGCTGAAACATAAACGTTTTAGGATGTCTAATACCGCAGTAAAATAAACATCCAGTGGTGTACCAGAGCATGCGCAGCACTGCCAGTGCAGCGAGGACTGGGTGCAACTCCCAGCTGGGTGATTCTGTGGTTGCAGGGAGTAAGATACAGCGAAACTTAAAGGGAGATAGTCAAGAGGAAACGAGAAGATATCAAAATTAGAGATACTGGTTTGTTTTTCATGTGCTTGTTTCAAAAGCCTCGTAAATTAACATTTTGTAAATAAATAAGTACATTTTGAAGCTCAGTCAAAAGGAACTTGTACTGAATTACAGGGACGCTGTTCAACGTGCGCAAGAGGACGCGCAGACAAAAGGCAATCAACATTCTCGTGACCTCGCGGGGGAGGTTCTGGTGACAGTCATTGACGCATGCGCGAGATTTGATACAGAGCCGCTGAGAGAAACAGCTTCTTGCGCATGCTCGAACATCAAAAATCAGCCAATCAGTGAAGGTCCTCAAATGGATGTCACAAGAGCCTCCTCTGCGGTCATGGCTAAAAGGGATAACTCAGAAGGACCTGATTAATAATTCATAGGACAAACAATAGAACGAAGCTACAGTGCATAACATGGCATATGTAGCTTCGTTCTACCGTGAAGCCTATGAATTATTAATCAGGTCCTTCTGAGTCATCCCTTTTAGCCATGACCCTCCTCTGCGAGGTGACGAGCCGGGGAGCTCTGGGTACGAGATAGGGCAATCAATAGATTGAAATCCAAAGAACAGCAATAGAGCAACTTTATTTTGTGACGCAAATAAATACATTTTGAAGCTCTATACTCGCCCCTCTCGCAGTCAAAAGGAACTTGTACTGAATAACAGGGACGCTGCCCAACGTGCGCAGACAAATAATACATTGAGATCCAAAGAACAGACAATAGACCTCCTCGGCTTGGGCGTAATGTTTTCCCATTTCAGATCACGTGGCATTCATTTGATTAATCTTTCTTTGTTTAATTGGAATGCTTCCATATTCATATATCCATCGGTGCGTAGCAAAAGAAGAAAGAAAGAGTACTCATGGGAATGCCACGTGATCTGAAATGGGAAAACATTACGCCCAAACCGAGGAGGTCTATAGAGCGACTTTTGTGACGCAAATATTCATTATATCTCGTTACGTAAGGCGCTTTAAAGCGAATTCCTCACATGTCTTAGTGACACAGCCATAGGCTTGTGCAGGTCTATTAGTTCGAAGGGAGAAATACGTATGTCTTATTTTCTCCTTTTCGATCAAAACTACCAATCCAGTAACAATTTGAACTTGGAAGTCAGCAAACGTTTGCGAAAAGGAAATTTAGAGTGTCAGGAAACAAACATTTGCGATGCGTGCAGACGAAAGATAGTACGATGATGGTATAGATTAAAGAACCGTTTTCGAGCAACTCATCTGAAACTCAAGAGACGCATCTGAGTGGTTTTAGTTAAGAACGCGCAGTCCGTCAGCTTAGACCTCGTCCACACTACACCGTTTTGAAATGAAAACGGATACTTTTTGCTCCGTTTTCAAGAATTTTAGAAAACGCGTAAAATAAAAAAGGTTTAAGCCAAACTGTCGTGCAGGCAAACTATTATTTCTTGTGTAAATCTGATATGATTTAGTTAAGATTTGGTAAAGTAATAGCGGTGTGAATATTTTCACAAGAGACAATGAGTGAGAGGTTTAACCGACCTGATGAGACCTCATTAACGGAAACTCCATATAAAAAATATTCATAAATTCGAAACGCGCTAAAATCAAAACGAAATCTCACAATAGTTATCTGAAATACAATGTCTGACGTGCAGCAGTGGTTTGAAATTATTTTCTTTTTACTTTGCGCATTTTGGAGCGATTCAAAAATTTCTAACGCGGGGCGGAAAAATCAAGTATCTCAGTTTTATAAGTATCAAAACAAATCTTACATAACTAAAAAGTGTATCAAAAGTTTGACGCAATATCTAAATATAGGCTTGATCAGATGGTTTTTGACCGAATTACGGTGGTTTGAATTTTTTAGGGAACTCTACTAAAATTCCGCCAGAAGTGTCAGGCATTCCTGGCGAAATGAATGTTTATTCTAAGTTTTTAAAAGATTTCCAATAATCGAATATTCTTTTGTACCACACTTGTGACGTCAAAATGACTTTATTCTGATGTTGATCGGATATCAACACTGACGAGATACAAGTTGAAAAAGTTAGAAGAACGCATAGACTTCAAGACATTTTGCCAGGAACGCCTGACACTCCTTGCTCAATTTTAGTCGAGTTCCTCAAAGGTTTCAAACCACTGTAATTCCGTCAATAATGATTCAATCAAGCCTATGTTTAGGTATTTTGTCAAAAGTTTCATGCTCTTTGTTAAGATATAAGTTTTGTTTTGATACTTATAAATTGACAGACTTGATTTTAGTGGCTCCAAAAGCCAGAAAATGCTGGATTTTAGAAAACGCGTAAAATAAAAAAGGTTTAAGTCAAACTGTCGTCCAGGCAAAGCACTATTTGATGTGATTTAGTTAAGATTTGATAAAGTTATCGCTGTGAGAACATTTTCACAAGAGACAATGAGTGAGTGGTTTAGCAGACCTGATGAGACCTCATTAACGAAAACTCCATATAAAAAATATTCATAAATTCGAAACGCGCTAAAATCAAAACGAAATCTCACTAGATATATTTAAGATACAATGTCAGACTTGCGGCAGTGGTTTGAAATTATTTTCGTTTAATTTTGCAAACTTTGGAGCGATTCAAAAATTTCTAACGCGAGGGCGCCTGACACTTCTGGCGGAATTTTAGTAGAGTTCCCTAAAAAATTCAAGCCACCGTAATTCGGCAAAAAACCATCTGATCAAGCCTATATTTAGATATTGCGTCTAACTTTTGATACACTTTTTAGTTATGTAAGATTTCTTTTGATACTTATAAAACTGAGATACTTGATTTTTCGGCCCCGCGTTAGAAATTTTTGAATCGCGCCAAAATGCGCAAAGTAAAAAGAAAATAATTTCAAACCACTTCCGCAAGTCTGACATTGTATCGCGATTCACCCTGCCACTCTGTGTTGTGAGCCGTCAATATTTTGTGGTATTGACGGCTCAAAAAGAGCTAGCAAAATTCAACTTTTTTCGCACGAATTTATGTTTCATAGATGGAAAAATGTAAACAGAAAATGCTCGAGCTCGTGCGAAAAGCCCATGTGATTGCGTGAGATCGTGCGTAAATGTAATGAGAATTGAAATTTCAATCGACAATAAATAGCACTATTTCTTGCCATTTCCTCCAGAAAATCTTCAAGAATCGCGATACAATATTAATTACGATTTTGAGACGGCAATTCCACAAAATATTGACGGCGTTGGAAGAAAATATTTTCACGTATTGGGCTCCGTCGCTGCGCGACTCCGCCCAATACGTGAACATATTTTCTCCCAACTAGCCGTCAATATTTTGTGGAATTGCCGTCTCAAAATCGTAATTAGTATATAGTATCTTAAATATATCTAGTGAGATTTCGTTTTGATTTTAACGCGTTTCGAATTTATGAATATTTTTTATATGGAGTTTCCGTTAAAGAGGTCTTACCAGGTCTGCTAAACCTCTCACTCATTGTATCTTGTGAAAATATTCACACCGCTATAACTTTATCGAATCTTAACTAAATCATATCAGATTTACACAAGAAATAATGCTTTGCCTGAACGACAGTTTGACTTAAACCTTTTTTATTTTACGCGTTTTCTAAAATTCATCATTTTCCGGCTTTTGGAGCCACTAAAATCAAGTCTGTCAATTTTATAAGTATCAAAAGAAAACTTATATCTTAACAAAGAGCATGAAACTTTTGACAAAATACCTAAACATAGGCTTGATCGAATAATTATTGACCGAATTACAGTGGTTTGAAACCTTAGGGGAACTCGACTAAAATTCAGCCAGGAGTGTCAGGCAAAATGTCTTGAAGTCTATGCGTTCTTCTAACTTTTTCAACTTGTATCTCGGTCAGTGTTGATATCCTATCAACACCAGAATTAAGTCATTTTGACGTCTCAAGCGTGGTACAGAAGAATATTCCATTATTGGAAATGTTTTAAACCATGCTTCAATTGACCATGAATTCGGCGAGAAAAAAAAACTAAGAATAAGCATTTCATTTCGCCAGGAATGCCTGACACTTCTGGCGGAATTTTAGTAGAGTTCCCTAAAAATTTCAAACCACCGTAATTCGGTCAATAACCATCTGATCAAGCCTATATTTAGATATTGTGTTAAATTTTCGATACTCTTTTTAATTATGTAAGATTTGTTTTGATACTTATAAAATTGAGATACTTGATTTTTCGACCCCGCGTTAGAAATTTTTGAATCGCTCCAGAATGCGCAAAGTAAAAAGAAAATAATTTCAAACCACTGCCGCAAGTCGGACATTGTATTTAAGATAAATCTAGTGAGATTTCGTTTTGATTTTAGCGCGTTTCGAATTTATGAATATCTTTTATATGGAGTTTCCGTTAATGAGGTCTCACCAGGTCTACTAAACCTCTCACTCATTGTTTCTTGTGAAAAGATTCACACAGCTATAACTTTATCAAACCTTTACTAAATGATATCAGATTTACACAACAAATAATGCTTTACCTGCACGACAGTTTGGCGTAAACCTTTTTTTATTTTACGCGTTTTTTGAAATTCAGCATTTTCCGGCTTTTGGGGCAAAAAATCAAGTTTGTCAATTTTATAAGTATCAAACCAAAACTTATATCTTAACAAAGAGCATGAAACTTTTGACAAAATACTCAAACATAGGCTTGATCGAATCGGTATTGACGGATTTACAGTGGTTTGAAACCTTAGAGGAACTCGACTAAAATTGAGCCAGGAGTGTCCACAGTGTCAGGCGTTCCTGTCAAAATGTCTTGAAGTCTATGCGTTCTTCTAACTTTTTCAACTTGTATCTCGGTCAGTGTTGATGTCAGATCAACGCGAGAATTAAGTCACTTTGACGTCTCAAGCGTGGTACAAAAGAATATTCGATTATTTGAAATGTTTTAAGCCATGTTTCAATTTATCATGAATTCGGCGAGAAAAAATCTAAGAATAAACATTTCATTTCGCCAGGAATGCCTGACACTTCTAGCGGAATTTTTGTCGAGTTCCCTAAAAATTTCAAACCACCATAATTCGGTCAATAACCATCTGATCAAGCCTATATTTAGATATTGTGTTAAATTTTCGATACTCTTTTTAATTATGTAAGATTTGTTTTGATACTTATAAAATTGAGATACTTGATTTTTCGGCCCCGCGTTAGAAATTTTTGAATCGCTCCAAAATGCGCAAAGTAAAAAGAAAATAATTTCAAACCACTGCTGCAAGTCAGACATTGTATCTTAAATAAATCTAGTGAGATTTCGTTTTGATTTTAGAGCGTTTTGAATTTATGAATATTTTTTATATGGAGTTTCCGTTAATGAGGTCTCATCAGGTCTGCTAAACCTCTCACTCATTGTCTCTTGTGAAAATATTCTCACATAACTTTATCAAATCTTAACTAAATCATACAAGTTTACGCAAGAAATAATGCTTTGCCTGCACGACAGTTTGACCTAAACGAGAAATAAATCTCACTTTGAATAATGGGAAATTTCCCGGTCTCTCGCTATAACCTCCCTACCCTAACTCACTCTTCCTGGTCACTTATCTTATCTGAGGGCTTTTTCTAAGGCACTTTATTATGCGTTATGGAGTTACATGTAAACTGTAGTACTGTGCGCTGTAGAGAGCGCTGGTATGATCTTCAATAGTTGTAAAAAAAAAATCGCGCTTCTATTGTCTGTTTTTTGGATCTCAATCTATTCATTGCCTTAATTTGTCTCAGCGCGTCCTCTTGCGCACGTTGAGCATCGTCCCTGTAATTCAGTACAAGTTTCTTTTGCCTGCGCATAGTTAATGGAGTGGAATGGTTGGGAAGCCCGGCAAACTTCAAAGGGTCAACACAATAGCGTGGGCTGGATGTTGAAAGGGGCTATCACGTGATATTGACCCTGCACAATCTTTTGTTTCAGCCTAATCAGAAACATACAAGTTATATGTTTCTGGCCTAATCTAATATGTATGTCTGGTTGTACACTGAATGTTAGTTGCTGGATTTTGGTACTTATGTACCGTGACCCTGCACAAACAAAAAGATTCCTCTGAAAAAGTGAACAAAGACATAGTACAAAAAAAGGGTGTCAGGTTTCCTAACCATTCTCCTCTATAAACTATGGCCTGCGAGAGGGGTAGACTAGACGAAATATCAGAAATTTGCAATATTTAAGGCGCATGAGGCATTTTTTAGTAAAAGCTGGCAACAAGAGTTTTCTTATGTAATTTTTCACGCTGAATCCGAATTTTCTTGTTGCCATCCCTGATTTTGCATTTTAATGGGTGAAAATGACGTCATCATGATTGACAGCTGTTCGCGAACCCCTTAAAATAGTTTTGTCGCTATATTTCAAATTCGAACGAATATTTAACTTGAACAGGATAGTTTAGAATGTTCTACACGAAAAATTGTCGTATTATTCGGATATGGCGCTGCTGTGATATTCAAAATGGCGGATCCAAGATGGCCGCCATATCGTCAAATTGACTTTTAGAAACTATCAGTCTGGTAGTCAAAAAAGACATGGAAATAAATACCTGACAATGAATTCAAGGTATCACAGTATGAAATGCAGTGCTGCTGGTCAAATGAAGCCATATTAAATATATAAAAGGCAAATCAATATGAAAAGGTGAATCAGATTCACCGCCGCTTGATTTTACGATCTAAACGATATCACCATTTTTCGATAATCATCCTCAGTCCCGGCAACAAAACTGTGCCTTTGAAGTCCTTATATCAAAAGCTCGTTCAAAACGATCATGCAATCTGCTGCCCCCGTGGCATAATCGAAAAATAGCGGAAACCTCAGGACCAGCAGAAAACCTCAAAAGGAAACTTCAGACAAGAAAGGGGTTGGAATAGGAAAGGGCTTTCAAGCATAGAGAGGAAAGCTACTCCGAGGAGAAATTAAAGTCTCACATTCGCTACTTTTGCTTATAAGTTCAAAGTTGCTACCAACTTGAAAGCCCTTTCCTATAAAAAAAATCGGAAAAGGCTGGAGCAACGCCTAAATTGCCATAGAATGATTTCCACCTTTATCCCTGCTTTTCTTATAATTATTATTCCTGTGTGTGTAAGAGGAATATTCTGCATGCATTTAAAACAATAGTCGTAGATGTATTTGACTCAGTGATAGGCTTTGGAATCAATATTCATAGTGAGAACTTTTACAGTAGGGACGACTAACTTGCTATAATTTCGTGGATTGCGCTTCCTACCTAAATTCACTAACAACAATCATATATTTGCCTATATATTATTCTCTTTCCACCATAATCGTCAGTTGCTACTTTTTATGTATTGCAGAATCGTTTAAGTTTTTGTCTTTTATTTTTTTTAAGTTTAGCCTTTGAACGTGATGGCCTCAAACAATCAACAGATATCCAAAATGGCGGCACGGAGGCCATCTTGGATCCGCCATTTTGAATGACGTTCTACGCCCATCAATCACCCTATCCCATAATATAGATACATTTTTTTGAATATCACACTGCCACTTATACATTTGAATTTCACTGGCCGTTAAAATTTGAAAAGAAAAATCGGCGAAAAATTCATTGTAGAGGTTTGTGTGACAGCTGTCAATCATGACGTCATTTCACCTTTTAAAATGCAAAATCTGCGTTGGCAACAAAAAAATTCGGATTCAGCGTAAAATTTCGCATAAGATGGCACTTGTTGCCAGCTTTTACTAAAAAATGCCTCATGAAGTACGATTTTCCGAAAGTTCGTCTAGTCTAGGGTGAGTATAGAGCTTCAAAATGTATTCATTCATTATTTACAAAATGTTCATTTGCGAGGCTTTTGGCCTAATGAAACAGGAATTTGAAAAACAAACCGGTATCTCCTCTTTTTCTCCTTGCCTATCTCCCTTTAGGTTTCGCTGAATCTTACTACAACCACAGAATCACCCAGCTGGGAGTTGCACCCAGTCCTCGCTGCACTGGCAGTGCTGCGCATGCTCTGGTACACCACTGGATGTTTATTTTACTGCGGCGTTGTCTTTCTACGCAATTAGACATCCTAACACGTATATGTTTCTGCGCATTTTATCTGCTATTTTACTTTTTACCAGCTATGTACAGACCGTGTAAAATTTATGGAAGGGAAGGTAGCAAATGAGAAATAACTGCAGCCGAATACAATTTAAGATAAAAAAAAATCACCAAATGTTATTGCCGCTTTGCCTCGCAGAATACTTTAAACTGCATTTCCTTTCTGTCTCATCCTACTACATGATTTGTTCAGATGGCTTGATTGACGCCATTTCGCGTGTTTTCAAAAGTGCAGCGTATAAAACGACGAAATGTCCAGTTTCGAATTCTCTCATGCTCAATCGCTGGATAGGGATCAAAATTAACGGCGCACTAAAACAGTAGGCGCCTTAATTTGATACCGAAAAAATTACGAACCGACGAGGACTTATGAAGTTGGAATTGGGACAAAATTCGCAACTATTTCGGCTTCAAATTGAGCCTCCTACTGTATTTATGCACCGTTAATGCCTATATTAATAAGTGGTAGAATAGATCTCGAGAAAATAAAAACCGTACTCTTAGTCGCAATTTTTTTTTCTCGGCCAAAGGGCCTGAGACGAAATTTAAAAACCACAGACAGCCCACTGCAGATACATGATCCTGCGCGAGAAAACTAGATAGATAGATAGATAGATAAACTTTATTTACACACGTGCAATTCATCAGCTAATATTAAAAATATATAACTACATATAACTATATAACAATAAACTACTACTACTAACTACTAATAACTATAGAATATTAATTAAATAATTATAAAAACTCCTATAATTAAAATAAAGAGCTGCTTTCCGTGAATGCCGTGTATACTGCGCGTTTGAAAGACCCGAGTGACTCTGAGCATCTTGCTTCACGCGGAAGGCTATTCCACAGTGTGGCGCCGGTATAAGTGAAGCTGTTTTTTAGATAGTTAGTTCTTGGTTTTGGAACATTAAGTTTATTCTCAGAGTCCTCAGGTCGTAGCTTGTTGATTTCATAGAAAATTTTGAAGCCAAATAACTTGGAGCAAGCCCATGGAGACATTTAAAAACCATAGTGGCCTTTTGTAAATTTCGCTGGCAATCGAGAGACTTCCAACTTAAAGCCTCAAGCAATTGGCCAGCATCAGCGTCATAATCTGAAAATGTCACCACACGGCTTGCTCGGTTTTGCAATTTTTGAAGCTTGTCTTGTAGGGTTACCCCACAGCTTCCCCAAACAGTACAACAGTAGTCGAAATGAGGCTGTATCAAGGCTTGATAAATGTGTTTTAAGGTCGCCTGAGGCACCAGGTGCCTTATACGTTTTATGGCCCCGATGCCGGAAGCGATCTTTTTTGTGATATTTTCAATGTGACATTTCCAGTTAAGTTTATCATCAATTGTCACACCCAGCGATTTTGTAGTTTCAACCTGTTTGACGTGCGTACCGTCTATTGTGACTGTTGGTGAAGCCGTAAGAGTATTCAGTCTTTGGCTGGATCCTATTAACATGAACTCCGTTTTCGTCATATTTAGGGTTAGTTTATTTGCATTAAGCCACGCATGCACATTCAACAGGTCCTCGTTAAGACAAGACTCGATGCTGGTAGCATCGCTGCCTGCGTACGTGAGATGCGTATCATCGGCATACATCCTCGGTTTACAATTTGACAAACAGTTTGGAAGGTCGTTGATGTAAAGTAAGAATAGGAGAGGACCGAGTATGGTTCCTTGAGGGACTCCACAGGCCATTATACGTCTCTCAGATAAGGACCCATTGACAGAGCATTGCTGTGTTCGGTTATCTAAATATGACTGAAACAGTTTCGATGAATTCCAGATACGCCATAGTGCTCTAACTTGGCTAGGAGAATATTGTGGTCAACGGTGTCGAAAGCCTTTTTTAGATCGAGAAAGATTACTGCATTGATTTTTCCAACATCTATATTATATGCCCAGGAGTCAGTTGCCTCAAGCAAAGCCGTGACTGTGGAATGAACTGTGCGAAATCCTGATTGATTTTCACAGAGTATATCGTGCTCCTCTAAATAGGCATATAATTGTTCGTAAATGATTCTTTCGAAAACCTTGACCACAACTGGGATAATCGAGATCGGACGATAATTATTTACGTCGTCTCGACTACCTTGCTTGAATAGTGGTGTAATTCTAGCGGATTTCCATTCATCTGGGAAAATGCCCTGAATGATAGATTGGTTAAATAGAGCACTTAAACTGAATCACAATGGGGAGTTTGCAGGTGTTGCGTGACATTTTTAATCTTGATCCTAATAAAATGAAAATACCATATTTGAAAAGAGCTTGCCGGAACTAGAAAAAGCCGAAAAATTGAGTTGATTTGGGTAGATATTAGCAAAGTTATTGGCGCCCGAAGAAGGCTGTATCTCTATACGTTTAATGTTGTGGTGGGCAACTGTTGCCCACCACACTATTAAACCTATAGGAAAATGACCAACTTCTGACGCTCATAACTTCTTTGTTATTTATCGAAACCACCTCAAATTTTAGGATTTCACATATTTTGCTAGGATCAAAATTCAAAATGTCACGCAACACCTGCAAACACCCCATTACAGTCGGGTAATTAAGACGGGTCAGGCGTGATCCTCTAGAGTCGATACTACTATTTGCGTCCATCCATGAAGCGTGACGATGTTTTCGCGTTAGTTTACGTTTGAAACGTGCACTTTGTCGAGAATTGCAACGTTTCTCGCTCGCTGATTGGTTGCAGTTTTGACCGTTATTTTTCAGCCAATCAGAGAGCGAGAAACGGGACTCGTTTTCGACAAAACGTGTACGTCGTTTGAAAAGTAAACCTTCATGAAAAAATCATCACACTCCATGGATGGACGCAAGTTGTACTAAATTTGATTCATAATTCAATGCATTATCTAATTCAGAATCACGATCCAGAGCACTATGAGAGCGTAAATGAACCCTGGTCTGGGTCTTTTTGCGCGCGAAGAGGTGCGGGGGTGCTATAAGTTTTTCAAAATAAGATGGCTGGTCGCTCGGCTGGTGCCTCCAAGCAAAATATTTTTACCCTAAAAAGATATCCATCAAGAAATTTCCGTCTTTGTTTAAGGGTTAAAGGGATCCTTTGGCAAAATTGTCGTCATTTCGTAAATGTAATGTAAAAATGCTTTTAAGGTAAGTACATGTATTATATATCATTTTAAAGCTTTTGAAGATTAAAAAACAAATAAAACATTTTTAATAACTATTGATAAATAATTAATAAAATCAATAATTATTTGTCAAAAACTGATTTTCTCGTTTGTTTCTGACAAATAATTATTGATTTTATTATTTATTAATAGTTATTAAACTCTCTTGCAAACTATGGAACTCTCTACCTATTTTTAGCCGAGGGCCACAAGTTTATTAGTGTATGTTCACTATTCCGTGTTTTACCCTCTTTAAATAAAGTATTTATGATTATTATAAACAATTTTTTTTGCTCTTCAAAAGCTTTAAAAAAATTGTATCGTGTCTAAATAAATGTATTATTATTATTATTATTATTAAAATGATATATAACACATGTATGTACTTTAAAAGCAGACGAAATGACAACACCTTTGCCAAAGGATCCCTTTAAACCTTTCCCATACCTTAAAATGCTGCCTTTAATGTTGTCTAATTTATCGCGTTGTCAAGTAGTTTCTCTCTTTCTTACAAGGTTTTTTAAAGCACCATCATGAGACAAAACAATTGACACACCTTTCGGCCCTAACAGATACCAATCTCCCTTACATTTTATTGCAGATCAAGATCACCCCTAAAAGAGACCAACTAGCCCATGATTTTAACCCTTAAAAAATACGAGTCCCCTCCCCCCGGGAATGCAGTAACCACAATGCGAGTTGTGAATGCACAAATAGTTTTATTAGAAACCAAACCTTACATGTAATGTAACTACAAATAATTTACCTTAAACATAACCATCTATTCTGTTCTTTACCACATTTTATTATACGACTGTGACGTCATTTTACCATATAAGGTCAAAATTGAGTGCAGATATGGAGCCGCATTACACGGCAAAAGCCGCATTACACTGTAGCAAACCGGTTACGAACCGGTTTGCGCGCGCACTTGAATGGCTTCCCGATCATGTGCTAGTCAAATCACGTGCGTTTTCTAGAGAATCTTGAAAAGAAAAGAAAAAAGTTTTCTTCGTCGTATAAATAACTCATTAATGTTTTTTCATGTAATACTGGCGGACATTTACTCGTTACTCGCATTTTTCCTCACCCCTGCGGGGCTCGAAAAAATACGTCCGCAACTCGTAAAATATCCGCCCGTATGACATGAAAAAACATCTTTAATAAGATATATTATTGAATGCACACAACTTCGATCCCAGGGCCTTTCCCTTCGTCTGGGATCGATGTTGGAATGCACATAGACTAAGACCCCGTTCACACGAGACCGGTACAAAACCGGACCGGTACAATTCTGGTACGGTACCGCCAGTTCATACGGTACCGGTACAATTCTGGCACGTTTTGAACGGTGTTCACACGGACCGTGCACGCCTTACCGTGCCAAAATCGGTCCGGTACCGCGCAGGTCCCGTGTGAACGCGCGACAGTACCGTACCAGAATTGTACCGGTCCGGTTTTGTACCGGTCTAGTGTGAACGGGGTCTAAATGTGTTCTAAGCTGGCTCCCCATTCATGACGATGAAAAAATGAAAAAAATAAAAAAATATACCATTTCCTACTTTGTAAATTCCAACATGTATATACACTTTGATTTTAATTACGACCAGCGCATTAATATTTCATCAAATGACAAATTTCAAAAACGTTTTTCTTCGTAAAGAAATAATATATTTAATATTCCGCTTTAATTACGATACGTTTCTTGTTTCTCAGGTTAGACCAGCACCTTCGTCGTATTCACAATTTGCAAGAAACAATGTAATTCTTTCCCCTTTTTGTAATAAAAATTAAGATATCAAGAAAGTGGTGCGCGTTTTTAAGGCATCCACGTGGGATACCTGTGGTTTTTAAATCTCGCGTAAGCTTTTCCCATGGATGGGTTCCCTGTGTAGACTACCGTTGTTGCGATTTTCATAATTCTACGAACTCTACACCGACCAACAAACACGGTTTGGTTTCCGTCAATCAAACGAGTGAACAATTCTGGATGATTTCGCGGCGGAGGCTTTGATAGATCTTGTGAACTGTTAGGTGCTAGCTAGTAGGCTTCAAAACACAATTTTTCACTGTAAAATGCAAACCACACTCAGAAATCATGCGTCGACTTGATTTACGTGTGAGTTCGCAGAATTATGAAAATCTCAGTAAGGTCGTGCTATGCCTGAACGCCCGTAAATCGACAGTTTTTCGCGCGAAATTTCCGTGTAATAAAATTACTAGTGATACGGCTCGACCAGCGTAGCCGTGAGTTGCCTTGGTAACGGCTTGGTGTAGTGGTACCAGATGAGCTCCTCTATGGAAGGACACCGGTGACTATCGGGATGGAGGGCGTACCCGTCCTGAGGGCAAAGAAAAGAACTAGTTGATGGTCTGTGTGTGTGGGAAACGTTTCTGAGCGGTTGATGATCCCGACTAAATTCCCGCCACTTTTTGCGCGCGCGCGTGCGAAACAGGAAGCCCGAAACAAATATTTTGCAAAGCACGAATGTGGAAAGTCTATCGTCTACTCTCCATTTTTTTCTGTGAGCAAATGCAAAGGTTCAGCCGCTATCGTAATAATATTGGGTAAATGCCAATAGAAGCCCATTAGGTCAGGACTGTCAACATCAACATATCCTCCTTCCTTGGATTACCAATAATGGGTAAGTTGCTTTTGCGCTTAAATTACCCATTATGGGTAACTTAATAGCATTGTTACTTGACATGCGCAATTGCCCCACATGGTTGTAGGTTGCCGTATTACATTTGTATAGAACGAAGATATTGTGATGTTAAACAGTTACCCATAATGGGTAATTGAAGCGCAAAAGCCACTTACCCATTTCCAAATGGTCTCAACAGCAATAGATTGCTAATCAATTTTATAAAAATTACGAAAGTTTTAATCGACATGTTTCGACAGTTTCAACTGTCATCATCAGTGAATTATTCTATGTGATTTACAAACGGAATAAATAGCTAAAGAAATTACAATAATAAATTACAATAATAAATTACGTCAATTGTGTGGGTTGCGTGGGATTCCGCCTTTTCGACCGATCATTTCGTCGATTGGCGCCTACAATTACCATCTTGCTAAATACTTGGGGACGTTGCTCGCTCCGCTTATTCCGTTGGAATTCTGCACTAAGGACTCATTTACGTTTGTAAATGAAATCCAAGGACTGTCTCTAAAGGATAAGTTTATGGTCTCCTTTGATGTCGAAAGTCTGTTCACCAACATCCCACTTCATCCCTGGTTACCTAATTGAGAATGTCGTTAAGAATGTAGTTAATAGGAAGTTAGAGTCTGAAGCCACCCAAACCTCTGTTCCAACGCCTAGTTCCAACGTCTTTTATTTCAAGCTGCCTTTTGTAGGTAACTTCTCTGCTTACACACAAAAGCAACTTTCTTGTCTGTCCAAGCGGTACTGTAAAGACTTAGATATTCGCTTAGTTTTTCAAACGTGCAAAATATCGAGTTTTTTTCAGCACAAAAGACGCCATCCCCAGTGACTTGCGCGCATGTGTTGTTTATAAATTTACTTGTGCTGGCTGTGGAGCCAGTTATGTCGGTGAAACAGTCCGTCACATAGCCACGCGCGTGCAGGAACACTTAAGAACGGATAAGGCTTCTCACATATACAAACATCTAAGCCGCAATGAGGCGTGCGCCGCACCTTCGTCGGAATCCTCGTTTATTGTTTTGGACTCCGCCTCGTCGCAATTTGCCCTTAAAATCAAAGAGGCAATTCACATCAAACGTGAGAAGCCTTCTTTGAATAGACAAGTACAACATATTAATCTAAAGCTTGCAGTATAATGAACATATGCTGGCCTTTACACAATTGACGTAATTTATTATTGTAATTTCTTTAGCTATTTATTCCGTTTGTAAATCACATAGAATAATTCACTGATGATGACAGTTGAAACTGTCGAAACATGTCGATTAAAACTTTCGTATTTTTTATAAAACACTTACCCATTATAGGTAATTCAAGGAGGAGGATATGTTGGGAGCGTCCAGGTTAAACAGCGAATTGGAAAATGAGGCAGGTGGAGTTACTTTGAGAACAATAGGTTTGCCGCTTGAATAAACTTCTCTAACAAAGCAAATCGAGGACCCCGGAAAATTAGGGTCATGATACAGCTCTCGTACGAGGAAATAATGGGATGTTTTGTTCTGCCTAACCAATCACACAAGATCTTACGAGTAGCTGTATCATTCCTGGAAAATCACGCTGGCGAAAGGGGGGTGTTTAGGCAGCCTGGAATTCCAAGGAGGGGGTGTAGGAATTCCAGGGGAGGGGGTGTTAAGGACCCCTTGAAATTCCAGGGAGGAGTGTCGAGGACCCCTTGAAATTCCAGGGGAGGGGGTCTTCAAATGGTAGTGTCCTCGATCCACCGGTGCGGAAAAAAATGCGATCAGCCAATACGCTGTTATAGTGTGAAACTATGGAAGATAGACGCTCCTAGGTGATGCGCTCCCTGGTTTTACAAAAACCATAGATTAATCTGGGGCCTTAAAAATGTGTAACCGTCGCGCGAATTCATTTAAACTTTTCACCTACCTCGTTTTTGAAGATGAGAAAATGCCGGACTTTCCCTTCGATGTACACGGATAGGCACTAACAAATCAAGCACCATAATTAGACAAGATAACCTCGAAAAGTTGATAGAAACGCACAGTGCAGACATTGGAGAGTGGAGCTATTAAACAATTATGAGTGAATGAGCTCTATAATTGTTTTAGTCAAATCAGACTAGTAGGTCAATGGCCGTTTTTACACTAGAAGACGAACACATCGTTTGGACGGACAAATTGTGTGACGATTTGTTCGTCTTTTGTACGTCTAGTGTGAATTTGGGTCGGACTTTAGTCGATTTGTTCGTCTACACGAACAAATCGTCTATGAAAAATCATCCTAGACGGCCAAACTGCTGAAAATTTGTTCGTCCCGTTTTCACATCAGACGATTTGTTCGTCTTGACACGATTTGTCCGTCCAGACGATTGTTAGTGTGAAAACGGCCAATTTGTGTAGCCAAAAACATTTTCTGGACTGGTCATTTGCCATTTTCTGGCTTTCAAATCCGACACTTTTCGCTAGTGAGCAACCAGAATGCAGCATTGACTACGATAGACCACTAGTGTGATTTTACTAACTATTTTTATTAGGGGTTTGAAATCATAAGTTTCATTTCAGGATTTCAGGCAAATTGCCAATTATTATGTCAGGTCTCCAATATTGGTGATACATTCTTTCTTATAAGCATCCCCACTTCAAAAGTGTGGGGAATTTCTTGGTGTTACGGAAACAATGGAACAAAAGTCACGAACAGAGACCTTAGAACGAGACAATGGAATCGAGACAAAGACCTCGAGCATCAAAAACAAAGTTTTCCGCACCACCAAGGAATACCCAAAGTATTCTACAATATAACAAAGAAAGGCCCAGAAAATCCTGTACATCCTCTCACCTGGTTGATGTCGCCTTTGCTGCTCTTGTGAAGGATGTACATACCATCATTCCCTTCAAGCATCCTGCAAGAGCATTTGACAATCTTTAGTACAATGAATGTTGATATCAAACCATGGAGTTATTTAAATCTTTAAATCCCTGTTGAGCACTGAACAACCTTAAAACTCCTACACCCTTGTTTCGCCAAGTGCAGTCGGGTTTCTGTCGGGTTTCTCGATGAACAGAAACGAGAAAAATTCCCAGTGTATGATAACGATTTTGCCGATGTTACGGAAATCCCTTTCAAAGCCCCGAGTAATCGCTTTTTGAGTGAAGAATGCCTATATTTTTCTCATGTACACAAAATACTCCAATTTATAATGGTGAAAGCATTTAGATCATTTACTTACGGGATAGCAACTGTTTTATCAATATCCAGCCTCTGTGCCGATGGAGGAAGTACGTCTTGACATTTTCTAGGGCTCTGAAAGTTACCAAGAAAGAAGCAAAGTCACCGTGAGCAGTGCAGCTTTTCTTTAACTATGTACGGTTTTGTTTGGGATAACCACTTATGTCGCCATAGTCGTCGATCAGAGACCCAGTTCGTATTACCGTTGTTTCAACAAAATAGTAGAAAAAAGGTCCGCGGCCTATATCAGACAAGAATCCCAAAGTTCATTTCTTACGCGCCCCTTGATTGGCTAATGACGAGTGAAATTTTACGTGGAATTTAATGGTTGAAAGCTGAATCAGACAAAACAACAGGTTACCCGCGCGCAAAGAACGTTCAAAGCTCGAATCATTACACTAAGACCCTGTCCACACTACACCGCTTACAAACGAAAACGGATACTTTTTGTTCCGTTTTCAAAAAGATTTGCGTCCACACTTATCGTTTTCGTATCGTTTTCGGCCCTCCACACTACAACGCGTATCCGTACGAAAACGTTCTTATGCATTCAGTGCGCATGCGCATTTCCATCTGTCGCCCCGCGAAATTGGTCGGGTTTGCTGTGGTGACGAGTGTAAATAAATTCCAAATTGAACGAGAAATTTAAAAGATATTAAAATATTTCCTTTAATAATACACATGAGAAACATTCTAAGGAGTCATTCACAAATCTGCTTACAAACTGAATAAGCCGCACACATTTTTCCTTGATTGAAATCTGGACCAAAACCTGACAGAATTTGAGCATGAACAAAAACCAAAGTTTCCATAATATATATATCTTATTAGACATTTTGATGTACAATATCGCTGGATATTTTTTCGAGTCTGGAGTATTTTGTCGAGCCCGTCTTCGGGCGAGACAAAATACAAAGACGAGAAAAAAAATGTTTAGAGATATTGTACATTAAAATGTCTAATAAGTTGTTTATTATCCGACATTTATTTTCCGCTGTTTTGATTGAGAATGGACGAAAATAGTTTGGAAGTGTACAATATCGCGGGATATTTGTACTCGTCCCAGTCTCACTCCTGCGATATTTGTTCTCCTCTCGTTGCAGTTGGATAATAAAGCTCTGACTGGAAGCAGCGAGGTGGTACTCACTCGCCAATTTTTGCCGTTAAAATCAATTTTTAAAGCATCGGTTTGCAGTAAGCTCATTCTCTAAGCACAAGTCTATGCACCTAATACTCATCTTTCCCTGGAAAAATAATTTTTGTGAAAAAGAGTTTTTTAGGATCGAAAAATCATTATAAATATCTCTGTTTTTATGCAAATTTACATGTCCCAGCGTCACACGTTCAGCGCCTGGTGTAACAATATTTTTACTTATTTCTTCATGGATAAAACATTCAACGCAAAATTTGCCATAAATCGAAGTTCCAATCCTAAATGAAATAACTTATATGGTATTTTCTTCAATATATGCATCTTTTTCGATATTATTAGTGAAAACATCTTTGCCATTTTCGTGTCCCAAAAATTTGATAATTTTAGCGTATTTCAGGTTTTTTAGATTTATTGTCAAAATAAGCAACGCCGCAATGAAACAAACTGAGCCAACTGTGGTCTATAGATTTTTATGTCGAAATGTGGCATTCTGACTGAGATCGGAAATAAGTTCTTGGAAATATAACATTTCGAAGTTTACTGAAAGCATTGTCCCCCACCAAAATTTAAAGCATAATAATACGACCGGGGTTTGCATTTCCTCTAATATATAGATAACCATAAGCCTTATTGCACTAAGAAACTACAGATGTGTGGTCTAGTAAAATTGCAGTCATTTGGTCTATTGCCCGGACTTATAGCCTATTTTGAGAAAGTTTAGCAATGGCGTGAAGTTTACTGAAAGTTTTGTCCCCCTCTTCATAAAATTTACATATCTAAACAAACGACAGCAAATGTGATTGCTACCGAAGTTTGTTTCTAATTTCTTCGATTACATTAAAAAAAAATCAAGGTTTTTTGCTCAAGCTATTTAAACCTTCTGAGATTCCATTCGCACCGACGAGGTAGATTTCGGCTATAACACACGAGATTTAAAACTCAGTATGTTATTTTGTAATTTATGCAATTCGGAAGAAATTCATTACAGTTTAGAAAAAGTTCTTCATTTTTTCTGTTTTTCAGATAATTTTAGCGCGCGATTAGTTTCACACTTTTATCGCAAATCAACGGGAATTTATTCAAGACAATAGGTATCTTATTAGATTTGAAGCGTTGTCTGTATTTTGCAAAAAAAATAGGTATTTTGAACCACTGTGTGTTGCGTGTTATTAATAAAAAAAACTAAGAAAATTTGCACCTAAGGTGGCTTATAGCAGTTTCTAGTTGACTCTTCGGTCTGGTATGGCCTGTATCTCACGTGCTATACATACACAGAAAAGCAAGCCACTTCACAAGAAACATGCAATTGATCGTTATATGTGTTTACATGTTTTGTTTAAATTGACGCTTCCATGGCAACGAAATGGCGGCCCTCCATTTTTTGAGTTGAAGAATCCACCCAGACATGCAAGATAACTTTTCGCAATACCAACTCCAATGAGGTCAGACTATAAGTTTGAAGAAATAGGCCAAGAGCGTTTCGAAGACCATTTTTGTCAAGAAAATCAAGCGTAGTCAATCAAACTCGTGAGCCAATCAGATCCTTTCCTAGTTTCGCCTAGTGCGACACGTCTGTTGCGACATGTCTCGAAAAACAAGCCAAAGGAGTGCACTGAACAAGGATCCGATTGGCTCACACGATTGTGATTGACTACGCAGCCAACTTAACTGCCAGAGGCTCACTAGATTTGAACCTACAGGGTCAGGTGTTATCAGAAACACTTGCAAATGGCATTTCTAAAAGAAAGGTTTTATTATAAACGTTGTGACTGGTGATTTTTCCAACTGTTATGCCGTTCGAATTTTGGATATTGGGAAGAGTGCAAGTGTTTTTTTTGCAAAAGAAATGAATCTTGCGTTTGACTAGTTACCAGACCCCACCCGGTAAGGAGATAAAATTGCTCAGATTATCAGAAATATTTATCAAAATCAGTTGAAAAATAGATAATTCGACGTGTTTCTCTATAAATCATAGTGCAAAGTAGCCAAATGCAAAACGTTATAAGTAAAGAAAAATACGTCGGAAAACTCGCATGTGACGGTAGTGAGTACCACCTCGCTGCTTCCAGTCTCTATGTTATCAAAATATTTAAGCACTTCAAAAGAAAATTTGCATTTTGTTAACAATTTTCGTACTTTGTTACCTTTTTTTGGCACTTTGTTACCTAAAAACTGCACTGCTCTCAGCCAATCAGAATCCAGAGATTTTTTCACTGTACTATTTTACAGTATATATGCCCCCCGAGAGCCAGACAATAACTTTACACCCACCTCTCCTTGGTTTCCATGGAAACTTCTTCCCTCGGGTCGCACTCTAACAAGAAAATGTTAAGTAGATTTACATTAACAAAACAAGCAATGCTTTTTATCTGACGCAGAATTTCTTTTTTCAAAATGCTTTCGCCTTTTCTGTACAACGTTCATGTTTTGATATGCATTTAGCGCTTTCATACATACAGAAAGTGTTGCCACCAGCGCCCAAGGCCCTCCCTTCGGAACTGTATTATCGCGGAGTCGCGAAGGGTGGAACGTATACAGCACGCTCGTTTCTGAATGTTTACGACAGATTGTTTTAGTGTTTCGAGCAACGCGTGGCCAAACATCGGGTTACTAGAAAGTACAAAACCTATTGGCTATATTTTAGCATCTTTTGAAAGGTTTGCATGCAAGAAGTAACTCGAGTTACATTTCGAAGCTTACATACAAAGGTATAGGGATTTGGAAGGAATTGCGCTTGACATGGAGTTTTCCCATTATTGTCCTCCAGGTGGTAAACTTTGAAATTTAATTTCTCCGCTTTCCGGGCGGATTTCATGGCGGAACTAACCCAGGTTATTCCTTATATGAAGTTTTTCCAAAGCAAACCAAAATCAAGCCAAGGGGTTCTAAAGTTTTGAATAACTGGATTTTTTACCACTTTTTGACAAAATTGCTCGAAAACATGGTAAAATCTGTCAAAAACACACCTTTCTAGAGTTGATTGCCGTGGGTTTGAAGGTGATGTTTGCGTGACCGTTGGTTGCGTGACCGTTGGGCTGCAAGGTAGATCATCCTGGATAATCTCTAGATACTCTTGACTGTCTTCATCATCTTCTGAGGTGAAATAAAAAGAGGATCAATAAAGCTGGCTTTTCACTAGTGAAGTAAGCGGAGACGGAGATGTAAGAAAAAGGAAACCTTCTGTTCGTCTCCTTCTCCGTTTCTTGATTTTCACACGAACGCAAGCTTCCCTACGTCTCCTTCTCCGCTTACTTCACTAGTGAAAAGCTGGCTTCTTAACCATTTTCCAAAACTATGCTTGGTACAACTGCGAGAGGTGCTCCCCTTTCAAAAACGCCATTACAGTTAGCAGTAAAATCGTTTCATTGCGACCCACGTTTTCAAAACATCGATTTGTTTTTGGCTTTGCTATTCCGCCAGTCAAATCTTATGAGCCAATCAGATTCTTGCCCTGTTTTTCGCCTAGTTCAGTCGCTTGGCTTTCCGTCGCGACGTTGTCTCGTTTAAGGCCCCGTTCACATGTATCCGGATATTTTCGAAAACGGATATTTTTTTCTCCGTTATTAAAAAATCCGCGTCCACACGGACCGTATTTAAATCGTATTTGCCCGTCCACACGGATACGTGAAAACGATTCGAATACGCATATCTTCACCAATTGGGCATGCGCGGGATACGAGCGCATGAGCCCTTCAAAAAGCAAATGCACTGGACCCTAACTTTGACGTCATCGTATTGGAAAAACTCCGTTCTCGATCGTCCACACGAATACGATTTATCTCGTTTTTGAAAATCTACAGCCTGGAGAGCGTTTTCGAGCGTTTTTGTGCCCGAAAAAGCCGTACCAGAGTTAACAATTATTCCTCATTGAGCCCGAATGGGCTCTGAGTCAAATGGGCTATTGACTCAGAGGCCATGAGGGCGAGAGGAATGATTGTTTTAGTCAAATCACACTAGTAGGTCAATTTGTATTGCCAAAAACGTTTTCTGGACTGATCATTTAGTGCGCCATTTTCTGGCTTTCAAATCCGACACTTTTTCGTTACTAGTAGGCTATCTTATAGCCTACAAGTAGCTCAGCCAATCAGAACGCAGCATTGACAATAGACCACTAGTGTGATTTGATTAAAATAGGATAGCTGCTATATATTCATACCACTGAGAGATGATGGCTGTGATCCACGTTTTACGCCGTGACTCAGAAGCGCCGAATCAGAAGCAAACTTCTTCAATGGTTTGTCCGGTCTAACAGGTGGCGAGGTTGGTCGAGATCTACTTGGCTTCTTCGGCACAGTGGGTCCTCCTGCACCCCTTACCCTCGGCAAAGGGGATGGGCGTGGTGTGCTCTCTTCTTCTATCGTTTCAGGTGAAACTCTTTTAGGCAAAATATCTGAAACATTTATCGACTGCTTCCCTGCCTTCATCACTACAAGCGGAGTTGGAACCTTCCCCTGCACTTTCTTACTCGCCTGAGATTGCTGTCTGGCATGCTCCCTGGGCGGGGGGTCAGGGGGTCCGCCCAGTGGTCCAGTACGCATGCCTACAGTCCAGTCAAATGCAGGGGGAGGGCAGTACTCTGCTTCGGTAGACACAGAAGCGGGAGGACTGGTAGGGGATCGACCCAATCTCATCTCTGCCATTTTAGCTTTCATCACATTTAAGTCAGGGGGGGTCACAAGAGGGTAGTCGTACTTGAAACCATCATTATCGTCACTACTGCTGCTGCTTTCTGATGACGACTCTCTGATAGTTGGGTTAAAGCCACTTGCTGTACCCAAAGGTTCACAATAATCTGTAATGTCCTCTTTGATCTTTTCAAACCAGTCCTGTTTATCATAAAATATAAATATACACAAATAAATAATATTATTGAATAGGGAGAAATGCTGCAGTTATTGTTTACTTTTTCTCACTGTCAGCCTAGTATATTTCGCACAAAGCAACCATGCAAAATAACAGACTGTGAACAACTTTCCTAAGCTATTACTTAAATAATTTGAATGGAATAATACAAAATTCAGTAGTACATACATTCATTTCTTTTTCTGAGTGAGCTGCAAAGTAGTATGTCCTCTTCTCTGGTTGAATGTGTGACAACTTGAATACCCATTGGAACTTGGATCTCTCAGGTGCTGATGAAACTCTATTATAACAGAACTTGAATTTAGTGATCAGGATTTACCTATAGAATCTAATGATTTGCTACCCTTTTACATAGTGAACTTCGCAAAATCGCTACCCTTTTAAATTATAGTGATTATTTGAATATTTCTACTGGAGCATCCCCATATAGTCGACATGAGGGAGTAGCCCCCCTGGGTGGTCATCAGATATTGTCCGATTAAAAATATAGGCAAATGTCCGACCAAAATTGTGATTTGGTTGGTCATAGTGTCCGGTCAATCAATATTTTTTTTGTTAAGTTTGCTGTGACAACTGAGAATTTACCAGAGAAATAAAATATGAATTCAATATCAGCAAGAGTTTCCATCTTTTCCATTCTGTTTGTTCTACAAGCTATTCCCAATGATTTGTGTAAGCCTGTAGGCCTAAAGCAGATTCCGTATGACTGTGAAAACTGCCGCGGTATGGCTCGGTACTGTCGTGGTGGCGGTACGGAACCTGGCCTGCTGTAGGTGGAATGAAATCGCCAATGAAATCGCATAGTCGCGGTAAGGTCACAGTCGCAGCGCGGAACAACTTTGTGGCGGTACTTTTCACAGTCATACGAAATCTGCTCTATTAGTTTTGTTCAAGCACATGAATCTACTGCACAAGTTGGGAGAGATCATTCTCGTAAAGCTCTCCCTGGCTTGTCACCTTTTGCAGGGAAGGCTCTGTGGCAGCCATGTCTGAGCATTTGCTGAATGGTTAATTGCACCACTCTACAAGTATTTCTGAGGTCATTCTTATATGCATGTATCAGTGGCTGTTGCCATATAGCATCCCCTGCAAGATGACAAGGGAGTCCCTCCCACTAAACCACCCATAACCCAGGTCTGTGGTACTTCACTTCTTTAAGTCTAAACCCAATTAAATAATTCATTAATGCACTAGAATTTCTATATAAATTTTTGTATTTGGCAAAACCAATAAATTGAAACTGAAATGCTCATTTCGTATAGCATGCAGTATAATATTTATGGTTTAAGACATCCATACCTGTATCCACTAAGAGAAAACTGCCCCTTGGCAGACTTGTCTCTGGAGTCTTTAAAATAGTACAGACAGCCTTTGTGTAAAACCAGGTATCTGTCTTGCCCTGTAAGAACAGAGAGTTTTGAGTCATAACAATCCTAAAAATACTGCCAGAAACTCATAAAATATGCAAAACCCTTGACCTTCAGAACGCAGGAGATGGTGTGTCTTTGCGCTGTGAAATCACTTTTCAAATTACAGTGTTCTCATTAAATTAAGTAGGGGATTTGGAAGCAAGGAGGAGAACTTTGGGAGAACAGGCTGAATAATGTGTGGGGGTAAATGGCATCTCTGGAAACTAGATAAAATTGTATGTCTTGATAATAGAAAGGATTGATATTGAATGACATTGTGTGATTTCAGAAATTATCCATACCCCTCCCACACAGAAGGGATTTGTGATATTTGACCCCCATCCCCACAGTAAAAAATACAGTGATTGTAAAATACATTTTGACAAGATCCTTGCAGCCCCTCTGAAATTTCCAAATCCCATCTGTGGTAAAGGTATGGATGTATTTCTGGAATAATTTGAAGTTTGTTACATTTGAAGTTCAGTCATGGTATCTTACATTGTTTATACTTGTTTTCCTTTCTGACCATCCCACAGTGCACACGGCAGTCGTCTCGTACTAAGCTCTGTGCCGGGATCGACATGAAAGGCTCTGGGTACCTTGGTGTTACAATCTTGCTATCTGTAATGGACCTCTCTCTGTTTCCATGGAAACCTGACTGTGCCCCACTGTTATGATTGACAGGCAGGGATGCTACTCTCCTGACCTGGCCATCTGACATTCTAGAAGTAAAATCAAGATCACAAGAAATTTAATATGAATAAAGGAGTAGGAATTCTATGGAATTTTGTGTTTCTTACTGCAGTTTTTCAAAGTAATTTATCTGAGCTTAGTGCTAGTTGTATGATTAAAAGGCCCCACCTGCTTAAACTCAGTATGTTGGACTGTTGCTTCAGGGTTTGCAGAATGTGTGGTTCCAGAAATTATCCATACCCCCTTATGGAAGGGATTGGATATTCTGGAGGGGTGGGAGGTGGGTTAATTTACTTGATCTTTTCCATACAAATACTGTATTTTTATTCAGAAATTCCAGAGGGTGGGGGTGGGGGTCATTTTTCAACACCCTTCCATTGGGGGGGGGGGGGGGGGTATGGATATTTTTTGGAACCACACAATTATGAAAAACGCAGTAAGTAAAATTGTACAAGTATTGGTGTAAGTCCAAATGTATTCTGCACAACTTTGAGCCAAGGAATGCTGCACTAATGTATGCTTTAGTAGAAACCCACTCGCATACTATCATGAATCCTGCAATCTGATTGGCTCCGCTACTCACTATTTATCACATAATAGATAGTGAGTAGCAAAAATGCCAGTGCAAAACTTCCTAAAACCATGAAAATAAATACGTTTTAGCAACAACTCAAAGGTAGTATGCTATAAGCGGATTTCTACTACAACAATAAGACTACTCGTTCTCGATGAGTCAAATAGTCAACTCAGCACTATGTGCCTCTTTAACTATCTATTGACTCATAGAAAACTAAAACTCTTAGTCTGATTGACCGTTTTCACGATGTTGTGAGCACAATACCCTTTAGCCATCCTGACCCAGATGGCTTTTGTTATTCAAAACAGTCAAGCATTGTTCTCATCCGGTTTATGTTGCGTACGCAACATCGTGAAATTGCCAATTGTTAAATTGGCACTTCTGAATTTTAATGTATGCGCTTGTTTAAAAATCTCTCGCCCACTTATTTACTAATTACTTTGTTTTTACACTGTGTGGTAAGTGCGGAAAGAGCTGCACCTCTTGATGAACAAAGAAAAGCTAAAAAGTACAGTTAAATGAAATAATAATGATAAAATCGAAAAATACAAGAACAGGGACTATGACTGTGAACGTCTTAAATAGGACCCAACTTGTCCGTTCGCTATGATGCTGAAATGTTAAATATAACTTCCGGTTTATCAACGAAATCAACTGTAGTATGCTTAATATTGCTGAAACTAAAATTTTATCAGTATGACAAACATTTAAATTAAATCCCCCAGATATGTTGATTGTCTAATATCGCAGATGGTTAACCTGCGTATATCATTGCTTTTGACGATACTACAAAACAATAAAAGTTCAAGATCGTGTGAAATGTTGATGCAGTCTGTGGTCACTGACGCAAAACAATTATATTGAGTATTTGCTCACCGAATTAGTAAAAAACCCAAAAACGTGCCCGAAAAGGGCACCTGCAGATTCCGAATACAGATCAATGTCGTCAAGTACAAGAAAATTTAGATTAAAACAGAGCTGATTCCAGCTGACGGAAACAATAAAGCTTACATATGCAGTTGTACAATTATACGCTCGCTAACTCATTCAAACGCTTGCAGTCAAACTGTTTAAAACTGTAACAGAAAATTAACAGGATTATCCAAAATCCGTCTTACCTGACCATTCAGAAAACCAGTTGTATTCTTTGCTTCAGCGAGGATGTAAATTTACGAGGTCAAATCCCAAGAGACAATAAAAACTTGATTGTTGCAATATATTAGGCAATCAAACTGAACTTGGCTTCCTTCACTGAACATGAACTCGATCGCTCTGTTGTCCTTAAAATATTTGCAGGTTTTTGGAGCTCTTTTGTAACGGATGCCCTTTATGCTTCTTGATATATATGATCTGACTGATAAATCCCAAATAAACGTGACTTTCTTGTTCTTCCTTTCCTTCCGAGAACCAAATAGTTCGAGTGAGTGTCGATGTTTTACTTCCAGGAAGTAATTATATGTGCGCAAAGCTTGTCGGGAGGTGTTGAAACCACAGGGAACCCAACTCCTGAGAGAAGAAGACCCTCGTGACGAGAGTTTAAGTTTTGGCTAAGTGAAATGGCCAAGAAATCAAAGAGTAGATGATTCTCGCGAAATAACATTGGCGCCTAATACTTTCTAGATTTGTAGACAAAAACACTTCCCAATCCTTTCAAGAGCAAGATCGAGAAAGCAAACCTCTCGACCAATCAGTGGGCGGAAATTCTTATAATCACTCGAATATAAATTATACTAATGTTGGGCTGTTCCCCAGAAGTACATCATGCACTTCTCTGGCTGTATCCCATAACATTATGTCAAAATAAACACTCCCTTCCTCCTTTACATGCTAATATAATACTGATGCATTGCTTTTGTGGTGGGATAATCTGAACAAGCCATTTCCTATGACAGACAGGGGCGGGGGCGGTCATATTTTTTTTTCCGGCGGCGCCATTTAAGGCTGATTTCCATATAGTCGTATCACTCGTCAACATGTCGACCTGATAGGGGTGCTCGTCGTATTTTTTAGGGGACAAAATCGAGTTTCAGGTATTTTTTAGGGGGTATCGGAGAAAAATTGTCGCTTTCACTAATTAATGGTATTTTTAGGGGTACGCAAATGAATGAAAGGGTCTCAAACCCAGTAAAACGTTTTCTTTCTTTCTTCGTTCATTTATAGCTTCTAAAATAAGCTTGTTTTGAGATCAGAAACAATAAACAATAAACAATAAAAAAAAGGTTTATTGTTGGTATTTTTTAGGGGTTATTTTGTTTTATAAGGTATTTTTTAGGGGTTGGATTTTGTATGTCCTGGTATTTTTTAGGGTATATTTTCCGATGTCCCGACGAGCACCCCTATCACTCTTACATGGGAGAACCCCCCCGGGCGGATACTAGTCTTAGTCGATTAGCGCGCAGGGCGATGAGGGGGAAAAATTTCAAATAGCCGTTTTTCGAGGGGGGTAGAAAATGAAACTACTTTTTTGTACGGGGGTAAGTTTTCACAAAACCTTAGAGCAGAAAAAAAACACCAGCCCCCCCGCGACGTAATTAACGAAAGTCCCTTGGACGACTGGAAATGTCAGTGAGACAGTCTCCTCGCAGCCGCCCCGATCGGAGTCACGCAACGCTCCCCGCCAGGACCGTTCACACGGGGCACGATTCAGGGGCGTAGCCAGGGGGCACAGGGGACCGGTTCCCCCTTTCTCGGGAGATTTTCCCATACATTTACTGTATTTGCTGGAGGATATGTGAAAATTTTCGTCCCATGTTTTCACTATCTGCCTCGCCCCCCTCCCCCCAAACCAACAAACGATATCATATCGCGCGGTGGGTGAACGGCCTGCGATCTTATGGCGATTTCCTTGCGATGTCGCCGCGACATGGCTCCACAAAGACATAAACGCCTGAGAAAACGGCCTCGCAATTTTTGAGAAGAAATTTGATTTATTAGCACTGTAAACTGAACCGATAAAACGGGGGTGAAACTTTATAAATAAATACACACGATTATAGTGAAGCTTTAAGTGATTGTACGACCCAAAAATTGACTCTCTTGCCCTTTCTACGTAAAAAACGGGACTTAATAGAGGCCTTCAAGCCGGGGGGCACAATCATTCGAAAGCTCAAGGACCTCATGAGCTACTAAGCTTTTGAGTAGTTTAGTTAGGGTACAGGTGCGGGTTGTTCAAAGAATTTTAAATTAGAATTTTAAAGTACATCGTAAGTACAAGTATTGCATCAAAAGCACTGGACGTTGCACGTTTTATCAAAATAATAGCCTAATTCAAAGGCGGATCCAGGGGGGGAGGGGGGGGGGGAAGGGACGAAGCCCCCTTTGCCTCCCACTAGTTCTGTCAGGTCCCGTTAGCGAACTATGCAAATTACCAGCTCGCTAAACGATAAAAGACCTGACAGAGTTTCTTACCGATTTTCAAATATATTTGTTTCGCGCTTTTTCTTGCTAAGAAAATCAGTATGCTAATTTTATGCTAATCCTCTAGACTCGCTTCTGACGTCACAACGAGAACGGGTCTAGCAAGAAAATGTGATCGTGCGAGAAAGCTCCCATGTGCGACGTAGTTTTCGTTGATTTCTCCCAAAAATACGGTGCGAAAAATCATTTCATGCCAGTTACTCTATGATTGCGATACCTCTGCATACATTGTGACGTCAGTTGACTCCCATAACGCAACGCGCAAGGTTTTCTTGCGAAAGCAAATACATCAGGCCCGTAGTCAGGGGGGTCCCCCCCACGCGACAAAAAGGTCCACATTTAAGGGTTTGAAAACAGTTTTAGTGACTAAATGGGCCAAACAGAAGACTGCAGTCATTTTGGCATACAGCCAGTTTCGTATACTTGCTTTTTCTAGTGAATTTTGACTAGCGGTTAATAAATTCATACCACATTGGTCCGCTTTTTCTAGATTAGCACCCCCCCACAAAAATCCCTGGCTACGGGCCTGTACATCTCTAAAATTCGGTAAAAAAATCAGACGCGCGTAAACAAGATGATTCTTTCGTGAAAGTTAGTTTTAATTATTAAACTTTTTGATAAAATAAAGTAATGGCTGCCCTGAGTGGAACTTTACCATAAAGCTTTGTTTTCTATCTCGTTGATCTCGAACAAGGAAAAACATTTCCAAGCTCAAACGCAAATGGCAAAACGACACCATTGACAAATTGACATGAAGTTTTTTCTTCAACAGTTATTCAGCATTGCTCTTAAATGAACTGAGACTAAAGGAAACTAGAGCAAGTGAAAACCGAAAAAAAACCATACAAACGACGTTGTGTTTATTCTTTTTACATAAATTGTAAAAAAAGAACACTTAAAAGTTTACATTATAACTCAATGATACAGTTTATTTTACTACAATAAACATACAACAATAATAATATGAAGACTTTTATACAAACGTGTGGTCCAGAAAATATACACCCCCCCCCCCCCAAACACACACACACAAAGGAAAATACAGTATTTGTATGAAAGAAATCAGGTAAATACCCCCCCCCCCCAGCCCCCATGGAAGGGATTGAAAATTGGGGTGAGGGATTTACCAGATTTCTTCCATACAAATACTGTATTTTTCCTTTGTGTGTGTGTGTTGGGGGGAGGTGTATATTTTCTGGACCACACGTTTGTATAAGTCTTCATATTATGATTGTTGTATGTTTATAGTAGTAAAATAAACTGTAATCATTGAGTTTACAATTTATGTTTCAATTTATGTAAAAAGAATAAACACGATGTTGTTTGTCTTCCAACTGTCAGTGAACTACCCTGAACACCAGAGTCTTCAGGCTTCAGTCGTTTACTGACAAGCTGACACGTTTTTGCAGTGAAAGTGAATCTTGGAGACTCTGATACCCAGGGTAAAATGTCAAATCGAAGTCCAACCGAAGTCCAAACAAATTCCACATTAAATGTGCTTTACAGACACACCTCAGCCAGAAGAAAATGTAAAATATCTGCAACAGTAACGACAGTCATATGGCCTAGCTCCAGTATGTGTACGGATGTGTCTAGTTAGGCTACCAGACTGTGAAAAACAACTACCACATTCACAGCACTCACAGGGCTTGGTTCCATTAGTGCATGCATGTGTTTAGAGGTGACCAGACTGTGAAAAGCAACTGCCACTTCACATCACTCGTAGAGCTTGACTCAAGTATGTGTATGCATATGTTTAGTAAGGTTACCAGACTGTGAAAAGCAACTGCCACATTCACAACACTCATAGGGCTTGACTCCAGTATGTGTGCGCATGTGCTGTGAAAGGGCACCAGACTGTGAAAAGCAACTGCCACATTCAAAACACTCATAGGGCTTGACTCAAGTATGTGTACGCATATGTTTAGTAAGGTTACCAGACTGTGAAAAGCAACTGCCGCATTCACGACACTCAAAGGGCTTGGCTCCAGTATGTGTACAAATGTGCTGTAAAAGGGCACCAGACTGTGAAAAACAACTGCCACATTCATGACACACAAAGGGCTTGACTCCAGTATGTGTACGCATGTGCTGTGAAAGGGCACCAGACTGTGAAAAACAACTGCCACATTCATGACAAACAAAGGGCTTGACTCCAGTATGTGTACGCATGTGCCGTGTAAGGTTACCAGACAGTGAAAAACAACTGCCACATTCGACACACACAAAGGGCTTGAGTCCAGTATGTGTACGCATGTGCCGTGTAAGGTTACCAGACTGTGAAAAACAACTGCCGCATTCACAACACTCATAGGGCTTGGCTCTAGTATGTGTGCGCATGTGACGTAAAAGGGTACCAGACTGTGAAAAACAACTGCCACATTCACGACACTCGTAGGGTTTGGCTCTGGTATGTGTACGCGTGTGTCGTGTAAGGACATCAAACCATGAAAAGCATCTGCCACATTGGGTACATTCATGAGCCTTTTCTTGAGATGATGTGGGTACTTTTCTCTCATGGTCACCAGACCTCTGCAAAAAGAATCAAAGTACAAGTTAAGTACTGCGAGAAACCACGCTACATTTGTTGGCTTTCGAAATCTATAAGGAAATGCCCAGATTGCATTGTTCAGATGTGGAGACATTCTACAATGCCCTAATCATAGTAATAGCAAGTGGACTTGGCATGTAGATTTGGTCACACCTAATGGTATACACCTAATTAAATCAAAGCCATGCGGTGGAATCCTCATTGATGGCCTGCAAGTATTCATTATAAGTTTGATAGTAAAATTTATTATTATTATTATTAATTCAAGTTCAGTGGCCAAAGTATGAACCCTATATTGGTCATAAATGCCTAAACAGACTCCACACTGACTACATACAGGGTACCATGTCTACATCTATCATACAGACAACTCATGTGTCGATATGGTAGCCCGGATGTGTCTATTTAACAATTAGACCTCAAGGCCGAATGTGCTATGATGAATAGACCATGAGGCCGAAGGCCGAATGGTCTATTGATATCATAGCACATGAGGACGAGAGGTCTAATTGTTTTAGTATAAACCAACTAGTTGGTCGGTTTTGGCAATGAATACCATTATTTTATGTTGAAAAATCAAGTTTTCTTGCAAAGAAAAGTGGTGGTTTTGCCAGGCACGGTATATCACTAATAGACCATTAGTTAGTAGCTCAGCCAATCAGAATGCAGGATTTGTAATAGACCATTAGTTGGTTTATACTAAATTGTGATTTAAAGGAGCAGTGTCATGATTGTAGAACACTTTTGGTGATGTAAAAAACATCATAACTGATGGCTAGCCAAAATACTAGTCTAGTTTTGTTACATTGCTTTTTATCTACAAAGCGATCATGATTGTAGTCTTCATCAAGTGATATAAGTGATTGGGGATGAATACATACAAATTTAGAGCTGTATTTACAAATTTATTCAAATGACCATGACACAGCCCTTGTGTTTCTTAATTTCCATATGGTTGTATCAGTCGCTTAACAGCATGAGATATTTGCACCAAAATGGTGGTTACCAACAGAAGCGCGAGTCTTCATGGCCTCTATAGTCCAGTTTTTATGAAGAAAAGGCAAGAGAGTCAATTTTTGGCTTGCACAATCACTAGAATCTTAAAGTGTGTATTCTTGAACTTCCATTCCTGTTTCTTCGGTTTTTACTGCTAATTTAATAAAAAATTTTAACAAAAAATGTGAGGCCGTTCTCAGATGTTTATGTCTTTGTTGGCCCAACACGTATGAGTCGTAGAGAATCAGTGAAACATTCTGGCAATTCTACTTTCTAACTCAAAGACTGAAAAGGGTTTTTAAACTTCCTTCTTTTTCGAGTTTTCACTTTCCATATCAAGCAGTTGTACCCTTTTTCGTCTTGCACCTTTTAAATCAATAACAAGAAAAAGGGTACCCTTTTTATCTGTTAACTCAGCTGAAGCAGTTGTCACACCAAATTTCGGCACCTTCTGA
Organism: Scolanthus callimorphus; assembly: GCA_033964015.1. Taxonomy (NCBI): domain Eukaryota; kingdom Metazoa; phylum Cnidaria; class Anthozoa; order Actiniaria; family Edwardsiidae; genus Scolanthus; species Scolanthus callimorphus. The sequence continues at coordinate 29,664,835 of CM066916.1, read as the reverse complement.
CACAAAGTTCCTGAGATATCGCTGTAAGCTATTTATGTCTCGCAACACTAGTCATATATTTGTTGTTTGTTGTAGAAACATAGAGAATGTCCAGGTTTTCTGTCATCTCAACTACAGTGCCGGTAAGAACGAAATGGGTGGCCTATTTTTAATCGATAGGTGAAAAGGGTTAACGTTTAGAACTTCGGTTGACCTATCATAAAATTTTGTAGCTGTAATTAAGCTACGAGAGGATCAATAAACAAACATTATCATTATTATTATTTACAGAACTGAGAAAAGGTACCCCTTTTTATAGGTCTGCTGCCTCCCTGTCAAGAAGTATAAGAGCTTGTTTCGTGATTTTGACTGATTAAAATGATGTATCGAATACTACACAACAGCTGTTGCCTATTAACCCCGATACCAGGGTCATCGAGTAATGCTTGAGGTTGTACCCCCTGTCAAAAAGGAATATGACTAGCTGGTCCATGATGAACTGGGTTGTTTTTATTATGTTCGTTTGAATTGCCAATGAGTTCATCTTCTGCCAAAATTTAATTTTGTTAAGAATGGAGTAAGCAAATCTCACCAAAATCGAAAGCATAGGCAAAGTAGCAGGGGCTACTAATTTTTTTCAAACGACTGATACGGCTTGTATGACTGATACGACTATATGGAAACCAGCCTTTAAGGTCCGGGGGGAGGGGGGGGGGGACTCTAAGGTAAAAATGCTAGGGGTGACCGTCGGGAAACTCGAATTTTGACCCTAAAAAATACCTGGTCAGAAAAAAATTTCCACCCTAAAAAATACCCCTTAGTCTGAAAATACAATAAAAAAAGTAATAGAAGAAAGGATGCGGCTCCAAAAAAAAAAAAAACGATTCGGGCGGGGACGATAAACATGCATTTTTTTTACTTGGCCTTATCTAATTATGTATGCTGCTGCTGCATGGTTATTTCGACTATATGCTCGTCCTCGTCAAGTCAAACAGGACTATTTGGTAGTCCTACAAGCCATCCACCTTCTAACGTTCGTGTACGCATTCCTAAAACTAAAATACTCACCATTCGAGCGGTTTTTCTTGACGTTTTTCCCTCTTTTCATTTGTCTCGTGTTCGGCATATTTGCGCTAAATGATGATCCCAATGATTTCTGGGTAAAAACCTAGTGCCCAGGGCCCAGGGTAAAACTACTATCCTGCGAGATTGCGCAGAATATCGTCTGATGCAGTCCCGAGTTGGCTAAATCAGGAGATATTCTACAAAAATCGAGCAGGATAATAGTTTTATTATTCAGCACATCGACAGCACGAAAAATCCCAAAAATGATTTAATTTTGCGTAAAATACGAGCTCAACACATGTCATTATATTTCTCTCCGGCGACAGATATCGCAGGTGACAGATATATAGAGGATATTACACGGTGGCACGAAGATATGGATTTTATTTTCGAGTGGCAAGAACAATATTTTACGAACGAGCGCAGCGAGTGAGTAAAATATTGTTTTTGACACGAGAAAATGAAATCCATATCTTCAAGCCACCGTGTAATGTTCTTTTTATTATATGGATTAGAATTGACATAGCGGCAAAATATTACAAATTGAACAACTCACTTGGTAAAGTCGAAAGTGTTTATTTGTGAAATCCTCATTCTTTCTGGTTCCCAGTGTCGTTAAGAACTATAATTTCCCTTTTTGTGTTGCTGTCGCTTTCTCTGCCATAGTTGAAATAAGGTTTTTCTCTTTAGAACTAGAACAAAACTTAGTTTTGTGGCTTAAAATTCGTGTGACTGAGCGAGCGAGATTTCACTGCAGACGAAGTCAGGAAAACAACACACTGCAAACGTGCACATCCGGGACATTCGGTACATAACTTTTTCATATTTTCACTAGTGAAGATATGGAAAATACGAGTGTTTTAGTTTCCGGTAAAACACTTTATTATATGGCAACGATAGTACGCGCGCTCTGATTGGCTGTTTCGAGGTCAAGAAAATCCCGGCATGACCTCTCAGAAATCCCGTAATGACCTAGCAATAATTCGAATCTCCTTCAAATAAAAGTCAAAAAAAAGATTTTCAGCGAAATTCACAACAAAGTATACTTGACACAGTATTTGTCTCTTGTAATACAAATCTTAAACATATTGTGACAAGAGGAAAATAAAGGCCTGAATATCAGAAATGACCTGTTTACAAAAGGCAAAGCAGAGCCAAAAGTTACTCTAAGCTATGAATTCGGGTCTATCCGGAGAAAATGAAAACTAGAGGGAGCCTAATAGCAGCAAAAGGTAAAAGCTACATATAAAGTCAAAATTTATTAGGAATTCAAGAAACTTGGAAGCTAAAAATAATAACAGAAAGCGAGTTCAAACTTTGTGCTTACCGATAACGTTGATCTCTTTTTCCATCTCGTTGAGTAGAATTCATTTTTACTTGACATCCGCTTTTGCACAAAACCCATTCCTCAATATACAGTCGGCTAAATAACCATTGCAATTTTCTGTTATTATCAATGCTGTTGAAACCAGTTCTGGCTCCCTGTAGCTCCCTGTTTAGTGTAGATCTGAAAATGCGTTTTCGAAGAACACGTTTTGCAGCTTTCCAGCTTTTGCTAAACTAAGGTGTTTTTCTTGAAAGCGTTACAAGCTCAAGTTTAAGATTAGAATTGTTCAAGTGAAGCATGTTCGCAAAAATATCTGTAAAAGAATTGATTCCGAAGTATTTTGACATCCATACTAGTAAGAGATTGATCACTTTGAGCAAATGTGGCATGGTTTTCAAACACGGGTTTCTTGTCGAGCGAGTCGACGCGGGCGCGTGTTTTTTGAGTTACTTCGGCGGGAAAATGAACGAGGCGACTTCCGGTTCGTAAAAAGTTTGAGAAAAGTGCCATATAATAAACAACTTACTAACCTCTGCCGTTCGGTCATTACGGAAAATATCAAACCTCAGCTTTGGTGCATCAACCTCGCCGAAGACGGCTCGGTTGATACACCAAAGCTTCGGTTTGATATTTCCCGTAATGACCTCACCATCGGTTAGTAAGTAGTAAGGCATCCATATAATAACGCAGGATATCTGTCATGTACAGAAGACAGCTATTGGCGTTCCATTAACCATATTTGGGCAGTGCATCGTTGTGCTGAATAAATGTGAATAATAATATATGGCGCGGGCCTGGACCACCAGAACCTTATACTAAAAAAAAAAAATCGTGATCAGAAAAAAATTCACCACCCTAAAAAATACTCCTCGTTCCTAAAATACCTTCTTCAGCGCACGGTAGTTTGGTTCAACCCCTATAAAATATGCCAATGTTTCTTCGGCGTAGCGTTTTCGTTCAAACAAACCCCTAAAAAATACCAGATCTCAGATTTTATCCCCCAAAAATACGACGGATCTTTTTTTTCCACGAAGCCGGGGGGGGGGGGGGGGGGGGGGGGGGGGGGGTTAAGATGTACTTGTTTACTTGTAATATTTGCCAACATCAAAGAATGTGTTTAAGAGATGTAATATGTTTAAAGAATGTATCACGGCATATGAAAAGTTTTCTTGGTTGAAGCCCCTCTGCAGGCGATAAAAACTATAACAGCAACAACAACAATAATAGTAAAGGCTGGTTTCATATTCGTCAAAGCAGCACGATTTCTGAAAGAAAAAAATCTAGATGGATCCATCCAGAGTCCGTGCATGTCGCCTGCGTAACTCTCGCTCTCGACAGACGACAACAAAGCTATTTGCGGGTTGACTGATTACTGTATTATATGTTTTATATTGGAAATAATAAAAAATACAGTAAAAACCCGCGTATAAGAACCCAGGTTTTAAGAACCTGTTAGGATTTTAAGCCCCCCCCCCCCCCACACACACACATAAGAACCTATTAGGCGTAAATGTTAAGTTAGGTTCTTATAAGTGGAGTTGCTATAAAAGTGTATAGTAGAAGCTGCTGAATTGGAAGATTATCATCTGGTTATATTTAATTATATTAAGTAACTTGACATTACATTTTTCTTTCAAGCTTAAGTACTGTGTTGCATGTCCATTGTGTTTAACAGTCAATTAATTATTCGAGAATTTATTTATAATATATTTAAATGAAATTCAGATGAAAATATAAGAACCTATATTTAGAACCTTGGTAGCCTAAATTTGCTCTTAAGAACCATTTATATAAGAACCTGTTTAGGCTTAATTAAAAAATCCAGGTTCTTATACGCGGGTTTTTACTGTATTGTATTGTATTATTGTATATTGTTCGTGCCCGGTTCAGTTCAGTTTATTGTGCACTATTTTTTTTTGTTAAAATCATTTACAATAGAAGAAAAATACATCCATAAAAAGAAAAAGAAAGAACATTATAATTAGGTGCGCACTGACCATAGTAGCATAAGCTTTCGAGATGTCCACTGCCACTATTAAAAAAATATATTTGCAGTGAAATAGGCTTAGGGGTGGACGGACCATTAGAAATTGGGGGAAGGGGATGGCAATTTTTTTGCGCATGATTTTTTTCGGGGATCAGGTGGTTGTGCAAGAATTTTTTTATCGAATTTGTATGACGTGTTTTACTAGCTTGGATCTCTGCAATATTTTTTTTGGGAAGGATTGGCCTTGTTCGAATATTTTTTGAGAAACAGCCACCCCTCCCCAATTTCTAATGGTCCACCCCTTCGGTACGGAGATAATTTTTAAAATACATTTTTCTATTCTCTTTCGCTACGCTCAGGCAAATAGAAAATATTTCTAGTTTAAATATAAACAACAACAAAACGTTTGAGGGGCATCGCACGTGGGTCAGCACGTCGTTTATTCACAAGATATATTGATAACTAGTGTGTACATAATATAGTGTGTACATAATATAGTAAGCACGCAATTTAGGATCGGGGCAAAATTTGATCCGGTAACAAACGTGTGCGAAGTCAAGTGGCATGAATACATTAGTCTAGGCTCTTAAGCGAACGAGAATCCCCAAGAGGACAGATAATCGTGAAGTTATGTCAACAAGAAATTACAATTTTCGCTTTTTTCGTTTAAAAAACTTCACTCCCGGCACCCGCGCGCACGCCGCACTTGCAGTCCCACAATGCACCAGCGAGAGGGAATCAACAAACGACCGAGGGAGACTAGACCCTAGTCTGGAACTCAAGATGGCGGCGGGGTCTGCTTTGGCGCTCTTTGGAAGAACTTTTCTCATTTTCTCTCGTCACAAGTTGCGATCCTTATCTACACAAAGCGAATCACACACTTTACATCTACCGGTAATGACCAGAGAGTGTCTTGGATTTTTATCTCCAAAAGATAACCAGGTAAAACGCTTGAATTTTGTAAGAATATGTCTTATACAATGGTACCTCCATTCAGTGGCCAACCTCTATTAAGCGGCCATTTTTCAAAGTCCCAAATAATGTAACGTCACTCAAGTACTGTATTTACATACCTCCATTCAGTGGCCAACCTCTGTTAAGTGGCCATTTTTCAAAGTCCCAAAATAATGTAACGTCACTCAAGTACTGTATTTACATACCTCCATTCAGTGGCCAACCTCTGTTAAGTGGCCATTTTTGAAAGTCCCAAATAATGTAACGTCACTAAAGTACTGTATTTACATACCTCCATTCAGTGGCCAACCTCTATTAAGCGACTATTTTTTCAAAGTCCCAAAATAATGAAACGTCACTCAAGTACTGTATTTACATACCTCCATTCAGTGGCCAACCTCTATTAAGTGGCCACTTGGCTTGGTCCTGAGGGTGGCCGCTAATACAGGTACCACTGTATTATTCAACCTGCAAATATTTTTTACGGGTGCTTGTAGGAAGCCATGCATATGTTCCAGCATTAGTCAAACAAAAATGCAACAGAGGAAGTTTTTAGACCATACAAAGGGATGTCAACCTACCTCAGGACTTAAAAAATCTGGAGACTGCCTTGAATTTTTTAGGGGGTTCTCACGCAAATAAGGTAGTGTATTTGAATGTTTTGAGGATACATTTGATGTATATTAAATAAATGGTCAGAATAAAATTTAATCTGTCAAAATTGTTGGTATTTTTAGGGTATTTTCAGACTGAGGGGTAATTTTTAGAGTGGAAATTTTTCTGACCAGGATTTTTTTAGGGTCAAAATTTGAGTTTCCCGACGGTCACCCCTAGCACTTTAACCTTAGAGTCCCCCCCAGCCTGTTATTTGTTTAAAAAAATAATTTTAAATTAATAAAACATCTCAGCCTGATCTCTGTTGAGTAAAAAGGTGGAAAATGCATTTGACCTTCCTTGCTTTCTTGTAGGCTCAATACCATTCACGTTTTGTGGGGAAAACCCACAAAACGTTTTGAAAAAATGTCAAATTGTTCTGCTTTAACTTAAAATCTTGTGGCTCGCCTATTTATAGCTTGTAGATGATTTCCTTGTAGATCTCATCTCTAAAAGATAAATTCATATTGTGTCTAAAAACTAATTTCTAACCCTGGTCATTTTTATTCTTCTGGGGAGAAAAAATCTTGAGACTCCTGGCAAATCTGGAAGAGTTTTGCATGGACCAAGCAATGTGATACTGGTTGCTTTTCGGAACATATTATTCAGGCTACTTTTGAGCTTGATTTACGGATAGTCTTTGTTTGGATTGAGCTAAAAGTTCCACCAGCTATACTTCAATGTTTGTTCAAGAGTATAATGCACTTTTGTACTTAAAAAATTTAGGAAACCTTGAGGTCATTGGAATGGGTTGGTCGAACTGCATACCTTGAGGAGGTTTAGTGATGTCCAGTGAAATTTTATAATTTCTCAACAAAAAAAAACCCTCCAGGAGACACATGCTCAGCCTCTCATAAAATAACAAATAAGACAGCACACTGGTGGCTTTTTTGCATTGTTGTATTAAAATATCCACTGATAATTTGCTAGGTCCTCCTGTGTTTACTATTTCAAGGGCTAGTTTTTGGATTAAGGTTGAACACTAACACAAAAAACAATTTCCATTGAGTGATTGCAGAAAAAATCTGTAACCCCATACTGCAGAAGTAGACTGTGAGGCAGTCTCTATTTTAGGCTAAACATTTGTAAAAATCATCACATTTTTAAACCAATTTAGTGCAGGTTACTTGATTAATAAATACTAACTAACTTGTTTGTCCAAACTAGAGACTGGCTTGCAGTTTTCCATGGAAGGGGTTGAGACAATATAACCCCCATTTCTCTGGAATAACCAGTGAAAAAAAACATTTGATGTATAGGAAATAAATGGAATACTGGTAATGGGACTTTCAAATTCCTTTCTGCACAGGAGGATTTTTCTGGAATGGGCAATTCCAGAAAATATATGTATGGGCGGCATTCAGAAATTCTGAATGGGAGGGGGGATTTCAAGCTCGGAATTCTGCTTTCATGGGAGGGGGGGGGGGGGGGGGGGGGAAGGGTTCTCGAAGTTGGAAGCTCCTGTGCTTGTTTTCAAATTTTTCTCTTAAATTATTATTGTTTCTAGACATTTGTTGATGCAACATTTGGAGCTGGAGGTCACACATGTGCGATACTCAATGCAGCAAACTGCAAAGTCTACGCCATGGACAGGGATCCCATCGCCATAGAAATAGCTCAAGTTATCTCTTCAAGACCAGAATACAAAGGCCGACTTTATCCATTACATGGAAAATTCAGTGAACTATATGAAAAATTGAAGAATGAAGGCTTCAAGAAAGAGTCTATTGATGGATTTTTGTTTGATATTGGGCCCTCTTCTATGCAGTTTGATGACCCAGTGAGAGGATTTTCTCTGAGTAAAGAAGGGCCTTTAGACATGAGAATGGATCAGTCAGACACAAGAAGCTCTTCCTCATTTACAGCTGCTGATGTAGTGAATTCCATTAGTGAACCAGAATTTATTTCAGTGTTAAAACATTATGGAGGAGAGAAAGATGCAGGTACATATGTAGGTTTGTGGTTGATCATAATGTGCAATGTATGATTCTCAAAACAACATATAACCAGGCCACAGAAGGAGTTGAGATATACCTCCCCCACCCAACCCACAGTGATTATCTGTGACCAGCTGACCTCTCAACATTTTGTAGGTCCAGCAAGAGATGCCAAATTGTCACAGTTTTGAGAAGCAAAAAACTAGATTGAATCATCATACAAGTCCAACCCAGTTTACATTAATTCACACAAGTCAAGATTTTCTGAGGAGATGGAAAAGTTTTTATGCTCTTTTGCAATTATGTTTTAGAATCTGCTTGGAGAGCTTGGCTGTGCATCAAAAAGTCATTCTGATTGGCTAATTTGAGAGTAAGAAATGAGTCCCCATCCCTCTGGAATTTCCAATCCCTGTGGAAATTCCGGGGGTAAACACAAATATCCCTGTGGCAATAGGACATTTGCATGATGATGTGGTTTAACTACAACTACCAGAAACCTTTGCATGCCGGCTTATTGTGTAGAAAATTAAGGCTATTATGCTTTTATTCACAAAGGATTTTGTCGACTTGAACAAGAAAAGGAAACTGAAAAGGATTCTGGTAGTTGTAGTCAAATGACGTCATCATGCAAGTGTCCTATTCTGGGGTAAACACAAAGACCCCTGTGGAAATTCCAGGGTCAAACACAAAGACCCCTCTGTGGAAAATCCAGGGTCAAACACAAAGATCCCTGTGGGAATTCAGGGTCAAAAACAAAGATCCCTGTGGAAATTCCAGGGTCAAGCACAAATTAATGCCCCTTTGGAAATTCCAGGGTTAAACACAAAGATCCCTGTGAAATTCCAAGATCCTCGATAGAGGGTAACAGATATTAAATGGAACAGCCCACTATAAAAGGCACTTGCGTCCATGATGCAAGTGGCTGATAATCGTGGATGACATTTATTACCCATACATTCACACCAGTAATTTATCATTTTAGCGCGAATCTCGCGAGCTGTAATCAAAGCTAGAGACAAGGAAAACATTGTGTCTACTCGGCAGTTGGCTGCAATCGTGGCGAATGCTGTCGGATTTGGTAGAAGGGACAAACTAAATCGCTTTGCACACCCAGCCACGAAAACGTTCCAGGCGTTACGAATTCTCGTCAACGATGAGCTAAACGAGCTTCACCGCGCGCTCCAAGCGGCTCAGAGACTTCTCAGCCCAGGAGGGAGACTTGTTGTGATCTCCTTTCACTCAGCTGAAGACACCATTGTGAAACATTTTTTGCAAGATCCTAATGAACCATCAACAAGGCGAAATAGAAATCATGATTCCAAGAAATCCGAAGCCACAACTTGCACATGGTTGCCTTTACATAAAAAGATAGTTTCTCCATCTGACGAGGAGATCTTTTTTAACCCGAGGAGTCGCTCCGCTAAGCTCCGCGCGGTCGTGAAAAGTAATAAAGCGGTGCTGGAACTTTGTCAATTGACTCACGTGCTTAGTCAAACAGCTCTTGACACGATAAAAGAAGGACCAAATGTTTAGAGTCTGGAGTGAATTTTTATTAGTTGACAATATTTTATTTATTATATGAATTCGAAGTAAGATTTTATTTTGTTGAGCTTTTAAAATGTTGTCTTTTGTGTATTGGAGACCGCGGTGGGGCGGCATTTTTCACGGCAAGTTTTGATGCTGGATTTTCGGTTTTGTTATATCCAATTTGAAATCATGTGCGCGTTCTGCACCCCGATTGGTTCAGAGCAGTGTATTTTTTTCCTGATTATTTGCACGAATTCTTTTAACTTGTGCGAAATCACCTTCCCGCTCAAACACTCGCGCAGAACTTTCCATTCTCAGCCACGTTTATTTCGCAAAATGTGTTTCTTTTACAACGACTTTGGTGCCAAAGAATATTTTCTATGGAAATGATTTCAAAATGTATATAGTGAAGCATGGCAATTGAACCTCAAAGTTCTGAACGAGTGCTTTAGCTGTTAAGGGCCGTTCACACGGCGCGATTTCAGGTGCGATTTCTGTGGCGATCTCACGGCGATGTAAAATCGCGCAGTGTGAACGGCCCTTTACTGGCCATTTACTGCGATTTTCATAATTCTGCGAACTCCCGCTTTACATTTTGAAGTCTAGCAAGTCCTTATTAGTTGAAAAAAAAAAACTATCAAAGCCTGCGTGAAATCACCCCGAGCGGTTCACTTTTTTTAATTTACGGAAGCCAAACCTTAGTTTGTTACTTGGCGTTGAGTTCGCAGAGTTATGAAAATTGAAGTAATGTTGCTGCGAGCTTATATAAAATGTATTGATTTTGACGATTGACTATCGAGGTTTTGTGTTGTAAGAAAAAATTACCAGGAGCGTAGCCAGGATTTTAATAGAGGGGGCCCAAGAGGCTCTTGTAAGACATTTTCTTCTGTACAGTAAAAACCCGAAAAGTAAGAACCTGTTTGGCTAAAAATTTCCTGTTATACACCGTAGGAAGAGCCACACAGTGGAGCCGTTTGCGTAATCCATTATTATTATTATTTATTGTTATTATATAAACACCAATGAAATACCGGGTCTCCCGCGCGAAAACTTGATATCTTCACACGTGAAAATAACAAGTTATTTCAAATATAAAAATAACGCACTTCCCTTTGCTCAAATCTCGATTTTTAGTCTCTTAAACTCAAATAAAATTAGAATTTGGTATTTCATTGATGTTTATTTAATAAACAGAACATTACATGACCGCTTGGAGAATTTTATCTTCTCGTGTTAAAAATTTATTCACACGTGAAAATAACAAGTTATTTCAAATATAAAAATAACGCACTTCCCTTTGCTCAAATCTCGATTTTTAGTCTTAAACTCAAATAAAATTAGAATTTGGTATTTCATTGATGTTTATTTAATAAACAGAACATTACATGACCGCTTGGAGAATTTTATCTTCTCGTGTTAAAAATTTATTCCACTCGTGAGATAAATTTTCAACACTCGAAGATAAAATTCGTATCTCTGCGCGGCCATGTAATATCCTGTATTTATTATACACCCTTAATATAGCCTAACTTGTAATAGGTTCTTAATTTTCAAAAAAATAGAATAGAAGAACTTGCAATATTCAGGAATTTATATTCACAAAAAATTCATGAATTGGAACGATTTCTTAATGAAAAATGCTTTGAAATGTATAAATAGTATAAACCAATGATGTCCCGGACTGTTGAGTACAGTAATTCAATTGAAAATTACGTTTAATGATTTTAGAAATTAAGGGAAAATGGGATATAAACCTCTTTGTTGAAGTCATGATATTACTATTTGGGCCATAAAAATTAAAAAAAACTTTTTGAGAACCTAAATAGCCTAAATTTGCACTAAGCACCATTTATATAAGAACCTGTTTAGGCTAACTTGGGAAAAAGTTGGTTCTTACTCGCGGATTTTTACGTAGTAGATAATGTCCTCTACATTTACTGTAGTTTTTGGTTGCTAGAAGGGGCCTTGGGCCCTTCCCTTGGCTACGCACGCCCCTAATTATTTCAATTATTTAAATAAAAAAAACAGTAACAAAGAAGTTTATAAAACCATTCGAATTATTTTATTCCAAGAGTTTTTTTCCAAATCGTTACTCGAATTCCAAGAATTCCATCTTAAACGTTTTCGCCAAAAACCACTTAAAGAGCCTGTGTCAGCCGCCATTTTGACACCCTAGCAACATACCAAGTCGGAGAAAGCATCCATTTCCATCGGATGATTTAGAGAGTATAGAGCAATTTTCTCGATTGAATATAAAACTTCGTTTTTAGATGCTTATTAAGAGATTTCTGCACGTAATTCGTCTTCTAATATCGAACGAAAACAATAACAAAGGAGTGGCTGACAAGACACCGCGACAAAACGCAGTTGACATGCGTCAAGATTCACTGGCCTGTGAAATGAAGACAATTGAAAAAATCTGCATAACAACAGCGAACGATCAATTTTGTCTTTCAACCATAATTTTCGCCTCTGGTGCAAGCCTGAAAGTGTGTGGTGCAAAAGTTCAGATAAAGATATGATCATATTGTAGCTGCTCTGCGATTTTTGGCCTTAAGTTTTGTGTCTGGAGCTTAATATTTCGAAGTTTTCGAAGACAGCACGAGATGCTTTTGTTGTGTAGATTATTTCTTTTGTTTTCATTTCACAGGAAGTGAATATTTAGCGCATGGCAAATGCGTTTTGCCGCGGTGTTGGCTGACAAGGGCTTTAAGAGTTGACAGTGTTGGTCAGTCGCTGTAACCTTTCCAGAAGGATTCTATTTCTCTTCTTCTCATCTCCCTTGTGTTGTTCAAGCTCCTTCCCTTCCTTTTCCAGGTCCTTTATACAGTACAGTGCTTCCTTAAGAATACCTATTTTGGACGCTTTGTCGGTCATTTCAAGTTTTGGAATACTTTTGCGTAGGTTATCAAATCTATTTTTCATATTATCCCGTCTTTGTTTTTCCGTGTCGTTGTGTAAAATCCGGACACTTCGATCTTCGCTTAAGCCCTTACATGCAATCTCAACTTTGTTTTTCCCAGGAATTCCGCCTTGGATGAAATTCAACATATTATTCGTTTTGTTTTTCGTATCTTTTTCTGTATCGGAAAGTGTTCTTGTTCTGAAATTTGCATCCACACAATAGCCATCGTTTCTTGTTGAATTTTCAAGACCACATCTTTCTGGACCAAAATAATTGGGCAAAATGAGCGAATTGCTGAAAGTACTTTTTTCTTATTTGTCTCTTGATATAAGTTGATTGAGTGCTGGAAATTTGATTGAGTACGTCGAGCACAGGAAAATTTGAAGCATGGTTGTTTGAAAAAGTTGCGTTGAAGTGAGGATTTCTTTCGTTTTGCAATGTTCGTGGGCATTCAGAAAATTGAGATAACATGTTTCTTTCTTGTGTGTTCATATTTAAAATAGGTACATTTTCTTCCGGAAAGGGCAAGAGTAATTTTGTAATTGATGCGTAGTCTGTTTTTCATGAATATTGTCAAAGTTTTCTTCTGTATGAGTAGATATTGTCAAATTTTCGTCTGGTAAAATTGTATTTGAGCATGATTGACTGCTGTTATTGAAGTATGCTTGGTGAAAATCGACTTTTGAAGCAGTTTCTGTTGACAACGAAGCCTTCGAAATGAAAAATTCTTTGCTCTCTTCAGCGTTGCTAGGAACGAAACCGTCGTTTGTGGTAATCAAATCCGAGCAAATATCCACAGAATTCTTGGCTAGGTTTTTGTGGCGCGGTGATTGCTTAGCAATACTGTGATCGTTTAAACCAAAACATGGTTTCTCGACGCTCAAGATTGCAATGTTTCTTCTGGTTGGAATGTAAAAATCTCCGAAGCTTGATCGCTTTTAAAGTGCTGTAAAGTTCCTCGACCCCCGTTGGTGTCAGAATACAGGGTTTTAAATAAATATCCAAACTGTCTGTCTCGGAAGGTATTCGTTCATGAAAAAATTGCGTGTCTCCGCGTTTGAAATCCAAATCCAAGAGGCCTGATGAATAAAGTCCCTCGCCTATCCGCGGAACGGTGTCGGCGCTTGGTTTCAAATGCTCTAAGTTTTCAGCAGAAGGGACAACTTGCAGGTCTTGATAATTCGTCGAGGAAAGTTCGTGATATGGCTGTTCCTTATTCAGTCCGAAGCCTTCATTTTGCTGCAATAAATATAGGTTTGGATTGCTGAGTCCGCCCGTTATAAAATCCCCTTGTTTATAACTAAAGGGAACTGTCTGAGGACCAAAATAAGAAATTGTCGTGTTTTGAGAAAATAAATCTTCGTAATTCATGATTGCGACCGTTAGAATTCGAACGTCGCAGTTGGCGCTGTCCTCCGTTTAGCCGCTAGTCATTGAATTCTCGAAGATTTCTGCTGAGTTGTCATTTTTGTTTTTCACTTCAATAACAAGTAACTGACAATATTATTTAATTCGACCAATCAGCGCTCACTTGCGGGGGTGTATCATATAATGGCATGCTATGCAATTATGGGCTGTTGTGTTCAAATGAAAAACAACCGCCTTCTTAAAAAGGGCTGATCTAACTACATCCTTACTATGCGAAACGCGATAAAATCACGGAAAAAGTCAACAAAGTTTTGACACTAACAATCTAGTGGGTAATCGCGAAGAGCGAATGGAAATATTTCGAATGTTTCGTATATAAAATCGACGTTATCCCAAACTTAGCAGAGATTTTCCCTTAGATTTCAGAGGCACCTGCTGTCAAGGGAATATCTTGTGATCCTCGCGAGTTGTGGTCACCTGTAATTTATTCGCTCTGAAATCGGATGAAAACCATGTCCCGAAAAAACGTGGTTTAAATGTGCTGTTTGAATTGGCAAAAGCATCCTAGCAGAGTGGAGTTTAGTCAATATTCAAATCACCTAAGCGTTGGGTTTTTACAGTAATTGATTCAATTAGTTCGGGCGATTATCATAGATAGCCTTGGAATAGCCGTAAAGAGGGGATTTCTGAGGGTCTTTTAAACAGGGGAATCCTCTTTGGAAAACATTTCTCTGTTTATTCAACATTTTTAGCTTATTAACTTCCGTAAAAAGCACTAGGATGTCCTGGGGACAAAATGTAAACTCATAGTATACATTTTCTTTTTTTTAATCACTCTTCTAGCGCAGCGTAATTCTCCCGGTAATTCTTACGCTAGGGCTTGTGCCTCGAGTAAATATATAAATTCCCTATATAACTTTCTACGGCTTGTATCCAAGTGAGACTTTGACCGTTTCCGGTGATACGAAAATACAACAAATATCTACATTGAGGTAAATGTTATAATTTATTATTCCTCCAAAAGTAAATTGAGCATTTTTATACAATAGTCGTCAAAGGCGCCGTCCACATTACGCCGGCTAAATTTGAAAACGGCTAATTTGCCCCGAAAACGGAAAAATAGTTTCCCGTCCACACTACGCCGCTTAGCGCATGCGCCAAAAACAAAAACGAGAGCCAGCGGTCTAAATTCCTCACAGCCATGTGACATGACGTCATCGTTTTCGAAAAGTTCCGTTTTCTATTCGCCGTCCACACTAAGGGTGCGTTTCTTTGGGAAAATCTAGATTTAGATTTTCTTTTGGATCGTACAGATTTTTCTTGATAGAAAGAAACGAAAAATCTGAAATCTGAATAAAAAAAAAAAAAACAGACAAAGTGGTGCCCTCTGTCTGACAATCGGCCATGGCAGTGCGCCTGCAAAGAAGATTTTTCCTCCAAAGAAACGACAAGATCATGAATCCGTAAAATCCGGATTAAGTTTAAATCCATTGAATCCTGCCTTTGGCGTAGATTCGAATGATTCATAACCCATTTTCAGATTTCACTAAAGAAACGAAAAATCCACTTTTGGATTCTAAATCCGCATTTAGATATTTCTCAAAGAAACGCACTCAAAGGGTACGTTTCTTTCGGAAAATCCGGATTCGGATTCGACGTAAAATTTCATGGATTTTTGCAGAACGAAAGAAACGCTGAATCCGAAAAAAAGGATTTTTACCATGGCAACAGTCGCTGGACGAACCTCACACACACGAAGGGCACACGCGTGATGATAGCTAAACACTGGTCCAAAGTATTCTTTTCGAATCCTTTCCAAAAAGAAACGCCAAAGATTCAGAATCCACGACGAGAGTGAAATTCGGTGGATTCAGAATCCTTTTTTGGATTTCTCAAAGATGGTGAAACGAAAAATTAGTATTTGGTCATTTTCCAATACGCTAGTAACGTACATGGCTATAATACAAGATATTCTACGAATCAAAAACCTTTATAAGTCCAAAGTTCGAACAAATATCGGTAAAAAATCACTCTCTTTCACTGCAATTGATATTTGGAAACATCTCCATCACATTTCAAGGACCTTAGTATCTTTCTATTTCGCAAAGAAATAAAACATTATCTAGTGTTCCAACAACAAGAAATATTGTAATATCATAATTTATTCCTCTTTTCATAAATAATATTTCTATGTTAGTTCTTCCAAAATCTTTTCTTGATATTTCTATGACCTGCCTTCTTTTTATATAAATTCCGACTTTGACTGTTCGGAAGTTAACAAGAAAACCAACCGGTTCATTTAACTTCCCTCTCGCATTTTTCTTTTCAAATTTCCTTTATACACTACCCCTAGATACTACAAAATAATATTGTAACTTTTTTTTAACATTTCATTATGAGTTAATAAAGATTATGATTATGATTGGATTCAAGAATCCGAATAAGAAACGGACCCTAAAATGCGTAGCCGGCGTTTTCAAATTTATCCACATTCGGCAGCTTTTACGACAAGTTCCGTTTTCGGTAGTGTGGACGAAAGACACAACCGTAAAAATAATTAGCCCGTTTTCACATTTAGCCGGAGTAGTGTGGACGGTGCTTAAGTGCATTGACGGGCATGGTTCACAAATCGAAATTGCGCCCAATGCTGTCACCAAGTGATTTATTTCTGACAATTAACGGTTCATTTCCAGTCGTCTTTTGGCGACATTATTACTGCTAAACTCGTTGTTTCGCGCTGCGCATTTATTATATTGTCGCGCGCATTTATTATATTGTCGCATTTGGTTTGTGATTTTCGTGGTCCGCCACAGCCAAACCAGCAAAGCTAATAAGGAGTTATTTCCTGTTTCGCCTAGTGCAGTCGAAAACCCGAGTGCAAAAACCTAGTTAACTGGGTATTCCTTGGTGTTACGGAAACCATTTTCACAACTGCATTCCATGCTTCGACCAATTCCCAAGGCAACGTTTATTGAATAGACCAAATTCAGCTAACGGTGTTTACATCTTGTTGCCACCCAGATACTTTTGTTAGTTCTTCACATGCACTCGTGCACCCTGATTACAAATGCCATGTCCATCCATGCTCAAGGGTCTTTCCTCGTTACCAGGACATTTCCCTGGGAAAAAGTTTGCTCGGAACCAGCTTTTGACTTTGCGTGCCACAGGCACCCCAAATCTCCGGATGAACGCATAGGAAAAAATAAAAACCTGTTCGCAATTCTCGTCTCCTCGCAGGGGAGGCTCTGGTGACATCCATTTGAAGAAGACCTGTGCTGATTGGCTGATTTTGAACGTTTCTCTCAGCGGCTCTGTCATTGTCGAACCCAGAGCTCCCCGGCTCGTCTGCTCGCAGGGGAGGCTCTGGGGACATCCATTGAGGGCCTTCGCTTATTGGCTGATTTTGAACGTTGGGGCATGCGCAAAAAGGTGTTTCTCTCAGCGGCTCTGTATCAAATCACGCGCATGCGTTAGTGGCTGTCACCAAAGCTTACCCCGCGAGGAGACGAGCCGGGATGCTCTGGGTAAGAGAATGCCTGTTCGCAGGTTATACTTCGCGCGCCTCAAGTGGCGGAGAAACAAACAAACGAAACTACATCTGGACCAGATATCTGTGGTGGGGCTTTCTCCTTGTTTCCTCCGCAGATTTCAGCTTTTCTTCTAGTTTTTTAGCCGACAACTCAATTTGAAGTGTCATGAATTCAGAGGAAATTGTTAAAGGCTTGATTTGCAAAATATGAGGATTCGACCTAAACTGGTGAGAAAATAAATGAACCTGAAAACATGGGGAATTCACAAATTATAGCGGAGCTCCTTAGCGGCCGAAGGCCGCAGAGCGAAGCACCATAGGTATCGCAGGAAGAATGCAATAGAACTCCGCTATACGATCGACTTCATTTTTCATGGTTCAGCGGTATTCCCATTTGGGTATCGGGGGCGCGTCCGTGTCTGCGCGCCCCTACCACAGGCAACCCAAAAACCGTATTCATTTCGGCGGGGAAAATACCGCGCGTCCGTTTAACAAAAAAAATATGCAACCGGGAGCTCCGCTTTTAGCCAGTGGCTAAATCTATATATTAATTTTCGCCGAGGACCAGGTCGCCACTGGAATTTTGGATTCCGGATCCCACTGGACTCTGGATCCCGGATCCCCTTACAGAGGGCGAACCAGGAATTCAAAATATTCTATTTGGTCATATTTTGTAGGTTTATCTACACACTTTTTTTTATAAGAACGTCTAATTTTCAGTTGAGGCTGGGCCGTTCTTATTTTTGGATCAGTTTGAGGCTGGAAATGTTCTTACGGATGTTCTTACATTTCAGTGACGTCGGAACCTGAAATATGATAGATCTTATAGAAGGATACATACCAATGAAGTGCTTAGTAAGAGAGTTTATAAATTACAATATTGAAGGTCGTTATTATTAACACGTTTGATTCTGGATTTTAGAACTCATCACTGAAAATAAATCTATTTTGCTCCTATCTGAGGCTCAGGCATGTTCTTAGCATGTTCTTAAAATTTGGGTAAATTTGAGGCTGAACGTTCTTATAAAAGAGGTTCTTATAAAAAAAACAGAGTGTTCTGCCCTAGAAATAGACATTCTTGCAAACTGCTTTTCTTTTTAAGTTTTCGTTTCGCGTGCGTGAAGCTTTGTCTCTGAGAGCAGACATCTACGCGGGAATCAAAACCTTGACTTTGAGGGGATTACAGCCAACACGCTGAGAGGTTTGCAGGGAAAGTCTATGACTTTTACCGCTTCTCCTTGGAGAATTCCTTGTCAAAGAACTGCCGAAAACGGTGCAAAACACCCCAAACCTTTCCCACCTAGCAAAAGCCCATTCTCCCTCCCAGGCAGTGTTGCAGGGTGGCTGAGGCACTGTTATTATTCCTGGTACCTGAACAGAATAACACAGAGCACCAGCCATAGTGCACTTAATAATGATCTTGTGCAGAACCGCCCCTTGATACATGTGTCTGTTTGTTTAAAACAAAAGCGCGCGAGCTTGAAATAACATTAGAGCATCAATTCCGGGTTCCCTCTCTTTGAGTTGGAGTACCTTTCCAGGATGTTAAAAAAATTCAATACTCTAGAACGATAATCGTTAAATTAAAAACAATTTCCTCGAAAAATATCTCGACCATTTACACTTAATAATAATAATAATATAGAAACATTTTCCATGACTTTTGTAGTAAGTAAAAAATCCTTGACATTTCCAGGCCTTCAAGGTTTTCAAAGACCCGTTAGAACCGTGTTGTGTCGAACGGTATAGTCTAGGTCTGGGGCCGGTTCTGGAAGGTGGATTAGCGCTATTCTAGGAATAAAATTTGCTAATCTAGGAATAAATTTAATCCTGGAATAAAAATCGAGTTCCTGAAAGCGGGAATAGCGCTATTCCCGGGATTAAATTTAGTACACCTCGCGAGCAGGGAATAACTCGCTAATCCAGGAATAAATCAGTGAAAAACAACACAAAATGTCATCTAAATACACCGTTTTACTCACGTTTTTTTTGCCTTATTTTCACTCATTGGACAGTAGGTTGCTCCATTACCTTAGAACGATGATTCAACAAGATGACTGAGAGATATTTAGTTTTCCTTTGTTTCTTTTCCCGTCATCAAAATAGAAAGATCGACAATAAAGTTCGATATATTTCTACCGTGTTCGGCAAAAAAAAATATTTCTCGTCGCTGTTCACATTTTTGAAAAAATAAACCACATCAAGGCCGAGAATGATAATTAAACTAGACACTTGTCGTATTGTCAGGAGAGAAAATACCTTTTGATTATTGTTTAGTTTGTTTTAAAGTGAAACTAAATTTTCTGCACACAACCATTTTGTTTTTTGGGGCCAGTCTCCTCACGGAAGCACAGGACGCCCAGTAAAAGTTGGCTTCTGCACTTAAATTTCAGCCTGAATGAAATCGCTTTAAAAGCAGTCAAACCGGTTATGTTTGTCTTATTCCTGGAATAACTAATCCGGGAATAACTGGCGCTTTCAGGAACCAATATTATTCCTAGAATAGCTAATCCTAGAATAGCAGATTCAATCCTGGATTAGCCACTATTCCTGGAATAAGTTAGTCCTCTTTTCAGGAACCGGCCCCTGGAGTTCAGTTTCACCGAACCTACACGCGATTTCTTTCCAAGTAATCTACTAATCTAGGAGGTGCTCCCTTTTTATCATCTGCAAATGCTACATGTTCATATCCTCTCGCGGAAGGTTAAACAAACGACTGGCCGTATATAAACTGCGTTAAGTTGCGTTGTTACTTGGTTTTGAAGCCTAGTTAATTAGTTCATAAATCCTCTCAAAGCCTGCGTGAAATCACCCAGAGCGTTCACTCGTTTGATTGACGGAAGCCAAACCGCGGTTTGTTAGTTGACGTAGAGTTCGCAGAATTATGATAATCTTGCAGTAAATTTATGCTACGAAACTCCGCGAATGTTATATTAGCTGTATTTACACTAGACGAGTTTCTGAGACGAGTTTCTCGTCAGAAAAAGTTCCTGTCTTATGTCAATTCTACTCAGAAACACTTGCTTGTTATCTGTCTAAACTTTCTTCTTCAAAAACATTGTTTTCGCGTGATCACAGAAGAACAGGGAACCATATTCAAGACGAGAAACTCGTCTCTAGTGTGAATACAGCTAATGGCAAAGATCTCCGAGCAGTCGGTTTTCCTTGGTGCAATTATTGTAAAAGAAGCCGCGAATCCCTCATAGAAATCCCTTTTAACCCGTTCCAATTAGCAAAACTGCCTAGGGAGAGACACAATTAATTCTCTAGTCCCGGTACCCGAGTCAAATGACACTGGGCACTTGTAAATGACAATCCTACGTACCGGTGCTCTGTACAAAATGTTCGTGTGTCAAAACATGCGGTGATACCTGTGTTTTTTAAGCGCGCGAACTTAGTGGAACTTATAGACACAATGGGTTGGAGGAGTGCATGGGCGATCTTTTAGTAAGATTAGCGGCCTCATTTTACCACACTGGGGTTAGCTCTGTCCCGTTCCCCTACTGGTATGAAATATGCATGACACGCTGGGAAAACTCCAATGTTTACCAGATAACATAACATAAGCGCAACTTGATGTTTTGGTTTTTTGCTTGAATAAATAATTAGACGGAAAAGGGTTTCTGTACACAAGACAAGCAATGTTTGCCAAAATTTCAATTACAATACATTCGGTTTTATTCAGCATATCGATGAACTGTCAAAATATGGTCATTGAAACTCCAATATCTGACTTCTGCACATGACAGAATCCCAAGCCAAAACCGAGGTTTTTTAAAAAAATGCACAACAGATATAGCTATCAATGTCTCAAAAGATTCCGTAGGTGGATTATAAGGTTCAAATAAACAGGTATAGTTTGAGTCGAGAAGACAGTTGAACATGGGCGAAGCTTTTAAAAATTTGCACGTGAATCATTACACATTACAATAACACTATAACAGTGTATAGATAAGATCATCACCCGTTTCACAGTTAGACACAACATTTATTAGTTTTTCGAATTAAATAACCGTGCAATTATCATCGAAGAACACTGAAAGTCCATGAGTTTAATGGGCGATTTCAGTTAGCAATCTTCTTGAAAAGTAAAAGTTATATTCTATATTACAAATGAAAGGTATAAAACGAGAAGGAAGTAGTGTAAATTATCGTACAATAGCGAGCCTGAAATGCTCATTCTTTACATAAATACTACATTAATATTTGTAACTCTGCCATTCTTGATAGTTTATACTTTCTTACTAAAATCCACTCGAAAGAGGACAAAGTTTTTTAAAACAATTTTATATTCGTTAGATTTATCTCAAAGACTGTGACATCGGCAAGCCAAAGGCTTACTTCGTATCAAATAATACAATACATAATGTATAACCAGACAATGGTTTATAGAAACAAAATTTGATTGATAAATCGAAAAGTAAAGGAAACTTTACCTTAACGGGTGTTTGGGAGGCAAAGGAACAAAGAACTGAGATCTGTTTGTTTTGAGAAGTTTCTTCATAGAACACAGATGCATACAAGAGGTGGAACTTTAATCAAAATATCCAAAGAAAAACCTGCAATTGTTTTTAATGTTCTTGTTACTTATAAAGGTTCAACAGAGTTATTTTTATTTAATATAACTATAAAAATAAAAACCAATAGAGCCCAGGGGCTCAAACAAATTAAACCTAAGCAATCGGAAAGAATTCGGAGAAATTTAAACTGGATATATATATGTATGTATATGTTTTACATTTTGTAGTAAAATGCTCCTCACAGCTTTCTTATAAACTCGGTCCTTTTTTATAAAATAAAATACTTAGTTTATTTCCTAAAAGCACATGTAATCATTAAGTTAACCATAATTTAGCATCTTTACTTCCTACTGAATGAATTTACCTGCCAAAAATCCATGACTCGATTAAAAAGGAATTACCGCGATTACAGAACACCCCCAGTGCTCTTAAAAAATAAAACGGCCAAAACTTTCCCCGCGTTTCAAAAGTACTGCTGTACATTTTTCTACTTCAAAAAAGTTTCCCGAAAACATCCTCCAAGAACAAGCTACAACAGGAAGACAATAGTGTATTTATGTGTTCTGGTCTTCGACGCGCACGTTTGCACGAAAACCCGGTTCGAGAACTTGTCACCAATTGGGTTTCCTACACGTATCAAGAAAGCCTGCGAGTTTTCTCTCAGATGGAAGCACTATATAATGCTAGTTGCAGCTTACTAATGGGCAGTAAATTGCAATTTCTTCACTCTTACAAGAGGTACAGATGGGTACCAGTAGTGCTTACAGGTTGCGTAAGTCCAGCGCGCAGGGCTTTACGGGTGACCAGCAATTAAATGCCCTACCGTCCCGAGGGTTAATTTCCGCTCGCAACACAGAAAAACGTGCTCGGTACTAGCATGCCACCAGAAGCTTATTCAGCGAATTTCAAAATAAAAATACCTTTACAATCAAACTCTAGCAGCGTTTATCGGAAGCCGTATACTGACGTTAACACTAACTAAAAAAACACTTCTAAAACATTGCATTTTTCTTTGTCGGTTCTTTGTACTGGATGGCATTTTTTGTTGAGGAAATGCACGCTGTGCCAATGAAGTAGGGAAATATATTGCATATGATTGGGACTTTCAGTGGGAGGGTTTTAAATCTATTCAAAAGAGCAACTCTAAGGCTTTCAAATACACGTGGGGGCATGCGCTGGTTTCAGTCAAGCTTCGAGTTTGATTGCGTGCGGAGCTGGGCCTGCATAGCGCATTCAAGACTGTATTCAAAACGAGCCATGGATTTATTTCGGCGGCAGAAACTTTTCAACATTCCCCTCCTCATACTGCAGAGGAGGACAAATTCTTCCTGACAGCTACTGGTGAAACTTTGTGGGACACTCTTGCCCTCCTAACGCCTCCAGTATCACCAGTACACTCGCATACAACCAGCGAAATCGAAAAACATTGGCAAACCCCGGCGGGTCTTTAGAACAAGTCGACAATGACGACGATTTACCCGAAGAACTTTTTTCGCTGAGTTCAATGGAACGTGAAATTATCCTAGCCAGACCAGACTCTCCAGCTATTGTGAATGACATAATGTGGAACGCAGGCGAACAAGGAGAACGTTTAAAAAGACCGGATTCTGCGATGGACATTGATGTACGGTTTAGCCTTAATGGAACCCCTGTATGTTTTGAACAAGCTATCTGCAATACGTTTATTGACTCTGAAGATTTGTTTTCTTTCTCGATGTTTGAAACTCAGCAAGATAATACACAAGACTCAGACAGTTTTCAACCAAAACAAGAACATCTAATTAAAACAATCCAAGACGTAGATACAGGTAAGGGCTAATTAGATTTTAAACTCTACTTAACTGATCTACAATAAGTATTCTCATTTTTTCAGTAAGTAATTTCTTCTTCCTCAGCTCCTCAATTTGAATTTAATTTTGGCGTTCAAATGCAAAACAAGAGTATTGTCTGTGTTCTATGAGATTTGGCATTTTATCCAAGGAATGTTCAAAAGATCACATTATTTCACACCGGCAATATTTCAAAATATTGAAACGTTGCGGGAACGTATAGGAGCCCATATCATTTTCTATCGTTTAAATATATAAAAAACGTGCCATGTCTAACAAATTTAAATTTCAATAAAAACATTTTATACTTGACAAAAGTTTTTTTTATCTAACGTAACGTCCAAAAATGCTAGTCAATTTTATGAGCAACTTCATATATAAGATTTTACGCTGCCTTACTGTATAACAATAAAACTACCATTTGTTTTAGATGTTTCAGTACGAACAAAGAGTAAAAGTAAAAGAACCTTTTGCAGGCGTAGCAAGGCCCCGAGCAACTTTTTGTACTGATTTGCACAAACATCAAAATGTCGGCTTTTCATGCACCAAGCAGATTTGTTTTTATTGTTATCCAAGCAAATCTAATATTCAAGCCATGCAATCAATAAATCACCTGTGTATTTGATTGTCTGCTATGTTTGCTTGTTTCCTCTGCCACACTTGCCCTTTGCCGTTGTGTGTTCAATGAATGTTAACAAAGAAAACAAACAGTGTCTTGGAGATACAAACAATAATCGGCGATGCCGGGTCGAAAACATGCAAAACAATTCGACGACTTTTAACGGCAGCAAAAATTTTGGTGAGACAAATATTAATGAGACGTGCTTCACTATATATTTATAGAAACCCACTCGCATTCTTCACGAATCCTGCAATCTGATTGGCGCCGCTACCGCTATCTATCCACGTAATGGATAGTGAGTAGCAAAAACAGCATGGTAAAACTTTTTAAATCAATGAAAAAATAGCTTTTAGCAACAAATCGAAGGTAGTATTTGCCAGTGGTTTTCTACTAAAACTAGTTAGACTACTCGTTCTCGTTTTACCCAGGAAATAATGAAAAACAACCACAACTTTGTCTAGGTTCCAATAGGAGAAACATTGTCTATCCCTTTCCCTTTTCACAGAAAACTAATTTACAAAGTACCAATCTGATATCTTAGACATCGAGGTTTACAGAAGAGAGTTTGGCTTTTATTTTCCAGTGTGATTTCCTACTCTGGGAAACCATTTTGTGGCGGTTAGGTCTCCTGACTGCCCTTAAAGATTTCCTAGTCCGGGAAGCCATTTTGTGGCAAGTTGGTTCGATCTCCCGTCTTCCTGAAAAGGAAACCATTTAGCTGCAAGATCATGTGATTTATCTCGCCTCTTATTGGTTAAGCCCTCTCGCTAACGTCATTGCTTTCTTTTTTTTTCTGCAGATGAGGAAATTGACGTCGTCAGCATACACGACGAAGCCAAAGAACAACCCCAAAACTGGAAAATGAAAACACATCCGCTTCACAAGAACAACAAAATTCTTCGCCAATAAAACCAAAAATACTGAGATATTCACAAAAACAAAAAGACAAAAAAGTTGAGGAATCTTCTTCTTCGGACAGTGATAGTGACAACAACAGAATTTCTCACAACGATTTAGAACGGAAAAGAAGGAACGAGTTACGGAATCGATTCAACGTGTTGAGAGAAAACATCCCAGAACTAGAACACAGCGAAAAGGCAGCAAAAATAACAATACTCCAAAAGGCGTACAAACTCATACCAACTCTACAGAAAGAAGAACTCCGACTTATTGCCGCCAAAGAAGCGGAAAAACGCAAAAATGCGGCGTTAGTAGCAAACTTTTGAAGCTCACACGAGCTAGTAAAGCAACAAAAACAGACGTTACATTGACATGATAATAAATTGTAGAATCCACGACAATACGACCAAACAATAGCACACCAGAAAAATACCGGCATCGTATGACAAGAAAATGTTTATTGAAAAATAGGCTGTTCCAAAAAAGAGCCGTACCCCGACTATCGAGGAACTCCAAATTTTCAAAAATTGCTTTACCCCTGTGGAAATTCCAGGCTCCTTTACAACCCCTGTGGAAATTTGAAACAGCCCTTGTGGAATTAATTCCACATTCTCTTATTGCCCCTGTGTAAATTCAAAGTTGCAAAGGAATACGCTGTGGAAATAATTCTAGGGTAATATGAATGGCCCCGGGGAAATTTCAGGGTCAAAATCAACAAGGTTCCTTGATATGGCGGTAACGGAAATAAAATGGAACAGCCCAATATAGTCCGGCGGATTAGCGTAAAAATTGCGCACTTTTGGCTAAAGACTCCAGACTCTGCATGTCAATATTTTCAGTATTTTGTCGAAGATTAGATATGGAGGCACGCTAAATTTTATTCGTAGCGAAAGCTAGAACAGTTTTAATGTGAACCATTGTTTTGCCATTGGCAGCCATCTTTGAATCCTTTGTTATTCATGAGCTCTGCGGCACTTGTGAAATCTTCCATCGTCCGTGGTTATAGAGTATAGCACAGTACTAGGAAGAAATATCATGCCAAAATTTTAGAGACAAGCTTCGTTTTACACATTCGACACATGAGGTACCAATTTTCTCGATCTTTTTAGAATTGTTGGTCATTCTTGAAACATTTCATCAAACCTCAGTCAGACTATTGTTTTACAATAGAAATTATAAACATTCACAATAAACTGATCGTGACATTTAATAGATCACCAAAAACTCTAAGGAGACGCTCCGACGAAGTCAGTCAGCTAAATCCATAGTTCAAAATTAGCAAATGTTGAGCTTCTATGGCTGTGTAGTCTAGAGAACAACTTGAATGTTCACAAAGCTAAGTTCTAAACCTCATTTGAATAACAAAGCATTCAAATGGCTGCTATTGAGCTAAACAATAGTTCACTCTAAAACCTCTCTAGCTTTCGCTACGAAAGAATTCCAGCGTGCCTCCATATCTACGATTTAAAAAAACATTGAAAACTATCACCTGGCAAAAAATTGGGGCTTTAGCCTAAAATGCGCAATTTCCTCGAAAATTTGCTCTAATCCGCCGGACTAATACAACTAATAAGTAAGTTATTAGAAATATATATCTCTTTCGTTTTTTTTGTACATTTACAATTTATATACAGTCAGAGACAAAATAAAGAAAGCTCAAATAATAAGCCTGGAGTCTGAAAAAAATCTAGCCAGTCCTCCTTTTATTACCACTGTATGCATTGCTACGCGACCTCAGAATTTAATGTTGCAATGGCTGCAATGGGCGAGTTTTCGCCGTCATTTAAACCAAACGCTGGATTCGGTCACTTCAGTGGGTCGATATTGATTGCAAAATAAACCAAAATGGTTTTAAGCTATCCTTTGGCTTCCTTGCCTCGAATGTTTAACTTTCTGATTCAAGAAAATTAACATTACAGTTTTCTTGTGTAAAATTGCCAATCGCAACAGTGAATTTTGAGGTCCCGTAGCAATGCATACGGTAGTAAAGATTATTGAAATAGAAATGCCCCTCGTGCCATACTATTAAACTTATAATAAAAGAACACAAGAGAAAATGATCCCCAGAGAACGCAATCCCAACACACGGATTTTCCATGACAGTGGCAGAAGAGCGTGACACTTTCTATTTTTAGAACAGGGAGCTATTTTTAGCGGAGCCTTCTGATTGGATGTGTTTTAGCAACAGACATCACTGTGAGGATGCATGTGTGACCAGCATGCTACGTGACGCTGAACTACTGTTGCTGCACTGTTACAGTTATTTACCGGCTTTAGGTCGGTCCGTATTGGGAAAAACTGTGACCTCGGCCTGGAAAATGTTGACCTCGGCCTCCGTAAACATTTTCCAGCCCTCGGCCACAGTTTTATACGGACCTCGCAGCCGGTAAATAACATATATTTAGACCCCTTGGAGATACGAATTTCATCTTCTCGTGCAGCCTGCTCCCAGGCGATCCTTGTATGCAGTGACAAGGTAAACCGCTGAATGAATGTGCGCGGGCTCAAACATTTCCTGTGACCACAGGAAGCCCGCCCAGAACGCCATGGATAAGGCTGCTTCTTGTGTACAAAATATATTTTCAACACACGAAGGTAAAAATCTTACCTCCATGTGGTCACGTAATATCGGTGATGATAAGGGATGTAATTACGTGTTTTTGTCGATCTATCACCCACACGCACCCTTATTCTTCTGTCGTCGTTTAGTTGGCCATGCTTTTGCCACGCTTACTGGTGCCATTATTTGTTTAAAGAAAACGGGAATAACGCACTGTTCAATGTAGTACCTAAATGGTACAATAATAAAGTAACTAAGACAGGTACAAATTACGATACCATTTAACTATTGTCACATGTCATTACAACCAGAAATGTTCAGTTATACTTAGGAACTGGTTAAATATTCACCGAGACGAAGTCGAGTATATGTACTCAAGTGAGTTTTAAGATTTCCGACAAAAAATTCGCGTTTAGCGGTATTTTTTTTAGTTTCTCGTAATCTATAAAGTGCGCGCGCGATCCCCGATGCTTTCAATGTTATATTCACCTATAATCACCTATAATTATATATCACCTATAAGTGAATATCGGTGAATATTCCGAACGTCTCGAACAATCAGCGCGCGGAATCACTTCAGTATACTAATAGTCATTATGGGAAATGCCTTATGGTCGGAAACTCAGTTTCTGTCCTTAAAGGAGCGGTGTCGTGATTTTAGCACACTTTTAGCGATGTAAAGAAAAAAACATCAAAAAAACTGATTGACTAGACGAAATATCAGAAAATTGCAATATTTAAGGCGCATGAGGCACTTTTTAGTAAAAGCTGGCAACAAGAGTTTTCTTATGTAATTTTTCACGCTGAATCCGAATTTCTTGTTGCCATCGCTGATTTTGCCTTTTAATGGGTGAAAATGACGTCATCATGATTGACAGCTGTTCGCGAACCCCTTAAAATAGTTTTGTCGCTATATTTCAAATTCGAATGAATATTTAACTTGAACAGGATACACAGGATATTTTAGAATGTTCTATACGAAAAAGTGTCGTATTAATCGGATATGGTGCTGCTGGATATTCAAAATGGCGGATCCAAGATGGCCGCCATATCGTCAAATTTGATTTTTAGAAACCATCAGTCTGGTAGTCAAAAAAGACATAGAAATAAATAGCTGACAATGAATTCAAGGTATTACAGATGAAATGCAATGCTGCTAGTCGAATGAAGCCATATTAAATATATAAAAGGCAATTCAATATAAAAAGGTGAACCAGATTCAACGCCGCTTGACCTAAACGATATCCCGATTTTTCGATGATCATCCTTGGTCCAGGCAACGAAACTGTGCCTTTGAAGTCCTTATATCAAGAGTTCGTTCACAATGATCATGCAATCTGCTGCCCCGTGGCACAATCGAAAAATGCGGAAACCTCAGGATCAGCAGAAAACCTCAAAAGGAAACCTCAGACAAGAAAGGAAGGAGAAGGCTTTCAGGCATAGAGAGGAAAGCTATACTCCGAGGACGAATTAAAGTCTTACATTCGCTACTTTACTATAAAAAATACGGAAAACGCTGGAACAGCGCCTAAATTGTCACAGATTGATTTCCCCCTTTATCCCTGCTTTTTTTGTTATCATTATTATTCCTGTGTGTGTAAGAGGGATATTCTGCATACATTTAAAACAATAGTCGTAGATGTATTTGACTCAGTGATAGGATTTGAAATCAATAGTCAAAGTGAGAACTTTTACAGTAGGAACGACTAACTTGCTATTTTGTGGATTGCGCTTCCTACCTGAATTCACTCACAACAATCATATATTTGCCTATATAGTATTCTCTTTCCACCATAATCGTCTGTTACTATTTTTTATGTATTGCAAAATCGTTTAAGTTCTTGTCTTTATCTTTTTAAGTTTAGCCTTTGAACGCGATGGCCTCAAACAATCGCCAGATATCCAAAATGGCGGCACGGCGGCCATCTTGGATCCGCCATTTTGGATGCCGTTCTACGCCCATCAAGCACCCTATCCCATAATATACATACATTTTTTTAAATATCACATTGCAACTTATACATTTGAATTTCACTGGTTGTTAAAATTTGAAAAGAAAAAATCGGCGAAAAATTCATTGTAGAGGTTTGTGTGACAGCTGTCAATCATGACGTCATTTCACCTCTTAAAATGCAAAATCTGCTTTGGCAACAAAAAAATTCGGATTCAGCGTAAAATTTCACATAAGCTGGCACTTGTTGCCAGCTTTTACTAAAAAATGCCTCATGAAGTACGATTTTCCGAAAGTTCGTCTAGTCTATGATGGATTTTCAAAATACTTGTCTAGGTTTTTTGTTAAATGGCCCTTGAACTACAAAACGATCATAACTGCAGGCTTCATTGACCTATTACAGACTGGATTGAATGGATGAGTTTTTTAAAATTTTGTTGGGGTGAACAGATTTCAAAGTTTGAAAGATACATCAAAGACTGCAGTTTTGCCAATAAAACTTACCCTGTGTCCGATGGTCGTGACATGTAGTTTCGTAGCCCATGAGTTAACGGTAAAAGTCGTTTAAATCTCATGGAATTTCGACCCATCCTTTGGTCTAACACTGGTTTACAGCTGTTTCAGGTAACACGCGACCCAGCGCGTTCAAAACATCGAGAGCTTTTGGCAGTTGCGTTTTCCTGTGTAGTCAATCAAACCATGTGAGCCAATCAGATCCTTGCCTAGTTTCGCTTAGTGCAGTGAATTGGCTTCTGTCGCGACATGTCTCGCAAGGGAAGCCAATCGAATGCACTGAGTAAGGATATGATTGGCTCGCACGGACACGGCTTGCATTGATGGAAAGCACAGAAAACCCAACTGCCAAACTCTGGCGGCAACGGCGAAGTCGCGTGTTACCTGAAACAGCTGTAAGTGATATGCAGTCATAAAACACCAAACTAACATGGTTTTATTTTGAAAATTTCTTACCGCTATAGATCAACACAACAAACCAATCATAACATTGTCACACCCATCGGACGCAGGGTCTTTTAAATGAAGCGATATAACCATCATTAGTTGCTGGACATGGAAAATAACAACCTTCTTCTGTCTTTTAGGGTAACTTATACTGTTCGATTTTCGTCTGATTCTGTCGGATGCGACATACTCGCGTCTCATCTACAACTCGAATCGTAGCGCCAAAGTCAAACCCACAATACACCTATGACAATCGCGTGCGACTACGAAAATGTCGGTGAAGTATTTGCAGAAGGAATTTGAAACATGTTTTACTGTAAAATCCTACGATGTTTAAGCCAAATATGATACGAGGTCACGTTATCTCAGCGGTTTTGGTGCGTTGTACAAGTCAAAGACGTGCGTGTGCTAGGGCTGGTTTTAACACCAACTCAAGCAAAATCGCAGGACGCAAGTTCAAAGCATCTGTAAATCATGGCAACGTGGGCGCAAGACAAAAGACGACATTAAATACAGGGTCCAGAAGGGGGTTCCAATCCCATTTCCCAGTGTAAATTTTCGCCAAATCCCAGTCCCACTCGCCAAATCCCAGTTGTGTGTGACGCTGCAAACCGCTGACCGAAATACTGAGTATGGTCACGGGGAAACTGGTAACCAAACAAGAAACGTTTTTTTATCGTTTTACAAGGAAAAGGGAAATAATATAGAATCCCATTCCCAGTTTAGTGGACATTAATTCCCATTCCCAGTGGTCAAATCCCAGTCCCAGTGACCCCGATCTCATTTTCCCAGCCCGAAAATAAGGGCAATACCAGCTCCCGTTTTACCCCTTCTGGACCCGGTAAATAGTTTGCTTGCGTTCGCTTAATTTACACGATGCAATCACAAGCGCAATCACAAGGGAACGCAACGTCTCGATTTTCTTGCGCTTGCATTCGCGTCTAGTGAAAACTGCATAAGGAAAATGTATGAGTTTGATATCCTCTTTCCGCTTGTGCTTGCGTCTGCGCTTGGGCCGTTTTACACAAGGAACGCAAACGCAAAGTGTTTTACCGCCCGTCTACAGCCTCGCTCCTGGCGTTCTAGGTGGGATTCCTGTGGTAAGGTAGGAGATGTGACGTCAGCCGAGAGTCCACAGTCGGTTCATGAACTACCACAGGGACCCCTCCCACACAAAACGACTAGCCGGCGGCGCTTTCATCGGGCAAAGACAAATTGAATCGAAACACGAAAAGAAGTGTATAATTTTTTAGGCTAAAGGGTGGATCATAGATTCCCAGAACGTCTGGAATACCTTACATTGTGTTGTTGTTTTTGCCTGAAGCTATTAGTGCTTAAAATATTCCGATGCTAGGTCACGCAATAATAGACTCAACAGAGAGTCAGTCCCAGCAAGACTCCCAGATATAGATAGAGATATTCACCCAATCAGCCGAATAAGGTGTAATAATGTCTGCATTTTTTATCAATATTGATCAGCGACAATGAAAATTCTAGATCTCTGAGATCGAAATCTGATGAAAATTGATAGCGTGCTAGTTGTCCGTTAGATTTATGATTCCCTGACCAGAATGTTACCAAAAATGTCCGTGGGATTAAGTGATAAAGCAGAAGATTAGTGCGATTTATATTTAGGTTCAAATATTTGGTGATGTGTAACGTACTACGTGAGTTTCCCACCTTTATCCAAAGTGAGTCATGCAACAAACGAATACATCTCATTCAATTTTAAAAGCAAGAAACAAATATTGCAATATTAGGTAGTGTAATATACAAACGCTTTTTAACAGCTTGAAGAAGGTAGGCGCGAAAATAGAAAAAAATAATCCGCCAAAGTTGTGTTAAGTCTTGAATTGCTTGGACTTTGGATCTTGGATTGCTACAGATTTCAGATAGAGGGTGGAGTGGGGTACTAAGACCCGCCACCCACCACCTCTCCTGAAAAAATCGGACATCTAAAAAGCACCATTGTTTTGACCTCTTAACTGAAAAGGGTGGCGTTGATAAAGAATTTATAACGGAAAAGCCTTGAATGTAAGATTGAATGTTTTCTTTGAATTATAACAAAGTGTTTTGCTAGACATGACTCTAAAATGAGAACGTTAAATAAATGTTCTTAATTTGTTAGCAATTTGAGAACCAAATGTTCTTAAAAATACCACGCCCAGAGACAGCCGAGAGTTAAGAGCGTGATTCAGAATTTGTCGCAAAAAGGTGGAAGCTTTTCCCTAAATACAAGACTCTGCATATTTTGTTAAAAGTAAATTAAAAAAAATAAAATTTCTGCAAACATTTTGCCCCCAAACCGAAAAAAAAATTGTACAAAAAGCAATGTATAATATTATTGTAAATATATATGGAAAGTTATAGTAGAAGGCAACAAACACACAAGCTGTTGTGAGTCATGAAAATTGTTTTCGAAAACCACCAGCGTTGAAATTTCTTGACCAATTAAGGTCTGTTCTGATCTGAACTCTTGGCCGAGTCATCATATATAGTGTTATAGCCTGATGTAATGTTGTTATTTGGATGAAACCTAGGGACGCCATGACTCATGCAAAATATAAGTGAAACGCTAATCAAAAAGCCTCATGCTGCACATATGAAAATTACTTCGATTAGTCATTTGGAATTCCATTTCAATGAGCAACCAATACGTTTTAATAAGCACATTCACTGATTTTAAGTGGTATCACCTGTTTGGGATACCTTCTTGAATGTTCCGAGAAATTTTCATAAAATTTAGCTGAATTTCAAAACACAGTGAATCCTTTTTTCAATAGTTTTATTACCCTGAACAGAGCATGGACATAAATAACAGTTACTTATGTAATAAGTTATTACAAACACAATATATACTGTACTTACTCGTGAAAAAAAGAGTACAAATTTGAAAATTAGAACAGATTTGTCTAAGTTTTCGCTATGAAATCTTTTACTTCCGTGCAAAAATACCATATTTTTACAAAGGAATTTTTCATAATGAAAAATTATTGAGTTCATTCACGAAATATTGCGTTAGTTTAAGTGTAAATCTCATCGGCCAGCCGTCCATGAAGTCACGGCTTGAATTGACAATGACGCTACGCGTTCAACTAATTAGTAACCATGGTAATTAGCTGTTGCTGTCGTGTTTATAAACAGGTCAACACAAAGGACTGAAATGTATGCGTGAGTATATTGGTGGTTGTTCCAAAGCGAACATTCGCTCACTTCAGCCGGAGTTTACTTCGAGGTCATACCCAAGTCATCTTTTCTCGAGGAGCGGTACAAAAATAGCAAGAATTTTAACCTGAAAATGGTGCCAATTACAGAAACATCGTTATTAGACGATGAAGATTTAAAATATTTGGAGCTTGACACTTCGTGTTCGGACGAGAGCGAGGAGGAAAGCAGTGATGAAACTGATGCATTGAACATAAGTTGTCATAATAGTCACTTCAAAAGGTTGTTCGAGGAACAGCCTTGCGACCCACTGACAGTAAAACGACGAAAGTTGAAGACTCATATAAATAATTTGGACACGGAGCTGTCATCTTTATGTTTTTCGCTCGAAGAGAAAATCAAGTCGGTCATCGATGGTGCAGAGGAGAGCAAAATTGAATTCAAGGACGTGCAAAAAAATCAAAGAAACACGACTTTTTGTGCGATTGATAACAATTGTCACCTGCAAAAATCAAGAAAAAGGAGCAAGTGTGTGTAAATTCGTGTAATAATAATGTTCTATGCACAACTCCTTCAAGGTACTATTGTCAACTGCTCAAGCCATTCATTCAGGGCAAGTGTTGAGAAGATCAAGATTGATTGTAAACAGTGAATACTCAGTCTTGTATGCAGTATAAGAACAACCTTGAAGAACAACGCAAAGGAATAAAAAAACGTTTGAGAACTTGGAGATTAATGGTTATAAAAATTAATGGACGAAAAATCTCTTTTAGAACAATTCAATGATATTGATAATTGTACATAATATTAGGAATTGTATATGAATAACTTTTATGCAAAATTATAGTGAAAATAATAAGAAATATAATTTATCGGATCCTCTGACAATAAATGAACATTAATTGCAAAGAAATATTGCCTTTACTCGTAGCGACCATATCATTTCAGTTTTTGCATAAATTAACGCACTGGTTTAACCGCAAGCCAATTTCATTCAACTTTAACTTTCTTTTCGAACATTTTGATTACTTTTACAGTTTTATAAGCAACGAATATGATATTCAAGAAAAAGTAATTCGCAATTTTTAAATCGTTTACCGGCCTTTTCGCAAAAAATGCCGCGAGATCGTTCCAGGAGAAATATTATTGGTTGCCATGGCAGCCGGCATTATAATATTGTTCGCTCGCTATAAATATTGTTTTTCTATGACAACAAATTTATTGAGATATAGTAAGCTGGTTACCTGTAGAGATGCAATAATTTTAGTTCTAGAAAAACATTTTTAATTTATCGATTTCTATATAATTTTCTCATTATTTCTACCTCTATATTTTATAACATTTTCACTTTTTCCTTTAACAGTTTTCGCTCAGAGAATATTGAAATTATTGACCAATTATAGCTGTTTCAGGGACGCGACCCAGCGCGTTCAAAACATCGAGAGAGCTTTGGCAGTTGGGTTTTCCTGTGTAGTCAATCAAACCATGTGAGCCAATCAGATTCTTGCCTAGTTTCGCCTAGTGCAGTGAATTGGCTTCTGTCGCGGCATGTCTCGCAAGGGAAGCCAATCGAATGCACTGAGTAAGGATATGATTGGCTCACACGGACACGGATTGCATTGATGCTCGACAGCACAGAAAACCCAAGTGACAAACTCTGGCGGCAACGGCGAAGTCGCATGTTACCTGAAACAGCTGTAATTGAAAAAATATCTTCTTTGATAAGTTTTAACTTGACAGTTGTATTTGACAAGAGGTTGTGTTTGAACCTAAGACATGCGCACACCATATTCCTTCGCGCACACGCGAGACACGCACAAAAGGGGTTGTCGACGCACATAAATATTGTATGTATTTGTATGTATATATTTCTGGCCTCGCCCTGTAATTCAGTGATAGACTGCAAGAGGAGGAATTAAACCACATTATTATTTTTATTACATTCGCTTTCGTAAACGGCCGATACCTTTTGGAACGGTCGTTGCCATTTCGGCGAACAGTCGACGCCTTTAAAGTAAGGCCGTTGCAACTTTTCACCCTTGGGACAATTAGTCATTACCATTTTACATAGCCTCTTTCTGTAGATGCTAATGAAATATTCTGTAATTCTAAATAAAAAGGGACCGAAATCCAACGAATTCACTCGTATAGACACTGGTAGGGATTTGGGTTAGTTAACAGGTCACATATTAGGTTTCGAGACATAGCTGGGGCCCCCCAATGGTCTTTCAAAAATCGACTCTGCTCACAGCTCGCGCAACGATAATTTTTGCGATGCTCGCTTTCTCGCGGAGTATTATTCGGTGCTCGAGTGTTCGCCAATGATGAGTAATGATGGTTGGTAGTGCTCGCAAAAAGTGATGGCGAAAGTTTCCTAAGTGCTCGCTGCTCGTATTTGCTTCAAAATCAAAATGCACGGTCTCGCACAGAAAAACAGGGTACCCACAAGGTCGCAAGTTCTCGCCAAGGATTCGACGCCCCTAAAACTAGTTTGCTATTTAGTCAGGCAACCAAACTTACAAAGCGTGAACATTTTCTAAGTGCCTTCCAAAAAGGCAACGACTGTGGAAACAAAAGGGAACATTTGGGAACATTTCAGAGTGTTCTCTATTTAAAACCGACAGTTGGAGGTTATATATGACTCGTATTTTCAGTGTATTATTTATACTGTCATGTATTCTGATTATACTAAACGCTCAAAGAGAAGATGCTTTGGGCTCTTTTGCAAAAATAGTTGCCACTTCGTTTCGCTTATTTAAAAAAGCTTTTGAAAAGTTGACAAGAAATATCATATTTTTATCAACTATTAATGAATTATTTGAATGACATTAATAATCACTTATGAAAACATAATTTACTCATTTTGGTAGGTTCTAGTTCGTCAGACTTCAATACCCAAAAGTGTGCCAGCGATTCTAACTCAATCCTTGCTTTTGTTACCACCGTATGCATTGCTACGCGACCTAAAAATTCACTGTTGGCGATTGGTGATTTTACGCAAGAAACTTGTAATGTCAATTTTCTTGAACCAGAAAGTTAAACATACGAGGCAAGGAAGCCAAAGGATAGCTTAAAACCATTTTGGTTGATTTGAAATCGATGTCGGCCCGCTGAATTAGAATCCAGAATCTAGCGTTTGGTTTGATTGACGGCTAAAAATCGCCGATCGCAATATTGAACTTTGAGGTCGCGTAGCAATGCATACAGTGGTAATGTCTGACTGTAAGAGGTTCTTGAACAAACAAAAAATCACTGGTACACTTTTCACTTTAGGTTCATTCATCGTAATTTGATACAAAACTAGATCGTTCTTATTGAAACCTACCCAAGCTAGAAAACCCGAACATTACCTGATTACCCATTCTTTGCCTTGCGAAATTCAGCTTTACGCATGACTTGGTTTCTTCAGAAATTCTGTGCTACCTATACGAGCACACAGCGAGTCCACATCGATAAAATGCGTTAAAAAAGCGTATTTGGTCATTTCTAAGCATGTAGAGCAAAGATTCAGGTTTTTTCTGAACTGATGCTGGCAAAAAATTACCTGTGCTTTTCTGCTGGAAAAGGTAGATTAGATCGGAACATTTTCCAGAAATGAAGAAGGGATAATTTTCCCAGTCAGGACGAGTCAAAACGTCACAAAACAAGCAAAAACTGCGAAATAAAATAACCTCAAAAAGAAAAAAATAACACGTAAAACGATTAAGAAATTCCAAAACATAAGTTCCAAAATTAGTATAAATTTGTTAGGACACCTGTATGTTTGCCAACAAAGGTAAAATACCTAAAAGTCTCAAGAGCAAGAGGCTTTCTTTTCTTTTTGCCAGCCTTGGGGGCGAGGAATAAGTTTTCTGTGGAACAGGTACGTTGTGTGCCGTGTAGCTGGTGGCTTTTGGAAAAGCTTTCAATGCAAAGCTCGATGTACAACTAAGAAACCTTCATAAATTTCAGATCTCAAAACAAATGTTTTGTACACCTATAGGGGTTGTATTAGTCAGTGA
Organism: Scolanthus callimorphus; assembly: GCA_033964015.1. Taxonomy (NCBI): domain Eukaryota; kingdom Metazoa; phylum Cnidaria; class Anthozoa; order Actiniaria; family Edwardsiidae; genus Scolanthus; species Scolanthus callimorphus. Next base: position 29,627,095 of record CM066916.1, on the reverse strand, counting down.
AAAATAGCGAAATGTCTTTGTAAGGTGAGAGACAAATGGCGTCTGTCGTTTGATAAGGGATTTCGACAAATGAACAAGAAAAGTGTGCAAATCTCAATTGCTAACAGAAGTTTGTTTTTAACCGAAGGTGCTTTCACGATTTTACATACTAATATGGTAAAATTAGTTGAGATCTAATGTTTTATTTCTTTAAGTACCAGCGGGGCTATTGATAAAACAGCGGGAAGTCGCGGGAACTGCGGGTGGCAGCCGATAACAAAAGCGCGCCAAAGTTGTTTACGCGCGTTTTTCATCAATGAAAAAATCTTAACTGGTAGCAGCTGCCATTGATCAAAAGCGCGGGAAAATAACACGCGCGAGCGGCGTGATAAAATGGCAAAGTTAATTATTTGTAGTCAAGAATTCCCGCCGTTTAGTTTTCTTGTTTACATCAATTAAGATTCTCAAAAAGTCACATGGAGATAAGAAATTTGTTTCCCTTATATTTTTTTCCTTAAATATAAAACGAAATTCTGAACTACTTTGAAATGTGTCTTTAAGTAAAGAGCATGGAAATGCTTTGTATGAACATAGATTGCCCTTTAGAATAGTTTATTGAAACAGTCGTAGTCATTTTGTACACAAAATATGGCATAAACCAATAAAACAAGGAGCGAAAAGAAGTAATAACCAAAAAATAAAAAGGGCCGCATGGACACTTTTTTGGAAAGCTTCGGACGATAAACATGTTAATTTTTTACTTGGCCTAATGAGCATACCTTCATGACAAATGTACATTTTTGGAAGACTTACGTGAAATCAGTACTACCATTTAAATTTCCATTCCCATTCAATTATTAACGGACCTTAATAAAGGTTTTACTAAAGAAATATTTAATCCGCAGACTTAATAAAATGAGGTTTTGTTCATTTACAAGGTAACCTTATTGTGTATTTATTTACGATAAAAAGTGAATGGAAGAATAACTGAATGGAAGATGACGCCTCGGTTTTCATTCATGAAATTTTAATTCATAAGCGCGGCAACTGGCCGAATCATAACATGGCGCCAGTGTACCTAGAACGTAATGAGTTCAACATAAACAGGTCCAGAAGTGCCACGCCATTTTGTGGCTACAACTATATTGTCGATATCTTAATTACAGCACACGTGTTGGTTGCAATACTTAAGAAACCCCAACAAACAACCTTATCGAAAAAGTTGTAAAACGCGAAGTCTGTCGTGGTAGAATTTACGTTACGCAGTCGAAGGGTTTAAATATGCATGACATTTTCAAGCTCTTAAACTTTAATCCTGGAAGTTGAAGTGAAATAAATTGGGGAACTCTTAGCTTTGAAGAACATTTCACAGATGTGATTGATACATAGGAATAAACGCAGACACCAAGACAAAATAAGTGGAATTAACGCGATAAAAGCGATATGAAAAATTAACTGATACGATAAATTGTTATTATTTAACTATATTTTGATTTTAAAAAGTTAATATTGAAAAAATAAGCTGATTCAGCTGTCTTGAATTAAACTTTTTTTCACGCTTTATCGTTTCAGGAAAAGCAGTTGTAGGTTGATAGATGACCACGCAGTGATCGCTAATCATCGAAAAATATAGTATGTGTCAAAGGTACATCTAGTTCGAGTTCATAAATCGAATGTGATCAATATTCCCCCTCTTGTGACCTGTAATTTGTAAGAGTCAATATACAGCGCAAATGTCAACACAGAAAAATTAAATTGAAAAGGATTCCAAGACATATCAGAAATTAGAATTTACCATGTCATGCGATAAGCGGTTCACGCTACAACTTGATGCTAATTCAGTGTTGGGCACTCACTGACTAAGCGTTCTGTCAGTTCAATGCAGTTCGCTATGATTTAATATATAATACAGACTTAAATAATTGTTAACTATCTGCCATTTTCTATAAAACTGAAAAGCAAACTTGTCACATTTTTTTTTGAACCACACTTCATTAAATGCATTATGAAAATCGGAACTTACTATTTGCATGAGGTTTTCTCACTTACACGTATCTTTTAGCAAGATTGTAATGCTTTCAATTTATTTTAACGCACTACTTAGGCTATCGTTTCTAAAATGGCGTCCATGCTGGATGAACATTTTCAAAAACAGATAAGGTTTGACCGTTTTGTTCTCCCGTTTATAAAAATAAGTGTTTAAAACAAAGGAGGCCTCTTTGCAGTGTCTTTACCTTAAATTTTCATGTTTTTGGAAAAAGAGCAAAAATTTCTGTACAACTAAAAATGTCACTTTGAAATTGTCGTGCATATGATAAATGTCATCAAGTATGGTTCATAGACTATTTTCAGATAACTTTTTTTTGTTTGTTGGCAGGGTCACATTCGCATATTCCACCAGTTACTTCAGATATCTTCTTGTTGCAAAGCAAGCGAAGAACTCTTGAGTATTTGTCGGCATATGTTTCTGTGGAGATTTTTAACGAGGAATCCAGATTTTGCGGTTCGTTTAATAGCAGGAGTCTGAATAGACGCCGTGAGGGCCTCGGTAGACAATGGACTATCTCTACCATCGGGTAGCATCTGGTTTTGACGTTATTAAACTACTTCTTATATCGTAAATGGGCGGAGAGAATTTTAAAAACTCACGCTAGTGAATTTTAATAATCATAATTGATTAATATGAAATGAGCTTTCGGATGTTTCTGAGAGTTGTCGATAATGAATTATTTGGTGTGCTTCACGAAGGACCCAGACATTGTTTTTTTTTTCAGTTTCTGTTGAACGAATGAAAGGCAAATAATGATGTATCAATTCACCTATCCCGCATTCATTGTTCTACCTCCATCAGTGGCGGATCCAGGATTTTTTCGTAGGGGGGGGGGGGGGGGGGGAGTTGCAGCACTTTATAATCTGTACTGATTTCAAAACTTTTTAATAACTACTAATACATTGTATAGTTTCACTCTCATAGTTTCACTCTCATAGTTTCACTCTCATAGTTTCACTCTCATAGTTTCACTCTCATAGTTTCACTCTCATAGTTTCACTCTCATAGTTTCACTCTCATAGTTTCACTCTCATAGTTTCACTCTCATAGGGGGGGGGGGGGGTACAACCCCCGCAAAACCCCTCCCCTGCATCCGCCCCTGCTCCATAGTTACTGTTGCTAAGTCGTACAAGACAAAACGTTTCTTTGACATAGAGCATGGAAAATACACCGATAGCGAGAATATGTTAGAAGTTTCCTCATGATATCTGTTTAATCAGGAAAATCTGAATCTGAAGAATTCATTGAAAATCTTCTCGTTACCTCGCGGGGGAGGCTCTGGTGACAGCCATTGACGCATGCGCGAGATTTGATGCAAAGCCGTGGAGAGATACACCTTTCTGCGCATGTCACAACGTTCAAAATCAGCCAATCAGCGAAGGCCCTCAAATGGATGTCCCCAGAGCTTCCCCCGCGAGCAGAAGCTGAGCCGGGGAGCTCTGGGTACGAGAATGTCCACACTCCAAAATAACATTTTCTAAATGGTTTTAGATAATTATTTAGCCTTTCGGCTTAAGATTTGCAACTTTAAGGTTTGCAGATACTGTAACAACACACCTTTAGACAAGGGTATACACCAAATGATAATATACTGTGTAAAAACGTTGTTTTCATGTAGCTTGTGGAATACAAATCAATAAATAACTGTCAATCATTGTCGTTTTTGCTAAATGCACTTGGGGGGACTGGGTCGAGACGTGCGGGCTAGCTGTGGGTTTATTTAAGCGTGGTTACCAAGCCAAAATCAATGGTGGACAGATCGAGAACTCGAGTCTCTGTGATTCCTGCAAGTTTTCATTCAAAATTTCACAGTTTTCTTGCTACATTTGCCGAAATTCTTATCAAAAGAGGATCTCCTGTCACTTCCTTATAAGGTCAATGATTCCAAATATGGGTTTGGACGTGAGGTGTTGAAAAACGACAATTTTTGGTTGGGGATTGTTTCATATGTAAATCAGAGCTTTCGGAACTGCACAAGTTTTTCGAGTATCCAAATGTCTTCATCGCATGTGTAATGGTATGGATTCCGTTTCATAAGATACAATAAATTTACCTTTAATTTTAATTGCGACTTCCATCGCGGAGTCAGGGGAACATTAAAGGAAAATATCGTCCTTCCAACTTGGCATCCATCACTAACTCAGGAGCGCAGAATGATGTTTGGGATACCTGTGTCCTCCTGAACAAAACAAAACCAAACGGAGGTAGTAAGACAAAAGATTTGTATGTCTTTTGAATCCAAAATATTCACAGGGAATTGTTCAGAAACCCATTCATGGGCATGGGAAAGCAGTTTTTCCCAAGGTATTTAGTATGGGAAGTGTTCGGATTAACCATGGGTATCCATATTCTAGCGCGGGATTTGATACAGAGCCGAAACTTTCTGCGCATGCCTCAACGTTGCAAACGGCAACCTCGTCCCCAGGGTCTTCTCGGTCGTTTTCAAAATGGCGGTTAGCTCAGGAGAAGACCCTGGGGGAGGCTGAGTCACATGACCATCTCGAAACAAAGGACAAACCTCGTTCCCATGTTTTCAAACACTGGTCATGTGACTCAGCCTCCCCAGGGTCTTCTCTGGAGTCAACCGCCATTTTGAAAAACGACCGAGAAGACCCTGGGGACGAGGTTGTGCAAACGGTTGAGTACCATTCTCGAACCCAGAGCTCCCCAGCTCATCCCCTCGCAGGGGAGGCTCTGGTGACATCCATTTGAGGACCTTTGCTGATTGGCTGGTTTGAACGTTGGTGCATGGGCAGAAAGATCTTTCTCTCAGCGGCTCTGTATCAAATCTCGCGCATGCGTCAGTGGCTGTCACCAGAGCCTCCCCCGCGAGGTGATGAGCCGGGGAGCTCTGGATAAGAGAATGATGGCTGAGCACAAAAACCAAGGTGACGAGACGGTACGAGAATGAGAGATTTCCATTGAGAGTGTGGCGGTTTTGACATTGAATCTGGAGGACTTTTCTCGTTACATGCTAGTTATAGCGCTGTTCACGCTGACGTCGTTCATTGTTATTAATAGGGACTTTAAGAACCGAAAGACGCGGTGTCAGGAAAACGCCAGGGTCGCGAGGAGCTTGGGTCGAGCACCGCGTCTTTGTGGCGGGAAATTCGCAGTTTAGTTCACTCATGACTCAACGCGGTTGTTTGTCAACAACAAACTGATATCTTCAGTTTCTCATCTAAAGATGAGCAAAAACTCGTTCAAGGCATTACAAGAAGCTCTAATCTTTTCTTTGGAAGAAAACTTAATAGATGAAGACGAATTTGCCGTGTTGTTCGAGGAATACACACCACAAAACCCCTCGTTCCCACATTGGGATTACGAAGAATTTTCCGTAGAAGACAAGGACCCTGCCGAGTGTAAGGCAGACTTTAGATTCGAGAAAAGGCACATACCCTTACTGAGAGATGCTCTACAAATGCCTGACGGTTTTACATGCTCTAATGGAACTGTGTGCGATGCGATTGAAGGGCTTTGTATTATGTTAAAGCGTTATGCATATCCTTGCAGACTGTCTGATATGATTCCTATTTTCGAAAGATCAGTACCAGAACTCAGCATCATAAGCAATGAAGTAACTGAGTGGTTGTACACTGCTCACCATCACCGAATAACTCAGTGGAATCATTTTATCATGTCACCTTACCTTCTGCAAACCTACGCTCGAGTTATACACAACAAAGGAGCTGCCTTGGAAAACTGTTTCGGGTTGTGGATGGCACTGTACGTCCTATTTCAAGACCTGGAGTGAATCAGAGAGCCGTTTATAATGGACACAAGCGTGTTCATGCGCTGAAATTCCAGTCAATGGCTTTGCCAAATGGATTGATCGGTCACCTCTATGGGCCAGTGGGTAAGAGAATGCATGATATTTGACTTTATGCTCACCAAAACTGCAAATAAGGACCTGATTTGAAGAACCTACGGTCAAAATTCTATATTTTTTAAAATTAAAATTGTGAGAAAAATGGTGCAGTTCCAGAAAATAGGCAGGTACCAACAAAAAATTATTTAAAGCTGAACAACAAATATTTTGTTTATGGGGTGCACCCCATAAAAATAGAGGATTGCTTTTCCTACCCTTAGAGTTTCAGCGAAAAGAAATTGTTCCAACTTGATGCTAATTTCCTAAGGACGGATAAAATTAGGTAACTGAAACTTTATTTATTTACTAATTCTTGGGCTAATTTTTTCCCCACATTCAATTTGATATATCTTAGGGGTAAAATTGCTGTTGACCACACCCTATTTGGTATCTGTTAGAGTTAAATATATTTTCCTGATGAGCACCTGTGTCTGATTTTATGGGAGTTCCCCAGTAATTTGTGTCAATTAATTTATCCAAAGAATCACAATTAGAAAACTGAAATTCAAGAAGATTAAGAATATCATGGTAGCTTGATAAACAGTCTAATTACATAGACTGGCAGGTATACAGTCAAGTCATCTTTGAAAAAACGATAAATGCCTGCCTGTCAGAATATTCTTTTAAATGGCCTGTTTTTATTTTTAATCCTTATTGTGTGGTTTCCAATCCCTTCCCTCTACGGAAGGGATTGGAAATTCTGGATGGGTGGTCAGTTTACCTGATCTTTTCCACAAATACTGTATTTGTCTTCGGAAATTCTAGAGGGGTGTGTGTGTGGTAAGGGGGGGGGGGGGGGACACTTCTCAACACCCTAGTATGGATATTTTCTGGAACAGGTGTTTTTTTTATGTATTTGATGGTCAGAATAGCTATTCCCTACAGTCACCAAGAAGTTTTATTAAGAGCTTAAAATTATATTATGTTGTAGTTTCCTATGCATGAAGCTAGTGAATTCAAAATACAATTGCAGTATTTAAAATAATGTGTTGTTTTCTCCATTTTTAGAGGGGCGTAGACATGATGCAAGAATGCTGGACATGTCTGGCCTCTATGATGACCTGGAAAGGTTCGCATTCTCACCTGGTGGGCAGCCTATGTCTATATATGGTGACCCTGCCTACCCAATCCGTATCCACCTGCAGTGCCCTTTGCGACTGGGTATTTTGACAAGACCAATGCAAGATTTCAATGAGTCTATGAGCTCTGTGAGGGCAAGTGTAGAATGGTTATTTGGTGACATTATTGAGTACTTTAAATTTGTAGATTATAAAAAGAATCTCAAGATAGGACTTAGCCATGTTGGAAAAATGTACATTGTTTGTGCACTTTTGCGTAATGCATTAACATGCTTGTACTCAAATACCACTGTTGATTTTTTTGGGCTTGATCCACCAACATTGGTTGATTATTTCAGCTAAAGCAAATGAAGTACAACTACAATGTAATGAACACCTATAATAAGCAGATAAACACCTGATTCTTGCAGATAAAATAAATGGTTTGCTCATCAACATTACAGACTGTGTATGTCAAAACATATCTTAAACATGCTTGAAACTGCATGGAAGATTTAAGAAGTTTACTTGTTCTGCAGCTTGCTCATTATACCTAAAACTTGCTGCATCAGCAGCATTTGTTGCTGCTGTTGTTGCTGCTGTTGTTGTTGCTGCTGTAGAAACTGCTTTTGTTGCAAGTGCAGACGTGTCATCATGTCTGACTGTTGTTGTTGTTGTAGCATTTGTTGTTCTTGTTGTTCCTTTTTAAGCCTTAGCTCTTCTTCCTTTAATGCATTGGCTTTCTCAGCTCTCTCCCTTAAAAACTCCATGGCCTCCCCACCTGACCTTCTCTGTCGCTTATGCTTAACCTCTGCTGTACCCTCCTCAGCCTCTCTCTCTTTTTTGTCTCAGACAACTTCTCCATGGCTTTTCTACGGATATCTTCCCTTTTGATTTCTCCTCTTGTTCTTTAGTCTTCTTGCCTTCGTCCACTGGCACAGTGTTGTTTTGAAGATCTATCATTTCCTCTATCAGTGAATCCAACTCACTCGGCTCAGTGCCGGAAATTCCTGAAGCCCTCTCCTCTGCCCTGATCTTTTTTTGTTGTTTCTTAATCAGATTCCCAATGTGTTCTCTCACAGCTCTGCTGTCAACATTAAACAGGGGTTTTGGGCATTTGTTAAGTACTTGAGCAATTTGCTGATGTATGGCACTTCTTTGTGTGGAATATTTTTTGAACTTAAAAGGGTTTGCAAATATGACTTCTCTGCAGAATATTATGTTGTGGGATTCTGTCCAGTACATAATAGGCCTGAAAATAATAATTCAAAAAATCTGTGAAATATGGAAAAGCCAAGCGTATCATAATATTTGCTTTTTCTTGCTAGCAGAGGCTGCTGTCTTGCTCTGTGTTTAGAAGCTACCTTTGTGAAGTTGAAAATCACAAGAAAAAGAAAACGTAACAAGCATAGCCTCTGCAGGGACTATGTGCTGCTACTAGTTGTAACTTAAAGTTTAGATCTTTTACAATTGCCCCTGGCTGCACACTTACAACTAGTGAGACTACAAATTGAAAACTATAAAAAAAATTATTCAAAATTTTGTTTTACTGGTTTAAAGACTGTAAGTTACTTAATTCTTAATGTTTATTTGCCCTGGTCGCTTCTGAAACGTGGTTTTAAAACAAAATTCGAACGCCTTCCCTTCGGTAAATCTAAATACTAGAGTTTAGAGCCTTCTTCTCCACCTTTTTGGACTGATTAATGTGGATAATGAAATAATTCCAGTTAAAAGCAAAACACACAAAAAAAGTTGAGAAAGACAAAATTGCCCTCAACTGCTTGCAAATCACTGAAGAAAGCACTTTTAAGTGCTTAAAAGCATTTGTGGCTCCCAAAAGCAACTAATAAAGGTTCTCAATATGTATAAAAACATTTTCCTTTTCTAAGGATGCGATTACTCACTTTGATTCACGTTCAGTGTTATCCTTCTGAGCCGCCTCGCCCATCTCTTTTGACAGAGATCTTTGAGTTGATCTAAACATGCCGCGAGAAAAATGATTTTTATTGTGAAAACTTAAATTTCTTGAGGTTCAAATCTTCCCTTATGCATGGAAGATGGGAAAACGTTCCATTTGTAATACACAAAATAGTGAAATGATGCACTTTTCTGTGAAAAAACACGGACTGATACTCACGTTTTCTAGAAGACTTCAGTTCGGCTCTTTTGGCGTTCTCGCAAAAACCCTGCAACGCGACGCGCATGCGCATTTTGCACTTACAGTGAAATATCACTTCCGGCCGCGTTGTTTCCACATCGCGTTGTCGGATCTTAAAGTCCCTAATGTGCCAACCAGAGATCGATTAGTTCATAGAACAAAGGGCGCTATTCAATCTACGGTTGGCACATTAGCATTAGAATGGCAATGTTGATACAGTGAATAGCGCTATACAATGCTTTCGAGTGGCATACTGTAGAATATCCCACGCGCCATTCTCGTACCCAGAGCTCCCCGGCTCGTCTCCTCGCAGGGGAGGCTCTGGGGACATCCATTTGAGGACCTTTGCTGATTGGCTGGTTTTGAACGTTGGTGCATGCGCAGAAAGATCTTTCTCTCAACGGCTCTGTATAAAATCTCGCGCATGCGTCAGTGGCTGTCACCAGAGCCTCCCCCGCGAGAAGACGAGCCGGGGAGCTCTGGGTAAGAGAATGCCCACGCGTCACTTGTATTTTATGGTGCGCACACGAGCCTTTAGGCGAGTGTGTATGCTTAGAAAAATGAAAGTGACAAGTGGGATATTTGCCACGAGAATTAATTGTATAACTATTTTATAACACCCTAAAAAGCGACGTTTTACGTTGAGTAGGTCCGTTTTAGCAAATCAAGCAACAATGGTTTTATTAATATCACAGTTGTTGGTATCTGTTATGGGACAAAATCAACTAAGCCACGCCCTTGTTGGTACCTTTAAGGGGTAAAATCGAAAGTTCCCGACGAGCACCCCTGCCCCCAAAATAGGGGTCCCCTATTACTACCATTTCCGTTCAACGGCTGAAGCTTGCAAATTTTTTCGAATAGTTTTCGTTTCAAACGTGACGTTTTGTCGAGAAGTTGTCGCGTTTTTTGCTCGCTGATTGGCTGAAAAATAACGGCCAAAACAGCATTTTTGACCGTTATTTTTCAGCCAATCAGCGAGCGAGAAACGCGACAACTTCTCGACAAAACGTCACGTTTGAAACGTAAAACTACGCAAAAAAATTTGCAAGCTCAGGGTTGAACGAAAATGGTAGTATGTCATTATTATAAGCAGATGGAATTGGATTGCGAATTGACCTTTTCTAATTCTTACCAGGCTGAACAGCTTTCAAACTTCAGCTTTCAGAATTTCAACTGATTTTTTTTCTTGGCTAAGTTCAGTATGAAATAGGATTCTCGGTTGTTTATATAGACCAGTGGTCTTATTTATATAGAATTTTGCTGATACCACCGTGACGAAAATGCACAAATATTACTTTTCAATGGCAGCCAACAGAGTAACTCCTTCGCGTATTGGATGTAATAGAAGCAGCTACAAACACAATTCTTATTTATAGAATTTTACTGAATCAACACTCGCAGCCCCTTTAATTTGAGGCATGATTATAACAAAACGTTATGTACAAATATTACTCTATGGCTGCCAACAGAAGTAACCGCTTCGCGTAGGTTCGCGTATTGGAAATAATGCAAGCAGCTAATAACACAATTCTTACTTTATAGAGTTTTGCAGCATCAACCCCTTTTATTTGAGGCATGGTTATAACAAAACGTTATGTACAAATAATATTACTCTTCCATGGCAGCCAACAGAAGTAACCGCTTCGCGTATTGGAAATAATGCAAGCAGCTAATAACACAATTCACACCTCATGATTAAACAACCAATTTCCTCTATCGACTTGTCCGACAAAAAAATACTCGCTAGTTGCGCAATTGATATGATTATGATATAATCCTTGAAACAAGTCGTATAGTCATGCGAAAATACAGACGCTTTAAAAGCGCAACACATGTCTCTGTTCAAATAAATTCCCTTCATCTCCTAATAATAAATCGGTCCAATTTAAATTTCTCAAAGGTGCATAAAAAGGCAAGGATTAATTTTAATTGCTTATCTTAATCAAACCTCGCTGGGGTACAGAAATATTGCCCTGGAGTTCAATAAAGAGTTGTTTGCATTTTTCCATCAAAAGGCGAACTCCAAGGAAACAGGTTATTATGTTATTGTCTTTTGGAAGATGGTATTAATGACCTCACAGTCTTAGCTAGTCTTAACCATTAGCCAAATTCACACTAGAGACGAGTTTCTCGTCAGACAAACTTTCAGTCATATGTGAATTCTAGTCGAAAAATAGTCGACTTAGCATCGCCAACTTTCTCCTTGAAAAAAGTTTTTTCGCGAAAAAACCTTTTTGAAGGAGAAAGTTTAGCGATAATAGGCCGACTAGTTTCCGACTAGAATTCACGTAAGACTGAAAAAATTTTCTGACGAGAAACTCGTCTCAGACGGGAAACTCGGCTCTAGTGTGAATTCGGCTAATGTCGGGTTCAACGCGGTCGTCGTTGCGCCCTTCAAGTCGATGAAACAACAGACTGATCGAGATAAACATTGGTCATTTCTTATGCATTTTACTGCGTTTTTCATAATTGTGCGAACCCTGCAGCAACATTTGAGCCGTGTTTTAGTAGCTTCCTCTCCATCGCACAAACATCACTCAGGGGTTTTACAAAAGCTGTACCGGGATATATGTTTGATTCAAGGAACGCTTTGAAAAAACTATTTTTAAGTCGTTGGTGCAGAGTTAGCAGAATTATGAAAACTGCAGTAGAATATTGTGCTACGTCAAGTCAAAGAAAAGAAAAGAAAAGAAAAGAAAAGAAAAGAAAGAAAAGAAAAGAAAAAAAAAGAAAAAAGAAAAGAAAAGAAAAGAAAAGAAAAGAAAAGAAAAGAAAACGTTTGTTAGTGTATCCTATATGTCGTGTAATTGGTACTTTATGGAATAAAGAATTATTATTTTTGCTAAGGGTTCAATTTACGAATGATCATATTAGTTTTCTTCAAAAGTTCTGTTCTATATCTGCTTTCGTTGCCAAAATATTCAGTAAAATTTGTTAACAAACCGCGAAATTTGATACTTGGCGCGGAAATTTGATATCTCTGGAATAAAAACGTTTTCCAAAAAAAACCGAGGCACCCTGTTTTGACAAAGTGTTTGTTGAAAAATCATCAAGTTTTGCCGTGGACACGGAGTTAAGTGCCTTGACTAATGTGCAAAGTGATTATTAGATATTTATAAATAGTCTTAAGTGATGCGTGTACTTCTTTGACGTAGCATTCAACTTGCGCGAATAAAGTCCTTCAAGAGATCTGGATACTAAGAGAGGTTTTTCTTTACAAATTCACGACAATATCATCTAATCTCTTATCAGAGTCGCAATTGACATAGCTCGATAGCTTGAAATAAAAATAAATAGCGAACAAAATATAGCGGTTCAATAACAAAAATTTAAACTACTTTTTAAGATCAAATTACAGATACCACAATTTGAAAATAACAATTTTTTCTTCCCCCAACGCATTGACCTTAGCGTGGGAGCTGCTTTTAAAATGTTCTTAATTACACTGCATTCCAACCTCATTCTGTCAGAACGGCTGAAAAGCCCCATTTACACGATAGTGATTTTTTGGCACGGCTCGGATAAAAAGTGGTACTGATACCAAATTTAATAACACGGCTCACCACGTAGTCCCGGCACGGATGAAATTTCGGCCGGGCTCTGACAAAATTTAGTACTGCAAAGCCATTTACACAACGCAAATATACCCGAGCCGTGCCATTAAATTTGGTACCCGTACTGCTTTTTATCCGAGCCGTGCCAAAAAATCCCTGTCGTGTAAATGGGGCTTTAGTTCAGCAGATTAGGGAAGGGTGTGCACTTTGATATTAGAATTCTTCGAAAAGCAGGGCAAGGATTTTTAACTTCTAATTGCTATAACTAAAACCGTTTTGTTTCGCGTTGGGAAATTTCTAAACGTGGTTTGCTTTGGATTTTTCTGCTCCGCCAGGCAAACCGTCTAAACCAATCAGGCCCTTGCCATGTTTAGCTAGAAGTGCAGTCAACTGGGTTTTCGTCGCGACAGAAAGCCATTCTACTGCACTTGGCAAAACAGGGCAAGGACCTGATTGGCTAGATGGTTTGCCTGGCGGAACAGAAAACCCGAAATTCCAAACCCAAAGTAACCTTTTGAAAATGCGAAGCGCAAAACAAAGATTTTAGCTATTTTATAGTATTCAGCACATGAGTTAGTGAGGGCCCGTCATTCTGTCCCATTTTGTTTGCCTGGCAACGCCTGAATTAAACTGTTCTTATTAAATTGCTTTTCCTAATATAAAATTACTTGGTATGTGTCGGCAAACGAAAAAACCATGCAAAACTTGATCGTTACGTAATTCTTTCTATTTCGGGTTTTAAAAATCGAGAATTTAGAAAAGTGAATTCATAAAGGAGAGAGTGGGATGATAAAAAGTTATTTTATTGCGGAGGCAGAAAGGAAGGTCGTGTCTTAAAATAATTTAATGGCAGGAGATAATCAGAGATTATCGGCAGTAATAAAACGTTATCTTCATAACGGGTCATAAGCTACACGAATTTGTGCAACACATAAGATAGATAGATAGATAGTTTATTAAATATAATCATTGCAGCCAATAGGCTGAATTATTATTGGCTGAATTATGAAAATATTATTTACAATACTAAAACACATAAAATAATTGCTTTCAATTTCAATACACATAGTCAAGCTCTAGTTTTTGAGCTTATCAACGAGCTTGCAAATGAAGTTACCCTGGAAAGACTGCAAAAGTTAAAAACGAAGTAGGAGCGTTCACTACTGAAAGAGATTTTCAGCTTCAAGCTCACATAGCGCCGTCTTGATCAGTGGCTCTCAACGGCTGTCACCAGAGCCTCCCCCGCGAGGTTACGAGCTGGGGAGCTCTGGGTTCGAGAATGTAGTCAAACCATCTAAGCCAATCAGGTCTTGTCCTGTTTTGCCTAGTGCAGTCGACTGGCTTTCTGTCGCGACGAAAACCCAGTCGACTGCACTAGGCGAAACAGGGCAAGGACCTGATTGCCTTAGATGGTTTGACTGGCGAAATAGAAAAAAAAGTCAAACCACGTTTTCAAAACTCACAGCGCGAGACATAATATCCACAACTCGTTACTGCCCTCAAGCATTTGATTGTTTGCCCAGCTGACTAGCGAAGGGACAGTCTGGACGGCTTGCTTTACCTCAAAAGATAACTACGAATCTCACCGAACCATGGTGCGCGAAGAAAAAAATACGTCTATGATCTGCCGGCGTCTACGTCTACGATCTGCCCGCTCAGTCTCATGTTTTAGTCTGCGTTCCTTTCTCCACGAATCGTGACAATAAAACCGAAATAAAAAACTCGCCTGTTACAACAAACTTTGAAATATGAAAACAAAGCGACTTCAAATAGAGCACAACAGAACTGATGGCTAGTTTTTTCAAAATATTTCATGGACATTGCGAGTTTTCAGGTCTCTCAGAGAAGTCTTAGAAAAGCAGGCCGGCCCGCGGAGAAAGGCATGCAGACATATGAGCTGAGCAGACAGAATCGTAGACGTATTTTTCGACGTGCACCACGATTCGGTGAATTCCGTAGTAAACTACATAAAAGATCCCGAAAGGTCGAAAACGTAGAGGATGTAAGAGAAACGTCCCGGAACAAACCGGAACTCTTTCAATTCTCAAGAGACCAAAGAGGTAAACACTCGTGGGAGAGTTTGAGTATTGCGTTGGTTTTCATGAGAATAAAGTTTGATTTCTACTGGAAGTGTTTAATATTGTGAACAGCAAGGGGTTATCAAAATAACAAATATCAAAAGTTTCTATTATTTCTATCTATTATTTGGCGCTATATGTAAACCGAAAGGTAAAAGAGTTAATAGAGCACTATCATATAAATATTACACACTTAACAATCAGAGACAGACATTTCCTGAAATACAGAACAGTACTTAGTGGATTTCCTTGGAGAGCGTAGCTTTCGGCTGAGTTTGTAACATTTATAGAATCAAATGGTTATATAATTGTCAGTGTTGCTATATAATACATAACTTATTGGAATTTTTAGTGTACAATATCGCTGTACATATTCGAAAAATAGAAGCGATATTGTACACGAAAATTTCCAATAAGATATATTGCCCTCGGGACGGTGGGAACCACTTGGTTGTATTTTACCGGACTCACAAAAAACGGAAGTTCAAACAACACCATCGTTGGTTTTCATTTTATAATTGGACGTTTTCGCGCGGTTATTTTTTGTACACGGTTACAGCTAAAATCGTTGCATCGCGACCCGCGTTTTCCAAACATCGATTTTCTTGGCTTTGCCGTTCCGCCAGTTAAATCTCATGAGTCAATCAGATTCTTACCCTGTTTCGCCTGGTGCAGTCGCATGGCTTTCCGTCGCGACGTTGTCTGGTTTTACTTTCAGAGGAAAGCCAGTTAACTGCACTAAATTAGGCGAAACAGGCCAAGAGTTTCATTGACTCAGTAGTTTGATTGGCGGAAACAGTAAAGTCAAAACAAAATTTGAAAAAAAAAACGTTGATCGCGATGGAACGGTTTTAACTGTAACTATATGTTAATTTAAAGTACTGGCTATGTCTACGTTAATCGTTTAGCATAGCGGCGATGCCGTGACATAATGCAAGAGTAGAGTAAATATACATAATACATATAGGTATTGGCTTATATCTTTAGCGACGTACTGTTCGATTGCGCAAGATTAAAATTGGAAATTTGAAGGCATCGATTTGGAGTGGGCGGAGAGGGGGTGGCGCATATTAACTTGCATTTCATGCCTTCGGTTCTGTTGCTAGGTTACAGATCGAGGGCTTAAGAGACGTGTTAAAAAATGTCTCAAACTGCCGTTTATACATGTCAAAAGGAATGCGAGGAATAACTCAGCATAGATAATTTGAGTATTTCATAAACACGCTAGAGGGGTGGGGCGGGGGTAAAAATCTAGTAAATTGATGAGAATTTCGTATCCTTTTCTAATATGAAATTTAGACGGCATCACATTTTCGACACGAAACGTTTTTGCCTGCCGTTCACATTACACCGAAAACGAAGCTTTTCGAATAAACTGTACTATTTGATAATGACGATTAGCGTATCGTTTCGAAAACAGAGGTTTTGGGAACTTGATTAGTGCCGATAAAATTCTCACTATTCAAAAGGTACCTTTATGACACACTAGGCCATGTTGGACGGGGTAATAACAAGTTTTACAAGCGACAGTCGCAAACACAGGTCAAATTAATAAGTTTATAACAGCTTTTAAAAATGGCATTCCTCATACAGTAAAACCCACGTATAAGAACCTTGGTTTTAAGAACCTGTTAGGCTAAAATTTTCATTTTAAGCCCCCTCCACATAAGAACCTATTAAGGCTAAAATTCTAAGTTAGGTTCTTATCAGTGGAGTTGCTGTAAGGTGTATAGGTAAGATCATCATCTGATTACATTTAAAAGAAACTTGACATTTTTTTTTCTTTCAAGCTTACTGTAAGTACTCAAATAATTCCTCAAATGTATTTGTAATATATTTAAATGAAATTCATATGAAAATTTAAGAAGCTAATTTAAGAACCTTGGTAGCCTAAATTTGCTTTCAGTACCATTTATATAAGAACCTGTTTAGGATAAATTAAAAAATCCAGCTTCTTATACGCGGGTTTTTACTGTAGTCTAAAACCGGAGCACGTTTTTTTGCGAACTTGGAAAAAATGCCAGCTTTCACTGGAGGCTTGATAGTTTCACTTTCAGTCAGGGACTGGTCATAAATTAGAGGGGGGGGGGGGGGGGGGGGGGGAGGTGCATTTTATTTTGGTCTACATGTTTTTGGGAAACCCTCCCCTGACAAGATGCACGAAAAATGTTGGCCCTCCCAAATGCGGTGACATATTTAATGGTGACCCTCCCCCATCATTCACTGGATATAGATATTGCAAAAATATAAACATTTTATTTATTCTATTGCGCGCAAAGCGCGCCGAAAATTTAGATCCCAGCATGTGAAATTACCGCATGTTTGGGAGAACTTTGATATGCAGGGTACAACATCGGGAGCTTTAAGGATTGATTTGGGAAAAACTATGGGGGCACGGGTCCCCATGACTCTATAAGCGCTACGGCCTTGTATTACCCTAACAACGTTTGCGTAAAAAATAATGACCCTCCCTTTATCCTTTGCACCAAATTTTTTGACCCTCCCTTTTTCACCTGCATGAAAATTAGAGGCCCTCCCCATTTTAGCACCAGCCCTCCCCCTCTAATTTATGACCAGTCCCTCATATTCAATAAATATTTCAAGACGCTTAAATAATCAAAATTGTTAAATAATCAAAATTGTATCTATAGCGTCAGTAAAGAACAATTCGACAGTACTCGCGTCATTGCCTTTTTGCGTTGTTGGGGAAACTGCCACACATAAATGTGGCTTAAAACTCCGTTGCTCAGATAAAATTGCAGTCCTTTCAAAAATCAATTGTGCAATCAGTGCACAATATTGCTCGTTGCACAATCTTCTAGGTATATTGTATCTTTTATTATCATTGATTATATAATTGCCGCCCGACTAGTGTGGAAAATTCCTTTTGAATTCCAAAGAATGCATATGTGACTAGTCAACGCACAAGACAACAATGGGGTCAAATATTTTCCGATTGAATTTTTTTTGCTGGTGCATGTTTATTTTGTCTTCAAGACAATTTTCAACACTATTGAAGAGCATTCCTTTTGCAGTTTAAATTTAGCAGTGCCTTTGCACGCTGAAATTTTTGAGGAACCAAATATTAGCCACTTTGTTTTACATGCCTCTGTAAAGAATCTGAATATATATTTATGCAATATACTGAAAATAAAAAATGATATCAGAAAATCAAAACATTCCTATCCGTGAATTTCGATAGACATCGGAAAAATTTGGAATTCTCAGCTTTTTACGTCGTAGACAAAAGTTTCAAAAACTAAAAAGAAAACAAAGCACCATTGCGATTAATCGACCATAAGTCAAATGGCAGAGCAGGTACAACCTGCCCAGTTTTGCATTCACATTTCTGCATACAAATTGACATTTCAAAACATTTTAAGCCACAAATGAGAATGAAACAACGAATTATTTCCAAATAAACATGCCAGGGACTTTTTCAAACGGCAACTTTAATAGGACCGGAACTCACATTTTATTTCTTCATGCTTCAAGGTGTAGTGGACGTATCTTGTTCGTGCAACGCACTGAATGCACTCATTGTACGCGTTGCTTAGGGAAAGCATAATACGGGGTTAGCTATTTCCTTTAGGGTATAAGGAAGCCCCTTCAGTGTTTCTATATGCCACATGCTTGGACACTCATCATTCATCACAATGCTTACCAAAGTCATTCCCATTGTCCCCAACACCTGACACTTTTGATAACAAATCGGATTTTTCGACTGAATCCAAACATAGCAGGTCCCGTTTTTGCCTGCTTACGATTTGGCAACGTTTCTTTAACAACAACTGCAAGTTCTTTTACCATCTAAAAGATGGTAAAAGTTTTATTTCCCATTTCGTGTGAAAAATTCAGCAGGCGTGGCGATCGAAAAGTACAAAACGAAGAAAAGGCGAAAAAATAGTGCAATTACAAATCGCACTCGCCTAGTCGGCCGTTTCCAGGGATTATGTTCATTATGCCTTCAAACCCAGCGATTTTGTTCTTTTAAGTGTCTGAATCCCTTGCTAAAATAACAAGCTATCAACTGCTAAGTGTTCTTTCTCAAAGTTCCAGATGCTCGATTTTTGAAGTACAATGCGAAGTATCATAATCCTTAGCCCGTTATACCGGCGGGAAGCAATTTTCACAGGTGTGTTCGCAGCCAGAATTCAGCTGACAACGCTGCGTCTCTGTTCTTAATACTTCACAGGTACTAGAGTTTGGGTCAATTTGAAACTTGTTTTTTTTCAAGCGTATCCAAAATCGATTGCTCGTTCGTTAAAAGAAAGGTCCCGATGAGAATGCGCTGAAGTGCGCAACAATTTGAAAATGACGTTCAAGTAATTAGAAGTTAAAACAGGTTAACATCCTGGAACCCCCAGCACCTCAGCTGTCAAACTCTAACAATTTACTGACCACAGTCGTGTGTATTGGTTTAAAAAAATGGGGTGGTTGGAGGTATAAAAACCAAGGCTTGCATTCCTTGACCTTTTCGCGGAATCACTTAGGGCACAAGTAACAGGTCAGCATATAATCTTAAAACAAGCAAAGTTGAAACAAATGTTTTATAAATATTATAAATAAAACTTCACACAGCAAGAGAGGTACTTAAAAATTAACAAAGTTTGTGGTATTTGACAAGATGAGTATAATCGAGGTTAAAAGACTAAGGCCAAGTTGACGGGATTTCAGCGCTAATGTGGTGAAGATACGATTTTTTGAAGTTCACTTTAGTTACACAATAGTCCCGTAGCAAAGATTGGCTGATTTCTATGGACAGCAGATGTCTTCACGACAGGTGACGATACCCAATTGAGTTCCTCAGTCAATGACCAACGCTTGATTAACTCGCCATTGTTTGGCGCGATCAGTTTTTGTGCCGAGAGATGCCAACAAAACGTGTCTTGTGTTTGGAAAGCATCGCAATCCCATCATGCACTGCGCGTCTGCTCAGCTGTTGATTCGCGCAAAATGAGTGGCTTGCCCCTTTCACACTGACAGACTCCCAAAAAACCTCAACTCATAAATATTCATTCACGACTTGAATCTAATAACATTTTGGATTTATCTCAAACCGGGGTGTGCATTGCACATTGCCAGTAAACCATATCGGTTATTATCTGCAGATTTTAATTTTTGTTAACCATTCTGGAGACGAGAAGGCACCACAGGTCCCAGAGAACCCGGCGAAGTACTGTTTATTTATTCTAACTTGAGCTGTCCAATTTATTCATCGACACGGTTGGTGCGTAGGAGTTGCATTGTTCTCGGCGCTGAATGAATGGATTTGAATCAGCGTAAGTGAGAAAGTTTTAGCAGTTCGGAGCAGGTTAGGCTGGGGTACGCTTCGAAATTGACCGCGGTCTCCCGGTCGCACTAGCCGAGCTATCGCTGATCTTAATCGCTTTCTAACGAGTCGACAGTTACTTCAGATAATTTACAAGGTAGGAAGCCGAGTCATTTACTGACAATTTTTTGGCGCGGCTCGATTTTCCGCATTTACTACACGAATTTACATGTACTATGATATTACGCAAACTTCAACGTGGGTAACCTTTAATATTTTTACTTCAGATATGACGCTTCTAGCGGAGCAGCTACTCATGGACACATTGGGTCGGATTTTGACTCCCTACCTCCCTCCCTATTCAAGGATTTTCCAGAGGATGGGTTCAACGCGAAGAAAAAATCTACGGCTTTAACTGAGGAGGAGTTCTACTCGTTCCCTCCTACACCGCCGATCTCGCCGGGTTGTGCATCTTTGGCTTCGGAAATAGGCGACACCGAGCGTGATCACCCTGTATGCTGTGACGATTTCGCTGATGACTTGAACTTCGCTGAAGAGAAATCGCTTTACTTCCAGCAAGACGATTTGAAGGATATCTTAATTAAGGATTGTATGTGGAACGGAGCTGTGTTTGAAAATACAGACAAGGGGGCAACGACAGCAGCCAAGCATAAAGGAACCACGAGCCGGCTTGAGCGAATACGATTACTTTGCCAGACGCCGCCAATAACTGAATTCACAGCTCGCGTTTTAAGCGTCGACCCAACAGAGATCTTCCCGTTTCCCATAAATGCTGACCCAAGCGATAATTCAAGAGACATAGAAGCGAGTGAGTCTGGTGAGTGTTTTAATTTTCTTGAACAGTTTAAATAAATAATAATTTGTTGGTGTTAGCCAGTGTGTTCAGTGAGCGTGGCTGTTGTGTGTATGGCATAATAGTAAGACATATTTTTTAGTTTACAATTCGCTGAATGATCACTGACTCTTGGAGTACAATCAAAGATTCTCACAGCGAGGGTGAATTTTAATACTACGATTACTATGAGATCATCAATGAATGAAGTAATTTATTCAAGTTACACCTTGTGAAGTTAATTTTTCACACAGGATATGTTTAAAAGGCTGGACCTGGAGTTGTAGTACTAATTTTTGTGTGAATGTTTTCATTGCAGAAGAGGAAGTTGAAGTTGACGTAGTAACCATAGAGAGTTCAGTCAAGAAAGAAGAAGAGGAGGTGGTGGAAAACGAAGTCGAAAAACATGTGGAACCGGCCGAGGAAAGCGAAGACGCGCAAAAGCTAGAAACTACAGAGGAAAAATGGGAGAGTCTTACGCCAGATTCTGAAATGTCCCCTGTGGAAGACGACGACGAAAAATCTGAGTTTACTGGGAAAATAAGAACTAGAAAACGTCGGAAAAGTTACTCACAAGAGTTGTGTTTTTACAAGCAGGGGAGAAAGGATTCCAAAGCAAGTATCTCAGGCTCTGGCGAGAGTGATGAGTCAGAAAATGACAGTGAATTCACCAGGGCTACTCACAACGTCCTGGAACGAAAGCGACGGAATGACCTGAAACTGAAGTTTCAAAAACTACGCGACGCTGTACCTGAACTTCAAGACAATGAGCGAGCTCCAAAGGTCTCTATTCTCAGAAAATCTTGGGAATACATAGGTCATTTGAAACAAGACGAGTTAAAACTACTTTCAGATTTAGAAAAACAAAAAAAGATAAATGCTATTTTGCTGAGAAAGCTCTTAGTGTTAAACAAAGCTCATTGAGCGTTGCCAGAGATAGCATTGTTACAATTTACGAACTATTTTATCGAAATATTAATCTATATTTAGTTTTGTAGGAAACAGAATTTTGCAGAGTAGCGAATGCACGACTTATAGTAAAGCTGAGTCATTATTTGTAGTTTGAAACTGTGTGGGATTTTTGCCGGCATTAAATCCATTACAGCACCATAGAATAAATAATCTTCTTTTGAGACTTTATAGACTATTTTTACAAGTCCAAAAAAGGATAGAATAGAATTACTGTATATATATTTTACAGAGAAATAGCTTAATAATAGTTCTCGCACTTTGTAATGCATATACATTAAGGCGATTGCGCTAGGAAATGGCAAAGCGGGAATAAAGCAGCGACAAATTATGAATGAATGAAAACAAAGGGATATGTGAATGTGGCGCGATGAATAAGGACTAAAAGTTCTAGTTGAAATTTGCTCGTTTTAAAGCTGGATTTCACTAGCAGAATAACAGGAACTGATAATAAAATGGTCAGTTGAGTGCAAAAATGTGTCTTTGATGAGCCACAGAAGACTTTAATAGCGTTAAACGCGGCCGTCTAATTCCTTTCAAAGGGAGAGTTTGGAGGTCTTTGTTCTACGAACAACAGTGTACCCGTTTATTGCAAATCAGCCCTTGGATAACTGTATAGGCAGCACATTTACATGTTTACCTAAACGCAGACTAAACTGAATATATTAACTTCAATTAGGCAAGAGCTTTTTGTCTCGATATCAGAATTGACTAACTGCGAGAATGCGCCAAACGCCTTTCGCGATCTTGTCAGATTTGACTTCTATAACTTGCGGTTTTTTCGCGATAGAAACGGGCGTTTTTCTCAGATGCGTGGAAAAAAAGTACGCGAGGTTCAATGACTGTAGGTCTCCTGCAAAAACTTCATTATTAGACAATAATGTTTTGTCGCATCGTTCATCTTGCTTGATTTTCCTAATGACTTGGTTATGTTTAGCTACGGGAAACAAAGAGCTAAACTTTTATTTAACTCCAATTAAACTCTACACGACATAGCGAGCTCTCTACGCCGGTACTTAGCGCAAAAGCTAATAAACTTTGAGCGTTTTCTCAAGAAGCAACCTGCTACTACGGAGCATTTGTTCCATACGCGCGGACAAAAACACGGCAAAAAGGGGTGGGCTACGGTGGGGGGTGGCCATGGGTGATTTTTGAAATAAAGCGATAAGTTTCTGACGGTGGTCAAGAACTTAATTCATTTTCGAGACGAAACAACCACAAGCCACCTAAACTTGGATGAATCTGACTCGGACCAATATCTGATTTCTATCCAAAACATCGCGCCTAGCGTTTATAAAATGAGTTTGCAACACTTAGTGTCTTTTCGCAATTTAACGACAAAACAGATAAATAAACAGAACCAATTCGCGTGGATCTGCTTATAGTGATCTGGGTACTTAATAGTGCTACTCCGAGGGAGTTCTGGGTGTTTCATTAGGTGTCTTACCGCAGGCGAAATACTAGTAACAGAATCAAATAAGATTCATGCATTGTTTTCACTTAATTTTTACATAATCTATCTGCGATAAGTATCGTGGAGATAACACCACAGCGATCATCATCTCGGAGACGCGCGACTGCACCGTGCAAGAATCGCGGCGAATTAACCAAACACGAGCGGGCGCAGTCACCAGAACCGCGATCTATATTTATGAAGGTATACGCGATTTAACATAGGGGCTGCGTCCACGCGCCGAAACACACGCTTCTCTTAACCCAGTTTCCGGTCTAGCTCCTCTCTTTGTTTGGAGTAACTAGCGTTCGGGCTCCAGCACGCATTGTCATGTAAAATCTCCTTTACACCACTGACAAGGGGCAGGTGGCCGCTGAATGCCCCTAAAATAGACGTATTGTTCGCTACAGCTGCCCCTGACAAATTTCACCGCTTATTACACAAATTACTCGTAATGCGTCGTAAATTAGGCTTACATGTTAGCTTAGTTTTACGTTTTACACAACCAAAAGCACTTAAAAATGCTGTAATTCCTGCTGAGCTAAGATGACGTTTGGAGGAGTTTCAGAACTTTTTAAAGATACTAGTTATCAAAATTCTTGCTTAGGCCAATTATTATTCTGTTTAATTGCCCAACTTGTTAAACACTTTGGTGAGTGTGCCAACTTTAACTTTTACTTTCTCGAAAAAGTTCCTTTGAATGGCAAAATGCCTGTTTTCAAGGAGATTTGATGCTATGGAATGTTATTTTTCGAGTTAACAATCGCTGAAGGAAGTTGTTTGTAAACCGAGTTGGGAAATACACTGAGTTGAAATTTGATTTCGGAACAAAGCCACGTTGCAGGTAGTATTAGAACGTGAAAAATAACTTAGCTGGAGAGGGATACTAGTTTCTGTAGGAGATATTGATATGATTATAATGAGCTTCACAAAAGGACAAAAAGATACGTGAAATATTTCTCTTGTACAATGAAAGCGAAATTTGATTATATCATTGTGCTTCCGGTGACCCAGTTTTGAGTCGTTTTTCGCTTTCTCTGAAAACAGGAGAGGAAGTGCATATTGCAGATTGTAATTTATAGGAACTTTCAACGGATCTGTCAAGAGGTTATTAGTAGAATAAATGTATGCACGCTGGCGTTACCCACCATTCTGAGATCATTCTGAGATAAGAAAGTTGGTAAAAAAAAATGCAAAAAGAGTTTTTGAGTTTCTGTTTTTAGAGATTTTGCGCTTGTGTAAGTATAACTTAGTATCTGAATAGAAAAGTTGTTTATCGGTGCAAGATATTGTTAGCTCGCCATCTAAATAGATTGATTGTTTAAGTGCATCTTTTTCTGATATTAAAACAAAGCCTAGTAAAAAAATATAACAGGTTATTTTTCATTCTATAATGGTACATTTACAATAATGTGTATGTTCAAATGTAAACCCAATTTGATTTATTAATTTACCAAGGGATCTAAACAGGACCCAGGGGTCAGGAGAAGTGTTTCGCAATTTAATTTTTACAAATGAAATCTTGGGGGCAGCTGGAAGTGGAGTGGTTTTCTCTTGATTTCACGTCAATCATTCATGGGTTGTGATTTTTCACTGACGATGGAGAAGTAAACATTGACTCGGGGCTCAATAAAGGCTCGAGCCGTGATCTGCATAAGAATAAAGAGCTTAGCTTTGGCGCTAGATCATTGAAAGAAGTGTGCGCGTGCCACAGCGCCGACTAAGAGTGTATAACAATAGGCTAGCTCAATAAACTACGTAAAGGCATTATGTGCGAGCGTTTAATGATAAGACAGCAATTGGAAAAGTACCGAAGGTCCTTCTTAATTGCTCCAAAAATGCAGCTTGTTTTAGAGCTTAATCCAAGTTAGCTTTTGGAACGCGTAAACGAGAACATTAATTACTAGAGGGATGAGCTTTTTAGCAGTTTGAACAAGTTTGCATGTAAAGCTCGGCTCCGCACAAAACTAACCATTGGCCTTTTTTCTAGTATTATTGTGCAAACTTAGCGGGGACTCTTTCTGCGTGGATTAAATGCGCATAGCATAGGAATTCAGCAGCGATTAGCTCAGTTTAGTAAGATTTTTCTCCAGGTTTATCAGCTGTGTGATGTTAGCTTAGATATTTATAGATCAGTTCGGCTTGCTTAGCGTTCGAGAGACAAACACAAGTTGGCGCGTGCCTGCTCGTAACGACTAAAAAATTATTGAGATAATTGGCACGCCACGCGTCGAGATTCCGGCAGTCACACGTCCGTTTTACCACAATCGTTCTAATATCGCTTCAATAAACTTTATGCAAACATCATTCCCTGTGCTTTACAAGGAAAACACACGAATGAAAATTTGCAGCTATTCTTTTAAGGCTCCCTAAAATGCCTCAATTGCGCTTTATTTCATGCTAAAGAATTTGCTTCCAGCAAATGAACAATGCACGGTAATGACCTCTGGGGCTTATTACCATCGCAAATTAGGACCACAATCTTGAAGGAATTTAGAAGTATCTAAGTTATCAAAGACTTGGCTGGCAATAAAAGTGAAAGACAAACTATAGATAAGTTAATTTAAAGTGTCAGAATCTTAGGGGGAAAAATTCGTGTGCAGGGATAATAGATTTCGGTTTCGTTCGAATCTGGGTGGGGTTAGTCATTGGAAGTCTGTTGTTGAACTTTGATTGTGCTAATTTCATATTCATTAGTTTGTGTATACGCTTCTCCTTCGACACCCCCTAGTTCAAGCGCAATTGAATCAGACGAAGGAAGCCACTAGTGACTGTAGATGCACTAACGCCTTCACCGTTAACCACTTCGCAAACGCTACACAACAAAACCAACCAAGCTTTACTCTTCCGCCTAATTCCAGAACTTCTGACGAGCTCAAATTTCAAGTAAAGAGGAATATTATCGTGATCTAGAACTGAAGATGTTGGCCAGCGCCTCACTGTAAGTATAATATATACTTTTAAACCCTAAATACTTCCCACAAGTTCAGGAATGCCAGATTCCCACGGGTACCACAAAAACGTTAAGTCTGTTATCAATATTTCTTTATGCTTCCTTAGTTACTCCTCAAAGTTTACGTCAAAACGTTAGCTTTCGTTATGCATTGGAATTTTCGGCCAGCTCAAAGGGACATAAAAAGACCTCCTACGATACTTAACATTTCGTTTTCGCAGCTTTAAAAAATTGTTGGAAAGTAATTATAATAATTCTAGAAAACATAAATCCGTTTTATTCGGCCAATTCTGAAGTTTTACAAGTTGAATGTCCTGTGGAAAAATTCTGGTGTGTTTTGGTTGCTTGGGAACCGCTAGTGGCAGGAGAAGATTATAAACTAGTTTGTGTGCAGGGGTATTCAATCCTCTTCTTTCTATAAAAGGACAGCTGTGGCTAACTCCTGTCAATGACCCAGAACTCATACTGTTCACAAATTCGCGTAAACACAGCTGAGCAAAACAAGTTTCGTAAAATTCCTCTACTGAAATTCCACTACACACGTTCCAAAGCCCTCAAAACCTAGATGTTTTGGTCATCTTGCCGTGTAGTCTTTTTGAACAGCTAAACACCGCACGGCTTTTAGGCTTCGCATTTCGTGGCCCGAGCGTTCTCTGGGCAGGCTGTGAAAATTAAAGTTTTCTTAAGCTCTTCAGATGCACGGGTAGTGTTTAGTTCCCAGTGAAATATTGTTGCACTTTTGACAATGTAAGATGCAGGTAGCGTCTTGGAAATACGGGTTCTCTCTTGTATAAAGTTCCACAGGCATATGAATATTCAATTGCTCTAGTGATCAAAATCTTTTACCTCTGTGGTTCATGACTCGGAAAACCTGTAGTCTTCAGCTTATGTTTGTACAAAAACGGTGTAAACTTGTTTAGAGTGCAGAAAGTTAGAGGGTTTTGAACTGCTGAAAAGTTTGCTGACGAAAAAAGCGGTAGTTTTTAATTCATCTTCCCGTCCCACGTAAACTCTGCTAATGGTATGCAACTTTTGTGAGTATGCTAATGAGCTTATTGTGATATGATCTAAGCTTCATTCATCCACTGGGGCCGACTAGCCCATTCACTCGAACAAGAGTTCTAGCATCTGATCACCGCACTGCTACTAGCGAAGCTCACGCTGACTTTGCTAAGCATTTCGCGCAAATTTCTGGGCCTCTATTCCCTTAGCTTTACAATTCTACGCAAGCAAGGTGACTATGTTCGCTTTTGCCTCCTTGTTTTAGGACTCCAAATGTACATTTGCCGCAAAATTAGCTCACTGACTTTTACTCACACAATCTTGCATGTGAATTTTTCAGACTGTGTTGCAATATGTTCTTCGACCAGAGCATTCAACCTGGGATTATAGGGCCAGAGAGAGGGCACCACGATCTAGTTGTGGAGGCATTGAACGAAGATCTCTACAACCCGACGATACAAAACGATGAAATCTGGAAGAAGTTTGCCCTTCCAACCCCGCCGTACTCGCCCGAAAACTATAGTCCTTCGTGCAAGAGAGCTGTTTTCCAAGTGAGCCACCCAAACACACTCCAAGTTGTTCCCGATGATTTTCCTGAAGACCTCTCGTCGGATCTACCCCTAGTTTTATCAGATGCTGAAATGGAAAGGCTGACTTCTAGTACGCTAGTCAATGACTGTATGTGGACAGAAGCGGACTATGATCCACGTAGAATCCCCGCCAATTCGTGCGCGCAAGCACAGACTTGTCACACAGACGCAACTAGAGAGATGCTCCCAACGCTACCCGAGAAGCAACTCCACGATTTCGCACAATTTACGCAGACTCTAGCCGCTCAAGAAAGCTCCATAGTTCAGCAACAGCAAGCTACACATCGCTGGATGCCGTACACAGGTAAGCGCTCTCCACTTGTTGAATCGCGCGAATCAATGTGTGAAAACTTTCAGACGAATGTCTACGCCTAGGACGTAGCATCAGCTGGCTCAGGACTAAATTCCTCGCTTTTCGAGGAACTAATTTACGAATACGCTTCATTGAAGCGCTTTACCCGGGTTTGATTCCAATGAAAACACTCCAAGTCAAGTCGCCTTAGAAACTGTAAAGCAGTCTTTAACGGTTTACCCCTTTTAAAGGAAAAAAATGGAAAGTGAGTGATAAGGTTATTGAAAACGCAGGCATAGCAACTTCGACGGAACGCCGTCATCACATGCAACAAGTTGCCGATTAGGTTTTATGAGTTCCTCGCATAGTTTGTCGCCCCATTAAAGCGCGTCTGACGATTTTAAGGTGGAGTTTTCACAGTACAACACTGCTAGAGCTGGAGTTTTATTCATTTAATTTCCACCAATGTCAGAACTTAGCGACAGCAATTTTTCGGCTATTCGGTAGCTGGTTTGTGTTTAGAGTAAGGCCTAAAAATGGTGTCCCTTTTTGTGGTGAAAGCGAAACTATGTCGGGATTAACTAAATTTGGTTTCTTGCACACAAAAAGATCAAGAGAAATGTAAAATTCGCTAAACATAATTAGAATAGAACTCTGTCTTAAAACTCATTGGTAATATAGTAATTTGAGTGTGAACAGAGGAAATAGAACAATGGACCCACAGAGTGAAATTTGCTCCACCAAAAAAGAGTAGGGGAATTTGTCACGTTCCTGCAAAGGGAAGGTCCTTTATTTTGCATCGTATTGCTAGAAACATATCAACAGTGGTTGTTATCGAAACTATGTTCTTTCTTCCATCTAAACAAAAGTATTTCTCGTATTTATTCCGTCTCTTTGTAAAATTTAATTGAAGTAAGTGCTTTTGGATATAGTGCAAGGTATAAATTAAAAGCGAAACTAAAACTACCTGTTTGTTTTTCAGACTTTTACTCAGAACTAAGTGTTTTTATTTCGCTTTCTTTCAACAGTTGAGAGTCCAACACAAATTCCTCACTGTGGCGCAAGACCCGTGGAAGAATTCACACCTCAAAGATTTGAAAATAGTAGCGCAAAGAAAACACGGAAACCCAGAAGAGCAAGCAGAAACTCTCCTCAGAGACAAGAACCCGAAAATGATGACTCTGAAGACAGCGAAATCAGCCGAGCAACACATAATGTATTGGAAAGGCAGCGCCGGGAAGACCTGAAGTGTCGCTTTCAACTTTTACGAGACAGCATCCCTGAACTTGAAGACAACGAACGGGCGCCAAAAGTCGCCATTTTGAAAAAGGCCCGAGAATATGTGCAACAACTTATAGGGGAGGAAGAGCGATTATGTGCAGACAAAGAACTTGAAAGGCAGCGAAAGCTTATTCTCTTAGAACGTCTGCATGTATTGAGAAGTGGATATGGTGTTATATGAACATAGAGAAATTCTTAGATAATCTCTTTAGTTTTTGAAGTCACCACTGTGTGGTGTATAGATAAATACAAAAAGCCCAGAGACATACAATTTAAGTTCTTTTGAGATTTTATATTCATATTATTTTTTCAAAACTTCGTCCATGTAAAATTTGAAATGACATTTCCAAAACAACAAGCACGAAACCCGACCCGCTAGAATTGTCAAATTATGACGTTTTAGAATCTTAAGTTTTTTAAAGTGAAATTAATTTCCAATTCAATCAATTGTTAGACGCTGGCGTTTTGAACATTTCTCCTTTTTGTGAAAAAGAAAATGGCGCCTATTATGTCTAAATTTATATATAAATAGAATTGAGCTTGCCTTTGGCTTGAAAAGCTAAATCCTCAATCAGGTCTTGTCAGACAAATTATGTACAAAGTTTGTACAGGATCGCATCGTTTTTTTATCATTCTAATTTACAAGTCACTATGCAGGGCGTGACAGAGTCTCTTTTCCAGTATTTCCCAGCAGTAAAATTATTACGTTTTACTGGCTGTCTTTCTGCGAGCTGAAGCTCGGCTATTTCACCTAAAGTAGCTATTAAGAAAGTGCTTTTCTTGAATGGAATTTTCATACATGATTTTTTGTGTATGATAAAGTGTTGTATTCAATAGGCCTTTTGTTGTAATCTTTGCGAGTGTTGGGCCCAGGTGTTTAGGACAGTTTGTTGGTTTAATAAGTTTATGTTTATATTAATTTCTCCTAAACTTTCAAATCAAAAGATTTTTTCATGAGGAAAGAGTTTCAATTTATTACAAACACTCGGTTTTAGACAAACCGAAATCGATTTTCGAGTTCATTGTTGTTGTTGTAAAACAAAATTAATTCAACATGAACTTGATGTCTGATTTTAGACAATTCTATTTGGTCTTACGAATGTCGAGTGGACCCGTTGGCTCAATTTAACTCACTACGGCATAAAATCAACCATTCCAAATCTGCATTTTGATGTTTCCGCCCTGGCAATGACAAAGTGAGCCCTTTCACTTCATTATATATAGAGAGATATTAAAAAAAGACATCTCGCTTATAAGTTTCGAAACTGACAAAACTTTTCACGGAACTTCAAAACTGACATATCGTTCCATTCTACTCAGAAATCAGTCTAAATAAAGTTAAAAAACTAATCTTAGCAACTTATTTAGTCCGCTTAGATTACTGTTGAACTTTATTTGTACTTTTGCAGTCTAGACAGTTTCGGATTGCGATAAAGCATTCAGTAACTAAATAACTTTCTCTGTCCATAGGTAGAATAGGTTATTACGTTCATATAAATAAGAAATGTCGTTGTCATTATCTAGATTTATTTCTTTAGGAAAACGTACAAAAACCGTCCGCGTAAAAAAATTCTACTTGTAAATAATATGCTATATATAATACGGACAGATGCTTTATAAGTATCAAAATTTGTAATAAAAATATTAGATATATAACAAATATAAAATGTTTTGAATAATCTTGTTATTGAATGGCCAGTTTGTTTAGTTCATATAGATTCTGGGGATCAAGCAGCGATAGTTGTGTTGATATTTAAGCAAGAAAACAGACGCTTTTCCTTCATTGAATTGAAATGAACAAAACGCCAATAGACCAAAGGACAAAACAACATTTACGGGTAATTCTAGATTCAGCTTTCTATCGTAATGATCCAAGCGATTACAACAAAGGGAAACTTAGACGGCTCAATAGCTGAAATCTCTGTTCTACTGATTAAAAATCCGCGTCTTAGATAATAGTTTGCGTAATCGTCTTTAAAAATAAAAGACGCTTAAAATAAAACTTCACAACGGCAAAAACACAACTTGGGGTGACTTTTGCCTTTCATGCTGAGAAAATACAGCGACTAACTACTTATTTAGTCATATTTTCGCGGTACTTTTTATTTCTATGAAGTTCCACGACAACGTCTGGGAAAAAGGGTGTTTCCCGCGCTCTATTAGTGCAGTTTGCTTACGAAATAAGTGATTTCATTAAAAGCTTTAGAGAAAGAAAACTACAGCTTTTATGTATTACTTCAGCATGACTTGATTCAATATTTGCATATGATGTCTGTGAGCGAGCTAAGGAAAACTGAAAATCCTTCTCCAGTAAACTGATTGTCAAAGTTTGGTTTTCTTTCGTTAGAATGGATAGCTGTCAGATTTCAGGATTTTAGTTGAACATTAAACAAGATTTTTAGAGTGACAGGGCACTAACAATTGACAAGAAATACATTGTAATTGAAATGCATGAATAGTGATTTCCACAGAGGGTTCTAGTTTGGAGTCTGAAATCTGACGTTGAGAGAGCACATAAATGGTATTCGACTTGCACTGAATGGGCTTCTCAATGAGTCATCTTAAATAGAGATTCGCAAATAACCTATACATAGATAATTTCTTGAGCTTATATTCCATAGTATTAACTATTAATGCGAACGTTCACTATTCAATAATTGTTCATCCATGCATAAAACATTTTTCACTGAACACTTTTAGCGAAAAGTGGCAGTTGAATTTCGCCGCAAAAAGGCGCAATTTGGGCGGACTTCACAACTCGTCGAAAAACTCGAATACAATTTTCCCTCAAAAACGAAACTAATAATCGAAAAGAGAACATTTTTAAAATTAAAAGCAATTATCTAAAAGATGTCATGGAATTTGTTCATTGCATAGTTGCGTAGCAATAAAGTGAGGGTGCAGTATCACAGAACTTCAATGAACACTTTTCCCAGCAATAAACCAATACCGACGGTGAGATATTTGTAATGCATTTACGTTTGTAATTCTTCTTTTATGTGAAATATAGCGTGTATTTTTGACAATGTAAACAATCCAAGAACATAGATATATGATATGTATCCACTGACTAATGAATAACCCAACATGCCTGAAGATTTTCTATAGCGTAAATTGGCGGTCAAAAACGAATGTTGTTTAGACTCAATAATTTGATCCGGCATTACCTATTCCGTTTTTAGTTTCATAACATTAAAGAATTCCTTGGTAATGGAATACGGACCTGTTGCGCTACCTTAATTTCCGAGTGGCTTTAGCATTTAAGGAAGTCAGTTGAGGGCTCAATGACCTGATGGTTTCCGAAAAATTGACTATTACTAGAAAAGACAATCTACGTCCTTTTTTCTCGCGGAAAACTTTATAAAATAAAGTTTGCAAAATGCGACCCATTTGGCAGTTGTGATGCTATCTTTCTCTTTCACTTTTTCTTTCTTTTTAAAAATTAGTTGCTCTGGATGTTTTGCTAACGTGACAAATTAATACCGTAGTCTCTAGCTGCTAAATTACTTTCGTTAAAACCGGCTGATCATGTTTTGTAAGGCTATGTTTGAAGAAATAATGAACTCTATACAAACTGAAAGGTTACACCATAAAAGTTGCTTGCTGCGCTGAAGCAAAGCAAAATATCAAACTGTGTTTTTGTTAATAAAGTTTGGCTGCTTTTATAGAAAAGAATAATACAAAGTATTAAAATAACAACATTCTCTTTCTAATATATTTTCAATTTATTTCTGTCTCTCAATTAAATTATAAAGATATACAGTAGAGACAAATCTAATAAAAGAATAACCCAAACTGGGTTTATCATAGTTTAATGAAAGGAATTTTTCTAAGAGCGAACTTAGCTAGTAGAAGAGGACGCTGCTTTGGATTTAAAAAACGGCACGAAAAAAATGAGAACAGAAAAAAAGAAAACTACGTTTGGCTTCCGACAACTAAACAATTAATTGAAAACTGTTTAGTTCCATTTTACGCAGGCGCCATTTAGTCCTGTGACATTTTACAACTCCGATAACTCCATTTCAATGTTATTAAAAAATGACCTTAAGAGAAAGAAGATTGAATTTCGGAGTTTGAAAAGACCGTTTTGCTTTAGGGGAAAGCCATTCCAGCGCAGACAACTCATAATAGCTTTGACATCAAAAACATCATGTAAACTCCGCAAGCTTAGTCTTAATATTATTTCAAAATATAAAAACATGACTGGCGTACTGGTGTTTTGAAAAGATAGTTTGTTTGGGGAGGTCCATATCAGTATTCAGACTCTAAATTTCAAACAACGTAAAATCAATCACATCCCTTGATATATTTGGTGGCTTAATTGAGATGAGAACAATGAATTCCAAGGGCAGTTGATATTCAGTGGACATCAATGGGCGCTTGGTTCTCACAGACCTAATTACCTAGCGTGCTTGTAGAACACATGCAACTCGCGTATAAGCCCCTAGTCCTTAAACTTTGCTATTAGCTCTATATTGGTCCATATGTTCAATCCGAATAATTACTTTTTCTTTTTTAATCCTATAAGTGGATCTTGACATTCCTAGTCGCAGATAATCTCAGTTTTCGAGTTTCAGAATATTGTCACTATTCAAAAGTTTCAGCATTCTAGGGCTTAACGCGCTGAAGAAGTTTATTAAAAGGTTGCGCAAGCACTTCCCTAACCTTATAAAATATAAAAACATAAACAATTCCACAAATCCGTACTCTGATAATAAAAACTCATTACAAACTGTAGAACTTCCTGCATTGTTTTTGTAAACAGAGAAATCACAGATCGTTTTAGAAAAGAGTCTTTCACTCAGGTCCGGTAGTTGTCATGGAAACAGGCAGCAGCTGCGTCACTCATTAATGGTTGTTCTCCTATTACGTGAGTTTATAGTTTGCAATTCACACCCGTAATGCTGTGAAACTTCAATAAACTTTGACAATAAAGTAAGAAGCAGACTCTTGTTTCCCAGGCTGAGATCGTATAAAGCTATTGTTTTTAATGGGATCAAGAAATGAAACTATAACTTCATCACTAAACCGTGCTCCACACAGTACTGCAATTTTCATAATTCTGCGAACTCTTACGCCAACTCACAAACCGCGGTTTGGCTTCCGTCAATCAAATGAGTGAACAGCCTGGGTGATTCATTACAAGGTTTCTTCAACTAAGAAGAACAATCAAGGCTCCAAAATACAATTTCTCACCATCAAATGCAAACAAAACTTGGAAAAAATTCATGCGCTTGTCTTAAAACGTTTGATAGATGGAAGGCGCAAACGCGTGAAGAGGAAGTTCGCAAAATTACAAAAATCGCAATATCCCGTTTCGTCCGTTTTCCTTTGCTCCGATGACTGCGTTTTTCAGGAACACCCACCAAAGAGAAACTAGCGCAAAACATCTTGAATTAGTTTTATTAGATGTATTTGACATTTCAACGACAGACAAAAGTATACATTAGTACTAATAATAGTTAATAATACTAATAGTATATATGTATTCCCAAAAGTGTTTTCATCTGGTGTGATTTGCTAGCTGAGAGCTGGCCAGAAAGGAAAAGATGGCCAACAATTTTACGCAATCTTTTTTGTATGTTTTACCTTAAGCATGAGTTTCGAACCTTTTAGCGCAGTTTTAAAATCCTAGGCCACACAGAACAGAAGAAACATCACAAATAACAAACTTCGAATCTTCAAGCTGCCAGATATTTGACCTAAAATTGTCGTTAGGTGCCTCTGAATTTTTTTTTTTTATAACGTCAATTTTTCGGTGAGTGCGTTTTGCTGTTGGGGGAGGGAGAGGGGGAGGCCTATACCACCTTGCGACCAACTTTCGAGTGAAACAGAAAAGGGAGAGGGGAGGTACAGAAGAGTTACAAAACTCCACTAAACCAGGGCTTGTATATTTCAGAATACCCTGGGTTTCTAAGAAAAAAGCTGTAATAAAAACCTAATGCACAAAAGGATAAATACAATATGGATTTACAAATAGTATTTTGATATGTTTTAGAAGATCAGGATTGGAACTGAAAGATTTCTATGAGTTTCTCCACAGTAGTCCTCATAAAGCCAAATACAAAATTCCAAATTTTAATGAAATTTGGAGGATATGATCGATCTTCAGACACGAAGGCATAAACATGTTAGAGTTAATACTTTCATCATCACAAATATGAATATTTTCTTAAACATTTTTACCAGTTTATGCAGACTGGGTACAAATTTGGTAAATTATGCAAGGGAAAGTAAGAGATGATTTTCACCGAAAAGTTTGAGAAACAACTGCAGCTGAATAAAATGGCATAAAGACAACAGATCACCAAATGTAATAGTTCCACTCCATCTAGTCTTGCCACAATCTAAATAGCAACGCAAAATTGAAAACACAAAGTGAAATGGTGAAATGAAAAATAGGAAATCCACAAGCTACGGGTACCTGAACATTGGAATGTGCTCCCTTTGGCAGATTGAAAGGCGAAGTAAATTCAAAAGTCAAGTTAACTTTATGATTTATTGATGTGATATCAAAATTAAAAACCTCAAAAAATTATTATAGCAATCAATATGATTGCCCAAAAGGTACAACGAAGTTAATATGCGCCCTTAAGAAACAACAGACTTGATTTACTTTGTAAAACACTGTGATGATAATTTTTTTTTAAAGTAAAAAGGTACTAGTACAAAATTCGAATGCTTCCTTTCTAACAAAATTTCATTCCATATAGCCTATTAAACATTGGGAAGTACGTTTTAGCTGTTAGGAGATCGAAATACGGAATTTTATTTAAGAATTTTCAGCCTTTAAAAGACGACTTTTGCTGGCTGCCATTTTGGTTTTCGGTTCCACTGACCACAGGCAGTCCAAACAAAGATCTTGTCAGCCTTCGGATGGTCTTGTAATAAGAAGAAATGAGAATCGACTAAAAAAAAATTATAATCCAGTTGCTGAAAAAAAGTTCTCGCAGTTCCTGTGGGTATGACAACTGGAGCCAAATTCTGGAACATGAGCGGCGATCAATGGAGGACTGATATCCATGGTTTTGCCTTGCTAAATGGCCTATTTTACTTCATGATATGACGACAAAACGGCCCGCGAAAGTGCTGGTTATTGTGGTCTAGGCCACGACTATGGAGTAAACAGTAAGGCAATGGTTTGGAACTAGTACCACATTAAGAATCGACTTCGGACTGGGATAAAAGGCGCGAATATGGGGTAATTTTTTAACAGTAAATATACGAGGTACGTTGATATTTTTTTTCAGCCTTATTCGAACGTCTTTAGAAATGGTTCTAATAATTAAATAATTAAAAGAGTGTATGAAATTTTCTGGTCAAAGTAGAAGAGTGTTACATTAAATTAGTACCATTTCTAGTAATCTCATTTGAATTCAAGTGATTACATTTTCCATTTCGGTTTTGTAGCAGCAGTATAAATTCCTTTGAGGAAAACAAACTTGGGACATTGTTAATTGAAGACTCGATATGTATTGTTTGCTTTGAGGAAAGTAATTGCATCATTTAAGCTCAGGAAACATTTCATATAAAGGTATTTATTTTCGAACCTACAATAAAGAGGC
This sequence comes from Scolanthus callimorphus, assembly GCA_033964015.1. Lineage (NCBI taxonomy): Eukaryota > Metazoa > Cnidaria > Anthozoa > Actiniaria > Edwardsiidae > Scolanthus > Scolanthus callimorphus. The sequence goes on along the minus strand of CM066916.1, from coordinate 29,590,120 downwards.
AGGTTGTCTTTTCACAGAGACCCCACAGCAAAACAACAGGGAACCCGTTATATTGTCCATAATTACACTAGGCGGGTGGCCTGTGGTCAATAATTCATGAGACGTCCTAAAGGGTAGAGAATTGTTTCGATTTGTTTGAATCAAAAGTGTGAAACTCGTTGACACTTCCAAAAATACCGTTAATGGTCTATTATCTCTAGTGGATTATGACACTTCAGGGGTTAGTGGTTTAGGGGAGGGCATTTTTACAACCTGTTTGACAAATGAAGTTCTATTTTATGAAATTCAATGTGTAATTCACTGGATTCAGTAGCGTTCGGACCCTCTGCAGAATTCACAAGTATCATTTGTGATTCTTTTAAAATAAAGGGTTTATAAAGTACTGAAAAGTCATTGTTCTCATAGCAGAAAAAAACGTTTTTCGCAGTCCGAATTAACTCTGAAAAAAGGAAAAGGGAATTGCAGTTTTTAAAACAGACTTCCAAGAGGTATTCATGACCATTCCTGGGTAATTTGTGTTCAATAAACGAAATCGATAGGCTCTATTCTACACACAAAATACAATAGCTTATCATAACATGAGTTTAAGGCCAATAAAACTGGTAATCGATTGACTTATACAGGTATTGTTAGCCAGTAAACAACTTATTGGTTTCCTTTTCATACACTTGAAATTGTTTTTATTTTATTTTCTACTTTATCTCAAGCCTCATTAACACATTTGCTTGCAAACTTCAGACACAACACTATGTTTCGCCAGTTATATCAAGACACGACCTGACGTTTACCAGAACAAAAGTGTCACCTGTAAGAACGCAGAAAAATGAACCTCGTAGAAGTATATTGGTAAATAGAAGACACGCCTTAACACAAAAGGACGTCGGCTACCAAAATACGTATCGATACAAATTACATTCTTGTATTCAAAGCGGCAATGGCACGAATTTTAGGGTTAATGTAGTTAGCTTAAATGTAGCCTTGTTCTCAAATAACAAGCAAAATAATCTTCTTGGTTTGTCAAATAACCTTCCACTGCCTGTAAGTACAAGTTAGATAAGTGGAGTATTTTCGTGAAAATTTCATTCCATAGACTATAAAACGTTTTAGCTGTTAGAAGATCAAAATACGGAAGTTTAATTGAGAATTTTCGGCCTTCGAAAGACGACTTTTGCTGGCTTCCATTATGGTTTTCGGCCACACGCAGTCCAAGTCAGCCATTTTTATTGGCTTTGTAAACAAGAATCTGAAACCGTGAATGAGAAGCGACTAAAAACAAACAAAAAAATAATAATAATCCATTTGCAGAAAAAATTCTCGCGATCACAATTATAGCCAAATTCTGAAATAGGAGCGATTTTATAGCGGCCTGATATTTGCGCTGCTAAAATCACAAACTTTAAAACAGCTTGGGGAAGTGGTAGCTTATGTGGACTACGCCAAGAATATGGAATAAAACAGTAAGGCGAGAATTTCGTAGTATTATCAGTCTTTACAAATTACAAACTTTTAAAATAGACGGTTTCAGGTTCACTGCGGGTGGGACGTGAGCCCTGGGGGTCTACGAGCTCCTCTCGACGTGACTGGATACAAATGAAATCCGCTTTTGAAATGATATATTTCCGCTTTCGTCGTTGGATGGTTAAGTCTGCTAGCTCATGACCCCACCCGTTCTTCTCTCACTGAAGAATCGGTCACCATAAAAGGGCGTCCAAGTTTGCCGGAAATCACCATGAAAATAAATAAACATATAAACATTTCAACGGAAATGTAAGGGCGTTTCATTCTTTTGTGGTCCCATATGGGGTCGATTTCTGCCCGGAAACTTAGTTATTATATGCACTAGGGACTGCCTTCTGGCTACAAGCTCCGATGCTATAAATCACCGGTTTGTTTTCCGGGTGAGTGGGAGTACTGGTTTCATTTCGTCTTTTATACATAACAGTTTCCGGCTAAGATGACTTGTTAACTGTATAGCTATCAGTTAGTTTGGTTAATGGCCCATGGAATATGCGAATGCGAGAATCGAACTAGTATAGCTAGTAAAGCATTATAGTGATTAGCTAGAGCAGATTTCGTATGACTGTGAAAAATGCCGCGACACGGCGCGGCACTGTCGCGGTCGCGGCACGGAACCCGATGGCCTGTAGATACGGAATGAAATCGCGTAGTCGCGGCACGGTCACGGTCGCGGGGCGGCAGAACTTTGCCACGGCACTTTTCAAAGTCATACGAAATCTGCTCTATTGACTGAGAGCTACATAATGCGTTTCGTTATCAAATGGTGACCAACTTATTAGAAATAAATTATATAATTAACTATTATAGTAATAAATTATTTCTTATCGCCATAGCAACCGGAATAAAAACTATGCATATCCTGTTGCCATCCTGGAAATATTAATTAACTATTAATGAAATAAATTATTTCTTGTCGCTGTAGCAACCAGAATAAAAACTATGCACATCCTGTTTCGTTCCTGGATATATATTTAAATCATGTCTGAAGATTTTAGATGATTCCCGTTTATTCAGCTAATACAGTAATGGGATCATCCCCTTCACCCTTAGAACAGAGCCGAGGGGCCTGCCCCCCACTTTTCAGCAGAAGTTTGCCACATATTGTCTCCAATGAGCCCCTTCACTTCAAAAAACTGTTCCGCCGTTTTAGAGAATTATGTTAAAACAACCGTGATATAGCCTCTTTAAGAGCAAGAAATATCATATCATTATTTCTTCCACTTTACCCAAAGCTACACGTGTAGTGATGTATAATGTTTGTAACGTTCCTCAAGAATTTCGCAAAAAGAATTACGTGTCTCATAAAAACTATTACGGATACACCTGTCCACTGACCCGACATTAAAAAATAGCTCAACTGGACAAACAAAAAGAAACAGGAAATAGTTTCCCTTACCGAGAAACTATGAACTTCCGGTTTCTAAAACAAAGACAAGGAAGTCTGCTGAAATGAGATCTGTAGCCCTGTTGTCCCGTCTTCGTGTAAACAATGGATAGTTTATTTTTAAAAAGCAGTATCGCGAATCAGCGTAGGCGGAGAAAATAATTCGTCATTAAAGGAGTAAAAAGCGGGCGCTCTATGGGCTAAGTATAGCCCTTTCCTGTGCAAATTCGTGTTGAATTTGCTTTCAATAGGAAATGAATTATGCCTGGAGCGGTCGTTATCGTGAAATCAAATCAAATCACATCAGATATCTATTATGTACGCCTAATTTGTTAAATTAGTCCTAGATGCATCAGTTGTTGCTTTGAAACTGTTTGCAAGTAGAGCTCACGAATCTTCCATATAGCACGAATTTTATTGGTCAATTCCAACCAGGAAACCCACGAAAGACAATTCATACATATATATATGTAAGTTTTCCGGTGAAAACTAGTTGTCATGGTTACAAACGATGCACCCTTAACACAACAACGATGGGTCTCATTGAGCGCGTTCACAATCTAAAAATGTGTTTATTTATTAATTCTTTAATATTTAGCGTCATTATTTCACACATGAAAAAATATGACAAGTAAAAAGAAATGAAATCAAAAAAAATGCTCAGAAAAACATCGTGACAACGAACACACCGAGCACCCTTAACAGTTCATAACTTCACAAACTGGGTTAGTGGGGTTTGTTCTCGCAATACTACCACCTTCGAAACTACGATTATAATGTATACTGATACTAATGTAATATGTTAAAATTCTATATAATCATGAAACAAATCAAAGAGACTATCTAGTTAGAAAAAGCAACAACAAACAAATCGTAGTTTCCTACTAATAATAATCTAATAATAATATAATTTTTATAGCGCTTAATATTCTAAAGCGCTTTACAATATAGATAAGAATAGAAAAAAATAAATAATTATAATCATAATAATATTACTTAGGATTCCCAGAAAGTTCCCAGAAGAAGTAAAACGTACCATTTATAATAATAAAACTCTGAGCGAACGGGCGCGTCTTCTCCTGGTCAATACCATTTCAAGTATCTATGTTTGAAAATAGAGCATCTCGCAACTAAAAATCCGAAGCTTCCGGGCTTGACACTTTTTACTATCACAAAGATTTGTCAGGTCCCCCTCCCTCCCCTCCCTATGCGCAAACTCTTCACACCCGAATCACCATTATAAATCTCTACAATCCCGTAAGCGCGCAAGGGCGGGGACAGTTAAACGCTCACGCGAAGAGGGCAATGCTTGTGTACACACACTTAGCAGTGCGTGTGCCGGCGGGCGCGCAAAGAAACATCAAAACAAATTGCGTGTCGGACAACAATAGGCGACCCAAGAGGCAAACGGCGGGACGTCGATTGCAAAATCTCCCTCCTACCTCGCGAACTAGTTATCTCTTTTATAACTCTACCGGTTTTAGTATCCTTACTCTCACGGAAAGTCCTAAAGCCCTGGGAAACAGAAACACGGTAAAGAAACGAGAAATGAGATGCGTGCACTAGAGTTTCATTTACTAAAGGAATCCCTTAATCTGTAAGGCGCCAAAGAAAAAAATCCATTTGTGTACGTTCAACGATTGATCTTTATTTATAGAGTTACAAATACTAGTCTTTGTGTGACCGTTCCGCTTGATAAACAACAAACATAGGATAAACAAACATACGATAAACAAAAACGGTGTTATGGACTATCCGAAGTGAAACATGTAATCCTTGACAACTCGCTACGTGCGTTACATAACTCAGGAATTTCGAAAGGTAGCATGTAAATGGTATCCCTAGCACTTAACTGGTATCCCTGCTTGAAAAATGGCTTTATGAAATACCTGCACTGTTGCGTGTGTTGGATTGTAAGCGTTCGGTGACGCACTTAAGGGGGGGTGGTTTAATTAGTTTTCAACACTAAGGTGAAAGGAGTCCTAGAAAGACCCATCCGCATAAATTAGAATGAATTAATGAAATGAGTAAGATGAAGTTATATCTACAAGGGGTGATATGAGTTATAACCGAAGTTTTGATCACGTAGAGTTGTATCACTCGATCCTTCGCGCAGCAGTGCAATTAAATGGTGTTTTTATTAACATAAGAATTAAGTAGGGATAAGTATAAGATTAGCGTGTGGCACGAACCTCTTGCATAAATTGCGACAATAGACTTCACAGCTATCAAAGAGATCCACAATTTTTAAAAGTGGCGCTTGCAGAATTTGGAAATTAAGATTTCATTACTGTTTCGTGCAGTTTTCATAATTTGTGAATTACTTCGCATTTACGTTGCGTTTCATGACTGGTTCTCGTTCAGGAATGTTGGCACTTTCTTCGCGTTTCTATGGAGCTCAAAAGACGCCGAATACATTAAGAGAAATTAGGATTTAAAATACATTATAGACAGGTGTGACACAGACGTCCTGCAAGAGCACGGCCTTGGAATTCGCCGTTCCGAAATCACTCTATTGCGAAGGTCAACGCAATAAAGCTTAAACCGAAAATCTGACATGACTTTTCGTGCAATGCACCAGCTTTGTTTGCATACTGAGAACTTGGATTTTGCGGTTCCACATATCAAATTCATTAAAGTTCTACTGTATTGTTCACTCTTGCATCTTGAAGTTTATTTTATTAATGAAGTTTAATACTTGGTGTCTAAAATATTTTTAAGGGAATTTCTTTGGTAAAAAATAGCGATAACCGTTTTCGAAATAGAGTTTTCATAATACTCATAGCTAGGAAAACGAAGCATTGTGTGGGAGATTGGTCTCTGTATGATTTCACGAGACAAACGCCTTTGTAACCGAATACGGACAAGAACTCAAAAGCTGTACTGCTAGTCGTTTGTCAGTTTGTATGTATAGAATAGAAATTGAAAAACGTTGTACAATGCCCATGACTGGTATTTGAACAACTGTCGGCCTAAGATATATAGTATTTGATAGTGTTCCAATCGCAGTAAATCATTGATTTACCAGGGACAGCTAGCAGAGCCGGGTGACTGTGGGGGCTTTCTTAATCTTACAAATGAATCCTACTTTGAAAACTGTTTTAACTGCTTACAGCCCCTTCTTCGAAGAACGTCCGTAAATCCAGGAAATTTTTTTTTACCCGCGGCGCGCTTCGATTTGTTTACAAGTGTCGGGGGGAAAACGCCGAAAGAAGGGACTGCGGACACTCCTTTCAGAAACCTGGCTTTTTTTCTGTCAAAGACATCATTCTCACCCTGGACTGTGAATAATCCCTGAATGAAACTGTTCCACCGTCCCTGTTTACAGAGGAGAAACGTTTTTTTTGCAGAAACTTATCCACACAATTGAAATCAAGAAAAGTCAATTTTGTATGCAGAATCAGGAGTGCAAGGGCGAACTCCTGTCCTGTCTAGGGATAGCCAATAGACCTTTCCGAAGTTTTTCTTTCCACAGGAGGCCACGGAGAAACAATCCATCACTATAGCTGGATAGAGCAGCCTGAAATTAGTAAAATGCGAAAGTTTGAGAGGAAATCTTTTGAAATAATGAAGAAATGGTAAAGTTCGCGATTTAATACCGATTCGTTCGGCAAACGAGAAATCTTGCATACCGATGATGCATCGCAAATCCTATACGAATGTACACAAAATTCGAGATATTTGCCAGGCTATTTCTTCGTTATTTCAGAAGATTTTCCTCTGAAACTTTCCAATTTTACTAATTTGGGCTGCTCTTTCCAGCTATGGTGAGGGATTTTTTCTCCGTGGCCTCCTGTGGAAATAAAAAATTGGTCTACCTAGTTCTCTCACAATTCCGTGGTTACCCATGACGTACAAATTCCAAATCTGCATGGCGAAAATGACAGGGATGTTTCCCGCTTTCTATTCCATGAATGGGTTTACAAACGTTTCCTGCATTTTCACTCATCGTCCAATTTACAGTGACTGGATCTAACATTACTCATATCATAACATTACAGTTACTTCTATCTACACTATTTATTTATGGGCCTCAATTCCCGCCATTTTTGGCGCACGCGCGCGCGACGACACAGGGAACCCGCACCATAATATTTTGCTAAGCTAACGAAGGCTACTCTCAGCCGTTATTGAAATAATAGTAATCCTACGTCTACCCTGTCAAATTCGTACAAGGTTGAATACAAATCCAAGACGAAGACGTGCGCAGAGGATGATGGGTTCAATCATTCTCGTTCCCGTGATTCTCTGGGGAACTAAGCGAAGGATCACGGGAAAAGAACTGACAGGAAACTACGGTTAGCACTCGTTCACATTGACCAAAAGGGCATTCTATTGTCTGTGAAACAATAGAACGAGGAACATCACAATGTATCTGTGCCTCGTTCTATTGTTTCACAGACAATAGGACGTCCTTATGGACAATGTGAACGAGTGCTAACCGGAAACTACAGGCATTCGCAACTCTTGTTTGTTACACACGTTTTGCATAAAATAAAAGCATTGTCACACTCACTTTTTATATATGATCGGGTGTACTTATATTTCTTGCATTCATGACGAGGGCAGTGCTCACAGATCCCAGAAAATCCTGGAAAAAAGAAGACAAACGTAAAACTACGACCACGGACCTGAAGCGTACTCAGATTTTTCCAAAATTGCGACGGTGCTTTTTTCCATATTTGGTATAACCCCTAAATAAAAATATCGAAATGAGCGATTTGTAGCTGTACTTTAACGCGACGCGGGGAGCGGGTGGAGCGATTTTGACAAAGAGGGGCGGGGGGGGGGGGGGGGGGGGGGCGATGTGCGAAAAGGAAGGCTTTTTCTTCTCGACCCTGCTGCCCTTCCTATTTTTTGTTCGTCCCCAAGGCTACTGTCGATAGACTGTGTCTAATGCGTCTCAATACAATTTAGACGAAGTAAAGCCGAGGCTGTGCATGGGCACTGACGGGCCCCCATCCAGCTGTGGAGCGCTTGCATTTCTAGCGTTTCGAGTTGGTCGACTTCTGAATTCCCGGGAAAATTCCTCCCCCTCCCTGGCCTCAAATTTGATTTCGATCTAGGTAAGTAAATTCCACTGAGAAATCAGTGTGACAGGTACCGTATTTAGAGCACATTTCGTATGACTGTGAAAAGTGCCGCGGTACGGCGCGGTACTGTCGCGGTGGCGGTACGGAACCTGGCCTGCTGTAAATGGAATTAAAAATCGCCAATGAAATCGCGTAGTCGCGGTACGGTCACGGTCGCGGCGCGGAACAACTTTGTCACGGTACTTTTCACAGTCATACGAAATCTGCTCTATTCGACTGAATATGCATCGCAGCGCTTATTAATTAATTTTCTCGGCTATGTAACTGCTCATTTTCTTTTCACCACTCTAACCCTTTCTTTTATATCTCATAATCATGTTGATTAATCTATTATTGTTTTCGTTCTATTTTTACGTTATAATTGTAAGAGCATTGAGCCTGAAGATCGCTCCTAAAACTTGACAGGTATTCCCAGTTGGGCGGGGACCCTGTGGCTTGGTGGCCCTGGTTCCTCGGGGCCCTCGGTCGAGCGGTATCCAAGCGCTCCTCCGCAGTTTAACGGACGATGAGTTTAACCATCTAAATACCTCTGTCAAAACTAATTTACGGTGGCTTTCTGAGCTCACTTGCCGTGCGAAATTGCTGGAGGGCGTACTTGAATGCGATTTGCCGCGCTCGACGCCGCGGCACCGCGACAAATTTGTGACCACTGAAGTTGAAAAACCACAAGCCATTAAACCTGGTTAAACAGTTAATTAAACAGAGGCCGCATGTGAAAAGCGATGGCCCGATATCTCCCGTTGTAAGTCGAGCTCACGTAAGGAAAGTTCCTTCATCTTCTAGAAACCTCAAATCAATCAAACAAGTGGTTACACGTGAGAGTGCTTAGTCTAGATCAAAGATCAATTTATAGAGCTTAGCGCAATACTGGAATAACTCTCAACTCAATGATTTAAAGAAACGATTATTGGAATATACGACACAAAAGTTTGGTAATTAAAATCGCTTTTATAGACGTTTTTATTTCTTTCCGAAAGAATGTTTTAGAAATCTCAGTCCAATGCTGTTTTGAAATTGGAAAACAAGAAAAAATACTGATCTTTGACACACAAACACAAGTTGATACCCAATTGCAACATGGCTTACAAAATATAAATCAAATGCGGTTAGGCATTCATGGATCTGAATAAAACAAAAAAGTTGAAGTTACTGCAGAGTCTAGATAAGAGCCCGGGCCTAGAGAATCACTTTGGATTTGAAGACTAGTGCCGCTATAAAGCTCATTTATCACAAAGCAGAAGGCAACCGCCACAATTAGTCGAAAAAAATTCAAATTTTGGAGGCGGCCCAGATTTTGTGGTAAACACTATTCTCAACTTGTCGAGTATTCCCAAGAATATTATTCGTCACAGAAGACTATTGTCTAATTCTAAGCAGCAAGCTCACTGGCTTGAAATGCAAGCTCATTGCCTAGACTCTAGAAATGGATCGACGTTTGAATTGTCTTTTTCTAAGCAGCAATATGTACATCGGTAAAATCAAGAGAGAGAAAGAGAGAGAAATTACAATCTGGTTCACTTGTCTATAAACCTGCTGAGTACTCACTTAAGTTTTTCAACTTTACAAAGTAAATCACTTAGGAATTTCGAAGAAAGTTTCATAATAGATAAAAGATGAAAGTTTCATAGATCCTTTATTGAAAAAAAAAATACAAAAATAATGACTTTATATATAACTTGGCAATGTTGTTTTTAATAAACAAAAACGTACAATGAATTCATCTCGTAATTTTGACTTGCGGCATCACTTTATTTCTGGCAATTTTGTCCCGAAACCCGTTTACTTCACGTCTTGTCGGAGAAGTGGAATGTTTGTGTGGCTAGGACTTATCCGCGCGCAAATGACGTCACTGACAACGCTTCTCGGCCAATCAAAAGACAGAATTCCTGAGAAGTATTTGTAAAAATACATATTGAGAACATTGATTGTCTGAGGTGGAGGAAAATCCTGACAGAGAGCCATAAATTTCATCCAGAATAACAGTTGGAATAAATAACAATCAAAACTCATATGCCATATTGTGGCTATGTTTAGTTTTCGACACTGAATATGAATTGTAATCTTTGATATTTTTAACGTTTTTGTGATTTGTCTAAAAATATTTTTCTTCGTCAGAAGGTATTCACAGCGAGCAGAATAGAACTTGACCACAAGTAGACTGATAACAATATGATGTCATTTCGATTAACTCTTCAAAGACCAACAATTTTACAAATATCGCTGACCATAATTGTAGGAAAAGTCTAGAAGTATAAGTAACGTAATTGTGTGGGTTTTTTTTTATTGAAATTCATTGCGTAAAGATTTAGGACAGCTGAGAAAAGTAAAATTGGAATTTCTCTGGGTAGAATAATTATATACTTTTACTGGATATTTTAGTCCAGTTACAAGAATGTGAACAGTTTGCAAACAAACATGCATAAGGAACATTTTCCGTAGCTGGCTGAAAGTTGAATAACGGTGTTGTGTAATTTACTGTTTCCCACTTGGGATTTTTGGACCTATTTCTCATATTTCGTTAGCACACGATAGAAGAAAACAATTAGTCCAAAGTTGGAGAAAAGACTTGGTTTAAGAAAAGATTAAGCAAGAATGAGCTGGAAAAATAATTAACAAAATAATTTGCAATCTTATACCCTGGGAGGTGAAAGCGTCATTGTTTTACTTCTTGAAAAAGTATATTTTCTGGATCAAGAATCATGTATCAACCACAAGCAGATAGAGAACAATACATGTTTATCATAATAATAATAATAATAATAATAATAATAATATAATAATAATAATAATTATAATTATAATATATTATTATTATTATTATTATAATTATAATTATATAATATTATTATTATATTATTATTATTATTATTATTATTATTATTATTATTATTATTATTATTATTATTATTATTATTATTATTATTACATGTTTATCACTGGTGGACTTTAAAAACGCTTTTCTGTTTTTCAAATTTTCTCATTTTTAATTCCAAATAAAAAACTATCGACTTTTGTAGGAAACGTCCAGAAGGTTACCACTGGATGCATTGCTTTGCGCCTGTTGGATTCAATGTTGCCATGGGCGATTGGCGATTTCTAGCTGTCAATCAAACCAAAACGCTGGATTAGGCTACTTCAGTGGGTCGACATTGATTGCAAAATCAACTAAAATCGTTTTAAGCTATCCTTTGGCTTCCTTGTCTAGAATGATTAACTTTCTGGATCAAGAAAATTAATTACATTGTCCTTGCTGAGAATCGCAACGGTGAATTTTGAGGTCCCGCAGCAATGCAAACAGCGGTAAATAAATTTCGTTCTTTTGTCTCATTTCTCTGGAGATAGGAATAGAAATTTAATGAAAAAGTGCGAAGTTCAAAGTGAGGTTTTTAATTAAATCAGTCATTCCAGAGTTTACCCTCGAGAAAGATATGAACTTCTTCAAACGGGACAACCATTGAAACTTTTTTTTAACGTTATCATAAAAAATATCCGCGGTTGGTGGGCACTGCTTGCCCCAGCTTCGTAAACTGACTTCGTGTTGGGACACAACGAAGCACTAACACAATGCAACTTGTTTTAGCTGTAATGGTAGTTAACTATCTCAAAATCTCGCTAACAGAAGCAAACTATATTACAGTACATGAGCGGCAATCACTACTGGGAATACCACTGGCGGAGCTTCATGTACATGATGTGTTCGAATGCGTGATGAAGTGTTCCAGAAATGTGAAATGTGGTCACTGAATATTGAGATAGTTCACCCTGCAACGGCCGTGCAGCCTCTGTGTCAGCTTTTTGGCGAGGAGTCGGAAAAGTTTAAAGAAGTCAATACAGGACCTCGATTGGTTCAAAATGAGAGATTTAACCATTACGCCTTTCAGGTAAGCCTTTAGCAGTTTCTGTACTGTGATGGTTATATATATTTTTCACTTTTATCACAGGCTTGATGCTCACAAGGAGCACTCACGAACTAGCATTGCAATGATTTTAAAACGCCTTTATGGTTTAATTTACTTATATTGAAGTACAGTACGAACAAAGAACCTCGAAATTCTTTAAAAATTGTCCAATATGAAAAGCAATACCTGGTCCCGTTTCTTTGAAACCGCCAGACAAAATGGCTTTATAATGCGTTTACACTAGGGGCTGTAGCATGTTCAGACTAAACGTGTTTCAAAATTATCTCGTCCATTTGTACCTGTGAAACATCACAACTGCCAATGTGTTGTTTACCTCTAATAATATCTACTGTGGCGACATTTGTACCAAATTGCACCTGAGGTTTAAAGTTATTGAGTTCTGAATATTTAATGAAACATGTTTATTTGACGAGTGTGAATGCACTATAAGAGGACGCAGAACTATTCCCACTTGCTGATTGGATCAAGAGGCCATACTGCAGCCTGCATGCAGCTGCTAGTGGTTTGGTGTGATCGAGATGGGTTTTGCAGCACGCAATGCGTGACCTCGGGAAATCCGCTAGTTACAAATTGGTCGCTAGAGTATTTGTCCTACAGAGACTATAGGCTGATCCTTGGTGACGTCATTGTTTACATACACGAGATTTTAAAACGCTGCATCTAGCTTTGAAAATGCAACGAAAAGCTCAAAATAAGTTCACCTGTTTCCATATCATTTTTCAGGCTAGTTGAAGTTTTTGAAAATTGCGTGAAATCATTGGGCAAAATGCTCATTAGCTCACATGTTTCCTTTAAATTTAACGTTGCACCACAGGCTTAGAATTCAAGATATCAGCTTGAAATTTTCCAATTATCTTTTATTTACAATCCTCTATTGATATTCAGAACTCATCATTTCCTATGTAGCTCCTTCAAACGGTCTGATTCTGAACATTGCTTATGCTAATGAGCTCAAATTGTAAGCAAAGGATCCTCCTATTCTATTCAATACCGGATGATAAGCTAGTCACCAGAAATCAGTACAAATCTAGCCACATTAGCCACATTGGTGATTCAATTAGTCATATTTTCCGGCCTCTGTTCTACTGATTAATTTATCCTTAGAATAATCTGTTGTCACTAACAACTGTGGTTGAACCAAATTTTAACCTAAAATATACCATTGAAAAAACATGGACATTCTTTTAATTAAATTCTGAATTTACTTGCAACCTCGATAAAGACTGAATCATCAATGCATCAAATTTTTGTTGCACAGTGATAGTAAAATACATGTACTACAGGTCACGATTTTAACCCCTAAAACAATATACAATCAGCATCCCTACCCCCCCCCCCCCAAAAAAAAATATATATATATATATATTAATCAATTTAAAAAATAAGAAATAATAATTATCTAGACCAGTACCCACAACAAAAACTGAAAATCTACTTATATTGTTAGTTGCAAATATATTTTTCATCTCAGACCAACAGAAGACCAACAACCACACCATCAGAGTCTTCCATGAAGGACACAGAAATAATCAAGACAACTACATCAGAATCAGATTCGAAGGCAGTGGCTACAACTACAGCACCTCAGGATGACACAACAACAGCAACTGCAGCATCGACCGCAGAATCAACATCACAGAGCCACTTACAACAACATCCACTGGAGCTTTGACGAACCCAACAACATCAGCATTAGCAACTACACCTGCTGGGGTGTGTATGGGATTTTGAATTAAACAAGCAGGTCCCATAATATGTAACTTTACAGGGGCAGATCCAGGATCTCCAGAAAAGGGGGCAAAAGTGAACATAATGGAGGGCAAAGTTGTAACCTTCGTTCCAGCAAATACAGGATGTATAGATCTATTGAAAAGGGGAGGCCTGGCCTCCCTGAGCACCCTCCAAAAAATAATAGTAATACACCAATGCTTTAGTACTACCCCAGATGAAGAGCTTTAATGTCGATCTGTTTAGTGATTAGCCTGACCCCTGGAATTACCAGTACAATTGATGGTATGCAAAATAAAAGGACCTCAGATCCCTACCTTCCATAGGGAGCTGTTACTGGCACTACTGGTATGGAATCTTGCCCAAGGACCTGTTATTTTTATTTATGACTTTATTGTTTTTTATTTACCCACAGGTTTCCTGCCCTCCAGGGTGGATTGTCCATCAAGGGCACTGCTATTTCATGTCTACAGATGCACTTGAGTACAGAGATGCTAGACTGTACTGTGAATTAGGCAAGTCAGGAACTCTGGTCCTCATTAATGATGCTACAGAAAATACCTACACTGAAACACTAGCCAATAGCGAAACAGTATGGATAGGTCTCAAGGACCTGAAAAATGAAGGGACTTTTAGATGGATTGGAGGGGTTAGTATCACCTACACCAACTGGAAGGATGGGCAACCAGATAATTTAAACAACCAAGATTGTATTGCCATGGTAACTGGAGGCCAGTGGGATGATTTGTCTTGCTCTGAAGAGCATAAATATATTTGTGAAAATGACAGGCTGGTGATGCATGAATTTTAGTGAAATGAAGCTATAAATGGTTCTTTGCAGCATTGGCAATCTATGTACAGCAAAAATTACAGCAAAAATTCTTACATTGAAAGTGAAGTTTGGGTAGAATACCCAAAATAAGAAGACAACTAACTGGCCTCCTTCTGTTTCAAAATAGATAGTGCTTATAGTGCTGTTAATGCTGGCGTCGTCAGCAGTGTTATTAATGTGCCAACTAGAGAAAAATTAAGGATTTGGTATTGGTACACAAAACAAAGGGCTCTATTCTATCCACAGTTAGCACATAACAATTAGAATGGCAATGATGACAGACAGGGATTGTCCCTTTATTTTGGGGCTTAAATTCACATGGGCTTATATTTCTAATTTTTTATGATATATAATTTTTAGCCTATTCAATCTTCACGTAGGCGTGGATGAAACCTCAAGCAAGATAATGAAAAAGAGCAATTACAATTCATGGATTGGTTAATATAAGCATGCTATAGCGCACCCTCATGTTGACTTCATTATATAGGATGTTGTAAACACAATTTTCTGGAAAAGCTTAGAGATAAAAAACTGAGGATTCACTTTATTTATAGGAAAACATTGTTACATACATATGGTGTTATTGTTTTGATAATTGACCAATCCCCACATTTTAGCAGCAAGCCAATGCCCTGGTTTTTCGTTTCAAACTATGCCTTAGGTCTAATTCATCCCGGGGGGGGGACTCCCATATTTTTTGACCGGGGATGATCGTCGTATCTTTTAGGGGTTAAAATCACGTTGGTTTGGTCTCTTTTAGGGGTGATCTTGATCTTCAATAAATTTTAGGCAGATTGGTATCTTTTAGGGCCGAAACTGTGTCCAAATTGCTTTTCCTCATGATGGTGCTTCTAAAAACCGTGTAAGAAAGAGAGATTATTCGACGAGAAGACGATGAATTAGAAACAAGCACGGAAATGTCTTCATGGGTATTTTTCCCCTGTTACCTGTGTCCTTCGCGCCTACTTGGCACATAAGATCTCATCTTTTAGGGTATCTTTTAGGGTAATAATTTTTTGAGCCACGCTATGGCCTGCCATGTTTGGTATCTTTTAGGGGTGAAACTGAAAATTTCCGACGATCATCCCCGGTCAAAAAATATGGGAGTCCCCCCCCGGGTAATTCATACATTGATTTTTTTTACTGCATCAATTATAATTATTTGTAATAAGCGCATGAGGAGATCGACGTATGAATCGGCCACTGAATTAAGAGCGACGCCAAGATGAAAACGACTGCTTGTGTCGCTCAAAACGACTAAAGATCGGCATTGTTTCAAACATCGCTCTTCTTCATGCATCAATTCTAATTGCTCATGCAATGTTTATCTTGTGCCGTCGCCACAGATCGACTGCTTGTTGGCTCAATTTTATTTATTGAGATCGGCAGATTACAAGTGACGACTGAATCGGAGACAATTTCTATTAAAGTCAAGTTGACCTTAATCCCAATTAGAATTGATGCGGCAAAAGATCGACTTATGAATTAGGCCTTAGTTACATGTAGAAATTACCTCAAAACTAAGAAATTCTCTGAGAGTCTGGGAGCATTACAAAAATTTGGCGAGAAGTTATGGGTCACTAGAGCATGTTTAGTGTCTGTAGGGAGGGTCTAAAAGGCACAGTTACTTTACTTTACTTCTAACAGATTGTGTTCAAGCCTTATACAACGTCTCTAAAACTAGGCAACTTTTGCAGCCTATGACTTTGCTCCTAATCACTCCCCCAGAAGTTTCAAATTTCTGTCCCCCCCTCCATTCTCAAATCCAGGCTATGCCCCTGGAAAGTTTATGATATGATGTAAAAGTTGTTGTTCCATTTCATTAAATTTTGCCAGATCCCCTCTTTATGATAATTTTATTGAGGTTCAGTATTGCCGTGCTAGCCTCTTCCTTTATTTCACTGAGCTGGCGGGCAGGAGGAAACAAAAAACAAAGAAAAAGAGGCCCTAGCTAGCAAGATAGAGTAGATTTCGTATGATTGTAAAAAGTGCAGTGAAAGAGTTGTGCCGTGCCACGACCGTACCACGACTACGTGGTTTCATTCAGTATCTACAGCAGGCCAGGTTCCGTACCGCCACTGCGACAGTACAGCGGTGTGTCACGGCACTTTTCACAGTCATACGAAATCTGCTCTAGTTTAATGTAACTTAAGTTAACTTAAAAAAATTCCATGAATATGACCACTGTCAATACAGGGGCGTAGCCAGCACTTATGAGAGGGGGGGTTCCAAAATTAAAAAATAAAAACTCCACATAGATCGGACGTGTTTTTTGCGTTCTCGCCACAGGAAACCCAGCCAAAAATATTGATCTCGGAGAAAAGCTAGCGTTTGAAGAAATTTGCTACATTTTATTGGAGCTTTTATTTGTTGTCTATTAAATATTTACAATTTTAGTAGTAAGTCGGTCCAGAACAGAGGCGAGGGGGGTTCCGCTGCGGGAGAGGGGGGGTCCGGAACCCCTGGAACCCCCCCCTGGCTACGCCCCTGCAATACTTGTGTAGTGTCAAGATTAATATCCAAAAGAGATATAAAAAACGATAAAAACCTCTCAATAGTCCATTTAAACCTTGGTAATTACAGCGAAAGAAATTATTTAGCTGTGTTTCTGCTTAGAAGCTTACAGAGACCCAGGAACTCTACAATGTCAGCAACTATTATTAACAGCCTCTGACAAGGTCTATCATTGCATGAATAAAGCGACGTTATTTATCGATAAAGAGTCTTAATCTTACCCGATATCTGAAGAACCATTACATCCAACATTGCAGATATCGCTTGGTGTAGTTTCACTCGAGAAGCATAAGAGAATGAACAAGAATTGCAGGCAAGCCGAAAGGCAATCCGCTTCTTGTCAATTTCCCGCGCGCTTCGCCGGTTCGAAAATACCTCCTTTGTAACCACCCACAACACAGGTAGCCCAGCAGACAGGGGCCTGAAACTTATTTGCAATTTTACAAGCGTTTCTCGATTTATTTACTGCTCTACTTGATAGCATTTATTTTTTAGTCTAGAGTGTCCTATTCTTCGTTTGCAACTGACGTCACTAATACGTTCTGGTGGATGATTAACAAAAGATATGTAATCAGCGTCCATTGTGGTACCAGCAGTCATGCATTACGTGCATTGTCTTTTGATTCTCTAGAGATTGGTTGAAAACCAAGAATTGTTTTACGTATGCGGTCTTAATATTCCAAAAACGGAAACAAATTCGCCAAAAAAGTCACCCGAAAAAAAGTTGTGCAGCGGGTCAAGACGCGGGTTTCCTATGTACTAAACAAAGATGGCGGCCCATGTATAGTAGCGTTTTGACGATATGTCTAGCAAAGTAGAGTGAGAAATAAGGTCTGGAGTTCCAAGTATGGTAAGTAGAAACTTCCATGTACGGAAAGGATAGAAAACGGCAGTTTTCCATCGACGAGAAATATCTTGATATCTTCGGCTTTGCATGCATATACGCGGAGACTCCTGCCAAAAAATATTGCAAGAGTAAATATAGAGTAGATAGAGTAGATTTACTGCACTCGCGGTCTTCCTCCAGCAAGTACAGTAAGTTAAATGTATGGGAAATCTCCAGAGAAAGGGGGGGCTGCAGTCCCCTTGCCCCCCCCCCCCCCCCCCCCCCCCCTAAATCTGCCCCTGTTGTTGTTACCTCGGCGGGAGAAAGTGAGATATGATGATGCCCCATTCACATGAGACTGGTATAAAACCGGACCAGTGGCCGGTACAACTCTGGTATAGTACTATTGCAAAACATGCCAGATTTGTACCAGTACCGTATGAATGAGGCAGTACTGTACCAGAATTGGCCAGTCTTGTGTGAACAGGCTCACAATATCAAAATGAATATAAAATAAACCATACTGATGCATTCTGGAAAGTATTTAAATCCTCCTGGTCTACAGGGACAAAATTGAAACTTTCCATATATTTACTGTATTGAAAATTTCTTACGATTATTGAAAAATCTCCCAATTTTGGAGCTTTTCGGGTCTGACAGCATAGCCCATCATTCTATCAGATACCTAAATATATTCACAAACATTATTTTATGCTTAGAAACCACAAACTTCTCAGAGCCAGGAGCCCATCAACAGGAGCCTCCATCACCTATTGGTGCTCCTCTGAAGCACAGGGAACCCATCAACAGGAGTCTCCATCACCTATTGGTGGGCCCTGAAGCACAGGGAACCCATCAACAGAGCCTCCATCACCTATTGATGGGCCTCTGAAGCACAGGGAACCCCTCAACAGGAGCATCCATCACCTTTTGGTGGGCCTCTGAAGCACAGGGAACCCATCAACAGGAGCCTCTATCACCTATTGGTGGGCCTCTGAAGCAGAAGATAAATCTATTCTTCGATTGAAAATAAGAATTAGTTGTCATGGTTACAAATTGTGTCCTATCAAATAAAAGAATGATGAAATAAGCATTGCCATAGCACTGAGTGCATTGAACCTGTTCTAGAATAATTTCCAATTTAAATTCAAACTCCATAATGTGTGGTTCCAGAAAATATCCATACCCCCTCCACGGAAGGCTGTTGAAAAGTGACCCCCCCACCCCTCTGGAATTTCCAAGGAAAAATACAGTATTTGTATTGAAATGATCAAGTAAATTGACCCCCCCCCCCACCCCTCCAGAATTTCCAATGCCCTTCCGTACGGGGGGGGGGGGGGGATGAATAATTTCTGGAACCACACAATCTAAATTAAATAGACTCTTCTATGCATCATCATCATCATCATCATCTTTATTATTTTAACACCGACAAACATCAGGTAGTATAAAATATCTAATTAACAACTATATAATACTATGTAATAAATAATATAAATATAAATAAATGACAAATAAAATCCTGTTTTCCATCAAAGCAGTGTATATTTGATATCTGGGAGTTAAATAGTATAAACATAGTATAAACCATTTCGAAATTTGGTCATTGATTCCGCCGAACGTACATGAAGGGGTAGACTATTCCATAGTGTGGCACCACTATAGCTAAAGCTATTCTTATAGAAATTCATATGTGGCAAGGGGATAGCAAGCTTTTTTTCACAGTTACATAAATTATAAGCAGAAGAGATATTGCTGTGTTGAATGAATTTAGATGATAAATAATCAGGAGCAAGATTATTTAGAGATTTATAAACCATTTTTTGCGCTTTGCAGATTGCACGCTGATTTTCAAGATCACGCCAATCAGATCCACCCTTACAGAAATACACAGTACTTTTTTTGTACTTTAAGTGTCCTTTACATGGTGTACTTTAACTGTACTTGACTGAATGGACTTTAACCTGAACTAAAATGTACTTTGAAAGTACTTTTATTAGCCTTTTTCGTGAGCAAAAATGACCTTTAATAGCACTTTTTATGTACTTTTTCGGCACCCAGCGACTTTGCATATATGTTCTTTATATGTACTTTACAACAATGGAAAGTGTATAAGAAAAAGATACTTTATATGTACTTTACTTATATACTTTTTAAGTACTTTATCGCCTGGCTTTCCCACGCTAAAAAGGAACTTAAAAGAAACTTTATTTTGCACTTTCCTTGTGCTTACTATGCACTTTAAGTGTACTTTGTTTGCAAGTAATGCAAAAGTCCTAGTTGCGAAAAAACGTGACCTTTTTTGCACTTTAAAAGTCCTTTAAATGTACTTTTCTAGATGAAAAAAAAATACTTTATTTGCACTTTAACATAGAAAGCCATTTTTTACCTCTTTAAGCCTTCAGAATGTTCCGATTTGTTGACCTTTTATTTTAAAATGTATTTACATCAACTCAAATTGTACTTTGCAGTCATACATTTTTTGTGTTCCCATTGCCTCTGATTTTGATTACAACAAGAGTATGTTTTTAATAACCACGCTTGGAAATTACGGTCCCGACTTTGGGCACCATTTTAACCCGTTCCGTGACCGAGACATACGCGTAAAGCTAAGTGTCATTTCACGGTTCTTCTATATAATATACTTCTCGGCAGTAACAGATCTACAATATGTATCTCAAAATGTACACTAGCTGTCCATGCATTCCGCCATCAACAGATATAACGATCTTATGATCACTTCTTTTTCAGAGCGTTATCCTAAAATGTAAGCGGTGTTTCAGCTTAATTATTAACCGGAAACATGTGATATCGGATAAAAATTTTCCGTTGTATTTGAGCTCGCGATGGCTGGTGTCGAAAATACCTTCTATTTCATAGAAGAAATCATACACAAATGTAGGATTTAAGATCAGTCGAATATGGCTCACAACCATAAACGCAACTCAAAACAATAAACAAGATGCGAGGATCGAATTTGCGGGCTTAAATCCAAATCACGGCGTGATCAAAATAGACCTACGATAAAGTTGAGCGTGTTGATCATCAACAACAATGATTGACTTTGTAGCCGCCGGTTCTACAGTACAAATAATGCATTTAAAATAATACAACAAGCTTAAACAAGCTGCCTGCTTCAATATAATGGTTTCCTTCCTTGCAAGAAGATAATTCCCCCACAGTTGAATGATGCGGTGGACCTTCAGCGTAGCCGACAACGCTAGTTATATTATAACAACATAAAACTCACCTCTACCAGAAACATAAGGCCTCGCTTTTGCTTTATACCCTCGGGAAAACACCATGAGAATGAGGTTTGGTATACACGATGATCTGACTGTTTAAAGGCATGAATTTTACCCGAAATACCAGTGCATATTTCGACCTCCATGATCATGAACTAGCTGACGCGAACGTTATAATTGTGGAGATATATGACACCACATATTTGATTTCCCCGCCTTTTATATACTAGCCAATAATATGCGAGATTGGAACGGTCTAGGCTCCGCTCGGGCAATTTCCGAGAGGAACTTTTTTCGCACTTTACATGCTAGAAGTGTATTGGGACAAATGTAAAGTTCATTTAAAGTGCATCTCTTTTGTAAAGTATGAATAAAGTTACTTGTCTTCTGGACCATGAGGAACTTTTTAGCACTTTACATAATGCAAGTTTAATGAGGCCAAACCACCCGGTCATGCACTTTACTTGCACTTTGCAAGCATTGCCTAGAGAACCTCGGAGAAACTATTCTCAAAAAGTGCAGAAAAGTACATCTCTCCTTTAAAGTTTGAATTCAACCAAACTCACTCATGCACTTTTTTGCACTTTGCAAGCATTGCCTAGAGAAACTTCTCAAAAAGTCCTACAAAAGTACACTCATATTTGCATATTTTATACTTTATTGTAAAGTATATTTGATACTAATGCTCAATCACTTGCCTGTGCATGTGGCTCTCACTGTCGCTGTGCTAAAGGAAAAAAAACTAAGTAAAAAACTAAGTAGTCATCAGTGTTTGTCTGTTTCTAAGTTTCTGAGGCATAGACATACACCGTTCTAATCATGCAGGGGTTTCAATAAGTTTTGAAGTAGCAGGCTAAGATATTGAAGTAGGCGGCTTGGTTTGGGGTCCTTACCAATCTAGAAAGGTATGGGGGCATGCCCCTTTGAAATTTTGGAAGCAGAAAAGCCGTTTTCCTACATTTTGAAGGCATGATAACTGGCATATTCATGTATTCTATTGCTTTAATATTTTTGTTGAAACTGATCAGTTAAACAGCCCACAAAAGTTGTCGGCATTCAGAAGTGAAGTATGTGCAGCGGTTCACTGCCTTTAGCTGCCTTCTATTGAAACCCCTGATCATCAGCCATTCCTAATGCAAATAAACTTAGGCATTGGGAATGGCAGTTGATTAGACTGGCCTTTGCTCCCCCCCCCCCCCAATATTCCATGGTAGGGGTGTGCCACCTTAGCCTCAAAACCCCAACCCTATCCCAGGCCTAATTTGCAAAATATGGCACTATATCCCAGACTTCTGAGTGGAAAAACATACCCTACAAGGCCCTCATTGTCAGCCTAACATCTTTCAACAGAGTGATTCAACAAATCTTCAACTGGCTTGAACCCAACCAGGGACGGCGGCCCCAGGGGGACTTTAGCCCCCACCCCCGAAAAAAAATTTTTTGCCAAGTTTTCAAACATCTTCACTAAACTTACCCCCCCCCCCCCCCCCCACCTTCCAACTTGCTATACAATCTTACTGAAGTCCCCCCCCCTCCCACACACACACACTTTGAAAAATGATCCTCCGCAGGCGCGGATCTAGGGGGTTCATCGGGTGCAAACGAACCCCCTCTCCCAACGAACTCATTTTTTTGGGATCGGTTCGCTATAGACCTTTTGTCATTTCAGGGTGTGCGAACTGCTATACGAGATATCTCACGTTATGTCATAATAATACTTATATTTAAACCCATTAGCAGGGGGGACGCTCTTCTCGGTCGGTCGAACCACCTTGTGTGGCAACCATAGATTAACATTTTCCCTATCCTGTTCATCTGCTTGATATTCGTCTACACCATCGCTAAACACCTCCACAGAATCCATGTCTGGACGAAGATAACCTTTCTGAACCAAGTTAGGGTTGCCTTCCAGGTTTTCTAGTTTTCTTAAGTCATCCTGCGCATTCAAAATGGGCGCGTCGTCGTAAAGCTGTCGCCATGGCGACCAGAACCCGTCGAACTTGCTTGGATTGGATGCGTTGTCTATAGTGGGGTACCATACATTGAGCATTGTTTGGTTGAATTCATGCAGGCGCTTCTGCAGGCGTGCGACAATGTCTGGATACTTACTGGAAATGTCATTGAACTCACACGGATCTGAAAAGGGAACAAGATCAAGTGGTTACTTTTTATAACACAAAGCATAGAAACATGGAGATGTAGGGTGGCACGACCAGGTACCCCTCCTTGCCCCAACTGAATTTTCAACTATTAGTTTCTCGAATGGTTATATAGGCGTACTAGATTTGATGGCATAAATGTACTTGCTTAGTATAGTAGTCAAAAATTGGAATTTTCTTTAAAAATAGGTTGGTGGTTTCCCCAGCTCCCTAAATCAACTGCCCCCAGAGTGCCATTGCAGTTTTGACCTCTCGCCTTATTGGTGGCTCGTCTGTCGCGTGCAAAAATAGCATCCTTAATCATTGGCCACCCATGGTCCAGTAGTCGCAAGAGAAATCAATGTAATTTGTGTACATTTGAAACCGATATGATAGTGTGTTTCAATTCCCCACCGAAAGTTAGGACTAATTGCATGTTATCTGCAGCAAATTACAAAATATGGCATGGCATGGTCCCCTAGAGGCGACTGACTAAGTTAAAACTTCTAGTCGCCTGAACCAAAAATCAGTCGCATTGGCGACCAGTCAGTTGGTCGCAATTTCAAGCCCTGTTAATCTCACCTTTTTCTATGTCAAACAAGCACACTGCTCCATGACTTGTGTTACACTTAAGACTCTTGTCACGCATTCCGCACGTCACGATTGCTCCCGGAAGAGTGCGCGGCAGCTCCGAATCATGGTATTGTTTCCCCTTGTAGCGTCCAGTCCATTTCGCCTCGTAGTATGTATCATCTTGGCCTACTACTAGCTTGTACTGATCCATCCGTATAGCAGAGAAATTACGCCTGCCACAAAAAAATTTTATCAATCAGTAATCACCTCACTGGCACTCACAAAAATGGCAAAAACGGAAGCGGTTTCGTCAACCCGCTGTAGCCGAACCTGCTACAACGGGTTTAGGGTCAACCTGCTACAGCGGGTTCAGAATAGTAAATTCAGTGCAGTATATACTAGACACTCAACAGTATATACTAAACGCTCAAATGAGTTCGTCAACCTGCTACAGCACGTTGTGCTTCAACCCGTTTCATCCGGTTTGGCTAGAGCGAGTTGAAAAAATTCTGCTACAGCGGGTTATCAGTTTTGCCTTGTTCTCTAAAAAGCTGTTCCTCATCCCCTTGCGCTGCTGGCTGACAAAAAGACCTCTCAGACCTCTTGATGGGAACTTATTTTGCATTTCGCCTTTGTTGGCAAAAACTGACAAACGTATTTTTGAACTTATGTTTTCGAATTTCGCAGTCGTTAGTGTTACTTTTTAATTTTGTTAAGGGGAAGATGAGAAACTCAAACAGCGATGTCTCTGGATTGAAAGTAAAATCCGAAACGTTGGCATCTCTCGGCTCCTGTTTTTGTCTGCTTTTTAGCCTATTTTCTGTTACTGTACTTTTAATTTGTAACGTTTTTCAGGAAGTTCTTCCTTCTTGTACGGTACGCTACTCCATCTGTCAGCTTTTTCGAGTGCCTAAACCCAGAACAGAATATTTGAAACGTAGTAAGAGGAGAGGAGGCTTGGAAGGGGGAGGAGGAAAGAGAGAGAGTCTCTCTTACTTTTTCCCTCGCGCCCACCCCCTCATTTTGCTCGTCACAGGCCTCCCGCGTCATCTTCTTGTTTATATATAGACGCCTGCGGAGTAGGCAGCGCGACGGAGACTCGTACCAAGTCGCTGGGTCGCTGTGTAGCAAAGTCGAGGAACGCAGGGGATTTTGGGAAGGATTACGAAGCACAGGGGTTGTGGGAAGGATTCGCAAGGCGCGCAATGGATTATGGATGTTCACTCGTCCCACAATGCATTGCGCAATGCATTGTCGCCTCGCTGATCCTTCCCATAATGCGCTCCTTGACTTTTCTACTATAAAGCGCAGCGATCCTTGACCTACTTAGCGACGGAGTACGAGTTTGCTCGACGCAACTCTTGTTTTGTTGCCATTACAAGCATAAAGGCTTGTTTACACGCGTCGATTTGTCGGGCCCGATTTTGTTTAAGTTCAATCGGTGTCGGCCCAACTTCTTAAAATCTGATTCAACAGATTTTTGTTGTGGTGGCCGATTTTTCATTTCGCATATCAAAGCAGAGGCCCGACAAATCGCAGCGTGTGAATGCACCGTCCGAGAATCGGCCCGACAAATCGCAGCGTGTAAATGGGGCCTTAACTCACCAAGGGTCTATATTGTGCAGCACCTCCTTCCTGGGTGAAGGCTTTTTATCTGAGATTGTCTGCCACACATTTCTGCCGTCCATATTTGGCTCCAAGTGAGACGGTGTCCCCCCTCCCAAATAGTAGAGGGTGGGGACCCAGTCTGTTACGTCAATCAAATCCATACTGACACGCCCAGGTTGCTTGATGAGCTGACTGTACACAAAAGCTGTACCTCTGACCCCTCCCTCCCACACCATGTCTTTGCCACCTCTTAGAGGGTAGTTGCACCCTTGATTCCTAAAAGTAGCAATGAAAGCAAAATAGCACCTAGTTAGTAAGTCTATCGGAGCAGATAAACTATCCACTTCGACGTGACTTCGAAGGTTTCACTATCAACCGTCTAAATGCGGATTTTTAGTAGTCATCAACCGTCATAGCTGGTACCCCACTTTATACCACGCCACAGAAAATGTAGCCAATCAGAATGCAGGAAATGGTGTTGTATATTCGGCGGTATTCCACTTAACCTTCCTATCGTGTACTGCATTTACGTAAAATGTTGCCTTTGATTTTCTGTAGCATGGTATAAAATAGTTATACAATGCATTCTTGTTGCATACTGCAGAATCTCCCACTTGTCACTTGTAATTGTTTAGCATACACACTCGCCTAAGGGGTGGACCATTAGAAATTGGGGGAGGGGGGGGGGTGGCAATTCCCAAAAAAAAATTCGAGCAAGGCCAATCCTTCCAAAATAAAAATCTTGCAGGGATCCAAGCTAGTAAAAAACATGATACAAATTCAGAAAAAAAATTCTTGCACCACCTCATCCCCGAAAAAAAAATTCATGCGCAAAAAAATTGCCACCCCCTCTCCCTCAATTTCTAATGGTCCACCCCTAAAGGCTCGTGTGTATACCAGAAAATACAAGTGACGCGTGGGGTATTCTGCAGTATTCCACTCGAAAGCATTGTATAACTAGTATGTAGATTTATCCTCGTTCATCCCGTGTAATCTGAAACAAATGTAGTGTTGGATCGTCCTCGAGCGGCCTTTATACTTTTCATATGAATGGCGCCATCAAGGACAGCCTTAAGGCCTGTTCACACGGCCCGATTTCAGCTGCGGTTTGAGGTGCGATTTTTGTGGCGAGCTCATGGCGATGTGAACGGCCGACGATCTTATGGCGATTTCACTTGCGATGTCACCGGCGACGTCGCGGGCGTTTTGAACATGTTCAAATTCCACTACGATGTGGGTCCGATTTCTTCAGATCGCCAACAAACTGACAAATATCGCAGAGCCGAATCGCCGGCCGTTCACACCGCGCGACATGACGTCGACGATCGCTGCAAAAATCGCATCTCAAATCACAGCCAAGATCGTGCCGTGTGAACGGGCCTTTAAATGCATCATCAACAATCCCTTATTCTGCCCTCTAAACTCTTAATTTGTTACCTCAGGAACATACCAGTTGAAACCATTTGGAGCCCCACCGTTATCGGTGGAGAAGATGATAACAGTGTCGTTCAACATGTTTCTTTTTTGTAGTGTCCTGTAGATGTCCCCCATGGACTCATCAATACTCGCCACCATGGCCGCATACTCTCGTCTCTCCGGCTTCTCAATCGTGTTGGCGAATTTCTACGAGACAAAGAGGTTTGTACAGGTGCGTCTTTAGACCCCGTTCACACGAGACCGGTACAAAAATTCTGGTACGGTACCGTCGCGCGTTCACACGGAACCTGCGGTACCGGACCGATTTTGCGCGGCTAAGCGTGCTTTTATGGGACCAGTTCCTGTGTAAACACTGTCGCACAACGTGCCAGAATTGTACCTGTACGGACCCTGGGTACCGTAATATATAGATTTAGCCACTGGCTAAAAGCGGGGCTCCCGGTTCTTTTTCTCCTATGATGACGTCATCGATGACGTCATACCACGTGACCAGGCAATTGCACCCCCCTTGCCACTAACACAAATTCCCCCTCCCTCACCCAAGTTTGGTTGTCTGAGCTTCATTCCTTGAGATATGAGTAAAAAATGTAGATGGGTCTTGGTTTACCTGTGGTGGAGCGCGCATGCCGCACGCACGGACGCACGCACGCACGGACGCACGCACGGACGCGCCAGCGATACTATAATGGGAGTACCGCTGAACCATGAAAAATGAAGTCGTTCGTATATTGAGCTATTGTATTCTTCCTGCGATACCTATGGTGCTCCGCTCTGCGGCCTTCGGCCACTAAGGAGCTCCGCTATGAACAGGCTGTACCGTAACAGAATTGGGGTCTTAGACTTCCTAGCAAGCGATCCCGTCCAGGAAGACCGTCCAGGAAGACCTCCCCCTAAAATTATTCCATTGAGACAAAATACATACAAAAAGAATTATAGCGACTCACGTCTATGAGCTCTTGTGGTGCCTCCAGAGGCTTGTTCTGATTGGCTGAATGCGGAGCTTGATGGGCAAGGTACAGGAACAAGGGCTGCTTAGGATCGTGGTGATCAATCACCTTTATGGCTTCTCGCGCGAATACCTCCGTGCCGTAAACACCGTTGTCTGATGTCACTTTCTGTTATAACAAAGAGCATTTAAGAGGAAATCCATTTAGAAATCGTGCAATTTCAGGCTTTGGTGGACAAAATCTTTTACCAGAGTAATATCAAAGATATTCAAATTCTGTTTGCACTTTCTTTAAGCTAGAGATGTTACTCATAACTGTAGTAACACCAAAAACAAATTCCCATTGGAGCCTGTAAAATTAATTTTCAAACCTTTTAAAAAGAAAGTAGGGCTAACGCAAGAAAAAAAAATTGTTGTCAATTTCATTCCACTACCATTTCCCATTGTTTTGTAAAAACTTTGAATTTCGTTTTCAGTATTTGAGTATTTGGTGTTATTAGAAACGGATTCTTTTCACAAGATATCGAAAACAGACTCAAAGAAGTTTGTAATACAATTTAAATGATCTTGGTACAAGATTTTTTGTACACTGCTTACTCGAACTGCTGGTAGATTCCTTCTTAAAGTGATTATAATATGAAATTGACATTTCAACTTCGGCTCAAATGATTTCACCACTGAGATAATATATCAAATGACAAAGAATGAGTGTTCTTCAAAGCTTTTTCTCGCTCCAGTACTTATGCTAAATTTTCAGTGTGATCATTAAATTATGTTGTTTTGGTTTGACAAGCGAGTACATATTCACGCGTTGAATGCAATGAGCCGTACCATAAGGTGATGCCGACATTCACGTATGAATGAAAGATTACATCATTTCTTTAAGAATCAAAATTAAAATTAATTGATCAAGCGGTAGCATCTGATGGCGCGGCTCATTGCATTCGGCGCGTGGTTATTCTAAAATTGCCTAACAAAACACAAAGTGCGACACTGAAAATTAGTATGGGTCGTTCAAGAGCAATAATTATTTGTCATAAGATAATATATATCCCAGTGTAAATTCAGTGTCGAGCGCATTTTGTAAAATCATAGGCTTAAGTTTTCATAATTCTGCGATCTCTGTTTGATCTGTCCACAAAAGGCGTGTGCAATACATGATTCCTTATTATTGTCCGTTTGGGGTTGTAGATTTTATATTGTGTGAAACAGTGGGTGTAACTTGTTAGTGCAACACATCATCGAAACAGGCAATACCCTACCTCCATGTTGTTCCTCATATCCAGTCCCCAGAAGTTATTCTCATAGGAGCTATGGTTCCAGTAATCAGCTTTCGCACTCCACATTCCATAGAAGGAGTCAAACCCACGGTGTGTTGGCGTATATTCCTTGGTGAAGAAACCCAGGTGCCACTAGGTTGTGCAGAAATATATATGTTATTTACCGGCAGGGAGGTCCGTATAGGGAAAAACTGTGACCGAGGGCTTGAAAGTGTTGACGATGCCGAGGTCAACATTTTCCAGGCCGAGGTCACAGTTTTCCCTATACGGACCAAGTTAGGTCGGTAAATAACGTAATTTTTTCCAGCTGTAAATTGAGTTCATGAAAACAAGCGCGTGCAAATGGTTACCGTGACGGTCAAAGATAGGAAAATATTGCCCGCGCGCGCACGCTGTAAGAACCAATCAGAATGCAGAATTTGTTACCGTGCCCTCAAGGAAAAAAACATTTACTGAGTAAGCAAATTTTCACTTTGCACTTTTCAAGTAATGAAAGTGGCTTTCGTAATTGATCCCACGTACCCTAGCATCAGCATGGATTGGTGAAATTTATTTCCCGCTAGGGCAGCCAAACAACCCACCTTCTGAAGTAGAATTTCAGCTTGAAATTGGTGAGAAGCTTCCTAGCTATATTCCGTTAAACGTTTTGTAATTGACATACCTTTCCGATGCCAGCCGTTCTATAACCGAGTATTTTGAGATACTGAGGAAGAGTTATCTCACTGAGGGGGAGACCAGAGGGCTGTGCTGCGAAGATGACGAAGTGCTGTAGTCCTGTAAGAAACACACGGTTAATTTCTAGGGTTTTCATTTCCTGGAACCGAAGGCATTGAATTCAGCATCACGACTTTCCACACGATGCATTCTCGAACCCAGAGCTCTTGTTTTTTATATTCTTGCTGAACCTACCAAGATGTATTGGGTATTTTCCAGTCATGAGGGATGCCCGTGTAGGGGTACAGACGGGGGAAACATAGTAGTTGTTAAGGATTACTCCTTGGTTGGCCAGGAAGTCCAGGTTTGGAGTGGGTATCTGTGGGGAGCCGTGGAAGCCGACATCGTCCCAGCCCTACAAAGTTATACTTAAATTGTAAAAATAATTAGGATAATAATTGGGTTACACAAACGGCTCGAGTAGCACAGGGAATTTCTGCAGAAACCCATCCATGGAAAAAGCTGCATTTCCCTTGCTAGAAGGGTGGGAAGTGTTTGGATTTCCCATGGCTATCAATGTGAATTCCTAACACTTCCTATGCGTATGCCTTGAGCTTTTCCCATGATGGGTTTCTGCAGAAATTCCCTGTGATATAGGTGGCTCTTCTTCCATTTCGGGGTCTACGGTTTTACGTCCTTATCCGAGAAGCCGTGGTGGTCTTTAGCTAACCATTTGCAGATGCTGGAAGAAATGCAGCACCTGTGAAGCACGGGTGGCGCAGCGAGAGGAATAAAGACAAACTGGTCGAAAGTCAGCACATCAAACAATGAGCTAGTCATTACTATGAGTTACATCTTTCACATTAGGACTGTCCGCCAACACTAGTTAATTATGTGCTATATTTAGCGTCACAAGACTTTGCTCTTTACTAATATAATGTGTTGATACTCACCAGATCATCAACCAGGATAAATATGATGTGCGGCTGTTTCTGCGACTGCGCAGAACAACACAGCCCCAGCAGGACTAGAGCCGAGGCAAGTACCCTACATAGCAAGAGGAAAGCACCGGTTAAACGTTACCAAGAAAGTGTTTCGTTTTTTGCGAGTTCTAGCCTGCGAGCCGGCTCTCCAGTGGGTTTTTCGGATATTTGATTTTTTTTCGGGGGGGGGGGGGGGGGGGGCAAAAAATCCATTGGAGAGCCGGCTTGCAGGCCATGCGACTATGCGTGGGTAGCCTGTGGGTTATGAATATCATCGGCAGGTTGTTTGGTTGTTTGACCGAAAACAATTTGTAAACACAGGTCGCAACACAGAAAACTGTGCTCCTTGGTTATCCCCAAATGGTCGTGAATGGCCGTGCTAACCTCATAAAACTGCGTCATACATTCTCGTTCAGCACTGCATCTGAAATGAAAATCAAATAAAAGTACTTAAGACTTTAATTATATATATATAAGAATTTTACAATAGTGTGAGACTGATCCGCAGGTAGCAAAGCTAATCGGGGTGGATCAGTCACATTAATGTACAGGTATTATAGTAAGCTAAAAGCTAAAGACATCCATGTGACCCCTCTGAGGTTCTGATTGAGTCGCACCCTCATGAATTAGTAATGAATTTTACAAAGTAAGCTAAAAGCTAAAAACGGGAATACATAGTGATGTTCTACCACTCGTCTTTATTTATTGTGTATTGTTGCTAGTTATTGCCTCGGTGCACGTACCACCGTTGACCCGCATTGCTGGATTAGCTCGCTATTGGCAATTAGATCATTTAAGGTTAAAGGTTCAGGATAACCTGTTTAATTAGACTTAACGAGACTCCTAGTTAATTATGAAACCATTTAGTTGAGTTGACCGTGATCCAGTTAGCTCAGTTAGCTCAGTTGGTAGAGTGGCAGTCTGATGTGCGGGAGGTGGTGGGTTCGAACCTCGGCCGGACCAATACTCAGGGTCTTTACTAAATTAATAAGTAGAAGGTGCTGCCTTTACTCTAACATCTACACATATCGTTATAGAACTTCGCGTCTTCTCGGATAAGGACGTGAAACCGTAGGTCCCGTCTCTCACATGCATTAACACTAATCAGAACCAGAGAGGCGCTAAAGAACCACAGGGACGCGGGAGTGACCATCGTTAGTGACAGTTCGAGACAGAAAAAAGCAATGCAATGTCAACCACGAGAGCGTTTGGGTGCTTTGGATCACAGACAAAATTTAAATATGTCAATCGAAATCTGACAGGAGTAACCACCTGCGATCAAAATCACTATGGAAATGCTATGAAATTGGATCCTTATGACATAAGAAAAAGATCAACAACATCCAAAGAAAACGCTACGAGCAATACAATGTCGTTGAACATTTGCTAGATGTGGTGTCTAATTCTCAGTAGTAGAAGAAAGAACCGCCGGTTACATCGCCTAACAGCCACTATAATCATCTAAGACTCAAAAGCGTGCGGACTGCTTTTAAGACTTTAAAGCTTAAACTTACCGATCTTGTTTTCCCTTCGTCGCATCTAATATAAGATTTGATACCATAAATTTTCCATTGTATTTTTTTATTGGCTTAGTCCCGGCTTAGTAAATAAATCCAAATTTACCGGCTTCGGAGCGCAGGTCCTCCATTGATTCATTGACAGCCATGACAAGTCGGAAATCATGAATAATCAATAATCCGCATGTTATTAAAGAGGTAGTGTCATTTTTTTAATAGTTTAAATGCAATCAAATTCACAAGAAATATTCACTTCATTACCGCGAAAATAACATCTAATTTACCCCGACCTGCTCCCAGTCTGACCTGGATAGCTCAGCTGGTAGAGCATCGGATGTACAATTCTGAAGGTCGTGGGTCGAATCCCTCTTAGGGTCAGAGATTTTTTTCTCTTTGTCCGCCTACTAGGGCTAACGCTCAGAAGCACACATGGGACCATTTCATTAGCACGTTAGCTTTCACACAAGGTTAATTCCTTATCTCCACTCTGTTGAACCTAGTGCTGCGCGGCCACAGGCTTGCCTGAACATCTACATATATTCACTTCATTACCGCGAACATAACATCTAATTTACCCCGACCTGCTCCCAGTCTGACCTGGATAGCTCAGCTGGTAGAGCATCGAATGTACAATTCTGAAGGTCGTGGGTCGAATCCCTCTCAGGGTCAGAGATTTTTTTTTTCTCTTTCTCCGCTTACTAGGGCTAACGCTCAGAAGCACGCATGGGACCATTTCATTAGCACGTTAGCTTTCACACAAGGTTAATTCCTTATCTCCACTCTGTTGAACTTAGTGCTACGCGGCCACAGGCTTGCCTGAACATCTACATATATTCACTTCATTACCGCGAACATTGTTTACCCCGACCTGCTCCCAGTCTGACCTGGATAGCTCATCTGGTAGTGCATCGGATGTACAATTCTGAAGGTCGTGGGTCGAATCCCTCTCAGGGTCAGAGATTTTTTTCTCTTTCTCCGCTTACTAGGGCTAACGCTCAGAAGCACACATGGGATCATTTCATTAGCACGTTAGCTTCCACACAAGGTTAATTCCTTATCTCCACCCAGTCGTTAATTGTGTTTCTTTTGCGTTACTAGCTGTTACCGATATTGCGTTACTTGACAGGCGCGCAAATGAATATGGGAATGTCGTGAGTTCGTCCTGACCGTGATGCACCGAGCACCTTAAAAAAACGGCCTGACCGTGATGCACCGCGCGCCGCCTCGAAGAAAACAACATGGTGACTCGGTACGAGTCTGTCCTGGTTAATAAACATGCACCGGTGAAAAAGAATGTTTTAAAACTTAGAGTAAATTACTTTCAAAATTTTCGGAAGAGTTTAATTTCGGACAAAGCTAGTCTCCGGAAATAAGAGTAAAATATGAAAATCCGCGAACGAGGTGTTTTGCCAAGCTGGATCCTGATAAACGGACCTGTCAACCAGTTGAACTGAGAAAAATATATATAATGAAAGGTTGACGAACAGCTTAAACGATGATTATTAAATAACGATATTTCAATCGGCCATTACCGATCTTCTTCAAAACCTGAAGAAGATCGGTGATGGCCGATTGAAATATCGTTATTTAATAATCATCGTTTAAGCTGTTCGTCAACCTTTCATTATATATATTTTTCTCCGGAAATAAAACCGTCCGAATGTTTCATATCAAAGACACCCTGACCAAAACCGTCGTTTTTGAAACGAAACCAATCCCCTTCTGATCAGAATTTCGGCGACATTTGCCAGAAAAACTCTGAATTTTGAGCGAGAACTTCCAGGCATTTCAGCGACTCGATATTTCAAAGCATCCTCCATGGTGGATCTAGCTTAGTAGCCAGGCCAGATCTATTTTGAGCATCCACAGGTAACCCGCCCGGGTCGTCCCCTTTATGGCATTTTGCAAAAACGACGGCTTATTTTTGATATGTTTAGTGTCCAAAATTTTAACCGTCCCAACTTTATACTGCACGGTCTAAAATTTCACAAATGATTTCCAAGCAAGAATCAGCCAATGTTGGACTTCGATGACGAACTACCTCTGGTGGGATTATCCGGGTATCGGGGATCCTGTGGCGCGAAAAAAAACGCTTTCTACCACAGGAATCCCAGCAGTTTCACGTGCTCAAACTGCAAAAAATCCTTTTCTAGATTTATTTACACATAAATTAAATGAACGTTCAGCACTTTATAAATGATAAGAAGTTGAAATCCCGATCTAAAATATATCAAAGTCATCTAGTTCATCGTTAAAGTCTTCATGTCGCGTTTTTATGGGCACCGCTGGCGTCTGTCTGTAGTACAACCTCTCTACATGATTTTTCCAAGGTCGACTGCTTCTAATCTTCACCGGTTTGTTAGGTTCCCACGTCGTACCATTCCTCAACTGATCGTCCTGAGATAACTTCATTAGTTCCATGACGTCATCATCCGTTGCCACTGACAACAGTTGGTCAGCGGGCCGGTGCGCGGTCTCATACTGAGACAGACGTTTGCAAGCTCCCCAGACATTGATGACGCTGATATTTTCCCTTTCGCTCAGTTGTCTCCACGGGCCCCAAACCTGTCAAACTTGTTAGGATTTGCTGACTTGTCTATTGCTGGATACCAGGGCTTACGAGCGGAACGTCTGTAGTGATTTAATCGTGCTTTCAATTCTTCGAGTTTTTCCGGTTCTGATTCAGAAAGATCTTCATATTCGCAAGGATCTGAAAAGAATGGAAAGAATGATATCAGAGTTCGGGTGGCTGGAGAAGATTCTTTTCGTCGGATATAAAAACCGGGGTCTTTATTACGATTTTAAGGTGGATCGACCTAGAAATTTTGTACCCATGCCAACCAATTTTAAACCCTTCATATAAACACAGGCTCATTTCTGTCGCGCAGCCAATATAACACACATGCTATCAATAGACTGAAACACATGTCAGTGCAAAAGTTTTGGAGATCGGAGTTAGTATCTCGTGACAATCGGGCCACGCCTATTTCTACTCTCAGCCCAGTTTCAGGCTGTAACGACATTTTTTCCAAAAAATGCTCTACGGTACCTCGAGATGGAGTGGTTGCCTCCGTGTAACCGAAGTTTGATTAAATTCTACAAGCCCGATCTGAAGATATTTTAGGATTTATAAATTATGGCTATAATTTATGTAAAATTCAGTGAATTGAATAAATATGTCAAAGTTTGGTACTTCATGGTTATAAATTGAAGGCTTTTATAGCTCAATCTATTTGTAATTGTTCAAGGAAGGTCATGCTTTTCATTAAAATTAAATATTATTTTGCGATTTCGAAAAATATAGAAATGTACGTATCAACATAGTTCCTCCACACATCGGCTCAACGCGAAATTTGGGCCTACTTTCACGAAATTTGGTCT
The DNA here is from genome assembly GCA_033964015.1 of Scolanthus callimorphus. Classification (NCBI taxonomy): domain Eukaryota; kingdom Metazoa; phylum Cnidaria; class Anthozoa; order Actiniaria; family Edwardsiidae; genus Scolanthus; species Scolanthus callimorphus. The sequence goes on along the minus strand of CM066916.1, from coordinate 29,554,543 downwards.
GATTTTAAAAATCGTAGTTTTTTCGCTCCAAAATTTTGGACGACTCCAATCGATCAATGTAAAGTTTGTCTCCAACGTTTCATATCAATTGAAGTCCTCTAAGGCTGTCAACTGGGGCGCAAAGATCGGTAAATATTGGATAGATTTCTGTAGTTTCTACTCTGGGATTTGCTATTGTTCCCCATTCGGCACAAAATCGAATTCCAATGGAGCGCACGTGGCCGGCTTGTCCTTGCTTGGCTAGTCTCCGATGTATGATAATTTTATTAGGTTTTTCGGTCTTTTGTTATGCATTTAATTACCATATGTCGGGGACGATTCGGAGAGCAGTCACCCACGAATATCAACGTGTTCCGCATTGGAATTCGATTTGTCCTTCCTGATCTCTCCTCCTTTATATATGTTGTACAAATGAATGGTTATACGTGGTGTAGGATGAAATATTGAATTCTTTACCTTCCTCTAAGTTAAAGAGACAATACTTTTGTTTTGAAGTGTCGCACTTTGTCGCCTCGTTGTAAGATTTCTTACAATCTACCTCCGCCCCAGGTAGAAGTGTTGGCTGTTTCATTTCGCCCAAAGGTTTCCCTTCGTATCGAGGATGCCACTGGGCGTTCTTATACGTGTCGTCCATGCCCTGGATGATCTTGTACTTGCCATTTCGTAATGCAGCGAACTTGCGCCTGGGAACAATAGCGATACCTCACGTGACGTTATCCATTGTTATCAATGTGCCAACCAGAGGCTGGTTGGTTCACAGAACATAGGGCGATATTTTTAATCTTTGGTTGGAATATAGCATATTGTAAATAACGAAAGTAGCGCAATGTAGCGCAAGCTGGCGCCAGTTGTGAAGGAATACTATTCGCCGACTATTCCAGGTGTGAAGGAATACTATTGGCCGACTATTCCAGGTGTGAAGGAATACTCTTCGCTATTCGCTGATAATCACGTCGCCTTCGGTGCCTAATTGTTAAATATCAAGTGATTTGAGGGTGATAACGTACAAATTTAGATCTGTTTTTACGAATTCATTCAAAACACTGTGACACAGCTCCTTTGATGCAAAGGAATTATGTTACTACGCGTTTTTCTCGCGCTTGTACGGTAAAATGTACTAATCTGAGAAAAATTCGAGTCGCGTTTCTGAATTCTGATAGCATCGCAAATGGCTGCGCGGATTGGGCAGAGCTTCAACAAAGAAGATGCGATGATACGACCACATATTCCACTTACCACGGGTCAATATTATGCAGTATTTCATCCCTCGGGGATTCCGCTGCACGTGATATGGTCGGCCAGACGTTCTTACCATCCATGTTGGCCTCGAGGACGTCAGAACTCCCGCCCGCGAGGTGATAGATAGTAGGGACCCAGTCTGTGATGTCAATCAAGTCCATACTGACACGCTTGGGTTTGTTAATAAGATCACTATACACGAATGCTGTTCCCTTCACACCACCTTCCCATAACATATCTTTGCCGCCGCGAAAAGGAAAATTAGATCCTCTGTTCCTAAAAAGGTGTTAAATCAAAGAACAGACTAAAGTAAACACCCGCATACACCTGTTTCAAAAAGGGTGCTTTGGGAATTGGTGTTTGGTTATCGAGCCAATTATTCGTTAGTCAAATCACACTCTACTAGTGGTTTATTGTCAATGCTGCGTTCTGATTAGCTGAGCTACTAGTGGGCGAAAAGTGTCGGATTTGAAAGCCAGAAAATGGCAAATGACCAGACCAGAAAACGGTCATGGCTATAGAAGTTGGATGCTACAGCACTTTGATATAGGTTACTGTACTGTATTTTCCTTATTTGATGCCCTTTACCTATGGGGCTCTGCTTGCTCGCTTACGGCTACCGCAGGAGCAAGAGGGTACTCACCAATTGAGTCCATAAGGTGCACCACCATTATCAGTAGTGAAGATCACGACACTGTCTTGTAGCATGTTTTTTTCTTTAAGGGCAGCAAAGATATCGCCCACTGATTGGTCAAGCGATGTTACCATGGCAGCGTAGATTTGGCGTTGATAGTCGTCAATTACACCATCGAATCGCTGGGAATAAAAATGACACTGAATATCTCATATTATTGTACTTCATAGAAAAACATTGTCAACGTTCCACGGCACCTATATTTCCACCTTGACCGGCGCAGACCGCATACCCACCTATTTACATAATTTTTCGCATTTAATTAAAGCGGATATATATAGGCTAAGAAATTCAAAGAAAAAATATCCCTGCCATTCTCCGAACTTTTCTTCGCATTCTGGTTGGCTGGCTAAACAGAAACCCAATACCTCACCCAACAGTCTGTTTGTTAGCCATCTGAAATAAACTTTTTTTTTAATTACAAAAAACTATATATAATTGCACATTTCAAAATCAAGCTGAATCAGATTGATTGATATGTCAATCAATCTGGATCAGTTTGATGTTCAAATGTGCAATTATATATGATTGCTCTGACCTGACCTCGTTTCCTATTCGATTCTTACCTTGATTTTGTCCCGTGGTGCTTGTAAAGGCTCGTTTGGATTAGCCGAATGAACAGCTTGGTGTGCCATATATAGGAACAGTGGCTTCTCGGGATCGTGTTCTTTTATCACGTTCACAGCCTCTCTTGTGAACAGCTCCGTACCATATACTCCGGCTTCATCACCTACAGGCTGAGCAAAATATTATTTATTGCATCTATAAGGTTAGGGAGTGGTCATTATTTAAGGGAGAGCTACTATTAAAAAAAACGTTTAAATGTTTTTGCCCTCCCCATGTCGTATGAACACAGGAAATTTCACAGGAAAACTGAATTTCCAAGGCACGCATGGAAAGTGTTCGGAATGCACATGGATAGCCATTTTTCCATTTCTACCATGGGAAATTCCGCTTTTTCCATGGATGGGTGTCTGCAAAAATTCCCTGTGGATGAGGCAAGAAGCGACTGCATGGTATAGAGAGGCAGGAGGCTAATCCATATATCCCCCATGTTATCAGAGTGAAATGTGGAAACGTTTTCTTTCATATATTAATGTCATACCTATATTTCTTTTATATAGGTGTATACTTCTATTCTCTCAAAGTGACGAAGTAGCTTGTTTGATAAATCGGAATACTAAAAGTTGTAGAAGGAACGATACTTCTCAAACTGATTAACGATTTATAAAGCTCAAACAAAGAAAATCTCAAGCGGCAGGGAGGTTTGGATACGTGATCTAAGTTGCATAGATTTTTTAGCATTTAGTCTTTATTTTTCTCGACATTAAATGATTCGTTTGAGAAGTTATATCAAACATTCGACATTTTTTTCATCCGAATTTCGCCAGGATTTCTCGGTTTTACCTCGTTTTTTTCAACCCACTTCTCGGTGTTTGTAAATCCTGATGAAACACTGTGTCTGATATATAACACTATGTCTCGTGTTTGATATATAGAGGATATTACATGGCCGCGCGGAGATACGAATTTTATCATCGAGTGTTGAAAATTTATCTCACGAGTGAGCGTAGCGAACGAGTGAGATAAATTTTTAACACGAGAAGATAAAATTCGTATATCCAAGCGGTCATGTAATGTTCTGTTTATTATATAAACATCAATGAAATACCAAATTCAAAATTTATTTGAGTTAGGCCTAAAAATCGAGCATTGAGCAAAGGCAAGTGTGATATTTTCACATGTGAAAATAACATGATATTTTCACGTGTGAAGATATCAAGTTTTCGCGCGGGAGATCACCCGGTATTTCATTGGTGTTTATATAATAAAGTACACTCTGTCTCGTGTTTGATATATTACACTCTATCTCGTGTTTGACATATTACACTCTGTCTCGTGTTTGATATATTACACTCTGTCTCGTGTTTGATATACTACTCTCTGTCTCGTGTTTGATATATTACACTCTGTCTCGTGTTTGGTATATTACACTCTGTCTCGTGTTTGATATATTACACTCTGTCTCGTGTTTGATATATTACACTCTGTCTCGTGTTTGATATATTACACTCTGTCTCGTGTTTGATATATTACACTCTGTCTCGACTTTGATATATTACACTCTGTCTCGTGTTTGATATAGTAAACTCTGTCTCGTGCTTGATTTATCATACTCTGTCTCGTGTTTGATATATTACACTCTGTCTCGTGTTTGATATAGTACACTCTGTCTCGTGCTTGATTTATCGTACTCTGTCTCGTGTTTGATATATTACACTCTGCCTCGTGTCTGATAACAAGAGACCAGAAAGCTAAGCAAGGCAAAAGCAAAGCACGTGCCTGTTCTCACTCACCCTCATGTTGTCCCTGAGATCGATTCCCCAAAAATTGTTCTCGTATGAGGTGTGGTTCCAGTAGTCCACCTTAGCGTTCCAGAATCCATAGAATGAATCAAACCCTCGGTAAATTGGCGTATATTCCTTGGTAAAGAAGCCTAGGTGCCACTGCAAGCAAACGCATCATAAGCATTATTTTTTTTCGTGTTTTAATGACTGGTATATAACGCCAGTTAGCACAAAATGGTATTAGCTAAACCACCTTTTGAGTTAACTGGCCTCATCTTGTATGATCTTGCTCACTGTTGATATTTTTGCTTTGCCAGGATCATCCAAGTGGCAAGCTAGATTGCTGTCAAGGGAGTTGGTCTCGGGTGTGATTCTTGTCTATTCACATTCACCCTGTGCTTGTGGCATATAAGGTGAGGCCCTGTTGCTATTATGAGATGTTGTTCTGTGCAAGCCACAGCAAGATAGCTACAGAGGTTAAGCTTTTCTTAAAAATAACAAATGAACTTCTGAAACTTCTTATTCTGAGCTTTTCATTGAATTGTTCAAAACTTAAGGCAGCTTTTTTTAAATTTCGTTAAATCATTGGGGCAAAATGCTCATTAGCCAGGGCCGTATTACTGAGTTGAGTTTAAACTCCCCCCCCCCAGTTTTTGGAGGCTTGCTACGGCCCTGTTAACTCACCGGTTTTGTGTAAATTGAACGTTGCACCACGCGCTTAGAATTCAAAATATAAACTTGAAATTTTCCAATTATGTTTCATCCACAATCCTCTTTTGATATTTTGGCCTGGTGAACTAGTGAAGGCGAATGCTACATAACAATGGAAATCGTCAGCATACCTTTCCAACGCCTCTCGTCTTATAACCTTGAACCTTTAGATACTGAGGTAGGGTGATCTCGTCCAGGGTATCCCATAAGGCTGTGCAGCATAGATGACAAAGTGCTGCATCCCCAGGTGGATGGGGTACTTGCCAGTCATTATGGACGCCCGTGAGGGGTACACATGGGGGACACGTAGTAGTTATTGAGGATAACACCATGGTTTGCGTAGAAGTCGATGTAGGGTGTGGGGATCTGAGGGGAGCCGTGGAAGCTAACGTCATCCCAACCCTGAGAAACGAAAGTAGATCACTCGTGAAGTTTCCCGAAAGGAGGGCTTCAGAAGCTCAAAAAGCGTGGACCTCTCGGTCGCTCCGCCTATACCATACGGCGACTCCACAGGGAATTTCTGCAGAAACCCATCCATGGGAAAAGCTGAATTTCCCAAGGCACAGGCATGGGAAGTGTTTGGAAATTACATGGATAGCCATGGGAAGTCCGAACACGTCCCACTCTACTACCATGGGAAATTCAGCTTTTCCCATGGATGGGTTTCTCCAGAAATTCCCTTTGTCAGAAGAAGAAACATGCGAACGTTATTTCGCAAATAATTAACAAATAAGACACAGCTTCCGTGACTGCACAGGCTTATGCAAACCGAGATGTGGTTGGGAGAATTCGAGAGCAGATCAGTGGAAACACGAGCCGCAGGCGAGTGTTTGCTCCTGCTCGAGAATTCTCCAAACCACATCGAGGTTTGCATAAGCACTGCAGTCACGGAAACTGTGTTTTATAAAATAATTATCTACATAAATAAAATCCGCGTGGACAGGAATAGTACGTTTTTGAAGCGGATGAGACTCTAAATTCTCCATACAGATGAAAAGGCTGCATCAGCCAATCAGAGCGCTCCGTTTATCGCATGATTTGTCAATCTCTTTCTGATCGGACTGCAAGTTTTCTGAGATGGCGGCAAGCGAAATGGTTTTACATTCGTGGCTTAAAATGAAGGCTTCTTCCTTCCAAAACACAAAATAATTACGACAGAAGGTGAAAAGAAGACTTAAGTAAAGAAGCCGTTGTTTTACATATGTGTGTTGGCCCAGTTTCTTCGTTTGTGAAAAATTTCTCCCGAGCAAGAACTTGCATGTGGCAGCGGAACTGCTTGGAAGAGCGTATTTGAACGCTTTATTTACGGCAAGCATGGAAAAGAAGGAACGAATCCACTTATTTGTACCTTCTGGTCCTCCTGGACATTATACGAGGATCCAGGATTAGTTTTTGGAAGCATTTTTTTCAAGATCTGCAGAACGAGACTGAACTTGTGACTGTCAAACTGTGTGCTGAACTCAGCTCAGGTAAAGAAGCGAAAACAGTGTTATTTCACGAATCTCATGCTTTATGTGAATTCAATGTGCTTTATCAAATGTATGTCCAAGTAATATTGACTTCTTAATAAATGATTTTGCCTAAATATCAAGAAAGTGCTGTAGTTTTTATGGCAAATCCGCGTGGGTTGCCTGTGGTGTTCAAAACGTGACTTAGGCCCCTCGACGGGGGGTAAAAACAAAATGGCGACCAAGAGAAGGATGTTTCTCGAGTATCTGCAAGTTTTGGTCAATTTTCCTGCTTTTTTCGCTAAGATATGAGGAAAAGTACTTACAGACCTTCCAAATAAGGTAAGGGGGAATTTCCTAATAAGGAAGTTTTGAAACGTCGGCAAAACGACAACTTTTGGCGAAATTTTCTTGATATGTTACTTTTTTGTAAAAGCTATTTCAAATTACCGGCCCGCCAGTGGGTGACGTCACAACTGTGTTTGCACAGGGAAATGCAAACACGGCTTTCGACCAATCAGAGCGCGCGTACTATCTAAATTATTTTATAATGGATATGTATCTCGGTCAAGTACCTTATAATAATTTGGAGGAAATCTATACAAGATAAAGTGGACAGGCATTAAACATAGTACTAGCGTTCAAGTTTTCAAGTCTCAGCTCTTGGCGTACTATAAAGCCAAACTGAACACCTACCAGCCGCCTTAATGTGTATATTTCTACATATATATATTGCTTTCTTCCTTTTATATCACTATTGTAATTTTACATATTTTATGTGAAGGGGCTGATAGCCAAATGGCGCCTTGCCCTATCATCATCTCCTGCCTGTCAATTGTACTTTTTTCCACTGTTACTTGTAATTTACTGTTTTTAGTGTGGCAAATCAAATAATACTAAACTAAACACCGATTTCACATGATATGGCGTCATTGATGACGTAGTTTCCGCCATCGATAACGCCACCCAAACATAGACACGATAAAAGAAAATGTACATACGGAAGATCAATGAGACGCTACTTTATTGCATCGTTCTCCTTGCTCACAGTTTGGCTTTGATTTTCAGGGATTAAAAGTTCTGGCCCTGACCAAGTATAGAAAGAAAGGTAGACCACTCACCAGATCATCAGCTATAATCATAATAATGTGTGGCTTCTTACATCGCACCTCGACACTTAGATAGCACAGGGTGACCAGCGCCGCAAGTATTCTGGCAAAACACAAAAAATGTAACTCTTTGACTTGTTTCTCGACATTTATTCTACACAAAGAGCTGTCTTCGGTCTCCATTTTATCGGCCTAGTAAAATACGAGTAATCATCCTTTCCAATCGGCTATCAGTCTAGGGAAGAGAACACTGCTTCGCCGCCATTTTCGATACCAAAAAATGCTTTACTTTTCTATCTGGAGCAAAACCCTAGCCTAGAATTTCTTACGGAATATCGGCGTTGACGGCAAATTGTGCGACCATTGGCTGCCTAAAAACACTTGTCAGAAACTTTGTTCGAGTGTCCACGGTTCGAAGCACATGATCCTGTAAGTACCAGCAGTAAAGAATAAATATCAGGTCAAAATACTAAGAACTATATCAAGCTCTGTTACTAAATAAACCGTTATAAAAATGAAGTTAATTAAGCCCAAAACATTCCTGGCTGGATCAGAGCGAGGCTGGGACTTAAGTGCGCCCTTAAACTGTGCAAATTAAAAAATGGTTATGAACTTTCAAATATCTAAATTAAGTAAGTCAAACAAGATCGTGTATTGGTTTTACTTACCTAGTAGTATGCATGGTGGCTAAATGATCTCCGATTTTCAAAACAAGTTCTTTATTTCAACAGCTTGTTTGAAAGTTGAATATCCCCCAATATTAAAATGCTTTCGTGTGGGACTTTCCATACTTCGTATTGAGGAGTCGCACTTAATTAAAGTGCACTTTAATTGTTTTCCCGACCTATTACCTTATTGTGTTATTTCTAAACAGACTTTGTTTGTTTCCTCAGAGAAGAATACAATTCTAAACATGTAACTGGTGCTTATTTAATATGGAATCAACAATAACCCTTAACAAGTTCAACAATAGAACATTTTTTGGCATTTGGAGGGACTCCTATATTACGACAAATTTCCTGAGTTTGAACACTACGTTAGCAATATTTTTTTGGGATTTTCGATGATATCCATGCAAAATATTACTGCAGCTACTATAATCCAACCAGATTTTTATGCCACAGAAATTTCCAATATTCGGTTTTCGATTAAGAAATAGACTAAGCCGGGGTAACGAGACCCTATAGTTTGCATAAAAAAATTGGACTTTTTTGTTAATATTTGCCAAGCATATGTAAGGTAAAGTATGCTGTGTAATTAAAAGTTTTAAAATTGATTGCAGCACAATGATAATACAGGGCAAAAACTGTGAGATTCGATTTGCTGACACAGCTTAGTCTTTCTGGCTAAAAATAAAACTCGTTTTTATCTGTTTTTTTTTTTTAGAAATGTTACTGCTATATAATGATCCCAAGGCATGAGTCGAATATCTTCCATGAGTACCCAGTGATTATATATATATAGCAAGCGAATAGAGCAACTGACCCGTGTAACACATCACAAAGCTTCAAATGGCACGGGATCGTCAGCCCAAACTGTTTCTCGACAATTCCAGATAATTTCCAGGAACTTCCTGGGCCTTATACGGAGGTTAAGAGGTTATGAAGTTCATGGTACAGCCAGTAAACTTATTTTGTTGATATGTGCAATATTTTCGCAGCGATTTCACTTCGCGTTTGCAGAGTTTATGTGGGATTTTGCGTGGTTTGCCAGTACTAAACAAAATGGCGGCGGAAACCGTGATAAGGCCTACTAATTAGTTGGTGCCTTCTGTTGGTGCAGATTGAGTTCGCTGAATTATTAATTAAAACGGCGGAGTAAACATTTCGAGCTTTTCTAAAATCTTGTCGTCCCCCTACCCTGTCCCTTAAATTGCTAGTTAGAAGTCTTAATCCTAAAATTGTAGAGCTCTAAGCTGTACCTAGGACTCCTTTCGGATTATGTTTTCCTCCATGAATTTAGGTTTCTTCGAAGCAAAAAGGAATCGACACCCACCATAAATAAGAATTAGCCGAGAGAAATAAAGCACACATGTTTATGTTGTAAACTCTAATATAGGTAAGTTTCGATACCAATAGCTTGGATATATGATAAACATCACATAGGCCATGGTACGTTTTCCTGGCAGTTCATGTGCATATCTTCAATAGTAAATATATATTTCAAACTCGCTTTTTTAGTTATCCAAACAAAGCTGGCTGCGATCCGGGTCTTACATATACTGCGTTCGGAGGTTGTACCAAGGCTTTTCCTAAAAGGAAGGAAAGGAGGATATTCCGATGTGCTGTGATTTTATGTTACATAAGGAAAAAGGGTATAACATTTTTAATCAGCGCTATTGAAATCGCCCACTATAGAGACTACAAAACAACGGGAGAACTCTGGAAGCGCGCACATGTTTTGACAAGAAGTAGAGGCCTTATAAATTGACAAAAGATAAACAATAGAGCAGAGCAATTTTTGCTATTTAAACGAGAGAACAAGAAATTGTAGCTCCCAGATGATGGAAAGAGGAGAAGATTAAGTGAAAAGAAAAGGAGTTATTGAAATATGGCCTATTGTGAAGGGTGAAGTGTATCAACGATGAAGAAAGAGAACTGGGCGAAGGAAAAAGAAGCATTCATGCGCAATAAACGAGTCGCCCACAAATTATTATAAAAGGCACTTGTGATAACCTCCGAGGATATAACCATTGGTGGAGCCATTGCATTGGAAAATTACCAGCCAAGCCTGAACAACAACCTTTATATTAGTAGTTATGGCGGGTGCGCTCAAGAACTCAAGTTGCCTAAACTTTAACTACTCTATTGAAGACCGCGAAGTTGTCTATATTCATATAGTAAACGTATTAATTAACATGTGCAGTGAACATTCTTCTTTCTATATCAGCCGTCCTGGAAAATATCCTTGTCCTTTATTCAGTATGGAAGAACCGCAGTCTGTATACACCCTCTAACGTGTTTATATGCTGCTTGGCGTTCACCGATCTTTTAACGGGACTTTTTATACAGCCAACTCTAGTGGTCTACAAGATAGCGGAGATTGTTGGAAACGCCGAAGTCGCATGTCTCTGGTTTGTTATAAGTTTCCTTGCGGGGAATGTAGTGTCAATGGTCACTCTTTTGACTTTGACGGGCATTGCTATTTATCGCTTCCAGTCTGGCCGTTCATTTACATCTTAAGTACCAAGACTTTGTAACGATTCCTTCTGTTCTGAAGACATTTGGGATTTTCTGGGCGATCGCACTTGTGCCTGTTGCAGTAAGACTTCTTGTCAGCTCAAGAGCTTACTCAACATTCGTTGCTATACTTCTAGTAGTTTGTTTCATTTTCTGCTTTCTCGCTTACTTCCGTGTTCTCCAAGTCACTAAGCGCCATCAGAAACAGATTCGCGACTTATCGCAAGCCGCTGCGGCTAACCAAATTTGAGGGCAGCACAATATTAATGTTCCAAAAGTTCGGAGATCTTCTATCAGTATGCTTCTCATAGCTGGCACATTCTATCTGTGTTATCTGCCTCTTCTGGGTTTTATGATCGCAAAGCTTGGGCTAACATAGCTAAGACCATAGTCTTCTCCAATTCCTCGCTCAACCCTCTGTTGTATTGCTGGAGGTTGAGAGACATTAGACGCGCTATGTTAGTGTCTATACTCAAGATATTCCGCCAGCCTATACCCGAGTTCGAGTCTCCTCCGTCAACTTTAGCCGACACGGATCGACGACCTGGATCGCATGTTAACCTGTCGGTGTCGCAGTATACAAGGCATGCATACAGTCTCCAAAATAACTAGCATTAACGCATTAGACGCGCTATATCAGTGCCTATCAGTGTCTTAAGATATTCTGCCAGCCTGTACCCGAGTTTGAGTCATCCCCGTCAACTTTAGCCGACATAGATCGACGATCGACTTGGGTCGCATGTTGTCAGTGTCGCAGTACACAAGGCATGCATATAGTCTCCATAACAACTAGCATTCTATCGCACGCGCTATGCTAGTGTCTATACTCAATATATTACGCCAACCTTTTCCCTAAGTTTGACTGAGTCATGCCCGGATCGGCACGGATCGTGTTGCACTATACGAAGCATGTGTACAGCATGACAAAGCATACGACTAATTGAGAACATTTTTCAGTTTTGAACACGGGTGTTCAATGAAACAACAGCAAAAAATTAAGAACATACAGGTTGAAACCAGCATAACAACATTCAATTGTATATAGCTTCTTTCTACAATAGACTTTATATACATAATTTGCATTTCAAGATGATTTGAATCAAGATGATTTGATGATTTGAATCAAGATGATTCAAATCAAATAAAAATGTTGTTGTTGTTGTTGTATTTCGGCTAAAAGTACATTCTTTTGTTGTAGCGTACCGTTATTTTTTTTGCACAAGTTCTGCATCACTCACTCAAATCTTTTAAGAACATCTTAAAAAATATTTGAGGCTCAAATTGCTTCAAGTATTAAGAATATTTTGAGTTTTCCGGCCTCAGGCAAACACATAAAAAAAGAGAGTGTATTCTGGAGGGAGACAGGTGTGCACCGATAGCGCTCTGTCGTTTATTTTATATTTATTCTAAATAAAAATCATTTCAAAATTATGTTTTTCCGTCAAAACCTTTCAGGCAGGGTTTACTCTGGTATGATTAAATACGAATATCAAAACATCCCTTTGAAATTAATAGTGAACTATCCGATTATCGTTATCTCCTGTCTTTAATGCTGACAAATAAGAGGTCGGTATGGTACAAGTTTGTTATTGCTAATTATTTCTAACACTTTCAAATCTAAAATAACAGACTTTTTCAGTAGCCTCACTATGTTTGTAATAACTCACTTATATGTTTCTGGTAATAATAATAATAATAATAATAATAATAATAATAATAATAATAATAATAATAATAATAATAATAATAATAATAATAATAATATAATAATAATAATAATAATAATAATAATAATATAATAATAATAATAATAATAATAATAATAATAATAATAATAATAATAATAATAATAATAATAATAATAATAATAATAATAATAATAATAATAATAATAATAATAATAATAATAATAATAATAATAATAAATAATAATAATAATAATAATAATAATAATAATATAATAATAATAATAATAATAATAATAATAATAATAATAATAATAATAATAATAATAATAATAATAATAATAATAATAATAATAATAATAATAATAATAATAATATAATAATAATAATAATAATAATAATAATAATAATAATAATAATAATAATAATAATAATAATAATAATAATAAATAATATAATAATAATAATAATAATAATAATAATAATAATAATAATAATAATAATAATAATAATAATAATAATAATAATAATAATAATAATAATAATAATAATATAATAATAATAATAATAATAATAATAATAATAATAATAATAATAATAATAATAATATATAATAATCATTCCCCAAAAAGTCGGTTCCTTTTTCTTGGCGGTCTCTCAGAAGAACACGGTCTTTAATTTTTACCAAACAACGACGACAACACATGAGCTACGATTCTATATCCAGCTTCAGATAATTTTCAAGTTGAAAGAAACATACCATTTTGGAATAATTGCAGTGTTTGGACGGTGAGTTCGGAGCAAAGGGAACACGGCCCATGTGTTCCTTTTTCCATAACATTAATAAAATTGATGCACTAAAAATTCACCATTCCTCTTACCCACTTATCTCACCTAATAGGATGTTCTTTAATAGTCTGAAACCTTTTCCTCTCATTAGAAAGTAATTCTGTCAGGTGGGAAAGGTGGTGAATGCAGGGACGGTGGGGAAGAACTTACAGTTTTGACATTCTGTTGTTGTAATGATAAGATCATAGTAAACTGCAAGTATTTTACCCACCATTCCCTCATTCCCCACTGTTCCTACTTTGCATAATATCTTTTTACACGAAGGAAACCCTTGCCCTCATAAAACAAATATTCAGTAAGGTGGGAAAGGTAGGGACTGAGGGAACGGTGGGGAAGAACTTACAGTCTTGATTTTCTGTTATCATAATTTAATTTGTTTACATATTATTATTATTAATATATTAATATATAATATATTAATATATAATAATATATTAATATTATAATATAAAATATGATTAAATTAAATTACATAAGTATCCCCACCATTTCCTCATTTCCCACTGTTCTCACTTGGTAGAATATTTTTTTCATGGAGGGAAATCTTTTTCCCTCAGAAAAAAGTATTAAGTCAAGTGGTAATGGTGGGAAATGAGGGAACAGTGGTAAGTACTTACAGTCTTGACTCTCTGTTGTCATAATCATATTACACACTAGTAAACTGTATGTTCTTCCCCACCGTTCCCTCATTTCCCACTGTTCTCACTTGGTAGAATATTTTTTCATGGAGGGAAATCTTTTCCCTCAGAAAAAAGTATTAAATCAAGTGGTAATGGTGGGAAATGAGGGAACAGTGGTAAGTACTTACAGTCTTGACTCTCTGTTGTCATAATCATATTACACACTAGCAAACTGTATGTTCTTCCCCACCGTTCCCTCATTCCCCACTGTTTTCACTTGGTAGAATATTCCTTTTAAGGAGGGAGTCCTTTTCCCTCATAGAAATATTTTCTGCCAGGAAGGAATGGTGGGAAATAAAGGGACAGTGGTCAAGCACTTGCAGTCTTGACTATCTGTTCTCATAATAATATTACATAATCTGCAAACTGTAAGTTATTCCGAAATGTTTTCACTCTGTGAAAATATATTAATTGAGAATAGTGGGAAATGAGGGAAATATTTATAGCTTTGATGATAGGTTTCTTGGAATATTGCAAGGCAGGAGTCATGTAGAGCTAGATCAAACTAGCACATCACCATACAGTTGTCTGGTTTATGTTCCAAAACAAGCTGTACTTTAGAACAATGGGCGCACAAAGACGCTTTTTGAAACTACAAATTAGTCAATAGATTGCATTTTGCAAGCTGGTCCGTTTTCACGTTGTACGATTAAACTGCCTATTCATAAGATGCCTGTCTTAGTAGAACTATGCAATCCCTTAAGTAAATAACTTTCATAGAACAATACGATTATGCAACCTGTTTTGATAGAACATTGGCACACAAACAGCTATCGGAAACAATGAATGTTTAACTAGTTAAAATGCTGCCATTTCACAAGGTCCATTCTCACGTTGCACGATTAAACTGCCTATTGATAAAATTCCGGTCTTAGTACAACTATGCAATCCCTTAAGTAAATGACTTTAATAGAACAATACGATTACGTAAGATGCAAATGACCAACGCAGTGGACAGTATAAAACCCAAGAGCAAAGAGTGGCCTTCGTCAGTTCACACAAATTAGGTCATGGCGAGCCAACCTGCAAAGGGCTTGCGAAGCAAGGTAAGTATATTTCTGTGATTCATGTATTCAGTCTACAAAAGTGCGTTTGTCACATAGCTGTTAGTCTGAATCCGAACACTTAAAATCAATGTTTCTCACTTTTACAGGCAATTCGAAGCGCTCTTATCAGTCAGGTTTTACCAGCCGCTCAGGGTTGTTCACTGATAACAGCAAAAGTTGCTTGCAGCGGAAATGAAGACAACGAAGGGAAAAGTCTTGATGATCTTTGGCTACAAGTTTGCTCAAAACGAGATGAGTGTGACCAAGCTCTTAAGAAACTAAAAGGAATTTCATTTTTCTTCTCGTCTGTTGCTTCAATTGAAAGAAAGGTCAAAGCTCGCAAAGAAAGCACTGAAGAGGCGGGAGAACAAGACGCAGAAGTTAAACGAGCCATGTTTTATCCAGCAATAATGTACTGGATTGCGATTAATTCAAAAAATGGAGCGCGAGTTTCAACAGTGCCTATCCATTCTGCATTCCTTGAGGTGGGAGGAGTTGAAGCGGACCCTAAATATTTACCAAACTGCATACTCGGAAAGGAAGAGGCATGCGTAGGACCATTATGTACTACAGTGAAGGATCACAAGAATGCGTTTCTTCAAAAAAAGGTGGATGACTCGTTTATGAACGATATGAACATTCTAACCGACCAACTTCTCGACGAGCCATTGGCATCTCCTCGAGGAAGTGAACGTGTGGTTCGCCTTCAAGTCGTATCGCCTCACGTCACGTCAACCATGAGAAACAAAGTTGTCCCTACCCTGACACGTGCTGGGCTAATTCTTGATGTTTTTGGCATTGAAGATGTGGATGACCACGGCCCGATGATGGAGAAACCGCGCGAACTCGCATCGCCACTAGTTGTCGCGTTAAACGACGTGGAGAGAGCCATGGCTAGGTTAGACTACGTGTTATACAGAGGAGAAGTGTTTACGAAAGCCCAAGAAGCAAAGTATACTTACATACACTGTTGTTCTGTCAAGCGTTTTTTGTCCATCCTTGCGACGAATCCACGATTTAAGGAAAGCATTATCAAGCACATGCCGAAGCTCGAGTCATTACTTGGCGACCCAGTTTATGAATTCACAAGGCAGCTTAAGATAAACTTTGACTTGATAGAGGTGTCTGGTGGATGGTGCTTTTCGCTTAAGGAACGACGCTTTTTGAAGGAGCCAAATGAACTTTCTGGTATGGAATCACCACGCGCGTTCATTCCCTACGACCAAAGCAAGTTACCAGAACCAGCTTCTTTAGAGAAATTCTCGAAAATAGCCTTGATCCCACAGACCTGGGACACTTCTGCGAGTACTACCTCAGACTCCTGAACCATCGTGGCAAGCAGCATAAAGAAAAAGTAATGTGTCTTGTTGGGGAACCAAATAGCGGTAAAACAAGCTTGTTTACCCCACTGACATCAATAATCCCCAACCGGTAAGTAGTAACGCATGCTCTCGACTATCAAAACAATCAACAGAGCCGTAATTGTCTGTTGTTTTTTTCCAGATACATCGCCTTGATCACAAAGCAGAAATCATTTAACAAAAGCATGATCGATCAGGATACCCAAGTGATCTTCCTCGATGAAGCCTACGTCAACTTGCTTGATCCGGATGACTGGAAGGTATTTGTGATTTTCTGTACCTAACTAAAACATAACTTCGTCACTCAAAAATGTATATGAAAGCCCCCAGTGATCTGCAAATGATGAAACTATTTGGAAATATTTTTTTCCTTTTGCAGACACTTACGCAAGGGGGGCTATCTGCTCACGACAGAAAGTATAAATCAGCAACCGCAGTCGAGATCCATTGTCCAATGTTCATAACCTGCCAGGCCGACATGGATTTTGGACAACAGCACAATGCCGCGATGGCGATTCGTCTCCGAAAGTTCTACTTTAAGACGTTGAACAAGACACCAGTGGCAGGCGTCCAAGAGTACCTAAAGAGCCATGCCATGGACTGCCTGGTATGGGCAAGCCAACTAGCTCAGAAACCAGACGATGAACTAGCACTGCAGATGAACGAAGCGCCCTTTAACGATGACATGATGAACGACACAGAAAAAGAGCGGATCCGAACCATGGTGATAGACAGTGACAATGACGATGCGACTGGCTTGCCCCCTCAAGTGCTTCTGAATCAGAGGATGGTGAAGACGCTGCATACGAGGAACCAGTGTCCGTGCCAATTAGTGAGGAATGGGATCGTAGCTTACAACGAATCAAGGACATCCGCGACAAACAGCCCAAACTTAGCCTAAAACAAAGGCAATTAGAGATATTGGGAGCAGAAGTCCAGCGAGTCGTGAACAAGT
This sequence comes from Scolanthus callimorphus, assembly GCA_033964015.1. Taxonomy (NCBI): domain Eukaryota; kingdom Metazoa; phylum Cnidaria; class Anthozoa; order Actiniaria; family Edwardsiidae; genus Scolanthus; species Scolanthus callimorphus. The sequence goes on along the minus strand of CM066916.1, from coordinate 29,537,239 downwards.
ACGATGGAGAGAGGGAAGAGATGGAGGATGCTTTTCTTGAGCAAACAAAGACGCATTGGATAGAGCTCGGAATGATAAGAAAAGAAGATGCCCATCTACTGACCTCAGTGAAAGAGCCGTTTCACCCTGCAATTGAACAAAGCAGAGCAGATTATTTCAATCGAAAACGCGAAGAAGAAGAAGAAGCGTTACGACAGAAAGGAGAAAGTTATTATCTCAATGAATGGGTGATCGACAAGGAAGCTGAGCTTAGAGATCTGCAAAAGCAAGAACATACCTGCCTTGACGAGAGCGTGAAATGGTCTCTGCGTTATAGAATTGAGATTTCCTCAGATGCTCTGCGCCTTCACTTCGGGAAAGAAGAATCGCCCGGGCTTAAAAAGTACGTGGTGGCTGAGCGAGCAAGACGAGCTTTGCAACTGAAGTGGATATCAAGGAAGCAATCAAGTGAGGTGAAGAGTGTGTGGAGTCCACTTCCGTATCCAAAGGAAGAAAGCGACGAAGAAGAAGAGCTATTTGAAACACAAGCGAGCCAGTCAACTCAAAGCTCGACGCGAAGCTTCATCATCCACCAATCATCGCAACGGAAGAGGAAAACGCCAAGCAAAAATCCGGCAACACCCGTGCCCAAAAAAGGGCGCATTACAAATTTTTTTTCGAAAACTTGCTAGTAATAATGTAATAATATTGAGTGCAATAGTGAGTTGAATCGGATTCAGGTGTGTTAAGGCTTGACTTGGGGCTTATAAAGATACCTATCAATATATTAAGGATGACACAATTAAGATACCTGCCAAGTTTGGTTACCTCAGCTCTATCCCTTCACGAGATATTTGGGAGATATGATTTTGATCCGCGTATAAGCCCCTCTCCGTGCTAGTCGAGCCCTAACATACCTGAGTTATTGATGTATTCCAAGAACGAGATAAACACTGTAGATCGTCTTTCATGAATTAGTAACTGTGCGATTATTCATTAGTAGCTATAAAACAAAGGGACAGAGACGGGGAATGTAAAACCCAACTCTTATAAACTTTGGACAGGGTGCATTCGCCACTTTGTAATAATGATGTCATTTACAAACAAACAACAGAATAATTGAAAGGAAGTGTAAATTGTACCACTTCGAGCTATTTATTGATATTATAAGGAATGAGGAATATGTGTTTATTTATTCTTATTTATTATTTACTTTGACGAGAATACTAATCTACATTACAGCGCAACCTTGCATTTAGAGTCAAATCAAGTCAAACTGTTCCAAGGGCCTCCAGTTCACTCATTCGAGCACACAATATTAGTTAACTAGTATCCCATTAAATCGCGGTATTCCAAGGGCCTCCAGTTCACTGAGTTTAACACATTGAGTTCTTCTTCGATCACGTCCTCTCTTTTGACCGGTTCGGAGACAATGTCCATAAAATGGCCGTTTCTTTCGTGATCGCTGTCTTCTATTTTGATAGCAATAAAGAGACACCCAAGGATAAGTTCTCTCAGAGTTGTTCTTTTCCTATCCTTAGTGCTGTTTAGATGACGCCACATTAAAGTTTCCGCCAATATGGCCGTCATGACTGGATAGTTGCATTTACACATGTCTTGAAAAAAATCGCCAGCAAATATGATGTCCTTGGTTGCAAGTTCGGGGTGGTTCTCTAATATTCTGTCCATGTTGACTCGTTTGTGTCTTGCAAAAAAGAGAGCGAATGCTCAGTCGGTTAATATTTAATGGTAGTGCAATAGTACCCAGTATGCTCCTAGATAAAGCTGCAGTTTTATTGGTCGGCGACCAGTCCATTTTGTTTTACGTTTTGCAGTATGACGGGAATCGTCGTGACGCTCGACATAGCAACGAGTTTGCTGTCCTTCCCTTTTGAAATTTAAATTCGGGATCTCCGAGGATGGCTTTCCACTGGCCAAACCCATACCTTTTAAGTCCAGCCTTAAGATATTTGTCCTCTTCGGGGGTATACATGACATTCTTCCGTCTCGAGGAGCTTAACGAGGTTTTCCCTTTTAATGCATTTTCGCGCTTGAGCTTTGGCGTACAAGCGGGGAGTTCAGGGGGCGGAACTTCCTTGATTGTTTCGACCTCATCAGTAGAAGAGCTGTCTGCTTTCTCGTCTTGCTCTTGGGAGGATGCACTAGACTTGTCAGAGAGCCGTGCGCGCACATCGTTTTCAAGCTCTGAACCCTTGTCACCTTGCAATTCCTTGATAAACATGTGCGCCTTTGTCGCAACGTCGCGCGATCTTTGTTTTTGGTAGTGTACCCTGGCCACAACAGAAGTGTGTTTTTGGTCTTCCGAGATGGTGCTTTGCGCGCTGCTGTCCAGATTTCTCGAGCTTGCGGTCTCGACGATCTGTCGATAGCGGGTGGGATGAACGTATTTGCCGGTCGCGTCAAACACCAACTTGCTCATTAATTCTCCAAGTTTGCTGTGCTGTCCTCCATTTCTTGTCACGAGGACGTAATCACATGTTGGCTTTAATTGCGGCCGAATATGGGTGATGAATCCTTCAAGCACTTGCATGTTTGTGTCGGTTAAATAAATAGAGTCAAACCCATATTTTCCTGCAGTCTTAAACATTTTCTGGTCAATAAATCCACCGTTTGTCTTGGCTTTTGTGACCATGTCAACAGTCAAATACTGATACGTCATTGGGCGAGAACCTTTAACTTTGATAAACAAATACAGCGCGAGGAATTTGGTGGCAAATGATAAATCTAGCGGCGATGCTGCGCGTGGACGTTCCTTACAGGTTTTAAGCACATTCTCGTAGCGCGACAAATAATGACCAACTGCTTCCAAGAGCTCCTCTAATGTTGCCCAATGTCCCTTAGCTTCTAGTGCGTCTATATCGAGGTCGCTAGTGCACTGAATGCGCATCATTTTAGAAACTGTTCTGCGTACCTTTTTCAAGTAGACTTCCGTGGTAGAAAAATTGCTTAGCACCTTTGCCGACGCTCCGTTTACCTTTCTAAAATCTATAAGTTCTGCAATTGCGTCGATGTACCCCACCCGCCCAGCATGCCCAAGCTTCCATTCATCCTGAAGCACGTCAATAAACTTAAAAAGCAGATTAGGAGAGCACAAACTGAAGTCTATTATCTCAAATGTTAGGTCTTCTTCGTCTTCGCAGCAAAATTTCAAGAACTTCAAGCACCTGCTAACTATTTGCCGAGCTTGGCGATCACTTTTACAGCCACCTCCAGTGCCAGTTAGCCACGAAAAAACTTGCTGAGCAATTTTACTTGAAATGTCATACGTTGGCATTGATCTCAAATTACGCGCAGAGTTCCCAGCAGCTTCACGGTTTACAGAGGTACTCACATTCTCTTTAGCAATGTTGATATCAGGCTTTTCGTCAAAGTAATAAAACCAAAGATGCTTTTTCTTTACGTGTTTTCTGCATCCTCGCTGTGTGGCGAATCCATCGTGTTTGCATTCTTGAACTGGACAGTGAAAAAGGCCATCCACTTCGTCTTCCTCTAGGTGAAGTCTTTTAGGCTTGAGCGAAGCATTCGGTAATTTCGACCAGTTGATTACCTCTCCTCGTTTGCTCATCTCACTCAGAAGTCAAGACTAAAATGATTGAGTCTCCAAACGACGCTATCTTTTTATACTAGTTTTTGTTCCCAGGAGACGTATGTTTGGGCTAGCGAATCACAGCTCTTTGTGATCATATCTGCACAAACATGCCCTTTTGGCAATACCCAAGAGAGCTTAACAAGCCCAGGCAGGAAATGTTGATGAAAAGAAGACGTGACACTTTGCTTGGGCTTGTCAGAAAATGACAATTAAACATGCCCATGATTACGTGTTAACACAAGCTGGTTAATCTGCAAGTTTAGACGTGCCTTCAATATTAGACAAAACCCGCATTGTTATTGTTTCAGAAGACTTACACTATTAAAAAGGAACAACGCGTTCCCTTTTATAGTTAAACGAATCGTTCCTTTAAGGTGTTAATCGGAACCGTTTTGGCAATTGAGGAACAAAAATAGCATTGTTCGGACCTGGTGTTCCTATATGACAACTAATTGGGAACAATTGGTCCGAATTTTTAGATAGGAACAGTTCACACAGGAACTATTGTTCCTATTAAGTAAAAAGGAACGCAGTCGAAAGGAACGATTGGTTCCTTTTAACTTTAAAAGGTCCTTTTGTTCCGTTTATTAGTCAATTGGTTCCTTTCACACCTTAAGGAAAGGAACAACAGGGCCTTTCTATGCAATTTTAAATAGGTCTTTCCGCTGTTAAAAGGAATGAAATCAAAAACGCGCGGAACACTGGCGCTTTGAAAAACTTCTCAGTTTTCATGTCGCGTCAGTTTAAAAGCAAATATCGAATTATGGTAATCATAATCAGGTCCAAATTCAAAGACAGAATTTTTTATGGCGATAAAGAGAGTAATTTAGGTCCACTTATAAGCTATCATCACTTTTGGGGAATGGTAATAATCATTCCCCAAAAAGTCGGTTCCTTTTTCTTTGGCGGTCTCTCAGAAGAACACGGTCTTTAATTTTTACCAAACAACGACGACAACACATGAGCTACGATTCTATATCCAGCTTCAGATAATTTTCAAGTTGAAAGAAACATACCATTTTGGAATAATTGCAGTGTTTGGACGGTGAGTTCGGAGCAAAGGGAACACGGCCCATGTGTTCCTTTTTCCATAACATTAATAAAATTGATGCACTAAAATTCACCATTCCTCTTACCCACTTATCTCACCTAATAGGATGTTCTTTAATAGTCTGAAACCTTTTCCTCTCATTAGAAAGTAATTCTGTCAGGTGGGAAGGTGGTGAATGCAGGGACGGTGGGGAAGAACTTACAGTTTTGACATTCTGTTGTTGTAATGATAAGATCATAGTAAACTGCAAGTATTTTACCCACCATTCCCTCATTCCCCACTGTTCCTACTTTGCATAATATCTTTTTACACGAAGGAAACCCTTGCCCTCATAAAACAAATATTCAGTAAGGTGGGAAAGGTAGGGACTGAGGGAACGGTGGGGAAGAACTTACAGTCTTGATTTTCTGTTATCATAATTTAATTTGTTTACATATTATTATTATTAATATATTAATATATAATATATTAATATATATAATATATTAATATTATAATATTAATAATATATTAATATTATAATATAAAATATGATTAAATTAAATTACATAAGTATCCCCACCATTTCCTCATTTCCCACTGTTCTCACTTGGTAGAATATTTTTTTCATGGAGGAAATCTTTTTCCCTCAGAAAAAAGTATTAAGTCAAGTGGTAATGGTGGGAAATGAGGGAACAGTGGTAAGTACTTACAGTCTTGACTCTCTGTTGTCATAATCATATTACACACTAGTAAACTGTATGTTCTTCCCCACCGTTCCCTCATTTCCCACTGTTCTCACTTGGTAGAATATTTTTTCATGGAGGGAAATCTTTTCCCTCAGAAAAAAGTATTAAATCAAGTGGTAATGGTGGGAAATGAGGGAACAGTGGTAAGTACTTACAGTCTTGACTCTCTGTTGTCATAATCATATTACACACTAGCAAACTGTATGTTCTTCCCCACCGTTCCCTCATTCCCCACTGTTTTCACTTGGTAGAATATTCCTTTTAAGGAGGGAGTCCTTTTCCCTCATAGAAATATTTTCTGCCAGGAAGGAATGGTGGGAAATAAAGGGACAGTGGTCAAGCACTTGCAGTCTTGACTATCTGTTCTCATAATAATATTACATAATCTGCAAACTGTAAGTTATTCCGAAATGTTTTCACTCTGTGAAAATATATTAATTGAGAATAGTGGGAAATGAGGGAAATATTTATAGCTTTGATGATAGGTTTCTTGGAATATTGCAAGGCAGGAGTCATGTAGAGCTAGATCAAACTAGCACATCACCATACAGTTGTCTGGTTTATGTTCCAAAACAAGCTGTACTTTAGAACAATGGGCGCACAAAGACGCTTTTTGAAACTACAAATTAGTCAATAGATTGCATTTTGCAAGCTGGTCCGTTTTCACGTTGTACGATTAAACTGCCTATTCATAAGATGCCTGTCTTAGTAGAACTATGCAATCCCTTAAGTAAATAACTTTCATAGAACAATACGATTATGCAACCTGTTTTGATAGAACATTGGCACACAAACAGCTATCGGAAACAATGAATGTTTAACTAGTTAAAATGCTGCCATTTCACAAGGTCCATTCTCACGTTGCACGATTAAACTGCCTATTGATAAAATTCCGGTCTTAGTACAACTATGCAATCCCTTAAGTAAATGACTTTAATAGAACAATACGATTACGTAAGATGCAAATGACCAACGCAGTGGACAGTATAAAACCCAAGAGCAAAGAGTGGCCTTCGTCAGTTCACACAAATTAGGTCATGGCGAGCCAACCTGCAAAGGGCTTGCGAAGCAAGGTAAGTATATTTCTGTGATTCATGTATTCAGTCTACAAAAGTGCGTTTGTCACATAGCTGTTAGTCTGAATCCGAACACTTAAAATCAATGTTTCTCACTTTTACAGGCAATTCGAAGCGCTCTTATCAGTCAGGTTTTACCAGCCGCTCAGGGTTGTTCACTGATAACAGCAAAAGTTGCTTGCAGCGGAAATGAAGACAACGAAGGGAAAAGTCTTGATGATCTTTGGCTACAAGTTTGCTCAAAACGAGATGAATGTGATCAAGCTCTTAAGAAACTAAAAGGAATTTCATTTTTCTTCTCGTCTGTTGCTTCAATTGAAAGAAAGGTCAAAGCTCGCAAAGAAAGCACTGAAGAGGCGGGAGAACAAGACGCAGAAGTTAAACGAGCCATGTTTTATCCAGCAATAATGTACTGGATTGCGATTAATTCAAAAAATGGAGCGCGAGTTTCAACAGTGCCTATCCATTCTGCATTCCTTGAGGTGGGAGGAGTTGAAGCGGACCCTAAATATTTACCAAACTGCATACTCGGAAAGGAAGAGGCATGCGTAGGACCATTATGTACTACAGTGAAGGATCACAAGAATGCGTTTCTTCAAAAAAAGGTGGATGACTCGTTTATGAACGATATGAACATTCTAACCGACCAACTTCTCGACGAGCCATTGGCATCTCCTCGAGGAAGTGAACGTGTGGTTCGCCTTCAAGTCGTATCGCCTCACGTCACGTCAACCATGAGAAACAAAGTTGTCCCTACCCTGACACGTGCTGGGCTAATTCTTGATGTTTTTGGCATTGAAGATGTGGATGACCACGGCCCGATGATGGAGAAACCGCGCGAACTCGCATCGCCACTAGTTGTCGCGTTAAACGACGTGGAGAGAGCCATGGTTAGGTTAGACTACGTGTTATACAGAGGAGAAGTGTTTACGAAAGCCCAAGAAGCAAAGTATACTTACATACACTGTTGTTCTGTCAAGCGTTTTTTGTCCATCCTTGCGACGAATCCACGATTTAAGGAAAGCATTATCAAGCACATGCCGAAGCTCGAGTCATTACTTGGCGACCCAGTTTATGAATTCACAAGGCAGCTTAAGATAAACTTTGACTTGATAGAGGTGTCTGGTGGATGGTGCTTTTCGCTTAAGGAACGACGCTTTTTGAAGGAGCCAAATGAACTTTCTGGTATGGAATCACCACGCGCGTTCATTCCCTACGACCAAGCAAGTTACCAGAACCAGCTTCTTTAGAGAAATTCTCGAAAATAGCCTTGATCCCACAGACCTGGGACACTTCTGCGAGTACTACCTCAGACTCCTGAACCATCGTGGCAAGCAGCATAAAGAAAAAGTAATGTGTCTTGTTGGGGAACCAAATAGCGGTAAAACAAGCTTGTTTACCCCACTGACATCAATAATCCCCAACCGGTAAGTAGTAACGCATGCTCTCGACTATCAAAACAATCAACAGAGCCGTAATTGTCTGTTGTTTTTTTTCCAGATACATCGCCTTGATCACAAAGCAGAAATCATTTAACAAAAGCATGATCGATCAGGATACCCAAGTGATCTTCCTCGATGAAGCCTACGTCAACTTGCTTGATCCGGATGACTGGAAGGTATTTGTGATTTTCTGTACCTAACTAAAACATAACTTCGTCACTCAAAAATGTATATGAAAGCCCCCAGTGATCTGCAAATGATGAAACTATTTGGAAATATTTTTTTCCTTTTGCAGACACTTACGCAAGGGGGGCTATCTGCTCACGACAGAAAGTATAAATCAGCAACCGCAGTCGAGATCCATTGTCCAATGTTCATAACCTGCCAGGCCGACATGGATTTTGGACAACAGCACAATGCCGCGATGGCGATTCGTCTCCGAAAGTTCTACTTTAAGACGTTGAACAAGACACCAGTGGCAGGCGTCCAAGAGTACCTAAAGAGCCATGCCATGGACTGCCTGGTATGGGCAAGCCAACTAGCTCAGAAACCAGACGATGAACTAGCACTGCAGATGAACGAAGCGCCCTTTAACGATGACATGATGAACGACACAGAAAAAGAGCGGATCCGAACCATGGTGATAGACAGCGACAATGACGATGCGACTGGCTTGCCCCCCTCAAGTGCTTCTGAATCAGAGGATGGTGAAGACGCTGCATACGAGGAACCAGTGTCCGTGCCAATTAGTGAGGAATGGGATCGTAGCTTACAACGAATCAAGGACATCCGCGACAAACAGCCCAAACTTAGCCTAAAACAAAGGCAATTAGAGATATTGGGAGCAGAAGTCCAGCGAGTCGTGAACAAGTACGATGGAGAGAGGGAAGAGATGGAGGATGCTTTTCTTGAGCAAACAAAGACGCATTGGATAGAGCTCGGAATGATAAGAAAAGAAGATGCCCATCTACTGACCTCAGTGAAAGAGCCGTTTCACCCTGCAATTGAACAAAGCAGAGCAGATTATTTCAATCGAAAACGCGAAGAAGAAGAAGAAGCGTTACGACAGAAAGGAGAAAGTTATTATCTCAATGAATGGGTGATCGACAAGGAAGCTGAGCTTAGAGATCTGCAAAAGCAAGAACATACCTGCCTTGACGAGAGCGTGAAATGGTCTCTGCGTTATAGAATTGAGATTTCCTCAGATGCTCTGCGCCTTCACTTCGGGAAAGAAGAATCGCCCGGGCTTAAAAAGTACGTGGTGGCTGAGCGAGCAAGACGAGCTTTGCAACTGAAGTGGATATCAAGGAAGCAATCAAGTGAGGTGAAGAGTGTGTGGAGTCCACTTCCGTATCCAAAGGAAGAAAGCGACGAAGAAGAAGAGCTATTTGAAACACAAGCGAGCCAGTCAACTCAAAGCTCGACGCGAAGCTTCATCATCCACCAATCGTCGCAACGGAAGAGGAAAACGCCAAGCAAAAATCCGGCAACACCCGTGCCCAAAAAAGGCGCATTACAAATTTTTTTTCGAAAACTTGCTAGTAATAATGTAATAATATTGAGTGCAATAGTGAGTTGAATCGGATTCAGGTGTGTTAAGGCTTGACTTGGGGCTTATAAAGATACCTATCAATATATTAAGGATGACACAATTAAGATACCTGCCAAGTTTGGTTACCTCAGCTCTATCCCTTCACGAGATATTTGGGAGATATGATTTTGATCCGCGTATAAGCCTCTCCGTGCTAGTCGAGCCCTAACATACCTGAGTTATTGATGTATTCCAAGAACGAGATAAACACTGTAGATCGTCTTTCATGAATTAGTAACTGTGCGATTATTCATTAGTAGCTATAAAACAAAGGGACAGAGACGGGGAATGTAAAACCCAACTCTTATAAACTTTGGACAGGGTGCATTCGCCACTTTGTAATAATGATGTCATTTACAAACAAACAACAGAATAATTGAAAGGAAGTGTAAATTGTACCACTTCGAGCTATTTATTGATATTATAAGGAATGAGGAATATGTGTTTATTTATTCTTATTTATTATTTACTTTGACGAGAATACTAATCTACATTACAGCGCAACCTTGCATTTAGAGTCAAATCAAGTCAAACTGTTCCAAGGGCCTCCAGTTCACTCATTCGAGCACACAATATTAGTTAACTAGTATCCCATTAAATCGCGGTATTCCAAGGGCCTCCAGTTCACTGAGTTTAACACATTGAGTTCTTCTTCGATCACGTCCTCTCTTTTGACCGGTTCGGAGACAATGTCCATAAAATGGCCGTTTCTTTCGTGATCGCTGTCTTCTATTTTGATAGCAATAAAGAGACACCCAAGGATAAGTTCTCTCAGAGTTGTTCTTTTCCTATCCTTAGTGCTGTTTAGATGACGCCACATTAAACTTTCCGCCAATATGGCCGTCGTGACTGGATAGTTGCATTTACACATGTCTTGAAAAAAATCGCCAGCAAATATGATGTCCTTGGTTGCAAGTTCGGGGTGGTTCTCTAATATTCTGTCCATGTTGACTCGTTCGTGTCTTGCAAAAAAAGAGAGCGAATGCTCAGTCGGTTAACATTTAATGGTAGTGCAATAGTACCCAGTATGCTCCTACATAAAGCTGCAGTTTTATTGGTCGGCGACCAGTCCATTTTGTTTTACGTTTTGCAGTATGACGGGAATCGTCGTGACGCTCGACATAGCAACGAGTTTGCTGTCCTTCCCTTTTGAAATTTAAATTCGGGATCTCTGAGGATGGCTTTCCACTGGCCAAACCCATACCTTTTAAGTCCAGCCTTAAGATATTTGTCCTCTTCGGGGGTATACATGACATTCTTCCGTCTCGAGGAGCTTAACGAGGTTTTCCCTTTTAATGCATTTTCGCGCTTGAGCTTTGGCGTACAAGCGGGGAGTTCAGGGGGCGGAACTTCCTTGATTGTTTCGACCTCATCAGTAGAAGAGCTGTCTGCTTTCTCGTCTTGCTCTTGGGAGGATGCACTAGACTTGTCAGAGAGCCGTGCGCGCACGTCGTTTTCAAGCTCTGAACCCTTGTCACCTTGCAATTCTTGATAAACATGTGCGCCTTTGTCGCAACGTCGCGCGATCTTTGTTTTTGGTAGTGTACCCTGGCCACAACAGAAGTGTGTTTTTGGTCTTCCGAGATGGTGCTTTGCGCACTGCTGTCCAGATTTCTCGAGCTTGCGGTCTCGACGATCTGTCGATAGCGGGTGGGATGAACGTATTTGCCGGTCGCGTCAAACACCAACTTGCTCATTAATTCTCCAAGTTTGCTGTGCTGGCCTCCATTTCTTGTCACGAGGACGTAATCACATGTTGGCTTTAATTGCGGCCGAATATGGGTGATGAATCCTTCAAGCACTTGCATGTTTGTGTCGGTTAAATAAATAGAGTCAAACCCATATTTTCCTGCAGTCTTAAACATTTTCTGGTCAATAAATCCACCGTTTGTCTTGGCTTTTGTGACCATGTCAACAGTCAAATACTGATACGTCATTGGGCGAGAACCTTTAACTTTGATAAACAAATACAGCGCGAGGAATTTGGTGGCAAATGATAAATCTAGCGGCGATGCTGCGCGTGGACGTTCCTTACAGGTTTTAAGCACATTCTCGTAGCGCGACAAATAATGACCAACTGCTTCCAAGAGCTCCTCTAATGTTGCCCAATGTCCCTTAGCTTCTAGTGCGTCTATATCGAGGTCGCTAGTGCACTGAATGCGCATCATTTTAGAAACTGTTCTGCGTACCTTTTTCAAGTAGACTTCCGTGGTAGAAAAATTGCTTAGCACCTTTGCCGACGCTCCGTTTACCTTTCTAAAATCTATAAGTTCTGCAATTGCGTCGATGTACCCCACCCGCCCAGCATGCCCAAGCTTCCATTCATCCTGAAGCACGTCAATAAACTTAAAAAGCAGATTAGGAGAGCACAAACTGAAGTCTATTATCTCAAATGTTAGGTCTTCTTCGTCTTCGCAGCAAAATTTCAAGAACTTCAAGCACCTGCTAACTATTTGCCGAGCTTGGCGATCACTTTTACAGCCACCTCCAGTGCCAGTTAGCCACGAAAAAACTTGCTGAGCAATTTTACTTGAAATGTCATACGTTGGCATTGATCTCAAATTACGCGCAGAGTTCCCAGCAGCTTCACGGTTTACAGAGGTACTCACATTCTCTTTAGCAATGTTGATATCAGGCTTTTCGTCAAAGTAATAAAACCAAAGATGCTTTTTCTTTACGTGTTTTCTGCATCCTCGCTGTGTGGCGAATCCATCGTGTTTGCATTCTTGAACAGGACAGTGAAAAAGGCCATCCACTTCGTCTTCCTCTAGGTGAAGTCTTTTAGGCTTGAGCGAAGCATTCGGTAATTTCGACCAGTTGATTACCTCTCCTCGTTTGCTCATCTCACTCAGAAGTCAAGACTAAAATGATTGAGTCTCCAAACGACGCTATCTTTTTATACTAGTTTTTGTTCCCAGGAGACGTATGTTTGGGCTAGCGAATCACAGCTCTTTGTGATCATATCTGCACAAACATGCCCTTTTGGCAATACCCAAGAGAGCTTAACAAGCCCAGGCAGGAAATGTTGATGAAAAGAAGACGTGACACTTTGCTTGGGCTTGTCAGAAAATGACAATTAAACATGCCCATGATTACGTGTTAACACAAGCTGGTTAATCTGCAAGTTTAGACGTGCCTTCAATATTAGACAAAACCCGCATTGTTATTGTTTCAGAAGACTTACACTATTAAAAAGGAACAACGCGTTCCCTTTTATAGTTAAACGAATCGTTCCTTTAAGGTGTTAATCGGAACCGTTTTGGCAATTGAGGAACAAAATAGCATTGTTCGGACCTGGTGTTCCTATATGACAACTAATTGGGAACAATTGGTCCGAATTTTTAGATAGGAACAGTTCACACAGGAACTATTGTTCCTATTAAGTAAAAGGAACGCAGTCGAAAGGAACGATTGGTTCCTTTTAACTTTAAAAGGTCCTTTTGTTCCGTTTATTAGTCAATTGGTTCCTTTCACACCTTAAGGAAAGGAACAACAGGGCCTTTCTATGCAATTTTAAATAGGTCTTTCCGCTGTTAAAAGGAATGAAATCAAAAACGCGCGGAACACTGGCGCTTTGAAAAACTTCTCAGTTTTCATGTCGCGTCAGTTTAAAAGCAAATATCGAATTATGGTAATCATAATCAGGTCCAAATTCAAAGACAGAATTTTTTATGGCGATAAAGAGAGTAATTTAGGTCCACTTATAAGCTATCATCACTTTTGGGAATGGTAATAATCATTCCCCAAAAATTCGGTTCCTTTTTCTTTGGCGGTCTCTCAGAAGAACATGGTCTTTAATTTTTACCAAACAACGACGACAACACATGAGCTGCGATTCTATATCGAGCTTCAGATAATTTTCAAGTTGAAAGAAACATACCATTTTGGAATAATTGCAGTGTTTGGACGGTGAGTTCGGAGCAAAGGGAACACGGCCCATGTGTTCCTTTTTCCATAACATAATAAATTGATGCACTAAAAATTCACCATTCCCTCTTACCCACTTATCTCACCTAATAGGATGTTCTTTAATAGTCTGAAACCTTTTCCTCTCATTAGAAAGTAATTCTGTCAGGTGGAAAGGTGGTGAATGGAGGGACGGTGGGGAAGAACTTACAGTTTTGACATTCTGTTGTTGTAATGATAAGATCATAGTAAACTGCAAGTATTTTACCCACCATTCCCTCATTCCCCACTGTTCCTACTTTGCATAATATCTTTTTACACGAAGGAAACCTTGCCCTCATAAAACAAATATTCAGTAAGGTGGGAAAGGTAGGGACTGAGGGAACGGTGGGGAAGAACTTACAGTCTTGATTTTCTGTTATCATAATTTAATTTGTTTACATATTATTATTATTAATATATTAATATATAATATATTAATATATAATAATATTTAATATTATAATATTAATAATATATTAATATTATAATATAAAATATGATTAAATTAAATTACATAAGTATCCCCACCATTTCCTCATTTCCCACTGTTCTCACTTGGTAGAATATTTTTTTCACGGAGGAAAATCTTTTTCCCTCAGAAAAAAGTATTAAGTCAAGTGGTAATGGTGGGAAATGAGGGAACAGTGGTAAGTACTTACAGTCTTGACTCTCTGTTGTCATAATCATATTACACACTAGCAAACTGTATGTTCTTCCCCACCGTTCCCTCATTTCCCACTGTTCTCACTTGGTAGAATATTTTTTTCATGGAGGGAAATCTTTTCCCTCAGAAAAAAGTATTAAATCAAGTGGTAATGGTGGGAATGAGGGAACAGTGGTAAGTACTTACAGTCTTGACTCTCTGTTGTCATAATCATATTACACACTAGCAAACTGTATGTTCTTCCCCACCGTTCCCTCATTCCCCACTGTTTTCACTTGGTAGAATATTCCTTTTAAGGAGGGAGTCCTTTTCCCTCATAGAAATATTTTCTGCCAGGAAGGAATGGTGGGAAATAAAGGGACAGTGGTCAAGCACTTGCAGTCTTGACTATCTGTTCTCATAATAATATTACATAATCTGCAACTGTAAGTTATTCCGAAATGTTTTCACTCTGTGAAAATATATTAATTGAGAATAGTGGGAAATGAGGGAAATATTTATAGCTTTGATGATAGGTTTCTTGGAATATTGCAAGGCAGGAGTCTGTAGAGCTAGATCAAACTAGCACATCACCATACAGTTGTCTGGTTTATGTTCCAAAACAAGCTGCACTTTAGAACAATGGGCGCACAAAAACGCTTTTTGAAACTACAAATTAGTCAATAGATTGCATTTTGCAAGCTGGTCCGTTTTCACGTTTTACGATTAAACTGCCTATTCATAAGATGCCTGTCTTAGTAGAACTATGCAATCCCTTAAGTAAATAACTTTCATAGAACAATACGATTATGCAATCTGTTTTGTAGAACATTGGCACACAAACAGCTATCGGAAACAATGAATGTTTAACTAGTTAAAATGCTGCCATTTCACAAGGTCCATTCTCACGTTGCACGATTAAACTGCCTATTGATAAAATTCCGGTCTTAGTACAACTATGCAATCCCTTAAGTAAATGACTTTAATAGAACAATACGATTACGTAAGATGCAAATGACCAACGCAGTGGACAGTATAAAACCCAAGAGCAAAGAGTGGCCTTCGTCAGTTCACACAAATTAGGTCATGGCGAGCCAACCTGCAAAGGGCTTGCGAAGCAAGGTAAGTATATTTCTGTGATTCATGTATTCAGTCTACAAAAGTGCGTTTGTCACATAGCTGTTAGTCTGAATCCGAACACTTAAAATCAATGTTTCTCACTTTTACAGGCAATTCGAAGCGCTCTTATCAGTCAGGTTTTACCAGCCGCTCAGGGTTGTTCACTGATAACAGCAAAAGTTGCTTGCAGCGGAAATGAAGACAACGAAGGGAAAAGTCTTGATGATCTTTGGCTACAAGTTTGCTCAAAACGAGATGAGTGTGATCAAGCTCTTAAGAAACTAAAAGGAATTTCATTTTTCTTCTCGTCTGTTGCTTCAATTGAAAGAAAGGTCAAAGCTCGCAAAGAAAGCACTGAAGAGGCGGGAGAACAAGACGCAGAAGTTAAACGAGCCATGTTTTATCCAGCAATAATGTACTGGATTGCGATTAATTCAAAAAATGGAGCGCGAGTTTCAACAGTGCCTATCCATTCTGCATTCCTTGAGGTGGGAGGAGTTGAAGCGGACCCTAAATATTTACCAAACTGCATACTCGGAAAGGAAGAGGCATGCGTAGGACCATTATGTACTACAGTGAAGGATCACAAGAATGCGTTTCTTCAAAAAAAGGTGGATGACTCGTTTATGAACGATATGAACATTCTAACCGACCAACTTCTCGACGAGCCATTAGCATCTCCTCGAGGAAGTGAACGTGTGGTTCGCCTTCAAGTCGTATCGCCTCACGTCACGTCAACCATGAGAAACAAAGTTGTCCCTACCCTGACACGTGCTGGGCTAATTCTTGATGTTTTTGGCATTGAAGATGTGGATGACCACGGCCCGATGATGGAGAAACCGCGCGAACTCGCATCGCCACTAGTTGTCGCGTTAAACGACGTGGAGAGAGCCATGGTAGGTTAGACTACGTGTTATACAGAGGAGAAGTGTTTACGAAAGCCCAAGAAGCAAAGTATACTTACATACACTGTTGTTCTGTCAAGCGTTTTTTGTCCATCCTTGCGACGAATCCACGATTTAAGGAAAGCATTATCAAGCACATGCCGAAGCTCGAGTCATTACTTGGCGACCCAGTTTATGAATTCACAAGGCAGCTAAAGATAAACTTTGACTTGATAGAGGTGTCTGGTGGATGGTGCTTTTCGCTTAAGGAACGACGCTTTTTGAAGGAGCCAAATGAACTTTCTGGTATGGAATCACCACGCGCGTTCATTCCCTACGACCAAAGCAAGTTACCAGAACCACGCTTCTTTAGAGAAATTCTCGAAAATAGCCTTGATCCCACAGACCTGGGACACTTCTGCGAGTACTACCTCAGACTCCTGAACCATCGTGGCAAGCAGCATAAAGAAAAAGTAATGTGTCTTGTTGGGGAACCAAATAGCGGTAAAACAAGCTTGTTTACCCCACTGACATCATAATCCCCAACCGGTAAGTAGTAACGCATGCTCTCGACTATCAAAACAATCAACAGAGCCGTAATTGTCTGTTTTTTTTTTCCAGATACATCGCCTTGATCACAAAGCAGAAATCATTTAACAAAAGCATGATCGATCAGGATACCCAAGTGATCTTCCTCGATGAAGCCTACGTCAACTTGCTTGATCCGGATGACTGGAAGGTATTTGTGATTTTCTGTACCTAACTAAAACATAACTTCGTCACTCAAAAATGTATATGAAAGCCCCCAGTGATCTGCAAATGATGAAACTATTTGGAAATTTTTTTTTCCTTTTGCAGACACTTACGCAAGGGGGGCTATCTGCTCACGACAGAAAGTATAAATCAGCAACCGCAGTCGAGATCCATTGTCCAATGTTCATAACCTGCCAGGCCGACATGGATTTTGGACAACAGCACAATGCCGCGATGGCGATTCGTCTCCGAAAGTTCTACTTTAAGACGTTGAACAAGACACCAGTGGCAGGCGTCCAAGAGTACCTAAAGAGCCATGCCATGGACTGCCTGGTATGGGCAAGCCAACTAGCTCAGAAACCAGACGATGAACTAGCACTGCAGATGAACGAAGCGCCCTTTAACGATGACATGATGAACGACACAGAAAAAGAGCGGATCCGAACCATGGTGATAGACAGCGACAATGACGATGCGACTGGCTTGCCCCCCTCAAGTGCTTCTGAATCATCGGATGGTGAAGACGCTGCATACGAGGAACCAGAGTCCGTGCCAATTAGTGAGGAATGGGATCGTAGCTTACAACGAATCAAGGACATCCGCGACAAACAGCCCAAACTTAGCCTAAAACAAAGGCAATTAGAGATATTGGGAGCAGAAGTCCAGCGAGTCGTGAACAAGTACGATGGAGAGAGGGAAGAGATGGAGGATGCTTTTCTTGAGCAAACAAAGACGCATTGGATAGAGCTCGGAATGATAAGAAAGAAGATGCCCATCTACTGACCTCAGTGAAAGAGCCGTTTCACCCTGCAATTGAACAAAGCAGAGCAGATTATTTCAATCGAAAACGCGAAGAAGAAGAAGAAGCGTTACGACAGAAAGGAGAAAGTTATTATCTCAATGAATGGGTGATCGACAAGGAAGCTGAGCTTAGAGATCTGCAAAAGCAAGAACATACCTGCCTTGACGAGAGCGTGAAATGGTCTCTGCGTTATAGAATTGAGATTTCCTCAGATGCTCTGCGCCTTCACTTCGGGAAAGAAGAATCGCCCGGGCTTAAAAAGTACGTGGTGGCTGAGCGAACAAGACGAGCTTTGCAACTGAAGTGGATATCAAGGAAGCAATCAAGTGAGGTGAAGAGTGTGTGGAGTCCACTTCCGTATCCAAAGGAAGAAAGCGACGAAGAAGAAGAGCTATTTGAAACACAAGCGAGTCAGTCAACTCAAAGCTCGACGCGAAGCTTCATCATCCACCAATCGTCGCAACGGAAGAGGAAAACGCCAAGCAAAAATCCGGCAACACCCGTGCCCAAAAAGGGCGCATTACAAATTTTTTTTCGAAAACTTGCTAGTAATAATGTAATAATATTGAGTGCAATAGTGAGTTGAATCGGTTTCAGGTGTGTTAAGGCTTGACTTGGGGCTTATAAAGATACCTATCAATATATTAAGGATGACACAATTAAGATACCTGCCAAGTTTGGTTACCTCAGCTCTATCCCTTCACGAGATATTTGGAGATATGATTTTGATCCGCGTATAATCTCCGTGCTAGTCGAGCCCTAACATACCTGAGTTATTGATGTATTCCAAGAACGAGATAAAACTGTAGATCGTCTTTCATTAATTAGTAACTGTGCGATTATTCATTAGTAGCTATAAAACAAAGGGACAGAGACGGGGAATGTAAAACCCAACTCTTATAAACTTTGGACAGGGTGCATTCGCCACTTTGTAATAATGATGTCATTTACAAACAAACAACAGAATAATTGAAAGGAAGTGTAAATTGTACCACTTCGAGCTATTTATTGATATTATAAGGAATGAGGAATATGTGTTTATTTATTCTTATTTATTATTTACTTTGACGAGAATACTAATCTACATTACAGCGCAACCTTGCATTTAGAGTCAAATCAAGTCAAACTGTTCCAAGGCCTCCAGTTCACTCATTCGAGCACACAATATTAGTTAACTAGTATCCCATTAAATCGCGGTATTCCAAGGGCCTCCAGTTCACTGAGTTTAACACATTGAGTTCTTCTTCGATCACGTCCTCTCTTTTTGACCGGTTCGGAGACAATGTCCATAAAATGGCCGTTTCTTTCGTGATCGCTGTCTTCTATTTTGATAGCAATAAAGAGACACCCAAGGATAAGTTCTCTCAGAGTTGTCCTTTTCCTATCCTTAGTGCTGTTTAGATGACGCCACATTAAACTTTCCGCCAATATGGCCGTCGTGACTGGATAGTTGCATTTACACATGTCTTGAAAAAATCGCCAGCAAATATGATGTCCTTGGTTGCAAGTTCGGGGTGGTTCTCTAATATTCTGTCCATGTTGACTCGTTCGTGTCTTGCAAAAAAAGAGAGCGAATGTTCAGTCGGTTAACATTTAATGGTAGTCCAATATACCCAGCATGCTCCTACATAAAGCTGCAGTTTTATTGGTCGGCGGCCAGTCCATTTTGTTTTACGTTTTGCAGTATGACGGGAATCGTCGTGACGCTCGACATAGCAACGAGTTTGCTGTCCTTCCTTTTGAAATTTAAATTCGGGATCTCTGAGGATGGCTTTCCACTGGCCAAACCCATACCTTGTAAGTCCAGCCTTAAGATATTTGTCCTCTTCGGGGGTATACATGACATTCTTCCGTCTCGAGGAGCTTAACGAGGCTTTCCCTTTAATGCATTTTCGCGCTTGAGCTTTGGCGTACAAGCGGGGAGTTCAGGGGGCGGAACTTCCTTGATTGTTTCGACCTCATCAGTAGAAGAGCTGTCTGCTTTCTCGTCTTGCTCTTGGGAGGATGCACTAGATTTGTCAGAGAGCCGTGCGCGCACGTCGTTTTCAAGCTCTGAACCCTTGTCACCTTGCAATTCTTTGATAAACATGTGCGCCTTTGTCGCAACGTCGCGCGATCTTTGTTTTTGGTAGTGTACCCTGGCCACAACAGAAGTGTGTTTTTGGTCTTCCGAGATGGTGCTTTGCGCACTGCTGTCCAGTTTCTCGAGCTTGCGGTCTCGACGATCTGTCGATAGCGGGTGGGATGAACGTATTTGCCGGTCGCGTCAAACACCAACTTGCTCATTAATTCTCCAAGTTTGCTGTGCTGGCCTCCATTTCTTGTCACGAGGACGTAATCACATGTTGGCTTTAATTGCGGCCGAATATGGGTGATGAATCCTTCAAGCACTTGCATGTTTGTGTCGGTTAAATAAATAGAGTCAAACCATATTTTCCTGCAGTCTTAAACATTTTCTGGTCAATAAATCCACCGTTTGTCTTGGCTTTTGTGACCATGTCAACAGTCAAATACTGATACGTCATTGGGCGAGAACCTTTAACTTTGATAAACAAATACAGCGCGAGGAATTTGGTGGCAAATGATAAATCTAGCGGCGATGCTGCGCGTGGACGTTCCTTACAGGTTTTAAGCACATTCTCGTAGCGCGACAAATAATGACCAACTGCTTCCAAGAGCTCCTCTAATGTTGCCCAATGTCCCTTAGCTTCTAGTGCGTCTATATCGAGGTCGCTAGTGCACTGAATGCGCATCATTTTAGAAACTGTTCTGCGTACCTTTTTCAAGTAGACTTCCGTGGTAGAAAAATTGCTTAGCACCTTTGCCGACGCTCCGTTTACCTTTCTAAAATCTATAAGTTCTGCAATTGCGTCGATGTACCCCACCCGCCCAGCATGCCCAAGCTTCCATTCATCCTGAAGCACGTCAATAAACTTAAAAAGCAGATTAGGAGAGCACAAACTGAAGTCTATTATCTCAAATGTTAGGTCTTCTTCGTCTTCGCAGCAAAATTTCAAGAACTTCAAGCACCTGCTAACTATTTGCCGAGCTTGGCGATCACTTTTACAGCCACCTCCAGTGCCAGTTAGCCACGAAAAAACTTGCTGAGCAATTTTACTTGAAATGTCATACGTTGGCATTGATCTCAAATTACGCGCAGAGTTCCCAGCAGCTTCACGTTTTACAGAGGTACTCACATTCTCTTTAGCAATGTTGATATCAGGCTTTTCGTCAAAGTAATAAAAAAGATGCTTTTTCTTTACGTGTTTTCTGCATCCTCGCTGTGTGGCGAATCCATCGTGTTTGCATTCTTGAACTGGACAGTGAAAAAGGCCATCCACTTCGTCTTCCTCTAGGTGAAGTCTTTTAGGCTTGAGCGAAGCATTCGGTAATTTCGACCAGTTGATTACCTCTCCTCGTTTGCTCATCTCACTCAGAAGTCAAGACTAAAATGATTGAGTCTCCAAACGACGCTATCTTTTTATACTAGTTTTTGTTCCCAGGAGACGTATGTTTGGGCTAGCGAATCACAGCTCTTTGTGATCATATCTGCACAAACATGCCCTTTTGGCAATACCCAAGAGAGCTTAACAAGCCCAGGCAGGAAATGTTGATGAAAAGAAGACGTGACACTTTGCTTGGGCTTGTCAGAAAATGACAATTAAACATGCCCATGATTACGTGTTAACACAAGCTGGTTAATCTGCAAGTTTAGACGTGCCTTCAATATTAGACAAAACCCGCATTGTTATTGTTTCAGAAGACTTACACTATTAAAAAGGAACAACGCGTTCCCTTTTATAGTTAAACGAATCGTTCCTTTAAGGTGTTAATCGGAACCGTTTTGGCAATTGAGGAACAAAAATAGCATTGTTCGGACCTGGTGTTCCTATATGACAACTAATTGGGAACAATTGGTCCGAATTTTTAGATAGGAACAGTTCACACAGGAACTATTGTTCCTATTAAGTAAAAAGGAACGCAGTCGAAAGGAACGATTGGTTCCTTTTAACTTTAAAAGGTCCTTTTGTTCCGTTTATTAGTCAATTGGTTCCTTTCACACCTTAAGGAAAGGAACAACAGGGCCTTTCTATGCAATTTTAAATAGGTCTTTCCGCTGTTAAAAGGAATGAAATCAAAAACGCGCGGAACACTGGCGCTTTGAAAAACTTCTCAGTTTTCATGTCGCGTCAGTTTAAAAGCAAATATCGAATTATGGTAATCATAATCAGGTCCAAATTCAAAGACAGAATTTTTTATGGCGATAAAGAGAGTAATTTAGGTCCACTTATAAGCTATCATCACTTTTGGGGAATGGTAATAATCATTCCCAAAAATCGGTTCCTTTTTCTTTGGCGGTCTCTCAGAAGAACAGGTCTTTAATTTTTACCAAACAACGACGACAACACATGAGCTGCGATTCTATATCGAGCTTCAGATAATTTTCAAGTTGAAAGAAACATACCATTTTGGAATAATTGCAGTGTTTGGACGGTGAGTTCGGAGCAAAGGAACACGGCCCATGTGTTCCTTTTTCATAACATCAATAAATGCCTAAAATTCACCATTCCTCTTACCCACTTATCTCACCTAATAGGATGTTCTTTAATAGTCTGAAACCTTTTCCTCTCATTAGAAAGTAATTCTGTCAGGTGGGAAAGGTGGAGAATGGAGGGACGGTGGGGAAGAACTTACAGTTTTGACATTCTGTTGTTGTAATGATAAGATCATAGTAAACTGCAAGTATTTTACCCACCATTCCCTCATTCCCCACTGTTCCTACTTTGCATAATATCTTTTTACACGAAGGAAACCCTTGCCCTCATAAAACAAATATTCAGTAAGGTGGAAAGGTAGGGACTGAGGGAACGGTGGGGAAGAACTTACAGTCTTGATTTTCTGTTATCATAATTTAATTTGTTTACATATTTATTATTATTAATATATTAATATATAATATATTAATATATAATAATATATTAATATTATAATATTAATAATATATTAATATTATAATATAAAATATGATTAAATTAAATTACATAAGTATCCCCACCATTTCCTCATTTCCCACTGTTCTCACTTGGTAGAATATTTTTTTCACGGAGGAAATCTTTTTCCCTCAGAAAAAAGTATTAAGTCAAGTGGTAATGGTGGGAAATGAGGGAACAGTGGTAAGTACTTACAGTCTTAACTCTCTGTTGTCATAATCATATTACACACTAGCAAACTGTATGTTCTTCCCCACCGTTCCCTCATTTCCCACTGTTCTCACTTGGTAGAATATTTTTTTCATGGAGGGAAATCTTTTCCCTCAGAAAAAAGTATTAAATCAAGTGGTAATGGTGGGAATAGAGGGAACAGTGGTAAGTACTTACAGTCTTGACTCTCTGTTGTCATAATCATATTACACACTAGCAAACTGTATGTTCTTCCCCACCGTTCCCTCTTTCCCCACTGTTTTCACTTGGTAGAATATTCCTTTTAAGGAGGGAGTCCTTTTCCCTCATAGAAATTTTTCTGCCAGGAAGGAATGGTGGGAAATAAGGGACAGTGGTCAAGCACTTGCAGTCTTGACTATCTGTTCTCATAATAATATTACATAATCTGCAAACTGTAGAATTTATTCCGAAATGTTTTCACTCTGTGAAAATATATTAATTGAGAATAGTGGGAAATGAGGGAAATATTTATAGCTTTGATGATAGGTTTCTTGGAATATTGCAAGGCAGGAGTCCTGTAGAGCTAGATCAAACTAGCACATCACCATACAGTTGTCTGGTTTATGTTCCAAAACAAGCTGCACTTTAGAACAATGGGCGCACAAAAACGCTTTTTGAAACTACAAATTAGTCAATAGATTGCATTTTGCAAGCTGGTCCGTTTCACGTTGTACGATTAAACTGCCTATTCATAAGATGCCTGTCTTAGTAGAACTATGCAATCCCTTAAGTAAATAACTTTCATAGAACAATACGATTATGCAATCTGTTTTGATAGAACATTGGCACACAAACAGCTATCGGAAACAATGAATGTTTAACTAGTTAAAATGCTGCCATTTCACAAGGTCCATTCTCACGTTGCACGATTAAACTGCCTATTGATAAAATTCCGGTCTTAGTACAACTATGCAATCCCTTAAGTAAATGACTTTAATAGAACAATACGATTACGTAAGATGCAAATGACCAACGCAGTGGACAGTATAAAACCCAAGAGCAAAGAGTGGCCTTCGTCAGTTCACACAAATTAGGTCATGGCGAGCCAACCTGCAAAGGGCTTGCGAAGCAAGGTAAGTATATTTCTGTGATTCATGTATTCAGTCTACAAAAGTGCGTTTGTCACATAGCTGTTAGTCTGAATCCGAACACTTAAAATCAATGTTTCTCACTTTCACAGGCAATTCGAAGCGCTCTTATCAGTCAGTTTTACCAGCCGCTCAGGGTTGTTCACTGATAACAGCAAAAGTTGCTTGCAGCGGAAATGAAGACAACGAAGGGAAAAGTCTTGATGATCTTTGGCTACAAGTTTGCTCAAAACGAGATGAATGTGATCAAGCTCTTAAGAAACTAAAAGGAATTTCATTTTTCTTCTCGTCTGTTGCTTCAATTGAAAGAAAGGTCAAAGCTCGCAAAGAAAGCACTGAAGAGGCGGAGAACAAGACGCAGAAGTTAAACGAGCCATGTTTTATCCAGCAATAATGTACTGGATTGCGATTAATTCAAAAATGGAGCGCGAGTTTCAACAGTGCCTATCCATTCTGCATTCCTTGAGGTGGGAGGAGTTGAAGCGGACCCTAAATATTTACCAAACTGCATACTCGGAAAGGAAGAGGCATGCGTAGGACCATTATGTACTACAGTGAAGGATCACAAGAATGCGTTTCTTCAAAAAAAGGTGGATGACTCGTTTATGAACGATATGAACATTCTAACCGACCAACTTCTCGACGAGCCATTAGCATCTCCTCGAGGAAGTGAACGTGTGGTTCGCCTTCAAGTCGTATCGCCTCACGTCACGTCAACCATGAGAAACAAAGTTGTCCCTACCCTGACACGTGCTGGGCTAATTCTTGATGTTTTTGGCATTGAAGATGTGGATGACCACGGCCCGATGATGGAGAAACCGCGCGAACTCGCATCGCCACTAGTTGTCGCGTTAAACGACGTGGAGAGAGCCATGGTTAGGTTAGACTACGTGTTATACAGAGGAGAAGTGTTTACGAAAGCCCAAGAAGCAAAGTATACTTACATACACTGCTGTTCTGTCAAGCGTTTTTTGTCCATCCTTGCGACGAATCCACGATTTAAGGAAAGCATTATCAAGCACATGCCGAAGCTCGAGTCATTACTTGGCGACCCAGTTTATGAATTCACAAGGCAGCTTAAAATAAACTTTGACTTGATAGAGGTGTCTGGTGGATGGTGCTTTTCGCTTAAGGAACGACGCTTTTTGAAGGAGCCAAATGAACTTTCTGGTATGGAATCACCACGCGCGTTCATTCCCTACGACCAAAGCAAGTTACCAGAACCAGCTTCTTTAGAGAAATTCTCGAAAATAGCCTTGATCCCACAGACCTGGACACTTTCTGCGAGTACTACCTCAGACTCCTGAACCATCGTGGCAAGCAGCATAAAGAAAAAGTAATGTGTCTTGTTGGGGAACCAAATAGCGGTAAAACAAGCTTGTTTACCCCACTGACATCATAATCCCCAACCGGTAAGTAGTAACGCATGCTCTCGACTATCAAAACATCAACAGAGCCGTAATTGTCTGTTTTTTTTTTTTCAGATACATCGCCTTGATCACAAAGCAGAAATCATTTAACAAAAGCATGATCGATCAGGATACCCAAGTGATCTTCCTCGATGAAGCCTACGTCAACTTGCTTGATCCGGATGACTGGAAGGTATTTGTGATTTTCTGTACCTAACTAAAACATAACTTCGTCACTCAAAAATGTATATGAAAGCCCCCAGTGATCTGCAAATGATGAAACTATTTGGAATATTTTTTTTCCTTTTGCAGACACTTACGCAAGGGGGGCTATCTGCTCACGACAGAAAGTATAAATCAGCAACCGCAGTCGAGATCCATTGTCCAATGTTCATAACCTGCCAGGCCGACATGGATTTTGGACAACAGCACAATGCCGCGATGGCGATTCGTCTCCGAAAGTTCTACTTTAAGACGTTGAACAAGACACCAGTGGCAGGCGTCCAAGAGTACCTAAAGAGCCATGCCATGGACTGCCTGGTATGGGCAAGCCAACTAGCTCAGAAACCAGACGATGAACTAGCACTGCAGATGAACGAAGCGCCCTTTAACGATGACATGATGAACGACACAGAAAAAGAGCGGATCCGAACCATGGTGATAGACAGCGACAATGACGATGCGACTGGCTTGCCCCCCTCAAGTGCTTCTGAATCAGAGGATGGTGAAGACGCTGCATACGAGGAACCAGAGTCCGTGCCAATTAGTGAGGAATGGGATCGTAGCTTACAACTAATCAAGGACATCCGCGACAAACAGCCCAAACTTAGCCTAAAACAAAGGCAATTAGAGATATTGGGAGCAGAAGTCCAGCGAGTCGTGAACAAGTACGATGGAGAGAGGGAAGAGATGGAGGATGCTTTTCTTGAGCAAACAAAGACGCATTGGATAGAGCTCGGAATGATAAGAAGAAGATGCCCATCTACTGACCTCAGTGAAAGAGCCGTTTCACCCTGCAATTGAACAAAGCAGAGCAGATTATTTCAATCGAAAACGCGAAGAAGAAGAAGAAGCGTTACGACAGAAAGGAGAAAGTTATTATCTCAATGAATGGGTGATCGACAAGGAAGCTGAGCTTAGAGATCTGCAAAAGCAAGAACATACCTGCCTTGACGAGAGCGTGAAATGGTCTCTGCGTTATAGAATTGAGATTTCCTCAGATGCTCTGCGCCTTCACTTCGGGAAAGAAGAATCGCCCGGGCTTAAAAAGTACGTGGTGGCTGAGCGAACAAGACGAGCTTTGCAACTGAAGTGGATATCAAGGAAGCAATCAAGTGAGGTGAAGAGTGTGTGGAGTCCACTTCCGTATCCAAAGGAAGAAAGCGACGAAGAAGAAGAGCTATTTGAAACACAAGCGAGTCAGTCAACTCAAAGCTCGACGCGAAGCTTCATCATCCACCAATCGTCGCAACGGAAGAGGAAAACGCCAAGCAAAAATCCGGCAACACTCGTGCCCAAAAAAGGGCGCATTACAATTTTTTTTTCGAAAACTTGCTAGTAATAATGTAATAATATTGAGTGCAATAGTGAGTTGAATCGGTTCAGGTGTGTTAAGGCTTGACTTGGGGCTTATAAAGATACCTATCAATATATTAAGGATGACACAATTAAGATACCTGCCAAGTTTGGTTACCTCAGCTCTATCCCTTCACGAGATATTTGGGAGATATGATTTTGATCCGCGTATAAGCCTCTCGTGCTAGTCGAGCCCTAACATACCTGAGTTATTGATGTATTCCAAGAACGAGATAAACACTGTAGATCGTCTTTCATTAATTAGTAACTGTGCGATTATTCATTAGTAGCTATAAAACAAAGGGACAGAGACGGGGAATGTAAACCCAACTCTTATAAACTTTGGACAGGGTGCATTCGCCACTTTGTAATAATGATGTCATTTACAACAACAACAGAATAATTGAAAGGAAGTGTAAATTGTACCACTTCGAGCTATTTATTGATATTATAAGGAATGAGGAATATGTGTTTATTTATTCTTATTTATTACTTTGACGAGAATACTAATCTACATTACAGCGCAACCTTGCATTTAGAGTCAAATCAAGTCAAACTGTTCCAAGGGCCTCCAGTTCACTCATTCGAGCACACAATATTAGTTAACTAGTATCCCATTAAATCGCGGTATTCCAAGGGCCTCCAGTTCACTGAGTTTAACACATTGAGTTCTTCTTCGATCACGTCCTCTCTTTTCACCGGTTCGGAGACAATGTCCATAAAATGGCCGTTTCTTTCGTGATCGCTGTCTTCTATTTTGATAGCAATAAAGAGACACCCAAGGATAAGTTCTCTCAGAGTTGTTCTTTTCCTATCCTTAGTGCTGTTTAGATGACGCCACATTAAACTTTCCGCCAATATGGCCGTCGTGACTGGATAGTTGCATTTACACATGTCTTGAAAAAAATCGCCAGCAATATGATGTCCTTGGTTGCAAGTTCGGGGTGGTTCTCTAATATTCTGTCCATGTTGACTCGTTTGTGTCTTGCAAAAAAAGAGAGCGAATGTTCAGTCGGTTAACATTTAATGGTAGTCCAATAGTACCCAGCATGCTCCTACATAAAGCTGCAGTTTTATTGGTCGGCGGCCAGTCCATTTTGTTTTACGTTTTGCAGTATGACGGGAATCGTCGTGACGCTCGACATAGCAACGAGTTTGCTGTCCTTCCCTTTTGAAATTTAAATTCGGGATCTCTGAGGATGGCTTTCCACTGGCCAAACCCATACCTTGTAAGTCCAGCCTTAAGATATTTGTCCTCTTCGGGGGTATACATGACATTCTTCCGTCTCGAGGAGCTTAACGAGGCTTTCCTTTTAATGCATTTCGCGCTTGAGCTTTGGCGTACAAGCGGGGAGTTCAGGGGGCGGAACTTCCTTGATTGTTTCGACCTCATCAGTAGAAGAGCTGTCTGCTTTCTCGTCTTGCTCTTGGGAGGATGCACTAGATTTGTCAGAGAGCCGTGCGCGCACGTCGTTTTCAAGCTCTGAACCCTTGTCACCTTGCAATTCTTTGATAAACATGTGCGCCTTTGTCGCAACGTCGCGCGATCTTTGTTTTTGGTAGTGTACCCTGGCCACAACAGAAGTGTGTTTTTGGTCTTCCGAGATGGTGCTTTGCGCACTGCTGTCCAGATTTCTCGAGCTTGCGGTCTCGACGATCTGTCGATAGCGGGTGGGATGAACGTATTTGCCGGTCGCGTCAAACACCAACTTGCTCATTAATTCTCCAAGTTTGCTGTGCTGGCCTCCATTTCTTGTCACGAGGACGTAATCACATGTTGGCTTTAATTGCGGCCGAATATGGGTGATGAATCCTTCAAGCACTTGCATGTTTGTGTCGGTTAAATAAATAGAGTCAAACCCATATTTTCCTGCAGTCTTAAACATTTTCTGGTCAATAAATCCACCGTTTGTCTTGGCTTTTGTGACCATGTCAACAGTCAAATACTGATACGTCATTGGGCGAGAACCTTTAACTTTGATAAACAAATACAGCGCGAGGAATTTGTGGCAAATGATAAATCTAGCGGCGATGCTGCGTGTGGACGTTCCTTACAGGTTTTAAGCACATTCTCGTAGCGCGACAAATAATGACCAACTGCTTCCAAGAGCTCCTCTAATGTTGCCCAATGTCCCTTAGCTTCTAGTGCGTCTATATCGAGGTCGCTAGTGCACTGAATGCGCATCATTTTAGAAACTGTTCTGCGTACCTTTTTCAAGTAGACTTCCGTGGTAGAAAAATTGCTTAGCACCTTTGCCGACGCTCCGTTTACCTTTCTAAAATCTATAAGTTCTGCAATTGCGTCGATGTACCCCACCCGCCCAGCATGCCCAAGCTTCCATTCATCCTGAAGCACGTCAATAAACTTAAAAGCAGATTAGGAGAGCACAAACTGAAGTCTATTATCTCAAATGTTATATCTTCTTCGTCTTCGCAGCAAAATTTCAAGAACTTCAAGCACCTGCTAACTATTTGCCGAGCTTGGCGATCACTTTTACAGCCACCTCCAGTGCCAGTTAGCCACGAAAAAACTTGCTGAGCAATTTTACTTGAAATGTCATACGTTGGCATTGATCTCAAATTACGCGCAGAGTTCCCAGCAGCTTCACGTTTTACAGAGGTACTCACATTCTCTTTAGCAATGTTGATATCAGGCTTTTCGTCAAAGTAATAAAACCAAAGATGCTTTTTCTTTACGTGTTTTCTGCATCCTCGCTGTGTGGCGAATCCATCGTGTTTGCATTCTTGAACTGACAGTGAAAAGGCCATCCACTTCGTCTTCCTCTAGGTGAAGTCTTTTAGGCTTGAGCGAAGCATTCGGTAATTTCGACCAGTTGATTACCTCTCCTCGTTTGCTCATCTCACTCAGAAGTCAAGACTAAAATGATTGAGTCTCCAAACGACGCTATCTTTTTATACTAGTTTTTGTTCCCAGGAGACGTATGTTTGGGCTAGCGAATCACAGCTCTTTGTGATCATATCTGCACAAACATGCCCTTTTGGCAATACCCAAGAGAGCTTAACAAGCCCAGGCAGGAAATGTTGATGAAAAGAAGACGTGACACTTTGCTTGGGCTTGTCAGAAAATGACAATTAAACATGCCCATGATTACGTGTTAACACAAGCTGGTTAATCTGCAAGTTTAGACGTGCCTTCAATATTAGACAAAACCCGCATTGTTATTGTTTCAGAAGACTTACACTATTAAAAAGGAACAACGCGTTCCCTTTTATAGTTAAACGAATCGTTCCTTTAAGGTGTTAATCGGAACCGTTTTGGCAATTGAGGAACAAAAATAGCATTGTTCGGACCTGGTGTTCCTATATGACAACTAATTGGGAACAATTGGTCCGAATTTTTAGATAGGAACAGTTCACACAGGAACTATTGTTCCTATTAAGTAAAAAGGAACGCAGTCGAAAGGAACGATTGGTTCCTTTTAACTTTAAAAGGTCCTTTTGTTCCGTTTATTAGTCAATTGGTTCCTTTCACACCTTAAGGAAAGGAACAACAGGGCCTTTCTATGCAATTTTAAATAGGTCTTTCCGCTGTTAAAAGGAATGAAATCAAAAACGCGCGGAACACTGGCGCTTTGAAACTTCTCAGTTTTCATGTCGCGTCAGTTTAAAAGCAAATATCGAATTATGGTAATCATAATCAGGTCCAAATTCAAAGACAGAATTTTTTATGGCGATAAAGAGAGTAATTTAGGTCCACTTATAAGCTATCATCACTTTTGGGGAATGGTAATAATAATAATAATAATAATCAATAATAATCATAATAATAATAATAATAATAATGTATAATAATAATAATATAATAATAATAATAATAATAGTATAATAATAATAATAATCATATATATAATAATAATATAATAAATAATAATAATAATAATAATAATAATCTAATAATAATGGTATAATAATCCAATATCATAATAATAATAATAATAATAATAATAATAATAATATAATATAATAATAATATAATAATAATATAATAATAATAATAATAATAATAATAATAATAATAATAATAATACTAATAATCATAATAATACTAATAATAATAATAATACATAATAATAATAATAATAATAATTAATAATAATAATCTAAAATAATAGATATAATATAATATAATAAAATAATAAAATAATAATAATAATAATAATAATCATTCCCAAAAGTCGGTTCCTTTTCTTTGGCGGTCTCTCAGAAGAACACGGTCTTTAATTTTTACCAAACAACGACGACAACACATGAGCTACGATTCTATATCCAGCTTCAGATAATTTTCAAGTTGAAAGAAACATACCATTTGGAATAATTGCAGTGTTTGGACGGTGAGTTCGGAGCAAAGGGAACACGGCCCATGTGTTCCTTTTTCATAACATTAATAAAATTGATGCACTAAAAATTCACCATTCTCTTACCCACTTATCTCACCTAATAGGATGTTCTTTAATAGTCTGAAACCTTTTCCTCTCATTAGAAAGTAATTCTGTCAGGTGGGAAAGGTGGTGAATGCAGGGACGGTGGGGAAGAACTTACAGTTTTGACATTCTGTTGTTGTAATGATAAGATCATAGTAAACTGCAAGTATTTTACCCACCATTCCCTCATTCCCCACTGTTCCTACTTCTGCATAATATCTTTTTACACGAAGGAAACCCTTGCCCTCATAAAACAAATATTCAGTAAGGTGGGAAAGGTAGGGACTGAGGGAACGGTGGGGAAGAACTTACAGTCTTGATTTTCTGTTATCATAATTTAATTTGTTTACATATTACATATTATTATTATATATTAATATATAATATATTATATATAATAATATATAATATTATAATATTAATAATATATTAATATTATAATATAAAATATGATTAAATTAAATTACATAAGTATCCCCACCATTTCCTCATTTCCCACTGTTCTCACTTGGTAGAATATTTTTTCATGGAGGGAAATCTTTTTCCCTCAGAAAAAAGTATTAAGTCAAGTGGTAATGGTGGGAAATGAGGGAACAGTGGTAAGTACTTACAGTCTTGACTCTCTGTTGTCATAATCATATTACACACTAGTAAACTGTATGTTCTTCCCCACCGTTCCCTCATTTCCCACTGTTCTCACTTGGTAGAATATTTTTTCATGGAGGGAAATCTTTTCCCTCAGAAAAAGTATTAAATCAAGTGGTAATGGTGGGAAATGAGGGAACAGTGGTAAGTACTTACAGTCTTGACTCTCTGTTGTCATAATCATATTACACACTAGCAAACTGTATGTTCTTCCCCACCGTTCCCTCATTCCCCACTTTTTCACTTGGTAGAATATTCCTTTTAAGGAGGGAGTCCTTTTCCCTCATAGAAATATTTTCTGCCAGGAAGGAATGGTGGGAAATAAAGGGACAGTGGTCAAGCACTTGCAGTCTTGACTATCTGTTCTCATAATAATATTACATAATCTGCAAACTGTAAGTTATTCCGAAGTTTTCACTCTGTGAAAATATATTAATTGAGAATAGTGGGAAATGAGGGAAATATTTATAGCTTTGATGATAGGTTTCTTGGAATATTGCAAGGCAGGAGTCATGTAGAGCTAGATCAAACTAGCACATCACCATACAGTTGTCTGGTTTATGTTCCAAAACAAGCTGTACTTTAGAACAATGGGCGCACAAAGACGCTTTTTGAAACTACAAATTAGTCAATAGATTGCATTTTGCAAGCTGGTCCGTTTTCACGTTGTACGATTAAACTGCCTATTCATAAGATGCCTGTCTTAGTAGAACTATGCAATCCCTTAAGTAAATAACTTTCATAGAACAATACGATTATGCAACCTGTTTTGATAGAACATTGGCACACAAACAGCTATCGGAAACAATGAATGTTTAACTAGTTAAAATGCTGCCATTTCACAAGGTCCATTCTCACGTTGCACGATTAAACTGCCTATTGATAAAATTCCGGTCTTAGTACAACTATGCAATCCCTTAAGTAAATGACTTTAATAGAACAATACGATTACGTAAGATGCAAATGACCAACGCAGTGGACAGTATAAAACCCAAGAGCAAAGAGTGGCCTTCGTCAGTTCACACAAATTAGGTCATGGCGAGCCAACCTGCAAAGGGCTTGCGAAGCAAGGTAAGTATATTTCTGTGATTCATGTATTCAGTCTACAAAAGTGCGTTTGTCACATAGCTGTTAGTCTGAATCCGAACACTTAAAATCAATGTTTCTCACTTTTACAGGCAATTCGAAGCGCTCTTATCAGTCAGGTTTTACCAGCCGCTCAGGGTTGTTCACTGATAACAGCAAAAGTTGCTTGCAGCGGAAATGAAGACAACGAAGGGAAAAGTCTTGATGATCTTTGGCTACAAGTTTGCTCAAAACGAGATGAGTGTGACCAAGCTCTTAAGAAACTAAAAGGAATTTCATTTTTCTTCTCGTCTGTTGCTTCAATTGAAAGAAAGGTCAAAGCTCGCAAAGAAAGCACTGAAGAGGCGGGAGAACAAGACGCAGAAGTTAAACGAGCCATGTTTTATCCAGCAATAATGTACTGGATTGCGATTAATTCAAAAAATGGAGCGCGAGTTTCAACAGTGCCTATCCATTCTGCATTCCTTGAGGTGGGAGGAGTTGAAGCGGACCCTAAATATTTACCAAACTGCATACTCGGAAAGAAGAGGCATGCGTAGGACCATTATGTACTACAGTGAAGGATCACAAGAATGCGTTTCTTCAAAAAAAGGTGGATGACTCGTTTATGAACGATATGAACATTCTAACCGACCAACTTCTCGACGAGCCATTGGCATCTCCTCGAGGAAGTGAACGTGTGGTTCGCCTTCAAGTCGTATCGCCTCACGTCACGTCAACCATGAGAAACAAAGTTGTCCCTACCCTGACACGTGCTGGGCTAATTCTTGATGTTTTTGGCATTGAAGATGTGGATGACCACGGCCCGATGATGGAGAAACCGCGCGAACTCGCATCGCCACTAGTTGTCGCGTTAAACGACGTGGAGAGAGCCATGGCTAGGTTAGACTACGTGTTATACAGAGGAGAAGTGTTTACGAAAGCCCAAGAAGCAAAGTATACTTACATACACTGTTGTTCTGTCAAGCGTTTTTTGTCCATCCTTGCGACGAATCCACGATTTAAGGAAAGCATTATCAAGCACATGCCGAAGCTCGAGTCATTACTTGGCGACCCAGTTTATGAATTCACAAGGCAGCTTAAGATAAACTTTGACTTGATAGAGGTGTCTGGTGGATGGTGCTTTTCGCTTAAGGAACGACGCTTTTTGAAGGAGCCAAATGAACTTTCTGGTATGGAATCACCACGCGCGTTCATTCCCTACGACCAAAGCAAGTTACCAGAACCAGGCTTCTTTAGAGAAATTCTCGAAAATAGCCTTGATCCCACAGACCTGGGACACTTCTGCGAGTACTACCTCAGACTCCTGAACCATCGTGGCAAGCAGCATAAAGAAAAAGTAATGTGTCTTGTTGGGGAACCAAATAGCGGTAAAACAAGCTTGTTTACCCCACTGACATCAATAATCCCCAACCGGTAAGTAGTAACGCATGCTCTCGACTATCAAAACAATCAACAGAGCCGTAATTGTCTGTTTTTTTTTCCAGATACATCGCCTTGATCACAAAGCAGAAATCATTTAACAAAAGCATGATCGATCAGGATACCCAAGTGATCTTCCTCGATGAAGCCTACGTCAACTTGCTTGATCCGGATGACTGGAAGGTATTTGTGATTTTCTGTACCTAACTAAAACATAACTTCGTCACTCAAAAATGTATATGAAAGCCCCCAGTGATCTGCAAATGATGAAACTATTTGGAAATATTTTTTTCCTTTTGCAGACACTTACGCAAGGGGGGCTATCTGCTCACGACAGAAAGTATAAATCAGCAACCGCAGTCGAGATCCATTGTCCAATGTTCATAACCTGCCAGGCCGACATGGATTTTGGACAACAGCACAATGCCGCGATGGCGATTCGTCTCCGAAAGTTCTACTTTAAGACGTTGAACAAGACACCAGTGGCAGGCGTCCAAGAGTACCTAAAGAGCCATGCCATGGACTGCCTGGTATGGGCAAGCCAACTAGCTCAGAAACCAGACGATGAACTAGCACTGCAGATGAACGAAGCGCCCTTTAACGATGACATGATGAACGACACAGAAAAAGAGCGGATCCGAACCATGGTGATAGACAGTGACAATGACGATGCGACTGGCTTGCCCCCCTCAAGTGCTTCTGAATCAGAGGATGGTGAAGACGCTGCATACGAGGAACCAGTGTCCGTGCCAATTAGTGAGGAATGGGATCGTAGCTTACAACGAATCAAGGACATCCGCGACAAACAGCCCAAACTTAGCCTAAAACAAAGGCAATTAGAGATATTGGGAGCAGAAGTCCAGCGAGTCGTGAACAAGTACGATGGAGAGAGGGAAGAGATGGAGGATGCTTTTCTTGAGCAAACAAAGACGCATTGGATAGAGCTCGGAATGATAAGAAAGAAGATGCCCATCTACTGACCTCAGTGAAAGAGCCGTTTCACCCTGCAATTGAACAAAGCAGAGCAGATTATTTCAATCGAAAACGCGAAGAAGAAGAAGAAGCGTTACGACAGAAAGGAGAAAGTTATTATCTCAATGAATGGGTGATCGACAAGGAAGCTGAGCTTAGAGATCTGCAAAAGCAAGAACATACCTGCCTTGACGAGAGCGTGAAATGGTCTCTGCGTTATAGAATTGAGATTTCCTCAGATGCTCTGCGCCTTCACTTCGGGAAAGAAGAATCGCCCGGGCTTAAAAAGTACGTGGTGGCTGAGCGAGCAAGACGAGCTTTGCAACTGAAGTGGATATCAAGGAAGCAATCAAGTGAGGTGAAGAGTGTGTGGAGTCCACTTCCGTATCCAAAGGAAGAAAGCGACGAAGAAGAAGAGCTATTTGAAACACAAGCGAGCCAGTCAACTCAAAGCTCGACGCGAAGCTTCATCATCCACCAATCATCGCAACGGAAGAGGAAAACGCCAAGCAAAAATCCGGCAACACCCGTGCCCAAAAAAGGGCGCATTACAATTTTTTTTCGAAAACTTGCTAGTAATAATGTAATAATATTGAGTGCAATAGTGAGTTGAATCGGATTCAGGTGTGTTAAGGCTTGACTTGGGGCTTATAAAGATACCTATCAATATATTAAGGATGACACAATTAAGATACCTGCCAAGTTTGGTTACCTCAGCTCTATCCCTTCACGAGATATTTGGGAGATATGATTTTGATCCGCGTATAAGCCCCTCTCCGTGCTAGTCGAGCCCTAACATACCTGAGTTATTGATGTATTCCAAGAACGAGATAAACACTGTAGATCGTCTTTCATGAATTAGTAACTGTGCGATTATTCATTAGTAGCTATAAAACAAAGGGACAGAGACGGGGAATGTAAAACCCAACTCTTATAAACTTTGGACAGGGTGCATTCGCCACTTTGTAATAATGATGTCATTTACAAACAAACAACAGAATAATTGAAAGGAAGTGTAAATTGTACCACTTCGAGCTATTTATTGATATTATAAGGAATGAGGAATATGTGTTTATTTATTCTTATTTATTATTTACTTTGACGAGAATACTAATCTACATTACAGCGCAACCTTGCATTTAGAGTCAAATCAAGTCAAACTGTTCCAAGGGCCTCCAGTTCACTCATTCGAGCACACAATATTAGTTAACTAGTATCCCATTAAATCGCGGTATTCCAAGGGCCTCCAGTTCACTGAGTTTAACACATTGAGTTCTTCTTCGATCACGTCCTCTCTTTTGACCGGTTCGGAGACAATGTCCATAAAATGGCCGTTTCTTTCGTGATCGCTGTCTTCTATTTTGATAGCAATAAAGAGACACCCAAGGATAAGTTCTCTCAGAGTTGTTCTTTTCCTATCCTTAGTGCTGTTTAGATGACGCCACATTAAACTTTCCGCCAATCTGGCCGTCATGACTGGATAGTTGCATTTACACATGTCTTGAAAAAAATCGCCAGCAAATATGATGTCCTTGGTTGCAAGTTCGGGGTGGTTCTCTAATATTCTGTCCATGTTGACTCGTTTGTGTCTTGCAAAAAAAGAGAGCGAATGCTCAGTCGGTTAATATTTAATGGTAGTGCAATAGTACCCAGTATGCTCCTAGATAAAGCTGCAGTTTTATTGGTCGGCGACCAGTCCATTTTGTTTTACGTTTTGCAGTATGACGGGAATCGTCGTGACGCTCGACATAGCAACGAGTTTGCTGTCCTTCCCTTTTGAAATTTAAATTCGGGATCTCCGAGGATGGCTTTCCACTGGCCAAACCCATACCTTTTAAGTCCAGCCTTAAGATATTTGTCCTCTTCGGGGTATACATGACATTCTTCCGTCTCGAGGAGCTTAACGAGGTTTTCCCTTTTAATGCATTTTCGCGCTTGAGCTTTGGCGTACAAGCGGGGAGTTCAGGGGGCGGAACTTCCTTGATTGTTTCGACCTCATCAGTAGAAGAGCTGTCTGCTTTCTCGTCTTGCTCTTGGGAGGATGCACTAGACTTGTCAGAGAGCCGTGCGCGCACATCGTTTTCAAGCTCTGAACCCTTGTCACCTTGCAATTCCTTGATAAACATGTGCGCCTTTGTCGCAACGTCGCGCGATCTTTGTTTTTGGTAGTGTACCCTGGCCACAACAGAAGTGTGTTTTTGGTCTTCCGAGATGGTGCTTTGCGCGCTGCTGTCCAGATTTCTCGAGCTTGCGGTCTCGACGATCTGTCGATAGCGGGTGGGATGAACGTATTTGCCGGTCGCGTCAAACACCAACTTGCTCATTAATTCTCCAAGTTTGCTGTGCTGTCCTCCATTTCTTGTCACGAGGACGTAATCACATGTTGGCTTTAATTGCGGCCGAATATGGGTGATGAATCCTTCAAGTACTTGCATGTTTGTGTCGGTTAAATAAATAGAGTCAAACCATATTTTCCTGCAGTCTTAAACATTTTCTGGTCAATAAATCCACCGTTTGTCTTGGCTTTTGTGACCATGTCAACAGTCAAATACTGATACGTCATTGGGCGAGAACCTTTAACTTTGATAAACAAATACAGCGCGAGGAATTTGGTGGCAAATGATAAATCTAGCGGCGATGCTGCGCGTGGACGTTCCTTACAGGTTTTAAGCACATTCTCGTAGCGCGACAAATAATGACCAACTGCTTCCAAGAGCTCCTCTAATGTTGCCCAATGTCCCTTAGCTTCTAGTGCGTCTATATCGAGGTCGCTAGTGCACTGAATGCGCATCATTTTAGAAACTGTTCTGCGTACCTTTTTCAAGTAGACTTCCGTGGTAGAAAAATTGCTTAGCACCTTTGCCGACGCTCCGTTTACCTTTCTAAAATCTATAAGTTCTGCAATTGCGTCGATGTACCCCACCCGCCCAGCATGCCCAAGCTTCCATTCATCCTGAAGCACGTCAATAAACTTAAAAAGCAGATTAGGAGAGCACAAACTGAAGTCTATTATCTCAAATGTTAGGTCTTCTTCGTCTTCGCAGCAAAATTTCAAGAACTTCAAGCACCTGCTAACTATTTGCCGAGCTTGGCGATCACTTTTACAGCCACCTCCAGTGCCAGTTAGCCACGAAAAAACTTGCTGAGCAATTTTACTTGAAATGTCATACGTTGGCATTGATCTCAAATTACGCGCAGAGTTCCCAGCAGCTTCACGGTTTACAGAGGTACTCACATTCTCTTTAGCAATGTTGATATCAGGCTTTTCGTCAAAGTAATAAAACCAAAGATGCTTTTTCTTTACGTGTTTTCTGCATCCTCGCTGTGTGGCGAATCCATCGTGTTTGCATTCTTGAACAGGACAGTGAAAAAGGCCATCCACTTCGTCTTCCTCTAGGTGAAGTCTTTTAGGCTTGAGCGAAGCATTCGGTAATTTCGACCAGTTGATTACCTCTCCTCGTTTGCTCATCTCACTCAGAAGTCAAGACTAAAATGATTGAGTCTCCAAACGACGCTATCTTTTTATACTAGTTTTTGTTCCCAGGAGACGTATGTTTGGGCTAGCGAATCACAGCTCTTTGTGATCATATCTGCACAAACATGCCCTTTTGGCAATACCCAAGAGAGCTTAACAAGCCCAGGCAGGAAATGTTGATGAAAAGAAGACGTGACACTTTGCTTGGGCTTGTCAGAAAATGACAATTAAACATGCCCATGATTACGTGTTAACACAAGCTGGTTAATCTGCAAGTTTAGACGTGCCTTCAATATTAGACAAAACCCGCATTGTTATTGTTTCAGAAGACTTACACTATTAAAAAGGAACAACGCGTTCCCTTTTATAGTTAAACGAATCGTTCCTTTAAGGTGTTAATCGGAACCGTTTTGGCAATTGAGGAACAAAAATAGCATTGTTCGGACCTGGTGTTCCTATATGACAACTAATTGGGAACAATTGGTCCGAATTTTTAGATAGGAACAGTTCACACAGGAACTATTGTTCCTATTAAGTAAAAAGGAACGCAGTCGAAAGGAACGATTGGTTCCTTTAACTTTAAAAGGTCCTTTTGTTCCGTTTATTAGTCAATTGGTTCCTTTCACACCTTAAGGAAAGGAACAACAGGGCCTTTCTATGCAATTTTAAATAGGTCTTTCCGCTGTTAAAAGGAATGAAATCAAAAACGCGCGGAACACTGGCGCTTTGAAAAACTTCTCAGTTTTCATGTCGCGTCAGTTTAAAAGCAAATATCGAATTATGGTAATCATAATCAGGTCCAAATTCAAAGACAGAATTTTTTATGGCGATAAAGAGAGTAATTTAGGTCCACTTATAAGCTATCATCACTTTTGGGGAATGGTAATAATAATAATAATAATAATAATAATAATAATAATAATAATAATAATAATAATAATAATAATAATAATAATAATAATAA
Source organism: Scolanthus callimorphus (assembly GCA_033964015.1). Lineage (NCBI taxonomy): Eukaryota > Metazoa > Cnidaria > Anthozoa > Actiniaria > Edwardsiidae > Scolanthus > Scolanthus callimorphus. The sequence continues at coordinate 29,497,313 of CM066916.1, read as the reverse complement.
TAATATAATAATAATTAATAATAATAATAATAATAATAATAATAATAATAATAATAATAATAATAATAATAATAATAATAATAATAATAATAATAATAAAATAATATAATAATATAATAATAATAATAATAATAATATATAATATAATATAATAATAATAATAATAATAAATAATAATAATAATAATAATATAATAATAATAATAATAATAATAATAATAATAATAATAATATAATAATAATAATAATAATAATAATATAATAATAATAATAATAATAATAATAATAATAATATAATAATAATAATATAATAATAATAATAATAATAATAATAATAATAATAATAATAATAATAATAATAATAATAATAATAATAATAATAATAATAATAATAATAATATAATAATAATAATAATATAATAATAATAATATAATAATAATAATATAATAATAATCATTCCCCAAAAAGTCGGTTCCTTTTCTTTGGCGGTCTCTCAGAAGAACACGGTCTTTAATTTTTACCAAACAACGACGACAACACATGAGCTACGATTCTATATCCAGCTTCAGATAATTTTCAAGTTGAAAGAAACATACCATTTTGGAATAATTGCAGTGTTTGGACGGTGAGTTCGGAGCAAAGGGAACACGGCCCATGTGTTCCTTTTTCCATAACATTAATAAAATTGATGCACTAAAAATTCACCATTCCTCTTACCCACTTATCTCACCTAATAGGATGTTCTTTAATAGTCTGAAACCTTTTCTCTCATTAGAAAGTAATTCTGTCAGGTGGGAAAGGTGGTGAATGCAGGGACGGTGGGGAAGAACTTACAGTTTTGACATTCTGTTGTTGTAATGATAAGATCATAGTAAACTGCAAGTATTTTACCCACCATTCCCTCATTCCCCACTGTTCCTACTTTGCATAATATCTTTTTACACGAAGGAAACCCTTGCCCTCATAAAACAAATATTCAGTAAGGTGGGAAAGGTAGGGACTGAGGGAACGGTGGGGAAGAACTTACAGTCTTGATTTTCTGTTATCATAATTTAATTTGTTTACATATTATTATTATTAATATATTAATATTAATATATTAATATATAATAATATATTAATATTATAATATTAATAATATATTAATATTATAATATAAAATATGATTAATTAAATTACATAAGTATCCCCACCATTTCCTCATTTCCCACTGTTCTCACTTGGTAGAATATTTTTTCATGGAGGGAAATCTTTTTCCCTCAGAAAAAAGTATTAAGTCAAGTGGTAATGGTGGGAAATGAGGGAACAGTGGTAAGTACTTACAGTCTTGACTCTCTGTTGTCATAATCATATTACACACTAGTAAACTGTATGTTCTTCCCCACCGTTCCCTCATTTCCCACTGTTCTCACTTGGTAGAATATTTTTTCATGGAGGGAAATCTTTTCCCTCAGAAAAAAGTATTAAATCAAGTGGTAATGGTGGGAAATGAGGGAACAGTGGTAAGTACTTACAGTCTTGACTCTCTGTTGTCATAATCATATTACACACTAGCAAACTGTATGTTCTTCCCCACCGTTCCCTCATTCCCCACTGTTTTCACTTGGTAGAATATTCCTTTTAAGGAGGGAGTCCTTTTCCCTCATAGAAATATTTTCTGCCAGGAAGGAATGGTGGGAAATAAAGGGACAGTGGTCAAGCACTTGCAGTCTTGACTATCTGTTCTCATAATAATATTACATAATCTGCAAACTGTAAGTTATTCCGAAATGTTTTCACTCTGTGAAAATATATTAATTGAGAATAGTGGGAAATGAGGGAAATATTTATAGCTTTGATGATAGGTTTCTTGGAATATTGCAAGGCAGGAGTCATGTAGAGCTAGATCAAACTAGCACATCACCATACAGTTGTCTGGTTTATGTTCCAAAACAAGCTGTACTTTAGAACAATGGGCGCACAAAGACGCTTTTTGAAACTACAAATTAGTCAATAGATTGCATTTTGCAAGCTGGTCCGTTTTCACGTTGTACGATTAAACTGCCTATTCATAAGATGCCTGTCTTAGTAGAACTATGCAATCCCTTAAGTAAATAACTTTCATAGAACAATACGATTATGCAACCTGTTTTGATAGAACATTGGCACACAAACAGCTATCGGAAACAATGAATGTTTAACTAGTTAAAATGCTGCCATTTCACAAGGTCCATTCTCACGTTGCACGATTAAACTGCCTATTGATAAAATTCCGGTCTTAGTACAACTATGCAATCCCTTAAGTAAATGACTTTAATAGAACAATACGATTACGTAAGATGCAAATGACCAACGCAGTGGACAGTATAAAACCCAAGAGCAAAGAGTGGCCTTCGTCAGTTCACACAAATTAGGTCATGGCGAGCCAACCTGCAAAGGGCTTGCGAAGCAAGGTAAGTATATTTCTGTGATTCATGTATTCAGTCTACAAAAGTGCGTTTGTCACATAGCTGTTAGTCTGAATCCGAACACTTAAAATCAATGTTTCTCACTTTTACAGGCAATTCGAAGCGCTCTTATCAGTCAGGTTTTACCAGCCGCTCAGGGTTGTTCACTGATAACAGCAAAAGTTGCTTGCAGCGGAAATGAAGACAACGAAGGGAAAAGTCTTGATGATCTTTGGCTACAAGTTTGCTCAAAACGAGATGAGTGTGACCAAGCTCTTAAGAAACTAAAAGGAATTTCATTTTTCTTCTCGTCTGTTGCTTCAATTGAAAGAAAGGTCAAAGCTCGCAAAGAAAGCACTGAAGAGGCGGGAGAACAAGACGCAGAAGTTAAACGAGCCATGTTTTATCCAGCAATAATGTACTGGATTGCGATTAATTCAAAAAATGGAGCGCGAGTTTCAACAGTGCCTATCCATTCTGCATTCCTTGAGGTGGGAGGAGTTGAAGCGGACCCTAAATATTTACCAAACTGCATACTCGGAAAGGAAGAGGCATGCGTAGGACCATTATGTACTACAGTGAAGGATCACAAGAATGCGTTTCTTCAAAAAAAGGTGGATGACTCGTTTATGAACGATATGAACATTCTAACCGACCAACTTCTCGACGAGCCATTGGCATCTCCTCGAGGAAGTGAACGTGTGGTTCGCCTTCAAGTCGTATCGCCTCACGTCACGTCAACCATGAGAAACAAAGTTGTCCCTACCCTGACACGTGCTGGGCTAATTCTTGATGTTTTTGGCATTGAAGATGTGGATGACCACGGCCCGATGATGGAGAAACCGCGCGAACTCGCATCGCCACTAGTTGTCGCGTTAAACGACGTGGAGAGAGCCATGGCTAGGTTAGACTACGTGTTATACAGAGGAGAAGTGTTTACGAAAGCCCAAGAAGCAAAGTATACTTACATACACTGTTGTTCTGTCAAGCGTTTTTTGTCCATCCTTGCGACGAATCCACGATTTAAGGAAAGCATTATCAAGCACATGCCGAAGCTCGAGTCATTACTTGGCGACCCAGTTTATGAATTCACAAGGCAGCTTAAGATAAACTTTGACTTGATAGAGGTGTCTGGTGGATGGTGCTTTTCGCTTAAGGAACGACGCTTTTTGAAGGAGCCAAATGAACTTTCTGGTATGGAATCACCACGCGCGTTCATTCCCTACGACCAAAGCAAGTTACCAGAACCAGCTTCTTTAGAGAAATTCTCGAAAATAGCCTTGATCCCACAGACCTGGGACACTTCTGCGAGTACTACCTCAGACTCCTGAACCATCGTGGCAAGCAGCATAAAGAAAAAGTAATGTGTCTTGTTGGGGAACCAAATAGCGGTAAAACAAGCTTGTTTACCCCACTGACATCAATAATCCCCAACCGGTAAGTAGTAACGCATGCTCTCGACTATCAAAACAATCAACAGAGCCGTAATTGTCTGTTGTTTTTTTTTCCAGATACATCGCCTTGATCACAAAGCAGAAATCATTTAACAAAAGCATGATCGATCAGGATACCCAAGTGATCTTCCTCGATGAAGCCTACGTCAACTTGCTTGATCCGGATGACTGGAAGGTATTTGTGATTTTCTGTACCTAACTAAAACATAACTTCGTCACTCAAAAATGTATATGAAAGCCCCCAGTGATCTGCAAATGATGAAACTATTTGGAAATATTTTTTTCCTTTTGCAGACACTTACGCAAGGGGGGCTATCTGCTCACGACAGAAAGTATAAATCAGCAACCGCAGTCGAGATCCATTGTCCAATGTTCATAACCTGCCAGGCCGACATGGATTTTGGACAACAGCACAATGCCGCGATGGCGATTCGTCTCCGAAAGTTCTACTTTAAGACGTTGAACAAGACACCAGTGGCAGGCGTCCAAGAGTACCTAAAGAGCCATGCCATGGACTGCCTGGTATGGGCAAGCCAACTAGCTCAGAAACCAGACGATGAACTAGCACTGCAGATGAACGAAGCGCCCTTTAACGATGACATGATGAACGACACAGAAAAAGAGCGGATCCGAACCATGGTGATAGACAGTGACAATGACGATGCGACTGGCTTGCCCCCCTCAAGTGCTTCTGAATCAGAGGATGGTGAAGACGCTGCATACGAGGAACCAGTGTCCGTGCCAATTAGTGAGGAATGGGATCGTAGCTTACAACGAATCAAGGACATCCGCGACAAACAGCCCAAACTTAGCCTAAAACAAAGGCAATTAGAGATATTGGGAGCAGAAGTCCAGCGAGTCGTGAACAAGTACGATGGAGAGAGGGAAGAGATGGAGGATGCTTTTCTTGAGCAAACAAAGACGCATTGGATAGAGCTCGGAATGATAAGAAAAGAAGATGCCCATCTACTGACCTCAGTGAAAGAGCCGTTTCACCCTGCAATTGAACAAAGCAGAGCAGATTATTTCAATCGAAAACGCGAAGAAGAAGAAGAAGCGTTACGACAGAAAGGAGAAAGTTATTATCTCAATGAATGGGTGATCGACAAGGAAGCTGAGCTTAGAGATCTGCAAAAGCAAGAACATACCTGCCTTGACGAGAGCGTGAAATGGTCTCTGCGTTATAGAATTGAGATTTCCTCAGATGCTCTGCGCCTTCACTTCGGGAAAGAAGAATCGCCCGGGCTTAAAAAGTACGTGGTGGCTGAGCGAGCAAGACGAGCTTTGCAACTGAAGTGGATATCAAGGAAGCAATCAAGTGAGGTGAAGAGTGTGTGGAGTCCACTTCCGTATCCAAAGGAAGAAAGCGACGAAGAAGAAGAGCTATTTGAAACACAAGCGAGCCAGTCAACTCAAAGCTCGACGCGAAGCTTCATCATCCACCAATCATCGCAACGGAAGAGGAAAACGCCAAGCAAAAATCCGGCAACACCCGTGCCCAAAAAAGGGCGCATTACAAATTTTTTTTCGAAAACTTGCTAGTAATAATGTAATAATATTGAGTGCAATAGTGAGTTGAATCGGATTCAGGTGTGTTAAGGCTTGACTTGGGGCTTATAAAGATACCTATCAATATATTAAGGATGACACAATTAAGATACCTGCCAAGTTTGGTTACCTCAGCTCTATCCCTTCACGAGATATTTGGGAGATATGATTTTGATCCGCGTATAAGCCCCTCTCCGTGCTAGTCGAGCCCTAACATACCTGAGTTATTGATGTATTCCAAGAACGAGATAAACACTGTAGATCGTCTTTCATGAATTAGTAACTGTGCGATTATTCATTAGTAGCTATAAAACAAAGGGACAGAGACGGGGAATGTAAAACCCAACTCTTATAAACTTTGGACAGGGTGCATTCGCCACTTTGTAATAATGATGTCATTTACAAACAAACAACAGAATAATTGAAAGGAAGTGTAAATTGTACCACTTCGAGCTATTTATTGATATTATAAGGAATGAGGAATATGTGTTTATTTATTCTTATTTATTATTTACTTTGACGAGAATACTAATCTACATTACAGCGCAACCTTGCATTTAGAGTCAAATCAAGTCAAACTGTTCCAAGGGCCTCCAGTTCACTCATTCGAGCACACAATATTAGTTAACTAGTATCCCATTAAATCGCGGTATTCCAAGGGCCTCCAGTTCACTGAGTTTAACACATTGAGTTCTTCTTCGATCACGTCCTCTCTTTTGACCGGTTCGGAGACAATGTCCATAAAATGGCCGTTTCTTTCGTGATCGCTGTCTTCTATTTTGATAGCAATAAAGAGACACCCAAGGATAAGTTCTCTCAGAGTTGTTCTTTTCCTATCCTTAGTGCTGTTTAGATGACGCCACATTAAAGTTTCCGCCAATCTGGCCGTCATGACTGGATAGTTGCATTACACATGTCTTGAAAAAAATCGCCAGCAAATATGATGTCCTTGGTTGCAAGTTCGGGGTGGTTCTCTAATATTCTGTCCATGTTGACTCGTTTGTGTCTTGCAAAAAAAGAGAGCGAATGCTCAGTCGGTTAATATTTAATGGTAGTGCAATAGTACCCAGTATGCTCCTAGATAAAGCTGCAGTTTTATTGGTCGGCGACCAGTCCATTTTGTTTTACGTTTTGCAGTATGACGGGAATCGTCGTGACGCTCGACATAGCAACGAGTTTGCTGTCCTTCCCTTTTGAAATTTAAATTCGGGATCTCCGAGGATGGCTTTCCACTGGCCAAACCCATACCTTTTAAGTCCAGCCTTAAGATATTTGTCCTCTTCGGGGGTATACATGACATTCTTCCGTCTCGAGGAGCTTAACGAGGTTTTCCCTTTTAATGCATTTTCGCGCTTGAGCTTTGGCGTACAAGCGGGGAGTTCAGGGGGCGGAACTTCCTTGATTGTTTCGACCTCATCAGTAGAAGAGCTGTCTGCTTTCTCGTCTTGCTCTTGGGAGGATGCACTAGACTTGTCAGAGAGCCGTGCGCGCACATCGTTTTCAAGCTCTGAACCCTTGTCACCTTGCAATTCCTTGATAAACATGTGCGCCTTTGTCGCAACGTCGCGCGATCTTTGTTTTTGGTAGTGTACCCTGGCCACAACAGAAGTGTGTTTTTGGTCTTCCGAGATGGTGCTTTGCGCGCTGCTGTCCAGATTTCTCGAGCTTGCGGTCTCGACGATCTGTCGATAGCGGGTGGGATGAACGTATTTGCCGGTCGCGTCAAACACCAACTTGCTCATTAATTCTCCAAGTTTGCTGTGCTGTCCTCCATTTCTTGTCACGAGGACGTAATCACATGTTGGCTTTAATTGCGGCCGAATATGGGTGATGAATCCTTCAAGTACTTGCATGTTTGTGTCGGTTAAATAAATAGAGTCAAACCCATATTTTCCTGCAGTCTTAAACATTTTCTGGTCAATAAATCCACCGTTTGTCTTGGCTTTTGTGACCATGTCAACAGTCAAATACTGATACGTCATTGGGCGAGAACCTTTAACTTTGATAAACAAATACAGCGCGAGGAATTTGGTGGCAAATGATAATCTAGCGGCGATGCTGCGCGTGGACGTTCCTTACAGGTTTTAAGCACATTCTCGTAGCGCGACAAATAATGACCAACTGCTTCCAAGAGCTCCTCTAATGTTGCCCAATGTCCCTTAGCTTCTAGTGCGTCTATATCGAGGTCGCTAGTGCACTGAATGCGCATCATTTTAGAAACTGTTCTGCGTACCTTTTTCAAGTAGACTTCCGTGGTAGAAAAATTGCTTAGCACCTTTGCCGACGCTCCGTTTACCTTTCTAAAATCTATAAGTTCTGCAATTGCGTCGATGTACCCCACCCGCCCAGCATGCCCAAGCTTCCATTCATCCTGAAGCACGTCAATAAACTTAAAAAGCAGATTAGGAGAGCACAAACTGAAGTCTATTATCTCAAATGTTAGGTCTTCTTCGTCTTCGCAGCAAAATTTCAAGAACTTCAAGCACCTGCTAACTATTTGCCGAGCTTGGCGATCACTTTTACAGCCACCTCCAGTGCCAGTTAGCCACGAAAAAACTTGCTGAGCAATTTTACTTGAAATGTCATACGTTGGCATTGATCTCAAATTACGCGCAGAGTTCCCAGCAGCTTCACGGTTTACAGAGGTACTCACATTCTCTTTAGCAATGTTGATATCAGGCTTTTCGTCAAAGTAATAAAACCAAAGATGCTTTTTCTTTACGTGTTTTCTGCATCCTCGCTGTGTGGCGAATCCATCGTGTTTGCATTCTTGAACAGGACAGTGAAAAAGGCCATCCACTTCGTCTTCCTCTAGGTGAAGTCTTTTAGGCTTGAGCGAAGCATTCGGTAATTTCGACCAGTTGATTACCTCTCCTCGTTTGCTCATCTCACTCAGAAGTCAAGACTAAAATGATTGAGTCTCCAAACGACGCTATCTTTTTATACTAGTTTTTGTTCCCAGGAGACGTATGTTTGGGCTAGCGAATCACAGCTCTTTGTGATCATATCTGCACAAACATGCCCTTTTGGCAATACCCAAGAGAGCTTAACAAGCCCAGGCAGGAAATGTTGATGAAAAGAAGACGTGACACTTTGCTTGGGCTTGTCAGAAAATGACAATTAAACATGCCCATGATTACGTGTTAACACAAGCTGGTTAATCTGCAAGTTTAGACGTGCCTTCAATATTAGACAAAACCCGCATTGTTATTGTTTCAGAAGACTTACACTATTAAAAAGGAACAACGCGTTCCCTTTTATAGTTAAACGAATCGTTCCTTTAAGGTGTTAATCGGAACCGTTTTGGCAATTGAGGAACAAAAATAGCATTGTTCGGACCTGGTGTTCCTATATGACAACTAATTGGGAACAATTGGTCCGAATTTTTAGATAGGAACAGTTCACACAGGAACTATTGTTCCTATTAAGTAAAAAGGAACGCAGTCGAAAGGAACGATTGGTTCCTTTTAACTTTAAAAGGTCCTTTTGTTCCGTTTATTAGTCAATTGGTTCCTTTCACACCTTAAGGAAAGGAACAACAGGGCCTTTCTATGCAATTTTAAATAGGTCTTTCCGCTGTTAAAAGGAATGAAATCAAAAACGCGCGGAACACTGGCGCTTTGAAAAACTTCTCAGTTTTCATGTCGCGTCAGTTTAAAAGCAAATATCGAATTATGGTAATCATAATCAGGTCCAAATTCAAAGACAGAATTTTTTATGGCGATAAAGAGAGTAATTTAGGTCCACTTATAAGCTATCATCACTTTTGGGGAATGGTAATAATAATAATAATATTATTATAATAAGTATCTGGGATGCAGGGCAGCTGTATCTGGGATGCAGGGCAGCTTGGTGCCTCTGAGGGAGTACTCGGCACGGTAGACCAGCTGCTTATTGACAAGTGCATTATGGACGAAGTAAGAGAGCACAAGAGAGACCTGTGCGTGGCCTTCTATGACTACAGGAAAGCGTATGATAAAGTGCATCATGACTGGATGCTGATGGTCTATGAGTGGATGGGGATCCCTGAGAGTGTGATCAGGGTGCTACGCAAATTGATGTGTAGCTGGAAGACGAGGTTGGAGCTTAATGTTGGAGGCACGAAGATTAAGAGCAGGTGGATTAGTATAAGATGTGGATTCCTGCAAGGCGATAGCTACTCCCCCGTGGGGTTTTGCTTAACGGAAGTCCCGTGATGATGCTGTTAGAGGGTACAAGAGGGTATAAGATGGGGCCACCGCGAGAGCGGCATACGAAACGAACCCACAGTCTATTCATAGATGACCTAAAGGTGTATCAGCAGAACCATCAGGACATGGAAGCAGCCAATGAGATCATCGTAACAGCGAGCCATGACACGGGAGCAGTATATGGAGTGAAGAAGTGCGCAGAGGTGGTGTTCAAACAAGGAGAAATGATCAAAGGGGAAGGGCTCAAGATACTTGAGGCCAGGGCTCAGGCCCTTGATCCGGACAAGGACGAAACGTACAAGTTTCTTGGACTTGAGCAAGGAAAGGGAATAGACAAGGGGAAGGTCCTACAAAGAGTAATGGACGAGATGTCGAGGAGGCTAGATAGCCTTACAGACCTAGAGCTCTACGACAAGAACCTTGTGAAGGCAGTCAACACCAGAGTTATACCAGTGGCTGCTTATGCCATGAATGTGTGCCAATTCAGTTTGAAAGAATTATACGAGCTAGACATGCTAGTCAAGAACAAGCTACGTGAGAAGAGGATGCTGGGGAGACAAGCGAGCGACGAGAGGTTGTACATGAAGCGGGAAGACGGTGGACGTGGCCTCAAGAGCTTGCGTGCAGTTTACCAGCAGACCAAAGTGCGGGTGGCAACGTACATGGCATGTAGCACGAGCCAATGGATACAAGTGGCCTGGAGAAGAGAGCTCCAAAACGAGTACAAGAGCCTAAGAAGAGAGGCAGAGGAGGCGATGCAAGAGCTGGGAGAAGAGGTCGAGTTTCGAGCGAATGAGGTGAAAAGGAATGGAGAGAGGATTGAAAAGGATTGGGCGGGATGTTGGAAGGAGTTGAAGGAGGCAATAAGGGTGCGGTATAAGGAACAGCTGACTACCAAGTATGTACAAAAGAGCATGCAGAGCCAGGCGTTTGCTGCCCAAGAGAGTGAAGACGCCGCCTGGCTAACGACGAACATATCTCCGCAGAAGACCTCCAGTATTATGGACATGATGGAGCAGATGGTGGAAACGCGGAAGTGGAAGGCGATGAGAGGGATAGGAGATGAGGGACTGTGTAGGCTATGTAATGCACAGGACGAGACCGTCGAACATCTTCTCTCGGGATGCGAGACCATCACCGCGACAGAGTATCTTCGTCGCCATAATAATGCGCTCATGGTGCTGGCCACCAACTGGGCCATGGAGAAGGACCTGCTGGCAGCAAAAGACGCGTGGCAAGGCGCATGGAGAAAAGGTCATGTACTCAAAGGTGACAAATATAAGCTGTGTTGGGACTTCGAGTACAGGTTAAGAAAGAAAAACACGGCTAGGCGACCAGACTTGACCCTGGAGGACGTTGATGAAAAGAGAATCTTCCTGGTAGATATGGCATGCCCCATGGAGCGCAACATAGAGGAAACCAGAAAGACGAAACTTAAAAAGTACCAACAATTAGCATACGAGATCAGAGAACGAAGACCAGGGTTTAGAGTGGAGGTGATTCCTGTCGTCATCGGTTGTCTGGGCGGTGGAGTTCCGGGGGCGCGGCGTGCGGTCCAGAGACTGTTCTCGAGCAGTGAAGAGGCCACCAGGATAGGGGCCTCTATGCAGAGAACAGTCCTAATGGAAGGGGAAACCACTTTAAGAAAGATCCTCGGAGGAGTCGTGCAACTGGAATAGGCAGCCGTCTATATTTAATTTCGATTTTTATTTTTATTTATCTATTTATTATCTACTCATATACTGTACACAAGAAAGAGGGACGGTGACCTCCCCAGCAATGCTTGGTGGGGAGATGGAATGGCCGCATTGAAGAGCGGCTTTTTCTCTTCATAATAATAATAATAATAATAATAATAATAATAATAATAATAATAATAAAACGGCTTATATAACGCCTATATACATTGCTGTTCTAGGCGCTTTACATATTAATGAAATCTAAAAAAGTCAAGAATATATAGTAGCTGAAGTATTAAAAGAGTACAGTACTTTTTCAAGTACGGGTTGTTTTCGCCATAAGGAAGCCACATTTATTTCTTTGGCTTAGCATGGCTGCTAGCCGGCTCTCGTGTTTTCGCGAAACAAACCTTCCTCGATTTTTTGCGCGCCACAGGAAACCCGCAAACAAACATTTCCGACCCCAAGGTGAACAGGCTAGACGATATTGTAGTGCTAACGATTCGCAAGCGTGTTTAATAATAATCGGCTAAATAGGTTTTGTCATATAACAATCCGGCTCGAAGGACCATCTCATAGCGGAAGGATATTTCCTAAAGGACGGACCATTTGATACTTGATGACATTGGCTTGCTGACGGCGTTTGCAAAACATCCTTGCAAGTTTGGGAGGTCTGTAGGAATATTTTCTCCTGTCCTAAAGAAACAAAAACTTTATCAAAACTTGCATGAGGTGTAAGAGAAACATTGTTCTCTTGGTCACATCTTGCTTTTGTTGTTTTTCGCTGAATGAAAGGGCCTTGTGAAGACTTTAATAAAAGCACAGGAAACCCGCGCGGGTTTGTAAAAAAAACAAAAACGTCAGCACTTATGTAGAGCAAAGGATAAGGCGTGCATGTTATGTCCAAGAAAGAAAAGTGTCGTTTTTGCATATCCTCAAAACTTCCTAAACGGGAAAATGTTTTTTTTTAATGATTTTACCCTAAAATATATGCGCAACGAGATATCGTCGCAAAGTCTCTATCGCCGGAGCTTTTAAATTCCAGGCTTCAATGAAGTTCAATGTATTGAAGAAATTCAATGTATTTTTTCTGATCGCGAAAGCCTCCTACCAAAATTTCGGGATGCAAATTATAAGGTAGCCGTTCCAAAGCCACGTACTGACTATTTAAGGGGGAGAGGAGGAATAATTGTTTTGGTCAAATCACACTAGTAGGTCAATTTGTAATGCCAAAAAACGCTTTTGTTCTGGTCATTTGCCATCTTCTGGCTTTCAAATCCGACACTTTTCGCTACTAGTAGGCTATAACTTATAGCCTACTATAACTTATAGCCTACTAGTAGCTCAACCAATCAGAACGCAGCATTGATAATAGACCACTAGTGTGATTTGACTAAATACCTTTAGCTATAGTGGTGCCGTGTTGTGGAATGATCTGCCCCCTGAATAATGCGCACCACTGACTCACTGACTCATTCAAGAGGGGTGTCGAGAATATTCATGCCTTCTAGACCCAGCTCTCCCACGACAAACCTGTAAAACAGTACCGTTCATTGTATATTTTTTAACGTCATGGTAACTATCTTTTACCCTGGGTACCAGAGGCAGCAGAGGTTCGAAGCTTCGCTCGAAGCACAGAAAATACAGCGAATCAGAATGCAGGAATGGCGTTGTATATTCGGCTGTATTCCACTCAACCTTGCCGTCATGCACTGCATTTACGAAAAACATTGCTTTAATTTTCTGTAGCATGGTATACAAAAGTTATACAATGAATTCTCGAGGCATACTGCAAAATATCCCACTTGTCACTTGTATTTCTTATAGCACACACACTCGCCTGCTCGAAAGCATTGCATAACTAGTATGTACTGAGTGTTTTTACCGTGGTTAAATAAAGTCTATGTAGCCGGCCTCAAGTCCCGAAAAATCTAGACCCTGTACCCGACTTGCGTGACGCTTTTCAGTGCAAATCTGAGATGTCCAATTCATTAGTGAACTGAATCTGCCTCAATCTACGGGATTATCCATCCTGTGATAAAAATAGTCGCGATTCAATTCAATTCAATTCAAGTCGCCTCTCTATATTCCTACCATCAAAGGTACCAGAAATAATGTAACATCGTCACGGAAGTCCAATGGAAGAATGTTAGGGTCACGGAAGGTCACGTTGAGTATGTGACGAACGTAAAGAACACACAGCAGGGCGGCCTGCTGTCACGTCTAGCCTGCAATAGAAATCCCCTGCTGGTAACAAATACCACGAAACACAACTGCAACGGCGCCTAAACATCGTGTAACACGACCGAGGCTTAGAAATCAATACATTGACTCTTCATAATGCTCTGGACACCGCATTCAAGGATGGCGTTTCATATTGCTCAGGAAATATTCAGTAGGTGACTGAGATTGACGCGGTATGAAGAAGAGAAACGGCAAAAATCCCAAGGTATGAAGTCATGTATGAGTCTCGCGCGCCTTTGCACTGTAGCGTTCCTGAGGTTTAACCACTAAACATTGGTCACTCGTCGAGCCCTCAACGTATGTTGCCTTAATTATTTCATTACCTATGGGATATAGATCCGCTAAACAGAGCCGCGTTCGTTTTGCGCGAAGGACAGAATTTCTATTACTACCGGTGCCTTCAATGAGGTTTCAAAAGCTGTCGTGTTGGAGTGTTCCGTTGCGAAGAAAAACTCCGTCAGATTAAGCGGCAGGATAAACTATCTAAGTCATGCATCTGTTATTGTTAACAGATTATAAAAGATTTATTCCCGAGCTACGACTCATATTAAAACCTGTTAAACTAAACCGAGTGTGGTTCATTTGAAGCAATCAAAGCACCGCGATATAGCAACAGGTCAAGTTAATTCATTTAATTATGTCAAAATATTTTGGTTCAAATAAACGCTCGAACCAGGTTTACTCAGCGAACTAATTATGTTATTATTTCACCTGGATTAACACATCTGTAAGTGCATCACCCTCGTTGAGTTTTAAGGCAGAATTCTTTCTGAAAAGAGCTGGTATTTCGAGGAGCTATCGACTCTCAAAGTATTGTTGATTACTCTTTCGTGTGAGACTATTTTGCGAGCAGACAAGCCGGGCAAAGTGCGTGTTCTCTTGCCTCTCATTGATTCTCCCCAGTCTATCATAACATCAATAGTCAAGGGTGATTTATCGCTTCATATTGTGCTTACCACTGGATCTCATCTGATTGATACTGACCACTCTATTCCATTTGAATTATTTGAATTGCAGAAGTCCCAAAATTACAAATGGTTATCGATCACCGTTTATCAAAATCTCACAACTTTTAACATTAACTCCGGAATCTCGAATTTTCGGCTCGTTGTTGCCTTTTTATACAGAAGATATATGAGCTGAATTCTTATAAGAATTCTTTTAGGAGTTTTAAAAACCTCGAGTCTCTTCGCCGTGTCTCGAACCCCTATGTAAACATTGGCCGTTTTCACACTAGAAGACGAACAAATCGTCTGGACGGAAAAATCGTCTGACGATTTGTTCATCTTTTGTACGTCTAGTGTGAATTTAGGTCGGACTAGAGGTCTTCCTAGACGGCAAAACAGACGAACAAATTTAGACGATTGTTCGTCTGAAAATTTGTTCGTCCCGTTTTCACATCAGACGATTTGTTCGTCTCGAGACGATTTGTCCGTCCAGACGATTTGTTCGTCTCTAGTGTGAAAACGGTCATTGACGGGTGTCTACCTTACCACGTTGTGTAAAACTATTATTATTCGCAAGTGTAAAATGTACCGTTACAACTCACAAGTTTTATGTGTAAACTGCACTTTTATTACTCACAGTTCTTGGATGTTGCGAATGGGGTTTTCGTGGGACAGTGCGTTCGACCTTTATTGCTGCTATTAAAATAAGGCCTGTTTCAAACGTCGATCTTTTGCCGCGTCGAATCCAATTCAGCCGACTGGTTTTCTTCTTTGCAACAAAAGGTAGAATAAACAAGAAAAACATTCCTTTTTATTCTGCTGTGACTCATCTAGATTTACCTTTTGCAATTGACAAAGTGTCCTCTAAGCTGCAAATAAAATTTCTAACAATTAGATTCGACGTTTGAAACTGGCCTTAGAAAGCTTTCCGGTGGACATTCACATGTAACGCTACTGACCTGTACTATATAAGCGGATTTAGAGGAGGGCGACCCTCTTTCTTCGTTGCTTTAGTCCTTGCCCAATTTAAACCCCAACCATCCCTCGTTCCCCATGCCGAGGATTCCGAGGCTCGCGCTCTCTCAAAAGGTGTGAATTTTCGCGTCCGTGGATCATCCTTGACCATGCCACTCGCAAACCCACTTGGAGCCACCCCGCCCTACCCGCAATGACGGAAAATGTCAGGATTCCAAATCCAGATTTATATACAAGAAAGGTTTTGGGGCGGCGATACTCGGTTTTCGTGCTCTAGAGGTTTTTGGAGGAGATACAAGATATAAAAAGCAGGCGGTCAAATGTTTGTCATCGAGGTATCATAAGGATCCCACAGTTGGTACAGCCGAAAATACACATCAGCCGCCATTTGTCATACGAGAAAACTAAGAGTTGGTTTTCACTACGACATAAGCGACGTAAGCATAATAAGAACAGAAGCCTTTGATCCTTATGCTTACGCTTATGTTGTAGTGAAAACCGCACTAAAGAAAATAGTTAGTTTGATCCTTGTGCTTATTATACCTACGCTTATGCTTATGTTGCTAGTGAAAACCAACCAACTCCCCAAATGGGAATCCGACTTGAAATAACTTTTTACTACTTGAATTTGCCCTTGAAAGTTCCACGTAAACACTTACCTACGAGTGCTACTGACTGGGTACTTGGCGAACTATGCCTTGTTTAGTGTAGTCTTCTTGTTTTCAAGTACAGTATACTTCACTCAATCGGCAGCCACACCATCATTAGGACGGGCCATAACACAGCGATTTGTATATCAAGAAAGTGCTGTCGTTTTTATACAAATCTGCGCGGGCTGTCTGTGGTGTTCAAATCTCGTCTCAGGCCCCTCGGCCGGGAACAAAACAAAATGGCGACCAAGAGAAGGATGTTTCTCGAGATCTGTAAGTTTTGGTGAATTGTCCTGCTTTCTTCGCTAAGATATGAGGAAAATACTTAGACACTTTAAGAACGAATCAGTATGTAGTATTCGTTACCGTGCCCTCTTAAGGAAAAAATAAATTAAAACAACAATTTTTCCAAAAGCGCCTTTTTTGTCAAGTTCGTCCAGCTAGTGGCGTAGCCAGATACTTATTTTAGTGTAGACAAATCGTAATAAATCTTCTTTGTTTTAATTCCTTTCTGCCTAAAATCATGGGACAATTCCTCCTTTTTGACCACACGATTTCAGCTGTTTTGTTTGATCATGTATTCAATGTTTGTTTCTCTTACTATTTTCAAGTGTATTTATATATTTTTTTCTAATCTACTATATAAACACTTTAGGGAATAGTACTATATACACACTTTAGGGAATAGTGGAATAGTACTATATACACACTTTAGCGAATAGGGGGGGGGGGGGGAGGAGTGCCGGAGCCACCACCTCTCAGAGCTGACTTTTTGGAGCAAGCTTAGCTCCTTCAATAAAATAGATATTAAAAAGGTGAATGCTCCAATGCTTTCCTCGCAGCGAGACCATATGTGCAACAAAAACAGGTACCCCTAGATCATGCTCTGAGAAAATGAGGTCTGAAAAAGGGGTATTGGCTACCGGTACCCCACCAACCCCCCTGAAAACATTGGGTACCAGTTAAGTGTTTTGACCTCTTCCCATACTGTAATTTCCCTTACACATAACCATTGAAAAGCGCTATTGAGCTAAAGGAAAAAGCGCTATATAAATTGAACATTATTATTATTATTAATTCATCTAGAACTCAAGGGTTAAAATAGCCTCCTCACTTAAGGGCCCTCGACACAAAGCAGACGTGAAGTCTATAAAATGGCGGCTACTTCCTACCAACTCAATTTTTCTGAGTTAAGTTAGTTCTACTTCAGTTCCCTCTTTTGTCAAACCATGCCATTTTCGGCTGTTCTTGCATTTTATATGAACATTAAGTTTTCATGCTTTTTGTTGTCGTTTTGAAGCACGGTGTTTTGAAATGAGAAGAAATGTACTTCCGGGGTTTATTGTGAGTCGCAGTTGTGTCATCGGCCCTGCTCATCGAGATGAAGAAAGTTCTCGAATGACGTGATTTTCACGTGCAATTACCACCAATAAAATTCATTCCTGCTTTACTTCCTTTCAAAAAAACCTTTTAGTAGTTATCACAAATTTATTAACATATTGTTTAAATTTTTCGCTATGCTTTCTTCTTTTTTAGTTTCACAAATGACGTAGCATTTACGCTAAATGTTAATTTATTATCATTCATTTTTGTTGCCTTTGAAATTTTTTAGAAAACATATTTACCTCCTGTGTGCAATTTACTTTTATTATCTTTCACAGTCGTATTTTTAAATACATAAATTTATTCGCGCTACTGAGATAAAAGTCTAATTCAAACCCCCCTTGTCACAAGCTCATTGCCTCCAGGGTCCAAACCGTGAAATATTCATATCTTGACTAATGCAATCACTACAAAACTAAAAGCTTTTTTTTTTTGATAAAATGACCATCCGCGCTATCACGAGGTGTCCACTTAAATCAAGCACATTTTGCCAACATTGGAAATTTCCTTTTATACTTTAAACACATCAATCGCTTTCTTTCACTTCGCCTTGACACCACAGATTACCCCGAGCTCATTAAAACAAGAATGCTGTTAATTTTTAATAAAGCTCGCGAAAATTGAGCTAATTCTATGTTTTTATTTCTAATATGCTTAGCAATTGATTTGCCATTCTTGACAGAAATCAAACGCTAAGTGTAATCACAGGCGAAAAGGCTAAAGGACTAAGCTTGTCAGGTTCCTTCGCTGAAGATCGGTTCGGGAATGGTTTCTCTGGTGGATTGCTCTCGGCGTGATCTTTCTTTCTTTGCCATTAATGCTCTTGCGGTGAACCGAATAAGTTGGAAATGATCTTGCACTAAGAACTCGACTAGAAATGGAAGCTCGAAAGGTCAGCATGCTTCGGAGAGCTATAAAGCGGAGTAAAGGTACCTATAAGGCATTCTTATACTATATAAAGCATTTCTACACTGAAATGTTTTTATACTGAAAATCCCAATTCAACTTTTTAACACAATCATTTTTACAAATGTTTCTATCTTTCCTTATATTATTATCCCATTGTTTTCATTTTTCCTTTTATCAATTGCAATGAACTTATAAAGGAAATTATGAGCCTTTGATTGGAAATATTGTTTTGGAATTATTTTTTAATTTTATTTTTATGGTCATTGATTCCGTTGTAGAAGTAGGCATTGATTAAACGGGTAAACAACATGGGTTTTGTTCACGCGATTCCAATATTTGTTTAACGATTCTATTCTATTCTATTAAAAAATAAGAGCTCATATAATGGTCTCTTGAAAGAGGTTTGATGTTTGCAAAATTCTATTGATGTTTAAATTCTCGCCCTTTCAAAAAAACAATATTCGACATTTTAAAAAGTGCTGTTCGCCGTTCGGGATATCGGAACTGATGAGTTTCTAACTTTATAAACGGTTTGGGCCCTGACACGTACAGAGGTTCGCGTTCGGATTCTGAAGGCCGTTTTACACTTGCGATTTTTTGTTGCATTTGTCGCGGCGATTTTTCTCGCGCGAGTTGTAATTCCAACTCTCTTGTGTAAACGAGATGCAAATCCGGTGCGATTTTCTGCAAAGAGTTTCGAACTGTTCGAAATCTCCGCGACATCACCCGGTAAATATCGCGGCAGATCGCACCGAGTTGCACCTAGTAAGTAAGTAAGAAAACCGGGAGAAACCACCATGTCGTGTTACCCGCAAAATGAAAAACAGACTGCCGGATACTCCTAGTCCAGAACGGGGCCCTGCTAACCAGGAGTCCATCACCAGGAGTCTCCATCACCTAATGGTGGACATCGGAAGCACAGGGAGCCCATCAACAAGAGCATCCATCACCTATTGGTGGGGGTCCGAAGCACCGAAGTAAATGAATCTATTTTTAGATTGTAGATTTTGAATCCTGCGGGAATTAGTTGTGCACGCGTTGAAGCCAAAATTTTCACTCTCAATCATAAAATAGGGTGTGCATATCCATACGTTCTGGCAATACGGCCGGAATCCGATTAAACCTGTTTACCCACAAGAACCCCTACAAAACTAGCAAAAGAGAAAAGCAAAAGGAGGTTCAAAAGAGGACAAATATGAAAATAAAAAAAATATATTTGTGTGGTCCGTGTGAGGCTCGAACGCACGACCTCCGCGTTATCAGCACGGCGCTCTGCCGTCTGAGCTAACGGACCAATCGCTTGTATTTCTCTAAACTTTACGTCCAATGCCACCGGGCAATAATTATGCTAATCTACGCTTAGTGTCGTAGACTGTGATCTTCATCAATCTTATTTAAATGTTCAATCCGTGTTCGACGCATTCTTGGGGACATCCATTTGAGGACCGTCGCTGCTTGGCTGATTTTGGGCGTTGGAGCATGCGCTGAAAGGTCTTTCTCTCGGCGGCTCTGTATTAAATCTCGCGCGCATGCGTTAGTGGCTGTCACCAGAGCCTACACCGCGAGGTTACGAATCGGGGAGCTCTGGGTTCGAGAATGTGTTGACGATGTTGTTGTACGGTGTCTCAAAACCAGTTCACGAGTTCATCGTGTTGTGTTGTTTTTCAGGGCGGGCCAGCGCTCCCCCTGGCCGCGTGAAGGTGTTCGTGAGGATCCGTCCTTGCGGCGTCAATGATGTCAGGGGGGAGCAGGGCAAAGGGGCAGTGACGGTCGGGGATGCGGACATGACAAAGGTATGGGATAGATACGTATCACACGTGGAATGACGAAGAATAAGAAGAACAGGGCTTGGATCAACTAGGCTGAATGCATCCGGTAATAAAATTCTTGAAACGTTAAACGAAATTCTGAAAAAGAGTTTACGGTCCAGTGACGCCGTTTTAAAACAGGTAGCCTGCTTGCAGGCAATGTAGCCACAGGAAATTTATGCAGAAACCCATCCATGGGAAAAGCTGAATTTCCCAAGGCACACGCATGGGAAGTGTTCGGAATTCACATGGATAGCCATGGGAAATCCGAACTCTTCATATTCTTCTACCATTGGAAATTGAGTTTTTCCATGGATGGGTTTCTGCAGAAATTCCATGTGAGCGTTGCTCTTATGTCGAGAAACCCCTGAGAAAAGTTGCGTTAGCGAGCGATCGCCGTCGGCACCGGGCGCGCCCCGAAATCCAAGATGGCGGCGTCCATCACTAAACCAGATTCCCCCGCCTTTCTCGTCATAAAGACAACGCTTTATCGCCTGGAAACAGGATATAAAACAAGTGAGAAGTACAGTAAACCGCTTATGAGTATTTTGATCCAAGTCCAAGTAAACACGGCACAATTATTTCTAAATTCCTAAAAAGGTTGCTTTGGGTATTAGTCTTTGGTCATCGAGCGCCATTATGTGGTGATCACTCAAGCAAATAATCCCATTGTATTCTGTGCTTCAAAGACTAAATCCCAAGGCAACGTTTATTGAAAAAGGCGTATCAATATTAGTGTTGTATACAGTTTAATGATCCAAGCTGAAGTACACTATCATGGCCGCCATATTGGCTCTCTAAGACTAAGTGTCCTGGCCTGCAGCTGACCCATGATGCCTCGGGTCACTGGGCCCTAGTCCGGACCGTGACTTACTACAGGCAAGAGTCTTACTAGGAGTGTTGATCTGCTCAGTTTACATGTCCGTCTAATTGTCAATTCTCCATCTAGGTGAATGTGGTTGAAGGGAAGACAGAGAGAGTGTTCGAGTTCGACCAAATCATTCCACAATCTTCTTCAAATGACGAGGTAAAAGACAAAGTTTTAGAATATTTCAAAGAAGTATATACAATATTGCATCACAGATGCTGGAATTGGTGTGCACTTAAACTCAAGTATTGCTACTTTAAAAGTCCAGGAAATCATTAAAATGACTTGTGGGGTCGACATTTCAGGAAGGCACTTCACCCTTTCCATTATGCCATGGTTTGCTAGAATAGGACTGGATTTTTTATCAACCTTTCTCACATTTATGTGCAATTTACAAAAACACAGAAATTGTAGTTTCCGAATTTCAATGGAAACAAACTTGGCGACAACGCGATGCACTATTGGTAAGGTGAGTTGACTCCGAGTACTCACGATTCCTCACTGGAAAGAGACGGTGGTAACCGGCTTTTCTACCCCCTCCCTCTAACAAGGATTTGCCAATACCTTTGACTATATGAGACATTTTATGGTTCATCTCCTTAACCACAGGTATACCGTGTGGTTGGGAAGCCGCTTGTCGAGGCTTGTTTGACAGGTCTGAATGGTATCCTGATGGCGTATGGTCAAACAGGGGCGGGTAAGATGATCAATAACAACAACAGCAACAACAACAGCAGCAACAACAACAGCAGCAACAACAACAAACATTAGTGTTCTTATTCTAATGAGATTTACAGAAGTTCATTCACAAAGTTATCTGAAGTTATTCTAGTCGGGACAGAAACAAAGAAAGCTATGTCATCTCAAAAAAGAAAATGCACACAACATGAGTCCATTACTATTAAAGAATGTTGATCTGGCATCACTGTATTCTCTAATCAAAGGAATAATTTGACAACCTAGAAAGTGGTCTTTTGTCTGTGGGATTCAATCGAACAAGAACAAACTGCAAATGTATGGAGCTTCCTGTTAACGCTTTTTGAGCTTCCTGTTCACGCTTTTTGAACTTCCTGTTAGCGCTTTTTGAGCTTCCTGTTAACGCTTTTTGAGCTTCCTGTTAACGCTTTTTGAGCTCCCTGTTAACGCTTTTTGAGCTTCCTGTTCACACTTTTTGAACTTCCTGTTAGCGCTTTTTGAGCTCCCTGTTAACGCTTTTTGAGCTTCCTGTTAACGCTTTTTGAGCTTCCTGTTTACGCTTTTTGAACTTCCTGTTAGCGCTTTTTGAGCTTCCTGTTAACGCTTTTTGAGCTTCCTGTTAACGCTTTTTGAGCTCCCTGTTAACGCTTTTTGAGCTTCCTGTTAACGCTTTTTGAGCTCCCTGTTAACGCTTTTTGAGCTTCCTGTTCATGCTTTTTGAACTTCCTGTTAACGCTTTGTTTCGGTTCTCCAGGAAAGACGTACAGCCTGATGTCATCCAATGGCATCACATCCAAGGTCATCAACACCATCTTCTCCATCGTGGAGAGGGATCAGATTCACTCGTACTCGGTAAGAAACGCCGTCTCGTCTTTTCTTTTAGGAAGAGCGGAAGGAGGAGGAGGACGTGGTAGTGGAGACGTAGGTGGGGAAGGAGGAGGAGGAGAGAAAGAGTGATGAAGGAGAAGTATGAGGATAAGGATGGAGTGATGAGGAGGAGGAGGTGGTGGTGGAGGAGGAAAAGGAGGAGGAGGACGTGGTAGTGGAGACGTAGGTGGGGAAGGAGGAGGAGGAGAGAAAGAGTGATGAAGGAGAAGTATGACGATAAGGATGGAGTGATGATGAGGAGGAGGTGGTGGTGGAGGAGGAGGAGGAGGACGTGGTAGTGGAGACGTAGGTGGGGAAGGAGGAGGAGGAGAGAAAGAGTGATGAAGGAGAAGTATGAGAATAAGGATGGAGTGATGAGGAGGAGG
This sequence comes from Scolanthus callimorphus, assembly GCA_033964015.1. Taxonomy (NCBI): domain Eukaryota; kingdom Metazoa; phylum Cnidaria; class Anthozoa; order Actiniaria; family Edwardsiidae; genus Scolanthus; species Scolanthus callimorphus. The sequence continues at coordinate 29,474,283 of CM066916.1, read as the reverse complement.
AGGAGGTGGTGGTGGTGGAGGAGGAGGACGTGGTAGTGGAGACGTAGGTGGGGGAGGAGGAGGAGGAGAGAAAGAGTGATGAAGGAGAAGTATGAGAATAAGAGGAGGTGGTGGTGGAGGAGGAGGAGGAGGAGAATGGTAGAGGAGAAGGAGGAGGGAAAGTGGTGGAGGGAGTGGTAGAGGGTAAGGGGGAAAAGGAAAAGGACGTTGTAGATGATAATGAAGCAGATCTAATTAAAAATGATAATATGACGATGTTGGTACGGCTGAAAGATGTTTCGATAAGGATATTTGTTGAATTCATGTCTAACGTTCTCACTTAACTTAGTTGCCCATTAAAGGAAAGAGGTCGACCTTTTAAAATTCTGGTCTCGTTACAGATCAGCTTCTCGTACCTTCAAATCTACCAGGAGCGTGTGTATGACTTGTTGAGTGCAGGGAATACAAGGGAGGTTTTCCTAAGGGAACACCCTAAAAAAGGTAACGCTATTGGGTAATGTAATCAAAAATTATTTCTTAGGGGTTGCCATGCATTTGATTTGGTCTGCATACAATTAGCTGCACGATTTGCATTATTATGACACCTTTTTACTATCCCCAGGGATCTACGTGGAACGTCTCTCTGAAATGAACGTGAAAGGCCCAGAGCAGGTTTCTACTCTTCTGAGCACAGGGAGGAAAAGGCTGGCGTTTGCGGAGACCAAGATGAACAGACAGTCAAGCCGGTAAAGCCCAGTACCACTGGTGTATTTGTTAGACTGCGGCTTTGATGCATGGACATGCGCTCAAACCTCAGCCGGAATCCTAGACGTTGTCATAAAGTCTTTAAAACTTGTCGGAATGTTTTATGGCATCCCGGATTTTCAGCCTTTTGAAAATAAATTAAATTTGGCCGACGCGACTCGTTTTGCTTTGACGAGATTCTCATTTAAATTTCGCGGGCACCGCCGTCTTGGAAACATGACGTCATTCTGGTGCTATAAATTATGCATTTCCATGTGTCCGGCCACTGAAAGAGGCTGTGTTACTGGCTACACACAAAAACCGAATAATGGCACCAAGAAAACAGTGTCTATTTAGAGTAAAAAGAAGAACATCGATGTTGAAATCAGCTGTTTACGCCGTCCTCATTAACAGCAAGCGCAAGAGTGACGTCACGCCCGCGAAATTGAAATAAAAATCTCATCAAAGTAAAACAAGCCGCGTTGCCCAAATTGAGTTTCTTCCAAAAGTTTAATTATTTCAAATATAAAGCTTTCAGGAATGCTTATGAGTTGTTTAAGTTCAGTCTCAGCTTCAAAAGGCTAAACAGCTGTGGTTTGACCAATAGAAAATATCATATAATTTTAATTATCCTATATTTTATTTTTTTCTCGGAATGGCTACTCCAGTAGATAGATAATTGAATTATTTTATATTAATATGTTCTAGCTCTCATGCCGTATGTCAAATCAAAGTGGAGCGATTTAATCTTCCCAGCAGATTTGGAGGTGAGAGTTTCCCAAGGCACACGCATGGGAAGTGTCCGGTTTTCACATTGATAGCCATTGGGAATACGAACACTTCCCATTTTTCTAATGGGAAATTCAGCTTATCCCATGGATGGGTTTCTGCAGACCTCGTGACTCGTGAATATGCAAAGCATACAATACATCGCTTATTGAAGATTCGCTTTCGTCCACCTAAAAGGACGACTTTGAGAACGGCGTCAAAGTGCTCTGCATTTTGATTGGTTAGTTGTACACTGGACTGATGTGACACATATCTATGTTACTGTCACGCAACAAGAAATGAGGCTCGGATCGCGGGCTATTCATGACTGTACGAATTGCATATTCGTCCATGTAAACGAAACATCTTATTGCAACATAACATATTTGCGTGACAAAATAGTAACGTGACACACCATTTCCGTGACAAAGTAGTAGCGCCACACACTATTTGCGTCACAAAATAGTAACGTGACACACTTTGCGTGACGAAGTAGTAACCTAACTTTGCCTGTTTCATTCTTGTGATCGTAGTTTTCGAGGAGTCATGTACTAGCGAGTCGGACTTCACGCCCTGTATATCCGGGATCTCCACTCCTCTGAAGCATGGCGTCAAGTGGCGCAGCGGGGAGAGTATTGCGCAATCATCGGAATCGAGTACTTCTTACTTTGACTATGAGGTGAGAGCGACGACATCCCTTCTCTGGATAACTTTCTACACAAGTACAGTGTGGGAATGCTTTCTGCCATAGGCCATGCGAACGAACGGCACCCAACGCCAATTTTCGGTAAAATATCTCTTCGAAACCCTCCGCAAACCCTTTCTGTTCCGACGACGTTTTTGAAACTTGGCATGATTTGAGACGACGCCGAGGGAATTTCATTCCAAAAATTGAGTTAAAAAATACCAGCAATATATTTTTCTAGGACGGAGGTATGAAATGCAAAATTAGGGCTCACAAAAATAGTGATTGTACTTCTATTTACACTTATTTAGGTAACATCAGAAAAGGTATCGCAGAAAGGTACAAACATTATGATCCTGAGTTTGCCTTTGCAATTTTGCGCCCGAGTCACAGTTCTGAATTTCGAGTGAGTTACATGCGCGTTCATTTAACGTTGAATGATGTTAGTGCCAACCTAACTGTTTAAGGTAATTCCCCTGAAATAAAACTTGTCGTAGAATTTTTTTCTTAATTTGTCTATTTACTATTTAGTATATAAGGAATGAAAATATGAAATAAAAAGAGGGGGTGCCCATGCTCGTTTAGAAACTGTGATGGCGCAAACATACCCCAGTTTTAGTGGCTGAGGGCTATTTTGTGAAGGAATATGTGAAACAAGAAAATTGTGATAAAACGCTCACTAATGAAGCAATCCAGTTCGCTTGCAAGTTTAAACAGAACTATTGGATGCTTCACTACCTAGGACGAACAGTGGAATATTTAATTTTCTATGTGTGTTGTCGCTACTCTGAAAATGTGCGCACCGCTCGTGATAATTTGAGAGTCTTTGGTGTCTCATTTTGGGGCTTTTTATGACGATAGCTCAAAAACTTGTCGTGGAAATTTCTTTAAACGTTTTTTATAACAGGGGAATGATAGTCTTATCAAAATGGTAAAATAAAAAATGGGGGTGCCCAATCTTGTTTTCGCGCAATATCCCAAAAAGTGACTTTTCTTGGTGTTTCTCGCTCAAATGGGGATATTTAGCTTGCGCGCGCACGCTCGATTGCGTCATTTTCGAACGAATTGATCGCGCGTCCATGCGCAGAACAGCGTGCGCCGTGCAAAACAGGGGAATAACCTTAATGCATGTGGTCTAGATGGTTCATGAATACTGATGGCTCACGTAGTGTCGCATCTTGTTGTTTTACTAGGAAGATGACGATGTGTTCTCTAAAGTTACCGCCCTTACCCAGGGTGCCTCGACCGTTAGAGGACGGCTGTATATGTAAGTTATTACACGTACCTCGTAACCAGTTGGTCAAGGGGACTCTGAACTTTTACGACCTGTTTGTTTGTTTGTGAACTTTAATTTTACTCGAGATATAGAGTAGCTTACATTGTATATATTTGCTAGTCGTTTATTAGCTAAAATGTAGTGGTATAAAATTCCTTTATTATTTGCTTTAGATAATTTGATGGTGCCCGACATTATCCAAGTGTATTTTAAATCTTTGAATGAGTGTCGGCAGATATTAGGTGATACCATGTGGTTGCTAGGCAACCAGTAGACGCGCAAATCTCATTTCAAAGGAGGTTTTTGATTGAAAGAAAGAAGTCTTCAGCGTGTGATTGATATGTAGGAGCAATAATAAAATAATGATCGACGCCATTGAAACCGAGTGGGGTGTGATCTGTGTGCGTTTCTGTGTTTAGATGTGACTTGGCTGGTAGCGAGAGAATTAAAAAGACCAAAGCTCAAGGTGAAAGACTTCACGAGGCACAGTGCATCAATTCCTCACTTCTAGAACTAGGGTATGTAAAGGCCGACTTATAGTGTACGATTTTCGCCTTATAATTTATTAAAATCGCCGGATAAGGTCTTCTCGGACAAGAACGTGAAACCGTAGGTCCTGTCTCTCACATACACTACACTAACCGGAACCAGAGGGACGTTAAAGAACCAAGAGGACCGTCGGAAGTTGCCCAACCTCTGTGTCACAGAACTTGCAATACTAACACACACTCATTATTATAAAACTGGTTTCTATAGGATGAGTTATCCAAAAAAATAAAGCGCTTAGAGCTTTGAGGATAAGCGCTATATAAGCACCAACTTTACTTTTATGCCACCAACTCGAATCGTAGCGCAGGGTGGCGGATCTAGGGGGGGTGGGGTGGGGGTGCATGGTCGAGTTGCCCATATCAGTCTCGAAGGAGAGTGACGAAAGAAACGGACCCCGCTGTATAATCCTGGATCCACCACTTCCACGGGTCCTTTAAAAACATGGAAATGAAGTTATGGAAATGAAGTTATGGATTTTCGAAATGTCTTTTTCCAGGCCTGGGGCCTGTTTTTCGAAGCTTTCGATAACGTTATCGCATGCGGTAACTAGGGAGACTTATCAAAGTTACCGCATGCGATAAGTTACCCCTAGTTTCAAAAACGGGCCCCTGGAACGTCATGGAATTTTTTAAAAAAACTCATCAAACTCATTAAAAGTCATGGAAATATTTTCCTTAAAAAAGATTTGCAAGTTGTTGGTGTGTATATTGTTAAATACAAATAAAGAGACCTGAATGAAAACTATCCAAAACGTGCTATCAAAGGATACCCATGTCTTCTTATAATGCGCAAAAACGAAAGGTCATTAAATTTTTCAAACGTCCTTGAAATTCCTGTAGTGTCAAAGTCAAGCCTACAACAACACCCATAATCCAATTCCAGAAATGTGGTAGGATTTTGAAACATGCGCTAAAGTGACAAAACATAATATTGCTACTTTGGTATTGAAAATGCCAGCAGTGCATTATGGGTAGGATAAATCCTACTCCTTTGCTATTTGCTTGTTTGATATAAGAAGACGAATTACGTGTAGACATCTCTTGATAAACATCTAAAAACAAAGTTTCAGATTTAATTGACCAAATTCAATCGAGAACATTGCTCTATATCTCTAAATTCTCCGATGGAAATGGATGCTTTTTCCGACCTGGTATCTTGCTATGCTGTCAAAATGGCGGCTGACACAGGCTCTTTATGGCCATCTAAAATATTTAGGTCCCTAGTGAAACTGAAATTTCGCTTACAAATGTGCCAGCAGCTGAGTGTACATGATATCGACTTAGCGCGCTATTTACACTAAAAAGAAATTCGCTTATCTGGCGTCGGATGCGTTCCTTTGAAGGGCTGGGACTTGAATAACTTCCTCTATTGCTTGTTTTGTCTTTCCTGCAATGTACGGAATTTAGTGTTCACACTAACAATACCTAGTCAATAACCCAAAAGACACGCAAACTATACTGCACATTTGTGTTCGTATGTAAAAACTAGTAAGAGTGCATGACTTTACCAGGAGCTCGAGCAGTTTTGATAAAACAGGGTACCCACAGAAATCCGAAAATTTTTCAAGGTCAGGAAATTGTCAGGGAATTTTCGAAACAATTAGGGAATTTTGAAAAGAACTCAAAAGTCAGAGAATTTTGTTTCGTGGTAGAGTGGGATCCTGAAAAAGTGGCCAAAAATCCAGTTACTCAAAATTTAGAACCTCTTGGCTTGATTTTGTTTTTGGAAGAACTACATTGTTAGCATCGACTTTGGTTCGTCCCGTGTTGAAATTCTCATGGAAACCGGGGAAATTAGATTTCAAAGTTCAGGCCACCTTTTTCATATGCAGTGATATTCAAATCCCTATACATTGTATAAACTTTGAAGTGCATTTAACTAGGTTGCAATCAAGATTTCTTAACGGGAATAACAAGAGCTACTACAAGCAGGCAAACCTTTCAGAAGATACTAAAATAAAACCAACAGGTTTCGTACTTTCTAGTAACCTGATTTTTGTCCACACGTTACTCGAATCACAAAAAAATTGTCTTAAATATTTTGGTGACTTTGAGACCCATCAACGCCGCGCACAAATACCGTATCACCCGTTGTATCAGTCACAATGATGATACAAAATGCTACAATAAACCTGTCAATCATTCTCAAGACATGCTAGGCTGATAAGAAGGCGGGATATCCGTGACATCTTCATCTCTCGGAAGATAAAACTAAAAGCCACTGATCGCTATCTCAACAGAAATGTTATCCACGCACTAGCAGAAGGTAAAAGGAAGCACATCCCGTTTAGAAATTCTGTCTTAACAAGATTCTTACAAGACGGGTTGTCCGGGAACTCCAAGACAAGTCTTATTGTAAGTATTTCGATAAATAGCGAGTAGTAAACCATAGTGTTTTTGTTGTTTAGTAAATGACACAGTGTGAGTCACGATATTATGAAGTAGGCTCTAGAAACTTAGAATGCTTCTTCTAGTTTATTCATGGTACTTCCCCACATAACTTCTGCATGTTTGCCCAAACGTCCTTTGATTCGGAAGACCTGAAAAAATGATAGATTTTAAATGGCCACGCCTGTACTCGGCTGAGAATTGTTGGCTGGCCGTCACTTTTGATTCACGACCTTCGCACGATTTCAACCATAACCGTCGGGTCCTTGATCTTAGTTGAAAGGCTGTAACCTTCCACCTTCTTTTCTCTTTATATATCATGACAAGGCGTACTTTGATACATACATATCGCATGCATGAGTGTGCCGGCAAAGTGTACAGTAACATTGAACATATATATATATTTAAATCTAGTTTATTGTGCATTGTAGTATTTAGTCCCGCTATGGACGTTGCTTACCGTATTTTAATTAGGCATAGTTATACATACGCCGGCCTAGTCATGAACCGTTCCTAATGCAAACAATGAAGTTTCTTCATTTCCATTAGGAACGGCTCATGTTTAGACTGGCGTATAAACTATGCCTTAGGCCTACGGCAAACGCCTAACTTCAACCGCTCTTCTTCTGGTCGAACCTTTCCTTTTTCAAAGGATGCCGCTTCATTATACTTTATGATCAAGAAATTTCTATTGTTGTATTGGAACGGCACGACTCTGGCGCGGCGTTTGCCGTAGGCCTTACTTTCTCTATGGCTTTGTGTTATTTGTTCGTTTTTGCGGGTGTATTTTTTTTAAAGCATTTTATTTTTCCACGAAAATATCACGATAGTATCTTCATTTTAAGATTTTCTTTGAAGTCCTTGAAGTGCGATTTTGTAAGCGGATAAGCGTTACTTTCAAATGTCTTATTCGCCCGTACGAAAGAGCAGACTAAACAAGAAAGGGTGTTTCCCCTTGAATGTCATGTGAAGTTACTGAACGTTTGAAAACTGATATCCTTGTTTTTACCTGGTTGTTTAGCCGGAGCTTATTGAGCTGATTTGTCGCTGGCCTTAATATAGTCTATTAGCATGCGCTGGAGGCTGTTTTTAAGTCGTTTTATGGCGAGAATCGCGATGTATCCCGATGCGCGCGGGCTGCAAGTGACTCAGACCGAATTTTTACACGTCCAATGCCCGCATCGGGATTCATGCTCCGCTCAGGCTAGTCTTACTAAAATAAGACGACCGGGAAGAAGTTTGGACACAAACGCCACTTAAAAGAATAATATATTTTGCGAAACTTTGATATCGTTCCCAGACTGGTATCTTGCGTGCTTCTCGCTAGAGAAGACAGAGTTGAGAACCCATCGGGAACGAGATTCACAAACAGGCACACCACCAGCCCCTCGACAAAATGCGTCAAACCAGCTGGCGTATTTAGTCATTTCGTAGTGGGTGGAGTAAAGATACACAGGTCTTTCTGAACTGCCAGGAGATGCACAGGGAATTTCCGCAGAAACTTTTATCCATGGGAAAAATTGAATTTCCCAAGGCACTTCCGATTCTTCTACCATGGGAAGTTCAGCTTTTTTCATGGTTGGGTTTCTGAAGAAATTTCCTGTGATGGTAGATCGCCAGCAGTGAAGAAGGGATGATTTCCCAGCCAGCAACGTGTCAACATGCCACAAAAAATGCAAACAATAACTAAAATACTCAAGAAGAATAACACATACGTAACGACTAAGAAATTTCTAAACATAAATTCCAAAATTAGAATACTTGCCAGGCACACCAGAAACTTAGGAAATCGCAAATTGTAGCTACCGGCCCAAGAGAAGGTCAAGACCTGAGCCTTACTTTCACTATTTGTTCATGATTACAATGCTGACAACAACATACACAAAAACCTCTCCCATCCTAATCGAATTGAATCATCTCTTGTAGGTGTGCGTATCGCCGTCATTATCTGACGTCAACGAAACGCTGTGCAGTCTGAAATTCGGACTGCGGGCGATGAAAGTGGAGTGTACTGCGCAAGTCAATATTGAGGTGAGTCACGTGAAAATCATTCTCAAAACCGGTTGCGACACCTGTTTTGCGCGCACACCTCCCGATCGTTTCTAGTGATTCTTTTTAGAAGTGATTCTTAAAAGAAGAAAAGAATCTGTTTTTGTCAGTCGTATAATCGAACTCATTAGATGTTTCATGTATACCTGCGGACAATTTTCTCGTCGGGAAAATACGTCCGCAGTTCGCAAATATCCGCCCGTATTACATGAAAAAAAAACTAATAAGACCACCCAAAACAAATGCGTTAAACATATGTTTTTTGCCCACAAAAAAGAAAATGCCACTGTTTATTTCAACCTACTAGCGGAATTCTCAAAATTGACAATGTTTTCAAACTTAAGATCTCCATTTTCACATTCAAAATTATAAACAATCAAATCTGTCCTGTATTTGCAAATTCTATTTCTATAGCGCCTTCGCGCCACTCCTACAATACACGATTTTCAGCTCAACAAAATTTTAGCAGACCTAAAGCACGTAGAAATTATGGTAAACACACTTTTCATTTCGCAGCATCAAAACTAAGGGAAACAATAGATTTTAACATCAAACAATCAAAATCAGTTTCTACCTTTAAAACTAAATTCAAGGAAAATATTTTAATAAACCAAGTATAATGTAGCTTCTCTTGCCGCCATCCGTTCGCTGAAAACGCCTCAATAATATTCGCTACCTATATTCACTTTTTTCCACCGTAAGCAGTGCTCAACTCGAAAGCAATACGCTCGTTTGGGCACTGTTAAAACACACAAAACACAAATTTATCCTCCACAAATTTAGTTCTCCCCTACTTTATTTCTTTATTGTTTATGTTTTACTGTTTTTTTTTTGTATATACCTTGTAAATATTTATGTGTGAAAAAATAAATTGAATTGAATTGAATATATATATATCTTTTAGAATCGAGAGGTGTCGATAGGTCAATGGTAGAGTACCGAAAACTCTTTTAGGTCTTAAGAGCTTTTTAAAAACTTGCTTTAAGGAGCCTTTAAGGAGTTTCCCATGGTATATTATATTTGCGTGAGGCTTTTTACCGCTGAAAAAAGAGCAAAAATATTGGGACAAGATGTCGAAATTCGTAACGTAGATAAAAACATGTACTTAGTTGTTATAGCATAGCAAGAATTAGCTTGAATCACAACTCAGGCGTAAACAGGGACGCATTTAAGGCCCCCCAGTTGATAATTACGATGCGATTATGAATTCAAATATTGTGCTCTGGTTAGTGTTGGTTAAAAATAGTACGCGATCGTGGGAGAGGCAGCAACAAACCCATTTCAGTGCAACATTGAAAGGGCTTCCTTTTGATCTTTGGTTCGCAAGAGGCCGCGCTTGTAAAATTTTGTTTTTGGTTTTATTTGTTGAGTGTATTTCGAGTGCACTCCAAAGATACACGACAAAGTATATTAGCTATTTAGGCGAGAGAAAGCAGTGAAACTTTCAGTTGTATCCCCATGTTCACATTATATGTGACGACTCACGCAAAAACGTACACTAACGGTTTCCCCGTTATTTTGCCTTTTTTAACGCTTCATAACGCTTTGCTTGACCGTTATAACGGTTTTAGAAAACATGATAACGGTCTGTTAAAAAAGAATAACGCTTTGGTAAAATGTTATAACGGTTGGTGCTGAAAAAGTAACGATTTGCTATGAACGTTGTAACGGTCTGGGTTCCTGTAAATAACGCTCTGTCGACAGGACATAACGGCCGTTAAAAACATGATAACGCTCAAAAGAGGAAGTGTAACGGCCTGTTCGAATCCTTTAACGGCTGGCATGGAAGAGGTAACGCTTACCTATGAGTTTGAATACTCGTATGGGTTTATTTCTTGTTCAAAGTTTAACAAAAGTCAAAAGCCGCCGTGATGCCAAAGTCCGGTTTCGCAATTACACGATCACTCTCGGTGAAACTCGACACAAACTTATATCAAATGAAAGCGTAGATTGTGTAGTTTAATGTTAGCGGTGTATGTGTTCATGCGAACAACTGGCGAACTCGATACGGATAAGTGCCAGCAAAAGCGCTAGAGTTTTATCTCATTTCTTGTTCGAAGTTTATTACAAGTCAAAAGCCGCCGTGATGATGACAAAGTCAGATCTCGCGATTACGTGCAATTCTCGGTGAAACTCGGCAAAATTCATATCAAATGAAACTCTAGATTGTTTAGTATATCTTTCTGATGTTTATGTTTTTGCGAACACTGAAAAGGGAGAGCAAAAGCGCTAGAGTTTTACTGAATCTGTCATTATACAGCTTTCTTGTTCGAAAACGAAGTCAAAAGCCGCCTAGATTTCTTAACTCAACAAGTTAAGTAATTTAGTTTCACAGAATGAAAGCTCGTTTTTAAACAGATTACGTTTTTGATACGTTTTTGATGCTGCGAGTTCAGAAAGATCCAAACTTATCACAAAAAGCAGTGAGATCTACATATTTTCGCTTCTCAAACCGTTCGTCGTTGTTATAAGCCTCGCGGCTTGTTCGCGAACTGAAAACTAGAGAATATAAACCAAAAATTTATGTGGGACAAAATCGCGCGTACTGAATGGCAAGCCTTCTGGGACGCGTAACTTTTAACAACCTCCATGAACTGAAGTGAATAATTTTCTGGCACGTTTAGCAAAGAAGTAAAGAAAATACTCATTGGACCCGAGCTGCAGTACGTGTAAATCTGGAAAGAAACAAAAGAACAAAACAAAGGAAAGTGAGAGGTTTTCTATTCTAAATTTGTAATTAGCGTGACTTTTTACACGTTCGGTCGAGAAACGCACATCGACCACCGCAATCGTATTCCACTCGGAGCGGGCCACCCAAAGTTGTATTTGTTTTAAAGTACTGTAGTTTATTCCTGCAAAAGAAAAACGTGTTAATGTAAGAAAACAGGATATCTCAGCGTGAGATGAATGTGATGACTTTCCCGAGCGTTAATGCAAAGACGAGGGTAGACGAGAAGTGCGTGACTTCCAGGTGAGTAGTTTTGTTTATGTTTTCTTGGAAGCCGCTTAAATGGTTATTTTTTGTCGAGAACTCAGGCTAACGTTCGCAAATCTGCGAAGCCACGAGCTATTTGCATAGAAAATTCAAAGACATCTAAAGTCTGTATTCGAACATTCGGGGAGCGAATTCAGTGATGGCGTGAATATTCCATAAACAAAGACCAGTTTAGTTTATTCTCTTTTTTTTTTGCATTCTTGCTCGTTGCGCGCTCAGGTCGAATCTCGCAAAACTATACGTGTTGGTCCCTGAATAATGATAACGGTTCGAAGTAAAATAATAACGGCTTGGCAAGACGATGTAACGGCTTGACTGAAGAAGATAACGGTTTCACTTGAAGGAATAACGCTTTGGCAAAATGTTGTAACGCTCGTCGGGCTGAAAAATAACGCTTTTGCCAAACCGTTATAACGGCATGATTTTAAAAACTAACGCTCTTCAAAAACTAGATAACGCTCTGCCTTGAAAAAATAACGCTCTGTCCAAGCATGATAACGGTCTCAAAGGCCGTTAAAACGGTTGTTAACGCTTTGCCGTTATAACGGGGAAACCGTTAGTGTACGTTTTTGCGTGAGTCGTCACATATCGTCGTTGGGTCAAAAGCAAGCGTAATGGAAAGGTAGGATCACAGGAACCTTGAACGAATGAGTAAAAATTAAGGAGCACTATACACGAGGCACATAACAGAATTCGCTTTGACCCTCGAAAAAATTATTCCTCACTGACCGCCTTTTGCTGCTGATTTACAAAAAGATCAGAAAGGCAAAAACTGGAAAGCGTTTGCGTTTTGCTTTTCTTGGGAAAATATTTCAAGGGTGTTGGTAAATTTAACCTACTTTTGGGGCTTGTGTTTATAAATCATTTTACTCGTTCCGTATATTCTTTTTTGAAAACTATTTGAATTCTTCTGGGGTGGAATCAATTGTATTGACTATCGTCTCATGCCGAGTGGGAAAGATGATCGCTCACACTGCTGACCATTTCCCTAAAATGTATTGCTATATTATCGTTTTATGCTATCTTTATTACAAAGCGAAGAGGGCCCGTATACAAATTTCATACTTAAGAAATGGAAAAAAAAGTTAAGAATTCACATACAAATCCTTATAAAACTCGAAACTCTTGTTTGCCGTGCGAAAAGTGCATCCTTAACGTCTGTCAGAGAAATGTTTGTGATTGGCTGATTATTTTCCCGCCACTTTTGGTGCGCGCGTGTACGACACAGGAATCCCGCGACAAATATTTTACCGAGTTCCGAATTTGAAGATTACGTAGTCTTTTCTCCATTTCTTTACTCTTTTCAGTGAGATATCTTCAGGAAGTAAATAATTAAAAGGTGACTCGTTATTTGGTGACTGGTTATTTGGTATATAAAGTAGCTACCAACACTCTCAAAACAGAAATTTGACAAAATACCGCAAGGTCGGCGGGGCCCGGCCCTTCCATGTCTCTTTCAATGTTGGCTGTAAAAGTAGGCCGCTTGTTTGTCAAGCTCGACTAGCAAATTCAAAGGGCGAAGGGGGAGAGCAGGGAAGGCAAGTGCGCCAACGTTTTGCATGTGACGGTAGTTTCCTCTATTTACGACTGTAATTGCTTCCAATCATGTTGGTCTGTATGTGGAAAAATGTTAAGTTTACTTGCGATAACCTTTAAAGTATTTCAAGTATAGGCACTATTAACCTGGTGGTCTTGCGGTCTATGCGGCTATCCTCGCCTATTATCGCGAGGAAACAAGACTCAGATAATTTGTTCTTTCCTCTTACGAACCCAGGAGATGCATCCCTTCATCTCTTTCACCCGTAGCTTCCATACTTCTATCCAAAGCTTCGACTAAGTCTTACTTCGCTGCTACGACTAATAACATCGAACACAAGAGAACAATAAAATTGATGTCCCTTAAAAAACCCTTCAAGCTTTTGATAACCTCCGCCTTTTCTGCTACAGACTTCTTCAAAGTACTTTCAACGCCTTTTATTAAAAGCGTCAAGTTGCGCGATCATTCAGGACTCGCACGTCAAAATGGGGTATTTGAAGCGTTCTAAGTTTTAAATGCGTATGTAAATAGCGCAGAAATTAATATCTGTAGTATGCCTAACAACCCTTGGAATTGCAACACGATATTGGTCGAGATTAAGTTTCCATCGTCGAGAGGTGTATGTTTACGCTGCTCGCGAGGTCTCGTTAAGTTGAGTCCAGTTGCGTTGCTTTGAAGTGGAGACGATCTCTTCTTCCTCTGACTCTGAACACAGCAAAAACGCAAGACTGGACGATTAAGCCGTCCTCATGGATCTTGACTACTTCTCCCCTGAGGGAGAACGTGTTATAAGCGTTATTTTCGAAGTGGATGAAATGGAGGAACTTCTACATCAAGACGTCGAGGATTTTTACCCAGCTGTGTTTGATGAAAATATTTGTGGGAAGGTACACCATCATCACTTACATCTTAACTACTCTCTTTTGCCCTGTATAATCCTTGTTTAATTTTCCTTGTGTAAATAGAATAATAAGTTCTCAGTAGAAATGTTTAGGTTGATTTATCCTAGCCTTATTAGGAGGATATTACTAGTTCCTGTTTTAGAATTGCATACTCTCTATAAATCCTTCCGCTGCTTAATGTGGGTCTGAAATGCAGATTTGGTAACGTTTATCCTTTCTTTCTTTTTTCCAAGTAACTCTATTCACTTTTAACTTTGAACATTTTTCCAGGTAGAACTCATTTTGCCGATTCTTGTGATAATGCTGGCATAACTTGAGATAGACGTACACTGTTTTCTCATTCTAAAGTGACCAACCCTATGTTACTTCGAAATGCTTGACATCGAGTGATTTCGTTTCTAATCTAGATTTTAATCCCTTCTAACTACAAAATAACATAAATCTTAAAGATAGTTTTTACAAGGCAAAGGTTCCTTTACGGTTTCTGTTTCCCAGGCACTTTCATAAATCAAATATTGACAAAAAACCTGTACCACACTAAGCCATTAAGAAGATTTCCTCTTGGCAAATACAGTAAGAATATGGTATAATGATGCTTGGAATACATGTTTCTAGACACACGAAATACATGTCTTACTTTCACTTTCGATCACGTGTTTTTTTTTCATTCAGTCGATCTGTCGAGTTTCTTTCAAGAACACAAATGATAACCCGTCCAATGAACCCGCTAGTGAATGAAAGATTCGTATAACATAATTCGTTTCACAAAATGGCAATTAACCTTTTTGTAATTGTCACTATGCTTCGCTATCTTGATTTGTTTTTCAAGATAAAAATAGCCCTCTTCAAGGTTGCCCATCATCGCCAACGTTTTAGGCATAACGATCGTGTTTTACCGCCTAGTGATGAAAACCGTAAGCGTGTGCATCTTTCCGGTTTCCCGTCTTGAAGGAATTTCAAAAATCAGCGAGGCACTGTAGCGAGGAAACCTTTATTTTCGTTTGCCCGACCGGTAATCCGTTTGCTACCTGTGGCAGTGTAGACTCCTTCGCGGGTTAATAGAGTCACACAGCGCCCTCTGCTGCGAAGGAAGGCACTTTTTTCTGTAACCCAGAAATGCAACTGGAGTAGGGGTCGGATTTAGGAGGATACCCCGCCCCCCTTTCTCGGGAGATTTTCCCATATATTTACTGTGTTTTCTGCTGGAAATTTGAAATTTTTCGTCCCATGCTTTCAATATCGGCACCCCAAGGGCCCTCGAACCTCGGTTTCTTTCCTTCTGCCTAAAAATGTTCAGTCTCCGTCGCTAGGAGACATAGGCATCATGGAATTGTGCCAATACTCTTTGACTGTCCCTTTGAGAGTCGTTAGTATAGTAGCGTGAGCTTTTTAAGTGCAGGCTGTCTGCAATATAGCGCTCTTTTGCGTCACACTGTTGAAAGTGTGTATAACTGCCCGACCGAAATTTAAATGATGCATTATACAGAGATACAACTACAGGCAGACAGAGTAGAGAAGCGAGTACGAACGGGCCCTATCCTGCTTTATAAACAGCGTATGAAATTCACGCAGCCGTGGGCAGGTGTCAAAAATATGATACTTTCCATTCTCGTACCCAGAGCTTCCCGGCTCGTCTGCTCGCGGGGGAGGCTCTGCCGGGGACATCCATTTGAGGACCTTTGCGGATTGGCTGATTTTAAAGGTTGGGGCATGCGCATAAAGTTGTTTTTCTCAACGGCTCTGTATCAAATCTCGCGCATGCGTCAAAGGCTGTAACCAGAGCCTCCCTTGAGCCTCCCCCGCGCGAGGTGACGAGACGGGGAGATCTGGGTCGAGAATGCGTTAGTCACAACTCGAATACAATGTTTTGAAATTAGACGCTCGGGTGCTTTGATGGTGGGGTGGAACTTTGACTGGACTGGGTAGGAACTTCATATATGGCTCACTATAGTGTACTCCGTATGAATGTTAGCTAGCTCCGGCCAATGTCTTCGATATACAGCAATTCATCGAGATGAACCATATATGAAGGGTAAATCTTGCCGCTGGTCAAACGATGACGGGCTCTTGGATCGCTTACGGGCTGGAGGGACTAATACAGAGGTAGACTCTTCTCTTTATGTGTCTGACCCGCGCGCTAGCTTGGCACCATACTACCCATTCACATGCATGGGAGCCGACGTAAAAGCTCACCTCATTTGCTGAGTCAGAAAGTAGCTTCAAAAATTGCAAAAAGTTCTTTTTATCGGTCGCCTCCATAATACCAATTAAATCAGGAGAATATTAAAAGAGTAACAGTGTTGCAAAAAGAATCAACAATATCCGACCATAATAAAGATTGGCTCGTCCCGCCCCAGGCTTCTCCTTTTCTGTGAGATCCATGATGCTTTGCGCACCCAACCCATGTTTTCCAATAATTGCGGCCGCTCGTTGACAAGCCCGCGGAGTAGCCTGGGACGAGGCTAGTGCCCTTCGATCAAGGGAATCAGACTTCTGGAAAACAATGCTTCTAAAAATAGCCAGGTCAGCCAAAATGCTATTGGTGTCCATAGCCTAGTATGATGAGAGATGAAACCTCTACTCCTCGTGCATGGGCTCCTGGAGAGGCATATTTAATTATTATGCAACACCGAATCAAAATGTTTTGCCTCCGGCTTTTCGAGACGACGCCGTGATCAGACCTTGTGACAACATCCGGTGCTGGTCCTTGGTATTTGTAATTTCTAGATTAATTTTTCTTTTTTCTCGAGGCAATAGATCTTAATTGTAGTCATAATTTCTAAACACAATGATAACTCACTTGTTTACCTATTGAAAAGCAATCAAACATAATTCCTAATTATACCGTTACAAGCCCCCTGTGGAGAGACCACGGGGGATTTTGCTCCATGGTGTGAAAAGTTGATAAGTTCACGTCACGCTCTTCAGAAAAAAAACATTTTCTTTTCCGTTACTCCGCGTATAAAAAGCCATGATTTTATTATTAAAATATGGATTCTGAAAAATGGAGCTGTTATTTTATTTACCTTGCCAAGCTACGCTCGCCTGTCGAACTCATTCTTTTTTCTTCAGGAAAACTACTCACCAAATGACGGCGGTTTTCGCGCGAGAATCCAAACAATTCAAAGCTCGTTGATTTCGAAGTACCTTTTGTTTTTCCACTCTGCCATGGTCTCGAGGATTTGTAATTTTTAACACCCCTAGGAGCCCAACAATAACTGGCGTTTGTGGAAAAAGAACAAAAAACATATCTGAATGCCGGTACCTGTGTTTGATATCAAAAAGATGAAAAATTAAGCGGGATTAAATGGCCAATTCATATTTTATTGTGCGAGCTGACGTTTTATATGAAATTTGGATCTGAATTGTTTTAGTCCTGCCGCACGGGGTTATATGCATTCCCATGCGCTGGTTACGTTTTAACACCCACATGCCATGTTTTCTATGATTACCTTGTAATTCATTTATTCATTCATACGCGCACCGGTATCGATTACACACAAGAAGAACTGAGCGATAAGACAAGCCAGCTTGGCGCTTGGAATGTAGAGCCTCCGTGCTAAAAGGCTCCCCTATTTCTGCCCCGAACAAGTATATCTAGTTCTGTACCAACCATGGGGGCGCTAGGGGAATGGAAAACTTCCAATACTTTGGAGTTTTGCGCGGTTTGAATGGCATTTGGTTGGGCTAAATTCTCGTACAGGAAATGTGAGTGACACGGACTCGTAAATCAATACTGTAATGTTTCTGTGAGTTCTGAGACCGAAATTGTCCCTTCTCATGCATCGAAGAGCTAAGCAAGCCGTGTGGTAGATAGATATTAGTCGCCAATCTATATTACGCACGGTATGGGTTGAAACTATCTCATGTAGTGTTTTAAATTACGCATGCATTAATTTATTCCCCTCGTAGCGAATCATTTCTGTTTGTTCTATTAGTAGTTAGGCCACCGATACAATAGCCTATCTCTATGTGACTCTAATATTCAGATATAGCGCTAGATAACTACCTCGTCATCCACGGATGGTTCTCCCTACTACACAGCGTAATCTCTGCTCTGCCCGTTACTTTGCCCCCAAACTGACCGCAGGGTTTTGTTCCTCTGTAGATCGATTATGAGAAAATGGCGCGTCAGCTAGCGGAGACATTGGAAACTAAAGGTATGTATTAACTCACGCTACTGAACACTAGTGGAATCGAGAGTATTTGTATTTGTCTCAGAAGGCAATAAGCGGAGAACATACCTGTTACTTTTGTAGAGTTTTATTGAGAACAATCGTAATCGTGTGGCTCGCATTAACATTCATGTTAACACGTTGGCACTTGCCATTTGCGGCATTCGGTGCTTGAAGGTGCTATACTATGAATTCGGCTGACAAGCGGCCTTTAATTCAAGAGTATGGACCGGTGTTGCGCATTTACAAAAATAATCTCCGTAATGAATTTCGTTCGCGCTAGTTTGGAACCTATAATAACTTCCTATTTCTACTACGAAGTAATGTA
Organism: Scolanthus callimorphus; assembly: GCA_033964015.1. Classification (NCBI taxonomy): domain Eukaryota; kingdom Metazoa; phylum Cnidaria; class Anthozoa; order Actiniaria; family Edwardsiidae; genus Scolanthus; species Scolanthus callimorphus. The sequence goes on along the minus strand of CM066916.1, from coordinate 29,455,909 downwards.
AATATATTCTCGATTTTAATTTTTATCAAAGATTGTACATTGTACACTGTTTATAAATGTATTTAGTAGTGACAGTCCACTTCTGTCGATTCACAATCGATTAGCCTCGTGTACTGTACGTTTTGCTTTCGACAATTCTAACAACTCAGACTTTACTTAGCAAATTTAGAATTACATTTTCTATTTGCTGCTAAAACATTATTTGACTAGGAAATTTTGTTTTTGTCTTGCGGCTACATATTATATTTACCTAAACACTATGAGCTTTTATTCCGACTCAAGAATTTGCTATCATCAGCTTATGAAATTCTATATATGTTTCCAAGATTTTGCGCAACACACAGGCAGTTTTCTATATTATTTGCATTTTTGTTTTCTTAGTAATACTATTCGTCGTTCTTTTCGCTTTTGTGTTTGATTTTGATTTTGATGGAAATCCTTTTTGGTATCTGAACATTTTAAAATGATCTCCCGTAGTTCTGAGTTTGTTTTCCTCTGTAGGAAACTCAAGTGTTAACGTCACGCTGAACAACCTGGATTAACTACTAAGCTGTTTTAGCGTACAAATGGAGCCTCTAGATTGCCAGAAACACTTGTTTCCGCTAGTATACAATATCTGTATGTTCTAAGACTTGTTTATGATATATCGACGTTTTTATTAGCGGATTTAGAAGCAAACTCTAGAAGCTTCTGAATATAAACAAATGGAGAAAGGAATAATTAGAGACATGTTTCCATTCATTGAAAAGGTCATCGTCAAATTTCATTGACACGTGGATTTTTTTGTACATCGGGATTTTTCTCTGCTGATTTGGGTCGTGTTTCGGACCTTGTAGCTCAATGTGGAAAGAAATGATTCGTTTTTTCTCCTGTGTTTTCACATCTTCCCGTCTCCAAGATAAGTCAGTGAATGACTAAAAGATTGAGACGTAAATAAATTGCCTTCTTTTTTAAAAGGATGTAAAGGTTGTATAGTTATGCATATTTTAGCACCGTTTTCGTCCATAGACATTTTCAATAATGCAAATGCTTGCTCTGTGAGTGCTGCTATTTCGAGAACAACCATTATATTTCCCAGTATTTTTTGTCTAGATTGAATGGCTGCTAAACGTGAGTTCTTTGTTGTTTGAAAGCCAAACGCCAAGAAGCCATTTCGAAGCAAACTGACTAGTAAAGCTATTTTCAGAAGCAGAAGGCAAAACATCTCTCCAAAATAATGATTGATGCAAAGAGAAAAACGAAAAATGAGATAATTTGCCTCGTATATTATAGACGATGCCTATTTTTTGATACACTCTTTTAAACCAATTTCAATTTCAATTCAGGTTATTTCAATGTTTTTCTACACTTCACGTTGACATGACCATCTAAAAATTCTCACCAAAGTTGTACATGTAGATAGCATCACATTCCACAGTACTATAGCTGCCTAGAAATCCAACATTTTATTACAAAATTTATTAAATCTCAGATGTAAAACATTACTTTTTCTTTTGGTGAGCTCTCGAAGTTTTGATATCGTGATTGTGCGGTTTGATACTTTTAATTAAGAAAGTCAACTTAATTACCGAGTACAAAGACCTTTCCAGGTCTCAGACGACTCGACGACCGATAATCTACCAAGTGTGGAAAAATACGCCGCTAAATTAACACGCAACCGTCAATAAACCCGTAGTCTGCTAGACGGCTTATAAATGTAGAGCTACAATGTAATGATCGATGCCGGAGCGCGCATCGAGAAGATTAGGAAACTTGTTGAGGTTTTTCATTAAAATAATCATAATATTAGCGTGTAGGCCTCGTTGTAGTAGCGTTGATAAGGAACACCCTTGTCTGACTCCTAGGCTGTCAGAAATATTGAGGAAGAACCTGCACTTTTCTTGTTTCAACCTGGCCCAAACCAATCAATCAATTTTTTAATTGGAATTTTATTTCTACAATGTTTTTACTGAAAACCTTAAAATTGAATTTAAATAACTAAGCAAATTGTCCTGGCTAATGTATTCTACAGAAGCCACTAGCAAGGGCTTGCAAATTCTGCTTTCACTAATGGTATTTTGAGATGATTAAAATTAATGGAACAAGAAATTGAACAAGAAATTGAAAAGGCGAAAAAGGAAGTTTGTGCTGTTTTTTTTTGCAAATGTTCAGTTCTTTTGAAAAACGTCAAACCTTTGCTCCCTGCCAAGATATTTATCAAACTATTGAAGAAACGTTATTAAACTTTTTGTTCTTTTGTATTAAGAAACAATTATGTACTTAACACCAGACCTATAACAAAAACACCACGGTGCTACGAAGATGATTTAGACTTTTGGTTTCAACTACTCGCAGCTGACTGAATCTCTCCCAAAACGTTATTGCCGAGGGGAGGGAGGGGGGATGATCGTCGTATCATTTAGGGGTTAAAATCATGGGTTTTGGTCTCTTTTAGGGGTGGATCTTTCATTGCAATAAGATTTCAGGGAGATTGGTATCTTTTAGGGCCGACATAAGTGTCGAAATTGTTTTGTCTTATGATGGACCTTTTTTTAAAAACCTTGTAAGAAAGAGAAGAGAGGGGTTACTCGATAATGAGAAGACGATAAATTAGACAACATTTAAGACAGCATTTTAGTCAAACACGGAAATTTATTGATGGGTATCTTTTAAGGTAACAAATTATTGGAGCCACGACGTTTTTGGTATCTTTTAGGCATGAAACTGAAAATTCCCGACTATCATTCCCGACCAAATCCAGGGGCGTAGCCAGGAAGTTAGGTTGGGGGGGAGGGGAGGGGGGTGCGCATAGTGAAAACATGGGAAAATTTCCTCCAGCAAATACAGTAAATGTATGGTCAAAATCTCCCGAGAAAGGGGGGGTCCCGGTCCCCTGTGCCCCCCCCCCCCCCCCTGGCTACGCCTCTGAAATCAACCACACACATCACTCACATGTTTTGCCAAAAGTCACCGGGGTGCTTTGATTCCGGATTGCTTAGATTCCGGATTGCTTAGATTCCGGATTGCTTAGATTCCGGGTTGCTTAGATTCCGGGTTGCTTAGATTCCGGATTGCTTAGATTCCGGGGTGCTTTGATTCCGGATTGCTTAGATTTGATTCACAGGGAACACAATTCAGGACAATTAATTAGTCGGTCGTCGGTGCATAGTTCGGAGAATGATGAAAATCGTATTAATTACCTTTCATTTGTTATTTTGGGCACTAATTCTGTGTTTTTATTGCCTCAGAGCGTGAGTGGCGCCGTCAATTATCTGACTATGACAGCTACATCGCGTCCTTGCAGCGAAACGTCACAGATCCGGGGACTTCACAGGTAATCACGTAAACACGTTTAGCGGTAGAATACGTGGTGTCGTCTCCAATAGTAGCATGGTTAGTCCCCCGGGGGGAAGGGGAAGGGGTGTACTCCCAAGTCGGCCCAGATTCTGGACCCCTTAACCCTTCTTTATACCAATACCCTATATAAATGTCGAAAGTAGTTCATTACTCAGTTCACTATCTCAGAGCAAGAAGTCCCAACTTCAAAATACCCCGACAAATCGCGTTTTGGCCTCCGCCGCATCTAAAAATAACTAAGGCTACCTCAACTATATAGGTTAGATGAAAGCTCCTATTGATGGGCTCCTGGGTGGATGCAGCTTTAATGTAATATTTCAAAAACGAGTTCAAGTGTTTCATGCAAGGGGGTTTTATGTGTCTACCTCCATGTAAGCACCATTCCCAGACGACACCATTGTGTTCATTTATTATATCATTGGATTTTCCTTTGGGTGGGACGTTAAAGGGAGCCTGTCATAATACGCGCATGCTCCAGGTGCGATCACTTAATTATCAGCAAAACTAATAAGACCATCCTAGTACCAGATAACTATTTAAGAATATGCGGATGGATTGAGAAGTAGCGAGATTATATATGGTTTGTTTTCGAGGTCTTTAACCTACTTTACGGGACGATACTTCTTTGATTTGAGATGCGCAGAACAGCTGCGCAGTTGCATGACAGGCTCCCTTTAAAGCTCGCACAACCAGTAAGTACTTTCCGACGCGTGAAAGGAAAATTACAGGAAAACAACCTACAGTAAAGGAACAAAACGTGATTAACAATGACATGGACTTCACAGCCAAGGCTGATCAAATCAAACAATTGTTTTCGTTGCAGCTCGGTCTACCTAACCCCTCTACCCATCCAGTCATGGGGCCCTGGCAGAAGACCATATCAGGTCCCGTTGAGGAAGGTCTCAAGAACCAAACCAAGGCGCTCCTCCTGGCTGAGTTAATCTCCATGGAGCTGTACTATGGAATGGAGGACCTGATAAGGGACGGGGGAACGGCCGGTGCTTGTGCTGGGTTGGGTCAGGAGGTTTCACCTGACAAGCTGTACGAGCTGACTGATAGGGATCTCTTGTTGCACAGCGCTGAGACCCTGCTGGAGGTACGCAATTTGATTTCCAACTCGAATGGATTATCCATCTTACTCGCCTTCAAATTGACGATTTTTCATCAATCTAATGATATGACTATAGCGCTGTTCACGCTGACGTCATCCATTCTTATTAATGTGCCAACCAGAGATCTTCACAGAACAAAGGCCTCTATTCAATCTATGAACAACAACAACCAAAGGTTGAGATTTATGTTAAACGCCGTGGAAAAATGGTGTTATGCTGACGTTTCGAGCGTTAGCCCTTCGTCGTAGCAAAAAGTGCCAATCTATGGTTGGCACATAAGCATTAGAATGACAATGTTGATAAACAGTGAATAGCGCTATATTACAATTATCTTCATTCTATAAAAACTATCAATTTAACGAAACAATGTGTATAAATAAACATTTTATTGGAATGTATCTAACAGTGCGAACCACAAAGACCCGTGCGCATGACACAAGGTATGCAGCAGGTAGCAAGCTCCGAATAGCTTAGCTACCTGCGGGCCAGTCCTTTTATGAACTATGAATAGCCATGTCACCAGATTGATGATAATCGCCAATTTGAAAGCGATTAAGAAACATCAATTCACATTAGACATCATGATGAGGGTACTGAACCTATAAGTACTGGGGGTGGTGGCGAACATCTAGGAGGGGGAGGAACACTGCTTCATGGACTATGCGATGGCCACTCCTATGGTCTCAGGCTTGAGTTTATAAACAAAAGGATGGGAAATAGGCAATATTCGTATTCACACGATTCTTGTTTCACTATTTCCAGCTCAGTGCACTTGGAATAGGCGAAACAAAAGAATCCCCCGCATGAGCCTCACTTGAGTGTTCATCCTAGTCTGGCCGTTTGAATACGAAGATTTCCTATTGGAATTTTGGCATGAGAAAAATGTATTAAAAATTCAACGGATCGGGTATTGTTTTAGATTCCGGTGTGTTCAACTCTAGTGTAGGGAAACTAGATGAACAAACATAATTATATTCTGAAGTTGCGCGTCAGGTGGTTTTGCCCCAGCCCTAATAGCTCAATAGCTCAACAATAAGTGGAAAATCAAAGAATTTCTGGATATTATTGCTTGGATTAATTTGTTAAGATGATACCATCAGATTGTCACCAATCCAGTATCACGCTCAGATCACAAGCATGACACTAACAGAAATGTTCCTATATTTATTCTAGTTGACCGAGTACTTTTTTACCAAGAGCACTTTCTGCACTGGAGACAACAGCAGCGGAAAAAATTCATCAAACGGTAGGTTTGGCAAGGATGAAACTTGTTGTTGTGTTGTTGTTGTTGTTGTCTTATTCTTTCCTTTTTCCTGTTCTTCTTTTCCTCTTTATGTGCGTCTTTCTCTTTTTTACTATTGCTCAGCTCTGTTTTTGTTTGTTTGTTTTTGCTGTGTTTTTTTTCCTTCATTGCTATGATGGTGCTCTTTTTTAGTCGTAGATATGGAGCATAGAAAGGACTTATTGTGAGGAGTCGATGTCACTTGATCACTAGCTCTATTGTTAGCGCGATATTAGCATAATATATACACTCATTGTATACCGTAATTACAAATCGAATGTTGTGACTCTTTACGTTGTAATTTCTGTTGTTGCTGCTTCTTGTGTTGTGCTTGTGTTGTTGTTATTGGTTGTATGGTCTTTTTCTCATGCTCCTGTATTTGCTACTGCTTTCTGAGAGAGTTGTTGCTACTGTTATTGTCATTGTCATTTTCATTGTCATTGTTGCCGTCGTTTTCATCGTCATTGTTACTCTCATTGTTGGTGTTTTTGTCATTGTCATTGTCCATTACCGTTGCCTTTGTCATTGTTACTGTCATTGTCATTGTTGCTGCCATTGTCATTTTCGTTGCCATTGTCATTGTCGTGGCCATTGTCTTTGTCAACTGTCATCGTCATTGTCTTCATCGTTGTCGTTGTTGTCATATTGTCGTTGCCGTTGATGTTGTTATTGTTGTGGTCGGTGTTGATGTTACGCCATTACATTATTGCACTGAAGAAAAATTGCATGTTCATTCATGCACACAACTAACTCCCCCTGTCTCTCCGTAACAGCGCTCCCCCCTCCGCTAACCACAGTGTTTCCGGATCCGAGCTACACTGGCAAGCTACTGCGCGTGCGAGGAACTCTGGGTAGAATCAAGGAGATGACCGATGGTGCGTCGGTCAAGTTTCTCGCCAACCTTCTGGAGAATGATTCGTCAGAGACAGGAAAAGGTATAGCGACATCTGTTGCTAAACTTTCACTCGATATAAAAAGGAAACTCGGACAAGAGATAGGAACGGGTAAATTATTTAATTTTTCGTGATCCAGCTGAGGCGTTTATTCATAAATCAATTTCTTCAACAAGATTTTGAAGCAAAATACCGTACATATTGTAACCTTTTTAACAGGTAACATTAGAATTGCGCATTGCAAAAATTCTTGAAAGAGAACTTAAGACAAGAGCACAAAAGTGCAGTGACTTTGAACTTAAAAATGTTGTTGTAAAAGAAGGGCGGCGTCTATTCGGGTTCGGCGTCAAAACGAGCAAATACGGTATGCCTTTACAGCCAAATTCGTAGTATCGTGATTGTCGAAAGTCAAGATTACGATTTCATTTGGGCGATTTTGCGCTGTCAATCAAAAGAAGCACATCTTGTTTTGAATACTTGACCGTACAAAATGGCGTGCACGAAGCTTTCGATAAAATTGCGAGTAGAATTACTCTGAAATCATTGTGATTTATATTTGGTTGACAGCGCAGAATCGCCCAAACGAGATCGGAATCTTGACTTTAGATCATCGCGATACTACGAATTCGGCAGTAAAGAGCCTGTGTTAGTCGCCATTTTGACAGCATAGCAAAAAAAAAACAAGTCGGAGAAAGCATCCGTTTCTATCGGCTGATTTAGAGAATATAGAGCAATTTTCTCGACTGAATTTGGTAAATCAAATCTGAAACTTTGTTTTTAGATGTTGATTTAGAGATTTCTGTACGTAATTCGTCTTCTAATATCGAACGCAAACAATAACAAAGGAGTGGCTGACACAGACTCTTCGTCCGACGTGAAGGGTTGACATCGGTTGCTACTATAGAACTTGTCGATATAGAACCCCGAACTCCAACAAGATCCTGTTGTACTCGATTATTAAAGTGCATGGTTCTCTCTTACAGGACTTGACAGCCACAAAAGACAACTACACGAAAAGCTCAAGGAATTTGTCAAACGCGCCGTTTCATTAGAGGGTAAGTTACAGCCAAAACTTTTCCATCGTGGACGTGTTTTGAAAACATCCACACATCGGATATCTTTTGACTTTTTTCTCTCTGTTGAAAATTGGATTTTACTTCAAGATTTCATCAATTCCCTCACAACTTATAAAGTATGTCTTATAGGCAAAATGATGTTCGATAAATGAATTTCAAACGTTTTCGCTGAAGAAGGAACCTGGTGAAAATCAAAACTACATTTCAAGAGCCTTAAACAATTTATGATAAGTCCATGTTGCAGTCCCTTCTTTGGCAAACGTCCGTGAAAACGAACACGTGAAAAAATGAGCGCCGACGGCTTAAGAGTGGCGAACGCACGAGCGACTCACGCGCTCGTTTTCACGCGCTCGTTTTCACGCGCTCGTTTTCACGCGCTCGTTTTCACGCGCTCGTTTTCACGCGCTCGTATTCACGCGCTCGTTTTCACGCGCTCGTTTTCACGCGCTCGTTTTCACGCGCTTGTTTTCACGCGCTCGTTTTCACGCGCTCGTTTTCACGGACGTTCGCCTAAGAAGGGAGTACAAGCAGTCTAACCAGAGGGAGTCTAAGCAATTCTTATTTTGTAAATATTACCGATGTCTTTCTGAATTTCAGACACTCAGAAAAACGCGCTCGACTTGGCTGAGGTATTAAACCTAGAGCAGACTCTTTGTCACGTGCTCATGGACAAAGCCCTGTTGAACTGCATCTTGCTACTAGACAAGGCTGAAATGGAGAGGCGAATCAAACAAATGAAGGACGAACAATCTAGATTTGACTTCTCAGGTAAACGCATTTATATTCATTGCTGTTTTCTGTAGGTTTTGGCGTGATTACTTCAAGTGGAGCTCACTTAAACTACTTGACGATCTGCTTTTAACTACTTCAATGGTTTAGACTTTTGGCTCAATCTCAGGATTTACTTGGTAAACTTGATAGTGTTGGTTTTATTGTGTCAGCCCGCCGGCGAAAATCTTTATTGAATATATACATCTATTAGATGTTTTTTCATGTAATACGGGCAGCTATTTTCCGAGCAACACTGCCGGGCCGTATTACATGAACAAATATCTCATTAATGAGTCTTCAAATATAGTCTCTTTTGTTTTCAAGATTTACTAGAAAAAGCACCTTTTTAAAACTTACATACGATCGGGAAGCCATTCAAATGCGCGCGAATGCGTATGTGCACTCTGTTTTGATGTTTTATGTTAAAATGATCCCACACTCGTATATTAACGCGAATTTTTTGGGGATTATTATAAAGCTGTGGTGGTTGTTTTTACCGAGTGCGTAAATGAATCTTTCTTGCCCTCGGGTTGCAAACAGATTTCATTACCCCATCTATTTATTGTTTTAAATTATACGTATGCGATTTTGATTTAAATGAAAGTAAGTTGTTCGATGCAAGACATTTATTCATATCTTATTTGGTTTCAAATCAATTAAAACTACCGTTCAGTTTATGTGATGCTCCTGTTTATTTCTTTTATCTAATGGAGAAGTCATTTCATTTCTTTCTATATTTTATAAACATAATATTCATTTCTTGTCAGCTACTCTTTTGTTATTGTTTTCATTCGATTTAGAAGACGAATTACTTATAGAAATGTCAAAATAACCATCTACAAACAAAACTTATTTTTCATTTACTAAATTCAATCGAAAATATCGCACTACATCCCCTAAATCATCCGATGGAAATGGATGCTTTCTTTAAGTCACTCTGTTGCTAGGCTGACAAAATGGCGGCTGGCAGAGGCTCATTAAGGAGCCTGTGTCAGCCGCCATTTTGACAGCATAGCAACAAACGGAGATTATTTCCATCGGCTGATTTAGAGAATATAGATCACTTTTCTCGATTGAATTTAGCAAATCAAATGTGAAACCTTGTTTTTAGGTGTTTATTAAGACATTTCTACACGTAATTCGTCTTCTAATATCGAACGAAAACAATAACAAAGGATATGTTTTCGTGTCAGATGAATTAGCGGGTTAGCCAAGCTTCATTCCTAGCTAATGACTTAAATCAATAAACAGTAAAGACCTCATTATTATGTCTTCGGCAATAACGTATTGCGCCTTAACATAGTCAAGCACACGTTTAATGAACAAATGCAAATATTTTTCCTTCTAGCTGTTGATCCAGTATTGATGAAGTACAGAAAGAAGTCTTCTGAAGACGGGCGACTAGTTTCTGTTGACGAAGGTGTAGTATTGGAGGGATCGGAAAGCACAAACAGTCGGGAGAAACTGAGTACGCCATTAGAAAGTTCTAGCTTGGCTGAAATGGAAGCTGAGAATCGCACGCTCTGTGAAAGCAACGCGCGAATGAGGCGAAGACTCGAGGATTCAGAAAGGAATAATGAATGCTTGACTCAAAATCTCCAGGAGTTACAAGAAAAGCTTAGCAACGTAGAGACGAGTTTGTCGGATTTAATGGAGTCGAATACACATACACAGACTGAATTACAAGGGAAGTTGAACGAGTCGGAGTTTGAGAGAGATGAATTGAATTTACTAGTAAAACAACAGGAGGAGAAACTACGCGAATCTGAGCTCAAGTTTTCGCTTCTTTCTGAAGCGGAAAGGGAGGTTCGGCTCGAAGTTTCAGGGGAGCTTCACAAGGAACTTGATAAAGTCACGGTCGAGAATAATAGATTATGTGAGCAAGTGCAGGAACTGGAGAAGAAACTTGCAGTTTCTCAAGGAGATATTTTTGTATCAAGATCAAAAACGAAACTTGAAAATGCGCTATGCGATGAAATACCCACAAAAGAAACGCATTTGGACAATGTCGATAGTTACGAAAAAAGGATTAAATCATTACTTGCGGAGAATTCGAGATTATTAGATGATTCCGCGAAGCTCAAGGCCAGGATTAGAGAATTGGAAAATGATATTTCTAAGGTGAAAGAAGAAGAAACCCGAATTCGTGAAGATCTTTGCGAAAAACTAGCTACTAAATTGACGGCTGCACAGAACCATAGTGAAGGATTAGGACATAAAGTTATCGAGCTTGAAAATCAACTCCGGCATGCCGAGTCGTCTATGGCAAGGCAAAAGGAATTAGATTCCAAAGAAAAGGAAAATGTTTTTAAAGAGATGAAAGTTTTGAAAGCAAAACTAACAGCTGCCGACGACAGAAACAGGTCTTTTTGTGCAAATGTTAATGCTGTTGAGGACAAACTTGACGAAGTTGCGAAAGTTCTTGCATCTAAGAAAGAGAAAGAGACCGCTTTCCAAAGAAGAATTAAGGAGTTAGAAAAAGAAAACCTTGAATTGCGCCAGAGCTCTCAAAGGGAATTAGTATCGGCGTCTATGGTTTCCGAAGAGCTATCAACACAAGGAGAAAGCCAAGATATTTTTGGGGAAAATGCAAAGCACAAAGATGTGATTGTTGGGTTGGAAGCTCAGATATTAGTAAAGGATCAAGAGATACTTTGTCTTAAGAACGAAATTGTGGACCTTATGAGTGAAGTTAGTAAGCTTGATGGAGAGTCGAATGAGCTTTCGGCGGATAAAGTGAGACTCGATAAAGAAGTGAAAGAACTGAGAGCGACTAGAGACGAAGCAGAGGCTGAACTTCAACACATTTTAAAAGAGTGCGTGCAGTTGAAGAACGATGGGGCGACATATTTGGACGAAAATAAAACACTCCGAGAGAAAATGGAAAGCCACTCTAAAATTATCAAGGACTCTGTTAATGCAGTGTTAGCTGAACGAGCAGCTCTCGAAAGTAACTTAACGAAAGTTCAACAGAGGGCGAAAAACTTAGAGGACGACTTGTCAGATTCGGAAAGCTTAAACAAGACACTAGAAATTGATATAGAGAAACAGGAAACTACTATATGTGCTCTACAACTTGAACTAGACTCTTTACTGAGCGAGAAGTCTAAACTGGAATTCTCAATTGGCGATTTAACGGATAAGAATGTAAACTCTGCGGAAGAGAACGACGCTTTACAGCACGATTTGTCTAGACTGGAAAAAAATCTGTCCACGTTACAGGACAGTCTTAAGTTCTGCTTACGAGAGAAGACCGAGCTTGCGCAAGAAATGAGTGTAAAATCCGCGGAAGTGGAAACTCTTAGGACGTACGCATCGCTTTGCTCCGAGGAAGTTAGGAGCATGAAATCGCAGATTGACTTGTACAAAGAGACAGAAGACATGCTGCAATGTAGGGTGGAAGAGCTCGAACAGAGTATGACATCCGTAACAAACGAGTCTTTGCATCTGAAAGAAGACTTGACGTCGATAGAGGACGAGAGAAAAGGACTCGAAAAGCGAATCCAGGAAGCTAGTCGCGCTATTGACCGCGTTAAAATGGAGCTTTTAACGTTAATGCAGACGGTACTAGCGTTACAGAAAGAACTTCTGTGCATTGTCGATAGCATTTTAATCTCGCTAGGATTAGACTGTCGTCAGCTGCACGGCGCAAAGTTTCGATTTGTGTCCATCGATTCTGGTTACACTTCGACAAATACAGAGACTTGTAGCGAGAGAAGCAGCGAATCTAGCGACGGCAACATTGCTAATGTTGCTAACACTTGCTACGTCGTGCCCGACGAGGAATGCCTCGTGAATCCTTCGGAGATCAGCGTCATTCGCGAAAACAAGTCGGAGATTTTCCGAATGCACGAAGAGCTCAAGATAAAGCTTTTGATTATCAAAGAGCACGTTGATCGTTTAAAGGTCGTCTCACCTATGAATACTAACTCCAAAGTGGAGGGCACAATTATGCTCCAGTCACGTGATACAACGGAAGCTCTTCAACCTGAGTCTAGCAAAGAATTGTCTGAGGCGATTAGTGCGCAAGTCAAAGACTTCCCCTATTTGAACAAAGCCGAGCGCGATAAGTTGACAGACCTGCTCTCCGTGCTGCGAAGCGAGGACTCTCTGAATGATGGAATACAAGTCTACGATATATATGCGAGACTTGAGGGAAAACTCTCCGGTCTCTCATCCCAGCTTGCTTCGAAAGAAATGGAAATTTGTAAACTACTAAAGGAGAAAATCCTTCTGCATGATCAACTTACTCAGAGTAAATATGGCATCTCATTATGCGAGCATTGTTTGAACGATCCAGAGAAACTGGAGGAGTCAAATGAGCTACTGAGGACGAATTTGATTTCATACATGGAGGACACTGCACGATTGGAGGCCGACATCATGGACTTTGCGGAGTATAAAGCGAAGCTCGAGAAGGAGTTGAACTCTGTTCGGGAACAAATAACCGAATTAGAAGATGAGTTGAGCGCGGGAGTGCATGTGCATGGGAATGTACCGCTTGTTACTATTACGCCAGACAGGTGAGCAAGTACTGCCATCTAATTTTTTTTATAATAGTGGTATAACCGATACAGTAAAAACCCGAAAGCTAGATCCTAGAATTTAAGAACCTGTTATAAAATTATAAAAAACTATAAAAATATAAAATTATACAAATTTCCCTGGTATACTAAACATTTTAATAGGTTCTTAATTTTCGAAAAAAAAAAATGCAAAAAGAACTTGCAACATAGGAATCTATATTCACAAAAAATCATGAATTGGAACATTCGAGTACAGTAATTCAATTGAGAATTACTTTAATCATTTTATAAAAGGCGAAATTTGATATATACCACTATGCTAAGTCATGACACTTACTATTTGGGCCATAAAAATTAAGAACATTTAGCCTAAATTTGCCCTAAGCACCATTTATATAAGAACCTGTTTAGGCTAACTTGGGAAAATGAAGGTTCTTACTCGCGGGGTTTTACTGTAGCTTTTATAAATACCGTGTAAATATGGCCCGCTGTTTTGTGTGCCTGCTTCTAATAAAACAAAAATTAAGCCTTAAGAATTGTATTTTAACTTCATAGTTCGCAAAAGCATTCTTGTCTTTGGGATATCGCAATTTTTGTAAAAAAATACAAGCTCGTGTTTTAACTGTGCTTATTTAAGGAATAATTGCGAAACCCAGTTTAATATTACTTTAAGGAGTCTTAGATATTTTAATGTACGCCACCCTGTAACATGTTAAGTGGACATTTTTTTAAGCCCACGCTAATTGCTGCAGTTACCTTTGCAACACAAAAATAGCTCAAGACAGAGATAAGTTACGCAATAGAGCGCGCGAGTTTAAGATAAGGACTGCGTCATATCCTTAATGCATGTTAAGTTGTTAATTCATTTGACCACTAAAACTAACTTGCGTTAAATAATTCCCTCGGCTTTAGCGAGTTTACTGAAGATAAAGACAAGCGAGAAAGAAAAGGCTCCGATTCATCTGCTACTGCCTCGACTATTAGCTGTACAGAAAGCTACGCGGACTTGAAGACCAAGAAAAGTAGACCCCAGAAGCATGTGACATTCGAACAAATGGACGGTGCCTTGGCAGAAAAAGATCCTGATTTCAATCTCGATAAACACAAGTTAGACGATAAGCTCCCTTGCGCTGCAGAACAAGCGTTATCTGAAGTCGCGCAGTCTGGAGACAAATCGCTCAGGGAACATTCATGGGATGGAAGCGATATTGATCTGTGTGCTCTACTCGAATCGATCCCACTAGAGGCGCCCAAGAAACCTGCTACTCCAGAGCAGTTAGAACTCGAAGAACGCGTCAATCGTCTTTCCGAGTACGAAAATGTGGGCTATAAAGACAAAGTAGAAATGATCTTCGAGCGCCGAACGTGCGAGGGGACATCCGAGCAGTGCCCGAATGATCGCCGATCAGATATCGATCGCAGGAGCGATCCCAGTGCTCGTGACAGTATGGACGAGTCTAACTGTAGGATGTGTGGTTTGTTGAGAAAAAAACCTGGCAAGCGGAAAGAGGATTCCTACAGGAAAAAAGATTAATAAGGAAGACCGCCCAGTTCAAAAGAAGTGGTAAATGTAGTAATGTAATGCTATTATTACACGGTACCATTCTCGTACCCTGAGCTCCCCGGTTCATTACCTTGCGGGGGAGGCTCTGGTGACAGCCATTTGCTGATTGCTGATTGGCTGATTTTGAACGTTGGAGCATGCGCAGGAAGATCTTTCTCTCGACGGCTTTCTATCAAATCACGCGCATGCGTCAGTGGCTGTCCCCAGAGCCTCCCCCGCGAGAAGACGAGCCGGGGAGCTCTGGGGGGGGGGGGGGGGGGGGGGGGGGATTTTAAACGGGTGAAAAATTGTGATGTAATGTTGATCCTTTCACGCGAAACAGTACGAAAACCTGAAGTCCGAGTGAACAGGTACCATTGGCGCTTAAATAAAAACTTCTAGTCGACAAATAGTGACGTTTGGTCGCCATAATATAAATCTGGTCGCCATCTTTTTCTCGCAATATCTGTCCAGAGAGCTATATTGAGAAGGGCAATTTTTAAAATTCTCCAGACTACAAAGCCGTCATATGGCGACAGGTTGAAATTTTTGCTCCCCAAACCCTACTAGTCGCCGTTGGCGACCATATGATCGCAATATCGGGCCCTTCTGCTCTTGGTGTTTACTTTGTTCCCGTAGTATTTACGAGTGTTTTTCCCGAACAAAAATTGGTACTTTACAATCGTAGCCTCAAAATCGTACCAAAGCGCAGCCCCTATTGGGTGAATTGCAGCTGCAGCGTAAAGACCTCTCTTCAGAGTGAGACCTAAATCACTCTAGCTAGTGAGGAGCCCATCAATAGGAGCTTTCATCTTTGGTACTGGGTCCATGAGGCAGCGTTTTTTCCTGACCTATCTATTTTTAAAATGAATTTGGCACGAATCGTTGCAGAAATTTCAATTCAATTCAATTTATTTTATTTTCCGCCACATTTTTACAGATTTTTATAATTATTTTCACTTACATATCATTGTAAAACAAAAAGAAAAAAAATGAAAATGAAAATAAGGAAATGGAAAAAGGGAAGATTATAAAAAATGTGGCGAGGGAGCCCTTGGAAGCTAAGGCTTTTCGAGAAGAGCCCCCTCGCTTATATTAAGCTAATTACAAACTGATTGTGTATCGGAGTCAGTGTAGAAAAGGTATTGTTGTAAAGTGGCTAATTTGTCCAATCAGCTTCCTTAACTACATATGTTAGATGAAAGCTCCTACTTATGGGCTCCTGAGCTAGTGTACTATCTATCATTAGTATCACCCAACTAGTGGACTATTGTCAATGCTGCATTCTGATTGGCTACGCTACTAGGGGACTATTATCAATAGACCTCTAGTAGCGAAAGCGCCGATTTTGAACATGAAAGCAATGGCGGCCGCTTCTCGTTTTGTCGAAGTTTCTGTTGTTGTTTTTTACACAATTTTTCACTTTGTTTGTCCAACTAGTTGGGTGATACTAAAACAATTAGACCTCTCGCCCTCAATGGCCACGTCAATAGCTCATTCGGCCTGCGGCCTCATGGCCTATTGGCCCGTAGCCCTTTCGGGCTCGAGGTCTAATTGTTAAGTAATCTAATCATCTACCAATTTGTTTATAAATATTAATATATTATATATTATATAATATATTATATTATATATTATATATTATATTAATATATTATATATTAATATATTATGGGTAATATTGTTGGCTTTTGTAAATAATGGTATGCAAAGAAGTGATACACCGTTTCCGACATTAGAAGATTGTTCTCTGTTGAAGGAGAGCTGAAGCTTAATAGAATTTGTGTAGACTTACGTAAACATCTTTACAAGGTATTTTCCTCTCGGACCTCGTATATACGATTAGTCGACATAGTCATATACGACACCGCGGCAAATCGCATTTGCCATGGGCTAAATTCTACATAAACATATCTCGTGCTGTCTTGGAAATTTGGAAAACTTAAGCTACAGACACAAAACTTCAGGGCAAAAATTGCAGAGCAGCTAGAATATGATCATATCTTTCTCTGAACTTTTGCACCTCGCACTTTAAGGCTTGCACCCGAGGCGAAAATTATGATTTAAAGTAAAAAATTATCGTTCGCTGTTGTTATGTAGATTTTTTCAATTGTCTTCATTTCACAGGCCAGTGAATCTATAGTGCATGCGAACTGCGTTTTGCCGCGGTGTCGTCATATACGCCAGTCTACTCGTGAACCGTTCCTAATGTAAATGACCTTAGACAATAGAGTTTTCTCATTTGCATTGGGTACGCCGCATGAGTTATTAGACCGCGCATGGCCTGGTAAGCCCAAACTAAACCTTGCGTTTGTGATGCGATAAGCAAACACTTCGACCAGAAGAACCACCTCTCAGATCAGGGCAGTGTCACGCAACGAGAACGCGGCATTACGCAGACGGTCTCGATCAAGGTTTAGTTTCGGCTGAAAAAGCAGGCCTGCATCAAGCGATTGGCGTTAAATAACAGCAGTGTAAGCTACGCTCATGGACATAAAAGTCTAGACAAAATTTAGCATCTGCTGTTAATAGACCTATTCGGCTTGGGCGTTATGTTTTCCGTTTCAGATCATGTGGCATTGCCATGAGTATTCTCTCTTTCTTTATCTGCTACACACCGAAGGATATGATGAATGTGGAAGCATCCAAAACAAAGAAAGATTTATATTCAAATGAATGCCACGTGATCTGAAATGGGAAAACATTACGCCCAAGCCGAGGAGGTCTACTCGCTCTTGTTGCTGTACAAGGTCTAGAAGGGGACATTCTTCCCTATCCCCCCCCCCCCCTCCCGAATCAATGTTGGTCCTTTTTTCAGGGATCCAGGGAATGCTTTTGTCATCGACTGTTGCATAGTAAGTTAACCCGACTGGTAGTCTCACTAAATGTCAGGAGTGCTTCTCGGAAGATCTTGTGTGGTTGGATAGGCAGAACAAAGCATCCCACTGTTGCCTCGTTCTATTGTATGACCCTCTATTGTTTTGTACTGAGGGTATCAATCCAATAGGCTCAGATCTTACGAGAGCTGTATCATGACTCCTAAATATACGAATGGAGCGGATTTCAGATGACTGTCGCAAGTAATTTGTAATTACTTTGTACTCACTCCTATAGGTTTTGTTCAGAATTAATTCTGTAATCACTCTGCGATTGGTTTCACTAACAGTCATGTGAAATTCGCTCCTACTATTATCATAGACAGAATTACTGCGGTTTTCATAATTCTGCGAACTCTCGCTAACGATTTCCAACCGTCAAACCGCCTTCTGGCTTCCGTCAATCAAACTCCCGAGTCTTTTCGACGTTACTCTTAGTGCTTTTGATTGGCCAGCACGTAACGTTGCTGTCGCGACAGGAAGCCATTTTAGCACTGCTTAGGCGCTGGCCAATGAAAAAGCACAAAGAGTAACGACGAAAAGACTCGGGAGCTTGATTGACGGAAGCCAGAAGGCGGTTTTACGGTTAGAAATCAATAGCGAGAGTTCGCAGAATTACGAAAACCGCAGTAATACGAATTCTGAGAATTTATTAAAACATAACAGAGTAATTTACTCTTTCAGAGTCCTTCCATTTTCAAGGAAGATAAATAATATTCATGCTCATGTTACATGTCAGTCATAAAGTATGATAACTATTAAATGTATAAGTAGGTAATCTGGAATACAGGGACGTATAATAATAAAAATGTCTGATATATATTTAAGGGTCTGATTATTTATGTTCTCACTTTTTGATTTTTTTTTTTCGATGGGTTATTTGGTGGAACCGACACAAAGGACAAACGGAAGAAGGACGGACGGACGGACTCGAAGGACGGACGGAGCGACGGACGGATGGACGGACTTAACGGGCGAACGGACTTTTGACGGACGAACGAACTTGGTGGACGGACTTGATAGTCAGTCCGGACGGACGGACGGACTTGACGGACAAGGCTGCATGATTGACGGATTTAACGGGTGAACGGACTTGGATGACGAACGGACTTAATTATAATAATGATAATAATAATGATGACGTAGTTTAATTCATCCTTTCGCAGTCTACAACTGAATTACAGGAAGAGGCCACATATATATATATACAAATAAATACAAATACATTTATAACTATAGATTGAATTCGGACTTAATGGGCGAACGGACGGACGTAACGGACTTAAACGGACGGACTTAATGGGCGAACGGACGTAACTAACGGGCGAACGGACGGACTTAAACGGACGGACTTAATGGGCGAACGGACTTAACGAACGGACGTAAAATGCGATAATGCAAATTTAAGATCCGCATAGGGAGAAAAAACCTCTGTCTCCGTAGATGCACACTGCAGGGAAGCCATTAAAGTGGATGGAAAAGACTATCTTAACCCGTTTTCCTGTTTCCTGCAGTTTGAAATGGAATCCACTGCGACAGTATGGCTTCATAGTTCTTTTGAGTATCGCCTTTAGAAGAACATAAACAAAATTGATTTGAATGGGCATGTTGAACGAGTTTCGCCTCGGCCTTACTAACAAGTTCCACCTGCAGTACATGAATTATATTGTGACGCTCAAAATTTATTTTGCAACTCATATGACTAAAGTTGTCCAGTGTTTCCAATGGGCTTTTAACGAGACTTTCAATACGTTTCAATTAATACCATGATGGACTTTCAGATAAAATACAAAAAACCTGTATATTCACCTGCTTTTGAGAGCGGATATACCGACAATAAACTAACTGTTTTATAACAAACATCACCAGTCATTTCCAAACAGCAGTCTCCCCACAAACGCACTACCGCGCCGCAAGTGACACGGACTCCTTGCCTAAAGGTAACGTTTTTGTTCTTTTCTTTACTTAAAACTACTGCAATTTTTATCATTTTGAGAACTTAACGCCAACTAAGAAACCGCGGTTTGGCTTCCGTCAATGAAACGAGTGTCTGAACAGCTCTTGGTGATTTCACGGAGGCTTTGAGAGGGTTTTTGGACTAACGGCTAGCTCAGCTTTAAAACCAAGATTGAAATTTTACACCATCAAATGGAAACGGAACTTAATTTTTGTACAACCTGTCATAAATAAGTCTAATTCTAATCACCAAAAAAACATTTAAGTTTACGGGGAATAAAATAACAGTCCAGGTTTGTTAAATAACCTTTTAACTGTTAAATCAATACAAATTTATAGGGTTTTTATCTATTATCAAGAGGATGGAATTGGATTGCGATTTGAATTATTTGCTTGTCTGACTGAACGTTTTAAGCTGAAATACAAAAGATCATACTCACCTGTTTTTAGAGCGTATTGACCCATTTTGAAAAAGGTTGCTTTGGGTTTTAGTCTTTTGTTCGTCGAGCGCAACTGTTTGGTGATAACTCAAGCTGAGAATCCCATTGTATTCCCAAAGCAACGACCATATGCTCACTGTTTTTTTATAACAAACATCACCAGTAATTCCAAACAGCAAGGAAACGCACGCGCGCTGGCTTCCTGCCGCTCCATGTTTTAGGGTAAAATGTTTTTGTTTTTTCTTTACTTAAACTAGACCGGCAATTTTCATCATTCTGCGAACTCAACGCCGGCCAACAACAAACCGCGGTTTGGCTTCCTTCAACAATCTAACGAGTGAACAGTGGGTGCGGAGGTTTTTTATAAGACTAACTAGGCTTCAAAACCAATTGTTTTACCATATGCAAACCAAACTTGGAAAATCCATGCGCGGGACTTCGAAAATCGCAGAACTGTGAAAATCACAGTTCTGCGTGTGAAAATCGCGGTAATAATCTTCCATATTTTAATAGGTTTGCTAATTTTAAGAGCCGACCATTTTATTTCTAGATCAGAACAAAAATAAGAAGCATTTAGTGGCTTCACAATATAGCACAGGATGTTAAGTTAAGTTTTCATGTGACGGCCCAAGTCACATACTTCTATCCTTACGCTCTTTTTTCTGTAATTGTATTAGGGCAATGCACTTGTTACATTATTCGCTGCTTCTGACACTCTTCTATGCAACATCTCTCTCCGTGCGCCAACACTGCGCATCGACAACAACCGCTAAAGATGACCAGCAAACCAACCCTTTTGTGGTCATGAGAAACGGAACGGTGAAAAGGGTTCTAAAGGTAGGAGCCATTTTGGATACAGAGACAGACGATTCGGAAGACAGCTCTGGTGAACTGATTCCTGTTCTACAATTGGCTCTGGACCACGTCAACGCAAGTCCTCGCATATTGAGTGATTACGAGATACAACTGGAAGTAAAAGATGTAAAGGTATAAAAACATTTGTACTTTTTGTCATATATAGATCGGTTTATTTACTATTTCAATTGATAGGGCAGGCGTTTACTTTCGACACAAGCATGTCAGTATTAAATGAGTGAAATTTGGAAACACAGTTTTTCTGCATAACATGGTCACTACTCTTAACCAAGTTTTTGCTACTGCAATTTTCATAATGCTGCGAACTCTACGCCAAAACAAATCGCGGTTTGGCTTCCGTCAAACAGCTCTGGGTAATTTCACGCAGGCTTTTAAGGGTTGTTTGAAAACTATCTAGGCTTCAAACCAAATTTTCCAACATAAAATGCACGGAAAAAGCGGAAATTTAAGTGCGAGTTCGCAGAATTATGAAAATCGCAGTAAATTCTTTGTAAATATTTGTACTAGTGCACAGATGCGGGCGCTCTCCGAGCTCTCATTGAGTTCCTCAAAGAAGAGCAGCAAGTTTTGATGGTGATTGGCTCCGTATGTCCCCAGTCTACGTTACCTTTCGCTAAAGTGGCTCACTACTACAATTTAGTCCAGGTAGGAACGAAAGAGATAAAGGACATAACTAGAGGAAATGTGAATATGTATAATAATGGTGGCTTAGCAATGTTCTTGATTGAATTTGGTAAATTTTCTATAATTCGTCTTCTAATATCGAACGAATACAATAATCCCGACACGGGATATTTAAGACTTTTTCCGGGGCAATGCAGCTGCCACGAAAGAAATACTACCGAATCACATCGAAGCAAAACAAATCAATTTTTTGTAGAAAGAGAAGAAAAATAATTAGATGACGCCCCAACATTTTTCTTTCTAGCATTGCGTGTAAATTAGCTGGAAAAAGAACAATTCAAAATGTTGCGATTGTGTTGGGTTGGAATTAACGTGGGTGGTACAGTATTGAAAAAAAGAACAATTGCTATACGTCGACGGAAGCCATCCGGAAATGAAGTTTCTCTCTCAATGATTTGATTATTCTTATTTGTTTTTTTTAAATGTCTCATAAAATCGTGCAGCTTCAAGCGCAGCTGAACATTCTCTTGCTGTTCAAATTATTTTTCTCCTCTCTCCATATAGGTTACGACTGAACAGAATGAAGCGATAACTTTTTTTTTTTAGAAAATTGTTGCTTTTTTCTGATAATTTTTAATTAGAGCATTTAATTAGAGCAAAAGGGAAGGCCTTCATTTTCAATTACTAAAAACCAGGAATCGGAATAATCCCACTAAAGCTCCAAGTACGCTCGTATTCTAATCGTAGGCATACTCTGATCTGGGACTTTACTTGCCGCGAGTTTATGCGAGATAAAATGAGATAAGGCAAGAGGAAAAATTGTGCCAATTAGAGCTGGAGATAAAGCCAGATAAAAGTCCCAGAGTAACCTAATGGTGTAGCGTTGAGTGTTTTGCCTCGTTTGCATGTCTTTACTAGACGACCGGTCACACAGGTTTTGCTAACCGGTTTGCCGTGACTTGTCAGTGTAAACTGAAAACAGCGCACCACGCACGTATGACACGGGAACGCACTACTAATCCATAGGCCCACTCTGAGACCTTATCTCGCCTTATCTCGCCTTTCAATTAGACCATTTACCCCTAACTCGCCTTATCTCGCGTAAACTCTCGCCTAATCCATGGTTATTTCTAGTTTACCACTGTATGCATTGCTACGCAACCCCAAAGTTCAATGTCGCGATGGGCGATTGGTGATTGGTGATTTTTAGCTGTCAATCAAACCGAAACGCTGGATTCGGCCACTTCAAACATGGGTCGACATTGATTGCCAAATCAACCAAAATGGTTTTGAGCTATCCTTTGGCTTCCTTGCCTGGAATGTTCAACTTTCTGGTTCTAGAAATTAACATTACATTTTGCTTACTTAAAATATCGCCAATCGCAAACAGTGAATTTTGAGGTCGGGTAGCAATGTATACAGTGATAACGTTCTATAACTATATTTGTTAACTCAATTTCCATTTCTTTAGATCTCCATGGCGATGTCAAATCCTATGCTAAACTATTTGACCCAATTCCCTACACTTGTGCGCGGTCTGCCTTCGGAGAGCTTACAGAATATCGGCCGCGTGGACCTGGTGAAAAGTTTCAACTGGAAGAACATCGCTGTCGTGTATGAGCGCGCGTTGTCATTTGAGAGCGTTTCTCATGACTTGGTGTTCAGACTTCGCAAGGCGAATTTTACTGTACTCGCACATGAAGAGTTTGGAAAATACAGCAGAGACGCGGTGGAAACAGTTGTCGTAAGTAAATGCATAGAGCAGATTTTATGTGACTGTAGTGAAACCAATCGCAAAGTGATTAAACCGGAGGCCGAATGGGCTATTGACCCGTGGCCCTTGAGGGCTCGAGGTCTAATTGTTTTAGTATCACCTAACTAGTTGGGCAAAAAATACGTGAAAAAAAGTTAAAAATTGCGCGACTCGACCCATTCCTCCCAAGTGCATACAGCGCATAAACGAGGAATCATTTTCTCTTGTTGATTTATATCGGGAGAAAAAGAAGAAGAAAAAACACTTAACACTAAAATAATCCATTACTAAACACTATCACAGAAAGACTACGGGGCATCAAGAAATGCAGAGTGCATTAATTGGTATCTTCAGAAGTGCATAACCAAAAGTGTCCATCATGGTATAACCCGCGCGCCGATGTTGTTGGCAAAAAATTCGAGAAAAACGCCTCAGTCCTTTCCGTTAGACGCTGATTGGCCACAATCTAGAGTCTTTTCTCGTCCACTCGCTTCGTGGCCACCATTTATCTTATCACATTTCGCGTCGAATCGTGCGTGGGTTTCCTGTGTGGTGTTTCTAAAAATATACTTTTTCGCCCACAACATCGGCGCGCGGGTAATACCAAGATGGACACTTCTGGTTATGAACTTCTGGTATCTTCTAAGTAGTAGCTTGCTTGCAGGTTGTTTGTGGGTATTTTACGGCGAAAGAAATTCAGTTCGTGTGGCGATCGTTTTTTTCCGCCGTAAAAGTCGTAAAAATACCCACAAATCGCCTGCAATCAAGCTTTCTAAGTAGGTACTCTGGATATAGTACAGTTAATGATTTCTTTATTTCTGCAATATATTGGACTGTTGTTTTCTTGCGATTTTTAGAAACAAGACGCGAGAATTATGTTCGGTTTGTTCCGAGAAAATACGGCTCGTAAAGTCATGTGCGAGGTGAGTAAATGTATATTTATCAAATCATTTCTTGTGTTCTTCACAAACTTTTGTATCGTAAAACTTACAGAGTGGGATAGTTTGAAACGCCATGCTATGTACCAACTCTTTGTTCCCAGTAAGTAAGTATTTTACGCGCCTTGCCGCACCAGTTACAACTAAAACCGTGTTGCATCGCGACCCGCGTTTTCAAAACATCGGTTTGATTTTGGCTTTATGAGCCAATCACATTCTTACCCTGTTTCACCCAGTGCAGTCGCCTCGTTTTCCGTCGCGACGTTGTCTGGTTTGAGTTCAGAGGGAAGCCAGTTGACTGCACTAGTGACAAAAGAGGGCAAGAGTTTTATTGGCTCAGATTGCTTTATTTGTGTAACAACGAATTCAAAAACCAAAACATAATTTGATGTTTTTGAAAACGTGGGTCGCGATGCAATGGTTTAAGCTGTAACTTATATTTTCTTGATTATTATGTTTTATTTGTTTAATCAATAGGCATTCCAGCTTGGTATGTGCGGTGCGAAGTATGTGTGGATTTTGATGTCGGGAAATTACATGGATAAATGGTGGTCAGTTAACGACACTAGCTGTACCCCTGAACAAGTTCGTGAGGCGGTGGGACACTACATCGGCATGAGACCCATGATGGAGCATATGAAAGACAATATGACAGTCGCAGGAAAAGTACGGTAGTTTTACGGTAGAATTTTTGGGAGGAGCCACATACCCTCCACCCCTGACAACCAGACGGATAGAGAGACGAACGGATGAACAAAGGGCAGACAGACAGACAGACGGACGGACAAACTGACAGACAGACAGACGGACGGACACAGATTCGGACAGACAAACGGCGACAGACGGACAGACGGGATCTATATTTAGCACCGAAAACCTTGTTTGTTCTTCTGCACATTTTCCGTTTTAGGAAGTACAAGAACTGTGGAATGCTTCCAAGTCTGTCAAACCCTACGCGGCATTCGCTTATGACGCTGTTTGGACCGCAGCTTTGAGCCTGAACAGGACTCTTGGCAGTTTCAGCAGTTTCAACTCAGATGATCCAGATATAAGCCCTAACAGAACTAGGATAAGAACAGAGCTCCTAAACGCCATTAAAGAGACGACGTTCCAAGGAATGTCGGTAAGCAGAAACCGATCAGCATTATTAGCAGGAGTCCATCATGGAGCTAGCCTCTACTTCACTCTACTCCACTTAGTGGAGCTAGCCTCTACTCCACTTAGTGGAGCTAGCCTCTACTCCACTCTACTCCACTTAGTGGAGCTAGCCTATACTCCACTCTACTTCACTCTACTCCACTTAGTGGAGCTAGCCTCTACTCCACTGTACTCCACTAGTGGAGCTAGCCTCTACTCCACTCTACTCCACGCTTAGTGGAGCTAGCCTCTATCCACTCTACTCCACTTAGTGGAGCCAGCCTCTACTCTACTCTACTCCACTTAGTGGAGTAGATGGAGACTCCTGTTGATGGGCTGCCTGTGCAATGGCTAGACCTGGTCAGAGCCATATACACAGGGAGCCCATCGCAGTTATAATTATGATTTATGAAATTATTCGTTGGAATTTTGACTCTGACAAGAGTTAACTATGCTCTAACCTAGGGCCGTGTTCAATATGACGAGAAATATGAAAGAATAGTGACACTTCGGATAGAACAGCTGCAAGGTAAGTGGCATTCCCGTACGATACACAGGGCTCCCGGCTCGTCCCCTCGCAGGGGAGGCTCTGAGAATAGAAAGTGTTTCCGTTTGATATTTACACGTAAAAACATATGTTTTCACAGGAAGTGAATTAAGGGAGATCGGAGATTTCAAACTTGAAACAGAAGAATTCAAAATAGACAAGGAGAAGAAAGTCAAATGGGACGGTAAGAACATATCCCGTGTGGCATCCTAGTAACATATCTTATAACATACAGGGCAAAATTACTAGATGCTGATTGGCTAAGAGCGAGGGCACTTTTTCTTAATTGAGGGCAAAATTACTTTGCACACGTCTGAATACGAGCAGTCAAAACGCGCGCTGAATTTTGCCCTTTTATCATAAACAAGTAATCACATGGGTTCCTCGTAAAATTAGGGATAAATTTCACTTGTTTTAAATTATTTTAAATTGCCCTCGCCGCAGACGGCTCGGGCAATTTTGGAAAAAAATTGAAAACACTCGTGAAATTAATCCCTAATTTTACTCGGCCCCATGCGATTACCTATACAAACACGTCATACCACAAGAAAGATGTCTCGTCGTCTTTGCCAATGATTACCCGTACGTGACGCGGGTTACCTGTGTTGCTAGTGCCAGGCTCTTTGGGCCAAAACAAAGATGGCGACATACACGAACAGCGTTTCTCTCAAAAATCTGCAAGTTGTGAGGAACTTCTCAACAATTGTAAGAATAAGAAATAAGTTAGGAAAACGTCTGGAATTCCAAATATGGTAAGTACAAACTTCAATATAAGGGAACTTTAGAAATCGACACATTTCAACTGAACTATCTTATAATGTTTCAGCAGGAGCTCCAAACACCGAGAAATGACCCGGGTTTGGGGTTGGGGTATACTCCCCATAAAAAATGCCGGAGATGCTGACATTCTATCTCTATAAACGGTATAAAATCGCCCAAGTGCTATCCCTTAGGGGCGATTTTCGAGTCTGCTATCCCTTAGGTGGTCTCGCGTTAGTGGTGGTCAAATAGCAAGCTTCATAACCCCCCCCCCCCCCCCCCAACCAGGAGAAATGGGTTGAAAAAAAAAACGAAACAGGCCGAACACTTTTTACAAGATTCCTTGTTAAACAAGATTCCTTTTTAACAAGATTCTAAAATGTCGTCATATAGGGCAAAGTCAGCCATCGTGCGCACTCAAGAAAGTCCCTCGTGCAGAGTTTATTTCTCCATTCTACTGTACATGATGGGAGGCCTGTGTGCAGTGGGAGTCGTCGTTGCAGTCTGTTTTCTTGTATTCAACATCAAAAACATGGACGTCAGGTATACCGCAGTAGCATTAACTTTGATTGCCATCATCATGATAACCATCATATCTACCAGGGGCGGATCCAAGAATTTCAGGAAGGGAGGGGCGGATAGTGAAAATATGGGACGAAAATATTCAAATACAACAGCAACACCATGCACTATTATCATAATAATCATCATGTTGTTAACATTATCATTGCCATTGCCATTGCCATTGCCATTGCCATTGCCATTGCCATTGCCATTGCCATTGCCATTGCCATTGCCATTGCCATTGCCATTGCCATTGCCATTGCCATTGCCATTGCCATTGCCATTGCCATTGCCATTGCCATTGCCATTGCCATTGCCATTGCCATTGCCATTGCCATTGCCATTGCCATTGCCATTGCCATTGCCATTGCCATTGCCATTGCCAGGGTTTAGGGTGAAGCATTAATCACGTTCGTCGTCATCAACAACGTCTTTTGTGGCCGTCATATATCATTTCATCATCATCATCATCATCGTCACCATCATCATCATCATCATCATCTATAAACATTCGTTTTATTTGTGCGTTTCAGGTATATCAAGATGTCAAGCCCACGTCTTAACAACCTTATCATTCTGGGCTGTATACTGGTTTATATCTCAGGGATCCTTGCTGGCATAGACGGGCAGTTTGTGTCGTACGGTACTCAAATTCTTCTTTGCAAGGTATCGATAACAATTCATCCATTTCGCTCGCTATTTGCCGAGTCCCGATTAGCTCAGTTGTCGAGGGAAAGGTTGTTTAATCCTTCCGGAATTAACGATTGAAACTTGCAACTGTAACTATTTTTCGCCTGGATAAATTTTGCAACTTAGGAAAGAGGTCAAAACAATGACACTTTTACGGAGCCCGATTTTGTCAGGGGAGGTGGCGGGTGGCAGGTCGAGGTATCTCTCCCCACCCCTACTGAATTTTCAACTAAATTTTCACAGAGTTTCCCCCGCGAGGAGACAAGCCGGGAGCTCTGGGTTCGAGAATGTGGCAACGCTAATTTCAGCAATTTTTTGAGCGGTTGTTTGTGGGATTTTCAGAGCTTTTATTTCCAATCAACGATTACTTGAACCGTTCACCTCTCGCGACCGAACCGAACCTCTCTCTAGACTTGTTCGTTACATGGACATGGTGTCTGAAAGCGTGTCCGTAGTGTGACATACGTTTCCATTCTAAAAATAAATAGATTTATCTACTCTTGTGCTTCGGACGCCCACCGTAGGTGGAGGCTCCTGTTGATGGTCTCCTGACGTCCTTAATAACTGACACGCTTTATTCTATGTTGCTTCTTCTTCAGGTCCAAACTTGGACTGTGGCACTAGGTTTCACCTTGGCCTTTGGAGCTCTGTTTTCCAAGACTTGGCGGGTTCATCTCATCTTTCTCCACAAAACTGAGAAGATGGTACAAACTTATACGATTTTCGCCCTATTTTTGTACGGAAATTAAGCTTTTGAAAAACATTTCCCTGGATCTTCAGCAGATTTGTACCCAGTCACAACCGCAAGGGTTGTGGGAAGGATTCTGCCGCAATCTTTGACGTATTCTGTCGTGTGAACTAGACTTGTGAAATGTGCAAATCGTAGAAGTTATTCCTCGGGGCTTCAAGTTTCCAGAGATCAACCCTTTTGCTCTCTCAAAAACAGAGAGTGACCCCCGAAAATCCTCAGACTCCCACCCCCTCCCAGGCGATACACAATGGTCTGTCCCTTAGACAGCACCAATAAGAGATAACAAACCGTTGGAAGTTCCCACTCCGACCCCTCACTAGTAAAAAAAATGGGTTGACCACTTTTGATGGTGTATCATCTTACTATTTATTTGATCGTAGGTAATCAGGGACTATCAGTTATTTGGAGTTGTCTTTGGATTTCTGCTGGTGATGTTACACTCCTTCTTAGTTGGCAAGTCATTGATCCGATCTTCATCACAAAAGTGCAAAAGACCCCTGAGGTACAGCTCTCCTTTCATCTTAATCCTGATCTTGATCCTCCTCCTCCCTCTTCCATCCTCCTCCTCCACCCCCATCCTCCAACCTCAGTGCTCCATCCTTCATCGCCATCCTCCATCCTCCAACCTCCATGCTTCATGCTCCATCCTTCATCCTCCATTCTTTAACCGCCATCCTCCATCATCCAATCTCCAACCTCAATGCTCCATCCCCCATCCTTCAACCTCTATCCTCCAACCGCCATCCTCCATCCTCATCTTCACCTATCTTCATCTTCCTTCTCGTCCTTTGTAGTTGATGCTGGCGGCTAATACCGAGTTCCATCCCTTCATCTGCATGTGTAGTTCAAGCTACTTCACGACCTGGACAAGCGTTCTGTACGGGTATAAGGGATTCCTGCTCCTGTTTGGGGCTTACCTTGCATGGGAAACTCGAGAGGTGAGTGGAATCACAAACACAATGTTTATTCGGTCCATTTGTGTCTTCCACCTATACGGAGGACGCAGTCGTCACTAAAAAGAAAAGATTGTAAATATATTTGAGCGAGGAAATCAAATGACGAGATGATGTGGTAGAGGAAAAGTGTTACTTGGTAGGAAACTGTGGGTCATTGTCAAATCAATGCAGATAATTCAGTATAATATTGTAATATAGTACTGGGCAGACCTGTTCCCCTTTCTCGCTGCTGGTTGACAAAAACGGTCGAATCCGCGCGGGCTGCCTGTGTTATTTGCAAAACAGGCAGCCCACGCGGATTCGTAAAAAACGACAGCACTGACTTGATTTGCCCACCAGTTGCTCAAGCGCTGAGCAAACTTTCCTTCCATTGGCTTACTTTTTTTCATTTTCGTTTCTCTTCCCGCTAGGTATCCATTCCTGTTCTGAACGACTCGAAGATGATCGGCATCAGTGTCTATAATGTCGTCATTCCGTGCATTCTTGTCATTCCTTTGCTTCACGTCATCCGGGACAATGTCAACGCCGTATATGGCATGACGGCTTTGCTTTGCGTTCTGTGCACGTCGGTCACCCTGTGTCTCATCTTCATTCCAAAGGTATATTCCTTACAGCCTCGTTAGCATTGCCAATGGCCTTTCCCTTTAATATGTGTTATATGTTATTTTGTTATACAGTCCAGGCCGAGGTCAGATAGATAGATAGACAGATAACTTTATTAATGTGCCAGTAACCGTCTAGCGTGGGAGAATCCCACACTAATATGGGGACACAACAAAAAAGGAATAGAAGTAGAAACTCTCATCTGTAATTAGGCAAAATGTACTGTGGAACCACTCGGCTGCGCCTCGTGAGTCACAACATTTTGACCACTTTATACGTCATTCCGTGGTATATAAGAGGACATAGCACGGGAATTCAGAGGACAGTTCCCGACGAGCAGCGGGGGAGGCCCCCCCCCCCCCCCCCCCCCCCCCACTGGGGTCCTGGCTATGAGAACGAGAGACAGGAAAATATTTCCTGGATGCACACGCTCTAAGAGCCAATCAGAACATAGAATTCGTTACCGTGCCCTCTAAGAAAAAAAGAAAGAAAGAAGAGGTCGCTGTTATTCACTCTTTTTTCTGTTTGTCAATGTCAACCAGATAATGCAGACGAGGGAAGCGGAAAACGCCGAGAATCGTAGCACCGAGAGCAGCCCCACCAACACTTTGAACAGCCAAACCAAGATGGCTTGTGTTCTGGTGTTTATATTGGTCCGCCTGCAAACCTCCCAAGACTTTTGACACCTTGAAACGAACTGCCAGCCTGGAGCTTGGGAGCGACGAGAAGGACGTCCAGCCGCCAAACAATCAGCCACGTGAGTTTCCTTCCACCGCGAGGTGCCAAGCCGGGAAAGCCGGGTGCCAAGCCGGAGCCGGGTATTATTTAGCCCGATCCGATGAAAAGAAAGTCTTGTCGTTTTTCACGAATCCGCTCGGCTGCCTGTGGCATTTTTGAAATCTCGATCCAGGCCCTCTCGCCTAGGTAAAACAAATGACAACCAAGAGAACGATGTTTTTTAACATCTGCAAGTTTTAGTGAATTTTCCTGCTACAGTTCCACATGAGAAAAAAAAAATACTTACAGAAATACTTAAAACTTTTGCTAGGTCGGCAATTCGATAGTTTTTGGCGAAATTTTCTTGATATTTTATAAATACAAGAAAACTGAATCAGCCAAGTTCCTCAAGCGGCTCTCCCTGATGATAGGAAATGTGTGTAAATGTAAATTTATATTTCGCGCTTGTGTTGGTAAGTAATATTGAAAAGACTATGAGGACTTGACGGGATTTCAAAGTTTGCTTTATGATCGCGGTACTGAAAATGAGGAGGAGTGTTTGCTCTTTGCTTTCCCTGATTTGCACTTACTACACACGTAGCACACGTATCTTATACTGCAGAAAGCAAGGCGTACGTACTGAGCAAAAATGACAGGCTATGCAACTAAAATAGAATTCAAGAGAGCTTCCCGTTGAGCGGGAATAATCGAAATGAGATACTATAGGTAAATCCATTACCCGACTCAGGAATTCCACACTAAATCTCACTTGAAAAATCGATATCGCCTTGTCGCGCTTTAAAAATCGATATCGCCCGAGTCGCGCAGCGACAAGGGCGATATCGATTTTTCAGTGAGATTTAGTGTGGAATTCCTGAGTCGGGTAATGGATTTCCTTTGAATCCCATGCTGGAGGTTTTATTGATTTAATAATTTACAAAAAGGCTTTACGCGCGCCAAGGAAGCCATTGCCAAACTGTTTTAATTTCAGGAAAATGCACTTAAAAATCTTGCTAGCGAAGCGTCTTCGTTGACGAAAAGATGTTTCATACAGTGTTTGACAGAGTTTAAAACTTTAGAAAGTAATTGTTCTCGCTTTCTCGCTTGATAAATTGTAAATTTGTCGCGTAGAAATTTAATTTCGTGGGTGTCCTGTGTTTTCATTGAATTCTACTTTTGCAGCCATGTAATTCCACAAAAAATCTCCCTCGATTTCAGCCAATCAGCACGCGAGATAGAGTCATAGCATGGGATTCTACGTTAAATCTCACTCGTTTTTAGCCAATCAACGCGCGCAAGAATTGAGCTATGGGATTCTAGGGCAAGGCGATGGCAAGTGCGTTTTCTTATGCGTTTTTTTCGTTTTGACTATCTTTGTTTTCCGTTGCAGGAAAGGAAGCATATGTGCTTCCTGAGTCGGCTTGTAACGCAGGAGTAGATGATCAAGAATAAAAAAGACAAAAGTTCTAATCGGTTTTACTGTTTACCAGATGCATAATATCGTAGTTTATTTACGGCGTTCAAACCAATATGTAATCGTTGCGGAATTTCCAGTATTCTGTAAACTCTTGCAGACAAGCGAAGAAATAAATAAAAATAATCATAACACTATCGAAATCCTTGTATCAATTGAGCAGTGTAAAAAGTTATGAAGATCCCAACAATAAGCAACTAACCCTAGTGTTTTCGCTTTCTAAAAGCTAGTTAGTGTAAACTGCGCTTTTGCTTTCTGAATGCTACTTTTGTCCGTGTCGTATTAGTCGTCTAAAACATCTAAAAAACTATCCGAGTGATTTTTCTACACAGGGAGCTCACCTTTACAGTTAAATCAAGAAAATAAAGCAAAAATATTTCAATTTTCCGCCGAATTATAGCGAAAGAAAGACTAGAAGTTCGTTTGCAAACTGTTTTTATCAGGGCTGAGTTAAGAAAAATTAAATTGAGTAAACGAGCCATCTAAAGGCCACAAAAAGTGATTTTGTGTACGTTGATATTTTCTTGTTCGCGCACAAACTTGATCGTTTGACCAGTTTCTCCAAGCTCACGCCATTTTCTCACACATGCGCGACGACAGAGAAAAGAGATCTGTGAGGCTACTTTTGCGCAGTTGAAAAACACAAGAAAACACTAAAAGTAGAAGAAAATGCAGGGAGATAAAAAGTATCCTCTGCTCGCAGGGTACTTGTAGGCGCGGTAGGCGCGCGTTACATCCAAGTAGTTGTGTTCCACTCCAAAAGTAGCCTGAATTTCAGTCGTCTTTTCTTCCTACACTCCAGGCTACTCCAAAAGCATTTTTAATGAAATGAGAGCGTACGCGGTTATAGCTTATGGCTCAGGAATCGTCCATTACGGGAGTAGACTTCTCCCTTTTAGATTTTTCCTAGGGGAGGAGAGTAAATGTGTCTAATATCTATGATTAAAGAATTTATTTACATTTCTTGTCATGCCCTAGCCTATACACAAGAGTATCCGGAACAATGTTTCTTAGCGTAAACAAACGTCGGACCTGCCTCGTACCACAACATGTACGCTAGATTAAAATATGTATAATGCTGAAGATACAAGCGACCTTATTTGACTCATAATCCTGCATTTAATAATTATACATACTTTAATCTAGCGTACATGTTGCGTACCAAGGCGTTCTATTTTCGAGGCGAGGGCCGGCTGGTAGCGAGCTAGTGCGAAAGGCATCATGGGAAGATGAGCCTTCCCGTGGTCCTTTGCGCCAATGCCCGAGCCTTCCCATGATGCATTGCGCGAAGGCAGATGTCGGGCCCTGAAACAACTACTAATACATTAAAATCCACGTATAAGAACCTAGAATTCTATAGGATTATTCAAAGCTTCAGGAGGCTAGATTCCGCTAAGAAAATAGCACGAAAAAAGCGATATCGCACGAGTCGCGCAGCGACGAGGGCGATATCGCCTTTTTGAGTGCTATTTTCGGCGGAATCTACCGACTGAACGCTTTGAATATACTTGAATCCTATGATATCTCGTCCTCGATTTACACAAAAAAGTGATATCATAGGATTCTAGCCTAAAACACTGAAACATGAAGCTGAAATGGCTTCATCAGGGTTAGGCGTTACGTTTGAGCAGATGTGTTATATATCCTTAGAAATAATCCTCGGTTAGTTTTCTCATCTTCGGCAAACTTTTGTAAGGGTCATTGGGGAGTTTCATATTGAATGTCCGTTACCCCCTAAAGGCCTGTTTACACTTGCAATTTTTGTCGCGCGAGTCGCAGGCGATTTTTCTCGCACGTACGCGTCAACTCCAAAACACTAATGTAAATTAAGTGCAACAACGTGATGTCGCGGAGATGTCTGAAACTCTTTGCAACTTGATGCGAATTGAAAAATAAGAGAGCATAGAATTCGCACCGGATTTGCATCTCGTTAAATTTCAAATCGCCTCGACAAATGCAAAAAAAAATCGTAAACAAGCCTTAAAGAGGAACCTGGAATTTGTACAGGGGTCGTTTTGTTTGACCCTGGAATTTCCACAGAGTGATTTCAAGCCGTGAGTGCCTGGGGCGAATCCCTTAATAATACCATTATCGAAACGCGATCCACATAAAGAGAAAGAGCATGCTAAACTATACAAAATCACAAAGTTTGGCATTAATCGGGCAAATAGTGATGAGAAACAGCCATTCAAAAGGTCCAAAATTTTATAAGATTTGTGTGAAATCCGGACACGGCGTCCGGAAAACCATACAAAGCTTATAACATTTTGGCATCTTGGAATGGCTGTATCTCCATCGGAATTTACACAATCAACCAAACTTTAGGATTTTGTATGGTTCAGCATGCTCTTTCTCTTTATGTGGACCTCGTTTCGATATGGTAATGGGTATTAAGAGATTCGCCCCAGGCATTCTTGGCTTGAAATCCGGCAATGCACAACTTTGGAATTTCCATAGCCTCGTTCTCAGGCTACTCCTATTTCAGCTCCCACATGCTTTGCGCGTTTTTCTCGTTTCGCGCAAAGCAGTGACGTCATCAGTCTAGCATGACAGCCCGCGGAAAAGCCTGGCTTTGACGAGGCTAGCATTTCGATCACAAAAGAACTTGGAATTCCGAAGGGGGTTGCTTCAAATTTCCGAAAGGGGGTTGTGCAGGAGCCTAGAAATGGCACTGAGTTAGAAAATTTTTGAAAAATGTTATCAGCGAGTTCCTCAATATAGTACGGCTTTTTCGGAATAGCCCATTCCGCTCTTAAAATTTCTAGATGCGGTACAGTTATAGTAAGGTAGGGCCAGCTCTCTAGAAAAGCGCCAAGGTGCAACGAATGGCAGAGTGCTTGACTCTAGCGTGACGAATTTTACTGATTTTTCTGCCAAGAGACAGTCTACTAGTATAGTCTACCCTTTACTTATTCAGGATGTAGCTGAGGTCCTTAAGGCTTCCAGTCTTGCTTTCATCCCCTCAAGGTCTTCGTCTTGTTCTTCGACTTGTTCTGTTCCACCAGCAGCTTCCTGTATGAAAGACCGTAGTTGTCGAGGTTAATGTACTTGTCATTAGAGTTGTTTCAGGTAACACACAACAAATATTCGAGCAGGATTTTAGCCGTTGGGTTTTTATATATGTATTCAATCAAACCGCGTGAACCGAACCAATAAGATCATTGCCCAGTTCTGATGCAGCAGTGAATTGGCTTCTGTCTCGCAAGGAAACACTGCACTTGGCGAAACTGAATTTGGCTCGTTCAACACTCACTGCTGAAGGGACCTTGCATGTCACAGATTTTTAAGTAGAATTTGGAAAGCCATGGTGGATCATTATTATTATTATTATTATTTATTGTTGTAAGTTAAATATCGCCGGGAATCCACTATATAATGTAATTTATGGGCACCTGGTATCAACGTCAAACGACTCCCCATAAAAATAGACAGGGTTCTCGTCTTATCCCTTAGGGTATAAAATTCACCAAACTGCTACAGTATCTCTTAGGGGTGTCCAAAGAATCTGCTATCCCTTAGGGGGTCTCACGCTAAAGGTGACCTGAAATTCAGTGCCACAACAGAATAAATTGTTTCAACTTGATAGTAATTTCAAGGACCGCAATAATATTAGGATTTTCCGCATCCAATTTGCTATCTCTTAGGGATAAAATTCACTGTTGACCACACCCGATAATTGCTATCCCTTAGGGTAAAAATCAATTTTTCCGACAAGCACCCTGGTCTATTTTTATGGGGAGTTTCCCCCGGGGGTCAAACGGTTACCGTCTCTGTAACCAGCCACAGACATACTGTACATGTATCAGAGGACTGTTAGAACAGATAGATTTAAGAATTTCAACCATATAATACATACATGCATGTGTGCTATCCTGTGTTTCGTAGAAATGAAGTATGTTAAGTAAGCTTACCGGTAAGGGTTCTGTTACATGACCAGCCTGGCCCAAAGCACCTGGTGAATAAGACAATGAAACAATGCCTGTTAGAGGGAATTATTATTACAGAACGTTTAAATAGGAATAGTATTATCTTGGGTTGTTTGGAGAGAAAATTTAACTCTGTGCAAACCATGCCCAAGCTGAAGCCATGTGTCTTGAGGTTCACCTGGAAACATTTGCTACTTTTCTCTCTACAGTAGATATACTAAATGTAATTCTAAATGGTGTTTCAATTTCCCATAGATTCTTCTTGTGGTTCCTTTTGCCACTGCTCAAACGTTGCCAGGCTTACTTGCACAGCTTGTTCCAGACCTTAGAATCGCTGCTGCTATGCCGCAGCTTTTTTGGCGAAATAGAGATGCCTGGGTGCAAGGCAGGCTATAGGCACAATTAAACAATACCTGCTGTGACTTCAAATAAAATCCTATCAACCTCCCCCTCAGCTTCCTCTTCCATGTCATCATCTTCCAGCCCTTCAAAAGTATCTTCAACCATTTCCTCTATGATACCAGCCTAGGAAAAGAAAAATTAAACAACACATTGGGCCTTTTTCAAACAGTTGGAATACAAATTTTAAAATGTGGTCTAAGGAACTAGAGAAGTTATTAAAACTTATAATAATGCATACCGGTAACCCAGATATGCATTGTGTGTTTCCAGAAATTATCCATACCCCCCTACGGAAGGGATTGGTGTGTGTGTGTGTGTGTGTGGGGGGGGGGGGGGGGGGGATGGATATTTTTTGGTACCACACATTCCAGATGGGAATCAAACCCATTACTTTCTGTACACTGGTCAGACGCTCTAACCACTGAGTTACAGGAGATTCAAGGTGAGCAAAATTATATTAAACTTGGGTATACCAGTATTAATGACATATGAACTGCTATTCAGCAGTCTCAGTAATGTCAAATAAGATAATCTTAAATATAAAAATCCTTAGCATGTGTCAGGGAAACATCTGTGATTGGCTGATTTTTCCCTGCCACTTTTGGTGCTCGCACGTGACACAGCGAACTCCAAATTTTAAAATTACGGAGTTGTCACAAAGTGATGGGTCATTTTCTGGTAATTAATTATAAAGTAATTTTGATGGTATCACATGCAGATGAAGTAGAGAAGATAAATCACTTGTTTAATACAATGTATTAAATGGTGGCCTACATGTATGCTCACCATGAGTTTACTCTTAAATTCTTCCCATGTTATAACCTACAGAATAAACACTACCTTCATCATCTCTCTTGATAGATCCATCATAGTCTGTCTTATCTCTGGTAGTTTAACTAGCTTTTGCATCATAGACATGACTTCTGTGCTCTTTTCAAGTGCACCAGCTAACCTCAGGGTTGCTAAGAAAACAAGAGACACTCATGTTTGAATTTTCTCTGTATGCACTCATGGACCTACCAGCGGTCAGCAGTGAAGAAAGCCATGCTTCACTGCCAGTAGCTGCCTTCTATTGAAACCCCTGGCCGACTTAACTAAGAAAAAAGACCTCAGCCTGTATTCTGACTTACTCTCAACAGTCATCCAAAATCCGCTCTGTTGGCTCTATTTATCAAATGTAATTTTACAGAGCCTAAGGCCAATTTATTGCTTATTTTTTAATAGTACTCTGACAATTGACCGATAAGATTTTTAGACAAAATCATCATTACCTAGTTGATTTTTCATACTCATTTCCACAGAATTCAGTTGTGCTTTAGAAGCATGCATCTTATTGACAGCTTTTCTTGAATGTAAGAGCTCCTTTGCCAGAATTTTACACACATCCTTGTCTCCTCGTTTAGCAGCATCTTTGATAGACCTCTTTACTTTCTCC
Organism: Scolanthus callimorphus; assembly: GCA_033964015.1. Classification (NCBI taxonomy): domain Eukaryota; kingdom Metazoa; phylum Cnidaria; class Anthozoa; order Actiniaria; family Edwardsiidae; genus Scolanthus; species Scolanthus callimorphus. The sequence continues at coordinate 29,417,946 of CM066916.1, read as the reverse complement.
TCTTCTCTTGCTATGGCTTCAAATGGACAAATAAATATTTTAGAGGTCAATCTTTAACACTTTGGCAAAGTCAGGGCTTCTGATAATTTATTAGATTTTCAATGCCAATAGACCTTTTCTCCCAGGGGGGTACTTGGATATAAAAATGACAGGGGGTCCAACGGAGCTCCAAATTTCATACCCAAAAAAATACCTGAGCCATAAATTTTATACCCCAAAAATACCTGCTCCCAAAAATTCATACCCAAAAAAATACCCAATGGTTTTAGCCTAAAAAGATACCAGCATACACATGGTGGCCGGTCCCATTATGTTTCCTGGAAATAGCTTCAGCTTAAGTAAATGCAGTATCTTGATGATCAACTTAACGTTTCAACCCCCCCCCCCCCCAAAAAAAAAAAAACACAGATTTTTCAACCCCTAAGAAAATGTCTGGTAAAATTTTCAACCCCAAAAATACTTTTACTACAAATTTCATACCCAAAAAAATACGACAGACCCCCCCCCCCCCCCTGTCATTTTTATATCCGAGTACCCCCTGGGCCTTTTCTGCTTAACCTTTTTTGCCCTAACTGGCACTCGTGACAATGTCTTTATTTGGTTACTTAAAGGTTTTGCCGGAGCCACCGCCAATGTAGATTTGTTCTAGGGCTGAGCAACTTCGACGATGCAGTGATAATAAAACTCAAAGCAATGTCTTTGTTTGGTTACATGAAGATTTTGCAGGAGCCGCCACCGCTATAAGTTTGTTCTAGGGCCGAGCAACTTCAACGATGCAGCGATAATAAAACTTTGTTGAGAAATGGTTGGATTTTCATCAAACTGAGCCACAAAGCGCATGTCAGTCAGGAAAACAAACCACAGGCACCCCTGCTCAAGCGGAAAAGGTCTCTGACTATTTTGTGGTTAAAATGATGGATTTCACAGGAAATTTGGGGGCATTCCAAGACTAAAATTAATGCAAGGTTTCTATTTGAGATGATCAAAGATGCTTTTATTTGTAGACAAAAGGAAAAATGAACTGCTTTTCTTATGTGCTTTAATGCACGTGATCGCCATGTTAAGGTGGAAATGAACACCTCATGGTATCATCAGTTTTCCATGCCATTTGACCACCGGCACCAGACAAAGGTAACTCAGAGGTGTAACTCGGGCTTCCCTACCATTAACCGTGAAACCCCCAGTACTAGTCAGTATGCTCTTACTTCTTATTTGCCTGTCTAGCACCCTGCCTTCCTTGCGAACAGTGGCAGACCATTCTCTGACCTGAAAAAGCACAAACGTTTAAGAAAGAGAAAGTGAAAATAATACAGATAGTTACACTGTACACAGTAAGCATGTGTGGTGCAACTTTCGGAATGTACCCAGGCAGTGAAGTTTAGACAGTCGAGGGGGACGCCGTTGACTCGACAACTCATATCAGTTTTATACATGGGGACATACTTCAGAATTGCTATTGCTATTACTGTGTCTGCAAAAACAGAGAGCAGAGACGACTAAACTTTGGATGCCGGCAAGTTGAATCGAAGAAGTACAGTATTCAAGCGATCGAAGCGACGAAACTATTACAGATTTGACCTCCTGGTTGTAACATTCATACCTGTTCTTTTGGAGTTTTCTTCGGCGTCTGTCCAAATAATCCCATGCCTAGAGAAACGAAAAATACTGAAGTCAAGTCAGTTTCCTCTTCCCTCTTCTCGCACAAAAATAAACTTGACTTGGCGAAGATGACGTCATAGGATATCAATCAGTCGATAATGTTCCGTAAGGAATTGTTTTATTAGAATTAAAGAAATATAAGTATTATTATGAACTCCAAAATTATATCAAAATGTGAAATTAGGCTTGTTTGAATTGGATACTTTCATTTTACAGTCTGTGTTGTCCAGGAATTGTAGTTATTAATTTCCCAGGGTGATCGATAATTTTCCGGAGTTATCCGGAATGCTGCCGACCTAAATTTGTTCTGAAAGCGAGGGTCGAGCAACTACTTTGCTGCGAATTATAAAACTTTGTCGAGAAATGGTTGGATTTTCAGCAAACTGAGTCAGAAAGAGCGTGCATATGCTACGAAAGGAGAAAGCAGCGTTTGCCCGACTGCTGGTAATATATTCTGAGAGCAGAATTTCCGCCAAAATGATTCTAGGGCATTCATGCGCAATGAACTGTAATCATGATGGCAATCCGGCGGTTCGCGAGAATGGCTTCCACTAATATCTTCAAAAACGTAGAATTAGTTCCTACAGATCATGTTTTCGATATTCAGCAGCAGTATCTCGAAGATGTAAGCCCAAATAAAGTAAATTGGGTATCGGAGGTAAGTTTAGAGAAGTTAATTAGAGTTTTACATGTATTGTTCGCCTGGCCGGACGGCAAAAAACTGCAGGGTGCAGCCGCAGGCCCGTCGTTTTGACACAGAATTCTATTTATCCAGGTCGCCGTATCTTTTAGTTTATATTTCGAATGGGGTCTCAATTTGGATACAAATCATACAATGGGGTATCTTTTCTTATGCAAATCGTTTTTAGAACGGGGTCCGCATTCTTTGTTGTGGTAGGTGGCAAAAGTTTGTTAATCCCCTCCCCCACCCATGCACCCTGCAACCAGAGGTTTCTTTCTGTCAGTCTTTTATAAGCTAGCAAAGTTGTTCGTGCGTCTGGTATTTTGCGTGGTCATTCTGATTGTGTGGTTCCAGAATTATCCATACCCCCCTACGGAAGGGCATTGGAAATTCCAGAGGGGTGGGGGGGTCAATTTACCTGATCATTTCCATAGAAATACTGTATTTTTCCTTGGAAATTCCAGAGGGGTGGGAGGGTCACTTTCTAACACCCTTCCGTGGAGGGGGTATGGATATTTTCTGGAACCACACATTACATGAAATACCAGAGATGCAATCTACTTTGCTATACATGTAGCTAAATACAAGACTGGCAGAAAAAGAAGCCTCTGCTTGCAGGGTACCAAGCTAGTGCTCATAACATTTATATATTTTTTTCTTTTTACAAATTATTGTAATTTTTGTGAGTGCTAAATAAAGATGTTGTTGTTGTTGTTGTTGGTACCCGGCCCGCCCAAGCATCTTTTCCTGCCTATAGCACTATTTGCTGTTTGTCAACATTGCCATTGGGATGCAAATGGCCAACCATAGATTGGATAGCGACTTTTGTTCTGTGAACTGCAAATTCTGGTTGGCACATTAATAACAATGGAAGATATGACATCAGCATGAACAGTGCTATACTATTGTTAACTGACACAATGTATGTTTTGTTCTTGTAGTTTATAGGGATCATGAAGGGAAGCCATTTGTTTTACCAGTGGTCAAGGAAGTTGAGATGAAAATGGCACAGCAAATCCAGTCTGGAGTTTTGAATCATGAATACCTTGCGATAGATGGACTGCGACAGTTTACGGATGGAGCCTGCAAACTGCTTCTGGGAGAGCACAGTTGTGCCATTAAAAATAATAGGGTACATGGAAAATATGTTTTTTTTGGTATAGCTAGCTTCTCAGGGAAGGGTGGTACTTCAAAACATTTTGTAGGGGATGCTCCACCCAGACTCTGGACCCTGTATCATTTCATATAGTAACATTAGGAAAAAGGTACCCCTTCAATATACTGAATTGAGAAAAATGCTGACATTTTTCACAGTGTTAAAGGGGCTCTAATGCACACTTGCTGGCCACTTCTCTGAAGAAAATAGCTCAAATCTCAATCCAATTCCATCCTCTTGATGACAGGTCAAAAACTAGAATTGCATTTGTCTAACAATTGAAAGGTTTTTCTATTAATGTTGAGGAATATTTTGATTACTACAGGAAAATGTGCATGTGTTTTCAATTTTACTTCTTTTTTATGTCCAGGGTGGACCAATGTTAAGTGTGCGAGAGCCCCTTTGACCCTTCATGTCGACTATATGGAGATGGCAGAAACAAAAAGAAAACGCCAACAAATCAACCCTACAATGCACTGTGCATTGTGATATTATCCATTACATGCCAGGGGACCAGCATTTTGGATATGACATCATCCTGCAAAGTCTATTAATCGCTGAAATTATCTGTGTCCCTGTGGAGTGTGTCAAAGACTGTCCTCTTTTTCTTTTAGGTCTGTGGTGTTCAAGCTATATCTGGGACTGGTAGTATCTGTCTTGGTCTCAAATTCTTGTACCAATTCTACCCTGGCAAGACAACCTATGTCTCCAAACCAACGTGGGGTAAGTTGCCTGTAATTGGAAGGCTACAGGTTTAGGTACAAGTAAATTGTATGAGCTCTGTTTGGGAAATTATATGGTATGTGAAATATCATATACAATCGTCTGAAACTTGTCATAATGATTGAGATTGCAAGCTATTATTGAAATCTTGAAATCTTGAGCATTTTAAAAATAGAAATTTTGATTTTCCAAACAACCATTTCCCACCCCTATTAGGACAAGTTCAAACTGTTTGATTTAATTTTGCAATTGAGAAATATATTAATTATTTTATTTTATTGACGCACCCTTAAAAGACCTGACAAAGCAATGCATTATGGGCAGGGCGAGGCAGCCCCTTTAAAGCTCGAGAATTAATTATTTAAATTTAGGCATGTAATATTTTTTAGGTAATCATGCTAAAGCAATGAAGGCAGCTGGATATACAGACATTCGAGAGTATCGCTACTACAAAGCGGACACCAGAGCAGTTGATTTTGAAGCCATGAGGGAGGATCTTCAGGTACCGGTATTGCGTAATTCCAGAAATTATCCATTATCCATTATCCTCCCACAGAAGGGATTTGATTTGAAGTAAGACCCCTCCCCCTCCACCCACCCCTCTGGAATTTACAGTAAAAATGACCAAATTACCCAATGCTTTCAATGTCATATTCACCTAAAGTGTATAGGTGAATATAGCAAAATATGATGAACTTCTCAACCAATCAGCGTGCAGAATTGCTTGAGTATTGAATTTCTCTTGTAGTGAACTATGAACTATGAAATGGTTTCCTTTATGGACGAAAGGGCCTGGACCTTAGTGTATTGATATGGTAACTAACTCTTTGTAGGCTGCCCCTGAGGGCTCGGTCATCATGCTGCAGGCCTGTGCTCACAATCCAACAGGAGTAGACCTAAATCAGGAGCAGTGGAAAAGTATTGCCGGCATCATGAAGGTATTATGTGTATAATTATGATTATTATGACAATTGGATATTGCAGGGATGTCAGTGGGATGTCATTCCCCATCAAAAACTGGAGATTGCCTTGAAATGGTGAAATGTCCTGAAATTGTCCTGGAGAAATACAGTACATGTATGGCAGTTGTCTTTTTTTCCTGGGAGAGTTGACGTCCCTGATATATGGCCATTATTTTATGTGCTATGTAACTTTTATTATTTTTTAAAAGCCTCCCCCTCTTGACATTCATCTGATTTGAAAAGAGTTTAGATTATGTACAGCTTACATGTATGTAGTTTAAGCTATTACAGTACACAGAGCTGGAAATTACAGCAGGTCACTGGACAGTGCCAGATAGTCAAATTTGTGATTTGGTCGGTCATGATGCCTGTTCAAGTTTTGCTGCATTTTTCCCGCCATGTCTTGTTATTTGTGTTTAAGTTAATGTCCGCCCATTTTTCTGATTGAAATAATGTCCAACCATACTACGAGTTTGATCGGACATTGTCAGGTCATGTAAAAAAAATTATTTCCTTGTATTTCATTGTAATAGGGGCCGATATTTTAGAAGTTCCAGATGTATTTTTCTGAGCCCTGCAGGATTAAAAAATAATAAAATAAATTATTAATAAAGTCTGAAAAAGCATGAAAACGTATGGCCAGGCAGTTTCTTGGACTGTTCGTAGACCCCTAGACCCCCATTTTAATCCCCATTATTCCTTTGTTTTGTAGGAAAGAAAATTGTTTCCATTTTTTGACGTGGCATGCCAAGGGTTTGCATCTGGAGACCCTGATTCTGATGCTTGGGCTGTGCGATATTTTGCTCATGAAGCTGGCTTTGAGTTCATCGCAGCCCAGTCATTTGCCAAGAATTTTGGGCTTGCAAGTAAGTGAAAACATCCCAGGAGGGAACTTTTGACTTCCAGTTATACATGTATTTAAGAAAAGACTGCACCTGGGGGGGGGGGGGGGGGGATTTATAGACGTTTGTATGACTCTGCTTTCTCAGCCGACATGGCATTTGGCATAACGAACATAAACACCTATTTATCCTGAAAACCAGTGTCCATGATTCTGTTTTTCTGTACTACCTTATTTGCTCCCATGAAGCAGACTTCATCAGACAGTTGTGATGGTGCAACTTTTTCCGAAACAGGTGTGTAATGATTACGGCACCAGTAATTCCTGGATTTCAATCATGTGACATTAAGGTTACTGAGAACCTTTGCGCACCTCCTCGGAAAAAAAATCATACACGTCCTTAGTTTAACCAAAACATGTCAACCGATATATCGTTGGAAAGCTTATAGAATGGACTAGCAGGCTGTGGCAAAAAGAAATAACTTTTTAATAAATATAATTTTTTTAAAGCTTTTATTAAAAATTTGGGTGTGACATTTTCAAGAGCTATCGCCGCCGAACTGCTTTTGACTCCCAAGAAACATATCGTTTTAATCCTTGAAGGTGTTTCTCAAAAACCGTGTCTGGTTTTTTAAAATTTTGTTTAGTTCAAAAGTTATGATTTTTTAAAATTTTTATAGAGCGTGAAAATTCTATAAAATTTGACCTTCGAAATTTAAAAGCTCCAAAACTTTTGAACTAAGCAAAATTTTAAAAAACGCAGACACGGTTTTTCAGAAACACCTTTAAGGATTTAAACAATGTGTTACTTGGGAGTCAAGGTCAAGCAGTTCGGCGGCGATAGCTCTTGGAAGTGTCACACCCAAATTTAAAAAAACCTTCAAAAAAATATATTTATTAAAAAGTTATTTCTTTTTGCCATAGCCCACTAGTCCATTCTATAAGCTTTCCAACGATATATAGGTTGACATGTTTTGGTTAAACTAAGGACGTGTATGAATTTTTTTTTCCGAGGAGGTGCGCGAAGGTTCTCAGTAACCTTAAGCGCACAATCATCTCCAGTGAACGTCAAGTCTTGAAATGGCTTCCCATGAAACATGATTTTATTCGCACTCATTTCAAATTCTCAAGCAAACGGGCTAGGCATCTCAAGAAACATGAAACTTGCTAGCCTGTTGCCAGCAAGGCCCAGCATCAACTTTTTTCGCCATTGTGCCATTGGTGCCTAAATATAAAATTATAGTGAAGTTTGGACGCCATAACAGAAATCTGGTCACCACCTTTTCTCCCGAATGCTGTTGATACCTAATTTTGTGAGGGGCATCTTTTTTTAAATCCTACAGACAGGAAAGGTGCTGTAAGTGGCCATTTGGCGACTAAGTCGACATGTTTGGTCGCCAAACCATAAATCTAGTCGCCATTTGCGACCATATGTTCGTAATGTCGGGCCGTGGCTAGGCTTACAAAATGGCGGCTAACTGAGACCTCGTCCACACTACACCATTTTCAAACGAAAACGGATACTTTTTGCTCCGTTTTCAAAAAGATTTGCGTCCACACTTATCGTTTTCGTATCGTTTTCGCCCGTCCTCACTACAACGCGTATCCGTACGAAAACGCCCTTATGCATTCAGTAGGCCAGTCTCGTACCCAGAGCTCCCTGGCTCGTCTGCTCGCAGGGGAGACTCTGGTGACATCTATTTGAGGCCCGTCGCTGATTGGCTGATTTTGAGCGTTGGAGCATGCGCTGAAAGGTCTTTCTCTCAGCAGCTCTGTATTAAATCTCGCGCATGCGTCAGTGGCTGTCTCCAGAGCCTCCCCCGCGAGGTTACGAGCCGGGGAGCTCTGGGTTCGAGAATGTTCAGTAGGCATGCTCAAACAAGCTCAACGCATGCGCATTTCGATCTGTTGGCCCGCGAAATTGGTCATGTTTGCTGTGGTGACGTCATCGTTTTCAGATACCATCGTTTTCACCCGTCCACACTAGAAAACAGCGTTCTCAAACAGCTCCGTTTTCAAATCGCTCCACTCTGGAGAGCGTTTTTGGATTGATCCGTTTTCGGTGTTCGTTTCGGCGTTGTAGTGTGGACGATAGCCGTATCCGGAGCAAAAAGTATCCGTTTTCGTTTGAAAACGGTGTAGTGCGAACGGGGTCTGAGGTCCTTAAAGAGCCCTTGTCAGCCACTCCTTTGTTATTGTTTTCGTTCGATATTAGAAGACGAATTACGTATAGAAATTTCTAAATCAACAACTAAAAACAAAGTTTCATATTTGATTTACCAAATTCAATCGAGAAAATTACTCTATATTCTCTAAGTCAGCCGATGGAAATGGATGCTTTCTCTGACTTGGTATGTCGCTAGGCTGACGAAATGGAGGCTGACTGAGGCTCCAGTAGAATTCTGAATTGTATTATGTCTTGTACTTTAGATGAACGCGTTGGTTATTGTTGTGTAGTAACATCAGACCGCGACACCTCAGATCGCGTCCGTAGCCAGCTGAAGGCCATTGTCAGACCAATGTGGTCCAACCCTCCCAACCATGGAGCCCGTATTGTTGCTACAGTGCTGAATAATAAAGAACTTATAAAAGAGTGGTAAGGGGAAACTGTATGTGTTGTACATGGTGTATTGGAAGGGAAGGGATACCTGAACATGTGGTCCAACCCTCCCAACCATGGAGCCCGTATTGTTGCTACAGTGCTGAATAATAAAGAACTTATAAAAGAGTGGTAAGGGGAAACTGTATGTGTTGTACATGGGGTATTGGAAGGGAAGGGATACCTGAACATGTGGTCCAACCCTCCCAACCATGGAGCCCGTATTGTTGCTACAGTGCTGAATAATAAAGAACTTACAAAAGAGTGGTAAGGGGAAACTGTATGTGTTGTACATGGGGTATTGGAAGGGAAGGGATACCTGAGCATGTGGTCCAACCCTCCCAACCATGGAGCCCGTATTGTTGCTACAGTGCTGAATAATAAAGAACTTACAAAAGAGTGGTAAGGGGAAACTGTATGTGTTGTACATGGGGTATTGGAAGGGAAGGGATACCTGAACATGTGGTCCAACCCTCCCAACCATGGAGCCCGTATTGTTGCTACAGTGCTGAATAATAAAGAACTTACAAAAGAGTGGTAAGGGGAAACTGTATGTGTTGTACATGGTGTATTGGAAGGGAAGGGATACCTGAACATGTGGTCCAACCCTCCCAACCATGGAGCCCGTATTGTCGCTACAGTGCTGAATAATAAAGAACTTACAAAAGAGTGGTAAAAAGGGAAACTATATGTGTTGTACATGGATGTTAAGAGGGACTATCACGTGGTATTGTTTCACCCTCATCTTTTCACCCTCATCTAATATGCATGTCTGGTTGTACACTGAATTTTAATGGCTCATGTACCATGACTCTGCACAAACAAAAGGATTCCTCTGAAAAAGTGAACAAAGAGGTAGTACAAGACCAAGGTGTAAGGTTTCCTAACTATTCCCATCTATAAATTTTGATGGAGCTGTACAAAAGAGAGGTCATGTCGCCATCTAGGACAATATTACCAGCATATGCATATGCCGATTTTTCAGCCGTCTTTTTTCCCTACACTCCAACACTCGTTGCGGGAGACAAAACGCATACGGAACCCGGGAAACGGCGCTCGGGCTACTCTTTGTCTCTAAAACCCTCAAGGCAAATCCTGGATATGTCCGCGGATAAAATTTAACATAAACACTACGTTTTCTTGTTTTGTGTAGGAAAGATACTGTAAGAACTATGGTGGATCGAATGCTAAAGATGAGAATGGAACTACACAGCAAACTTCGCGAACTTGGGACTCCAGGGAACTGGGACCACGTTATTAACCAGCGAGGGATGTTTAGCTTCACAGGACTAAACTGTAAGTAACTGTCAACTTTATCGTAAATAAGAGACATCTAAATGTAACAAAGGCGTAGTCATCTGCGTTTTCGAACATTTCTGCCGAATGGGTAGCAATCTTGAGCTGAAACCAAAAGTTCGTGGCGCACACTCATTCAGGCCCTGTCCACACTAATGCGTTTTCAAAAGTATTCGTTTTCAAACTTAGACGGATTCTATGCGTGTTAGTGTGGACGGGAGATTTAGCTCCAAACAAGCGATCAGTTTTTATTTGGCGTTAACGCGTGCAAGTATAGTATCAAATTAAGTGGTACAGTTGACGTCATCGTTTTCATTTTTATCCGGATTCGACCGTCCACACTAAAACGATATGTATACGGGTTCGTTTTTATCCACTTTCGAGATCGTTTTCAAACTTATACGGATTCGATGAAAACGATCAGCGTGTTAGTGTGGACGGAAGGCCCAAACGTATCAGAAAGTATACGGATTCAAACGAAAACGCGTTAATGTGGACAGGGTCTCAATCTTACCCAAACAATTTTCATCTGGATTTATATGTGGGCTCAAACTTTGCACTTATGTTTCCCTCCCAGCGCTGTAGCCACCGTCCGCCCGCGGTCTAGTTCCTCGTGCAGTCCCGTCTCGCGTGCCATCTCGTCAAAGCCAGTAAAATTTCTAATTCTCAGACGTTACAGTTCAGAAAGAAGCTAGGAAACGTGTGTCGTAGTGCGCATTTATATACCGTTTCCGGGAAACGTTGTCACCCAAAAAGCCTATAAGCTTGAAGCGCAAAGAATGATGGGGGCATTTAAACTGCTACTGTTTGATCTGAATTCAGACACTTTTTGCAAACACAGGTGAAATGATTAAATTTCAGTACATTTCCAAGCATGTTTGTTTCTAATATTTTACAGAAATTTAAATAAATCTTTACCCATACTCCCTAGCGCACCAAGCTTATAGGCTTTTTGGGTGACAACGTATCCCGGAAACGGTATATGTGATTTAATTCTCAATAATTTTCGCTTCCCGTTTTAGTGGACCAAGTCCGCCGTCTTACCGAGAAGCATCACGTGTATCTACTGGATAGCGGTCGCATTGATATCTGTTCACTCACTTTAGCTAATCTAGACTACGTTGCAAACGCCATTCATGAGGTTGTCCTCCACGAACAACGCCGACCGCAGATTAAATGTCCTCCGGCGTCTTGCATAGATGGATAATATCAAGATAATATACAGTAATAATAATAAAAAATTATAGCTTAAAACAGGTTCTTGTTTGGAGTGTTTTGCTATTTATGTTAACGTCCTTGCCGACTCAAAGTTGCAATATTTTTCTATTTATGTAGCATTTTCTATATATGTATCTCTGACCAGACCTGCATTAAATTCAGTCTTTCTGCTAGAGGTCTTAATGATAAACAAACTATTATTATCATTATGAATTTAAACGCCGGCTGAAGACCCACCTTTTTAAATCAGTTTATTTTCATTCATAGTTAGCTTTATAATATATTATATTTCAATAATAAGATTTTTAACAAATTTCATCATATTTTATAGCTTATTTTTAAATGAAAATAAAGCGCATTTGGACATAAGGAAAATGCGCTCTATAAATACTTATTATTATTATTTTTTATTATTATTATATCATTACTGTTAAAGAGGACGTTACAGCAAAATCCGCATTATCCCGCAGTACATTTACTGTATTTGTTGGGGGAATTTGAAAAGTTTCGTCCAATGTTTTCACTATTCGCCCCTCACCCCCCGGCCCTTGCCCCTTTTTGAAGTTCCTGGATCCCCCATGTCGAGCCTACAAGCATTGCTACGTTATGGACAATGAAGAGCACTTTTTAATCAAATACGAGCTTTATGCAGATCCAAGAAACTCAGAAACCCCCCAGAATCAAAGACTATTGCAAAATATATTTTCGAGTGCAGGCAAACTGTCTCGTTCTTAAAGGGAAGCTGTCACGCAACTGCGCAGCTGTTCCGCGCATCTCAAAACAAAGAAGTATCGTCCCGTAACGATGGCCAGCGAAGGCTGAAAACCACGAAAAGAATCCGTTTTAATCTCACTATTTCTCGATCCATCCGATCAAATGTTTACGTTTTACATTTCTTCAACAGTTTTCTGATAGGAGGGACTAAATAGTTTTGCCAAGTGATCATTCCTGGAGCATGCGCGTATCATGACAGCCTCCCTTTAACGAAGATATTAGAGAATCATGCTCATGTACCTTTGTGCCTACCCTGGCACTCTTATAAAGCTTGTCTATGTCTTTGTCTCTGTTTATGAAAATCTGCTTTTAGTTTTCTCTTACGCAGGGTTTTACAATGTTGCAGTCACAGCCTCGGGCGTACACTTTTTTTATCATTTAAAGCTTTATTTCTTTATTCCTCCGTATTCTTTACATGTTTTTTTTTTTTGTTTTTGTTTTTACATATATATATATATCTAGGCGTGGGTTACCTCAGATTATTAGTTCAATCTTAGAATTATAGTACCCCGCCCCCCAAACGCACATTTAAAAGCAACACTTGGAACAAACAATCAACAATAAACATCAACAACTGCGCAGCCCTCTTCTTGACTCATTATCACACATTAAAAAATTGGAAGCAAATCTGTCCATTTTTTGTAATGGAAATCTAGTTTTCCTCTTTCACGAGCAATTGAAGTTTCAATATTGTAAATTTCATGAACAAATTTGAGAAAAAGCTTAAAATTGGGCTTGAGACCTTTCACCTTTGATTTAAATATAAAACGCTTTGCTAATAAAATCATATGATTAATCAGAGTCCAGTTTTCGACAGGGTAAAACACTCCAAAGATGACATCATCTTCCCTCAAGTGGTCCACATGCAACCCGTAGTCAATCAAAAACAATTCCCAGCTTCTCCAAAACTCCTGAACTAAACTGCAATGAAATAGTAAATCTTCGAGGGATTCAATGGTTTTAGAGCAAAAAGAGCAAAGGGGTGAGGTTTCTTTCCCAATTTTGTGTAGGAAGCGATTCACTGGTAATATTCTGTTTAAAATTTTGTATTGAAACTCCCACGTCTTCGTGTCCAGAGCTACTTGATATGGTAGGAGATAGATTTTCTCCCAATTACGATCTTTTGTTACCACCGGGTAAATCATTTCGTACCTCTTTTTCGCTGTTGGAAATATAGAAGATTTAGACAGAAAACTTTTATAAATAATCTGGGAGGTCAATTTCTCTAAAACGAACGTTTTTTCTCCAATGATAATGTTGAGATTGTCTTCCAAAGGTCTCGCGGTAGAGTGGGCTCGCTCACGAAGGAAAAGCTTCCAGCTAGGGGGGATAGAATCATATAAGGACGACATAAAAAAACATCTCCTGAACCGAGAAATACGACGATGCCATCGAACCCATCCTAAGATTCCCCCCGTCATCAAAAAAATCACAGACCTTGACAACTCCCTTTTTATGCAACGAACAGTTGTACACTGATTTATTGTCCACTAATATATACGTGTTATTCCAAATAACTTGATCGAGAACATCTTCGAGGGAGGAAGGAGGTTGAGGCGCAACGAATTCCGACCACGCTTGTAAACATTCACGATAGCAGGGAGGGAGCGTAATCGGGAGAGATTTTAAGGCGAAATTACAACGAAATAAAAAGTTGCCTCCAACGTTTCGTAGAAAACTATTCAAGAAAATCTTCCAGATTGCCTTATTCTCTTCTGAATACTTCTTCACACACATAACTCTCTGAGTTTTTACCATATCTTCAACATTTGGCATTTTAAGGCCGCCTTGCGATAAATCATTGATTATAGCACGTCGCTTAATTTTATCCGGTTTTCCGTTCCAAAGAAATCCGAAAATAACTTCATTTATCAATTTGAAGTAATCTGGAGAGCCCGCAAGTGGAATTAAATTGTATAGAATTTTAGGGAGAGCAAAAGCTTTAATAATCTGAACTTTTCCTAACAAAGTGAGGCCCCTCCAGCTCCAACAATGTAACGTTTTCCGGATCGAGTTAGGTTAAGTTTCTTTAGAGCCAGTTTGTTGTACGTAAAATACACGCCTAAAATCTTTACATGTTCGCTGATTTTTTCGATTCCTAAATCCTGTTTGGAGATGGCCATCGGCCCTAAAATAAGAACCTCCGTTTTTTCACAATTAACTCTGAGACCAGAAAAAGTGCCGAAGAAAGCGATAAAAGCAAATAGGCGTACAAAGTCGGGCTTCCCGCTTACAAATACGGTTAGGTCGTCGGCGAAAGCAACCGCTTTTATTTCTTCAGTTCCAAATGTAATTCCGCGAATCTCTGAATTATTCCGGAGCGCAACTAACAACACAACATTTTGCAAATCTACAGACCAAGTTCATACATATCGATAACGTGTGTGGTTTGCAAAGTATTTTTCTCCACTCTCTTGATTGTCAGGCTCTAGACCATATAAACCGAGTTGTGCCCCACTAAATTCTTGTTGCGATGAAAAATATCTTGAGTGATTCTCTTTGTTATATATATTTCAACAGTCGGAAATAAATGTGATCAAAGCGATTCGCAAAGCGTTATATGCTTGACATGACAAGCCATGGGTGATATCGAGAAGACCTACGAGCTGTTTCTACGAATTGTAAAGGAAAGAGAGTCAAAGTTGTAGCGTATGGCATCGGCAGTATCACTGGTCCGCCGTAAGTCAACTAGATGACTTTAAGCCAGAGTCACTACAGAGGAAGTCCACTTGTGTCGATATGTTGCTGGTATGTGATGTATTTTGGATTACACCCGAAGAAGGAAGAGGCAAGAAGTGGAGACAATTTAAGTATCATGTATGGTGAGCTTGGAAGCTGTCTTGAAGGTGCATACCCCGACTTAAAGGAAGAAATTGTGCATGACTCAAACTTTTTTTTTTGCATGACTCAAACCTTGTCAATCCATCATGAATGTGATCATGAAGAGTTCCAACCGTGTGTGCACCTGACGTACAGTTGAGACTGATGTCATCAACCAAGAAGTTAGTGAGTAACGGTCGGAATGCACGTCGCTCGTGCCGACAAGCAGATGAACATATGCAACGCATTCATACGAGGAGAAGAGTTAGGAGCGGAAACCACGCCCAAGTGCGACGGTTGTCGTTGCGGTAAGTGCCCTACTGTCGGGCATACGTACTCCTTCAAAGAAGAACAGGAGCTACAGATGATGTGAGAAAACCTGGAGTATGACAAGGACAAGCAACGATGGATAACACGGATCCAGAGACTACTGGACAACTACGATGTTGCGCTCGCAACACTGTAGAAGACTGAGCACACCCTTCTTAAGGAAGAGTAGAGTCAAGTCTGTAACACACCACGTTTGCTTAGATGATCATGAAGAGTTTGAGGGAAGCACGGTTGGCCCAGTGTTACGGCGTTGGGTCTCTCACCGCTGTGGTCCGGGTTCGACTCCTGGCCGGACAGAGGAAATTTTCTTTCTGTTCTGGTCTCAGTCGAAATTGGTTCATATTGTGGGTTGAACATTGTTCTACTGTGTTTCACGTCTTTCGGATGAGACAATAAACCGAGGTCCCGTCTCGCCTTTCTACTCTGACCAGTATCAGGGGGGACGTTAAAGAACCACTGGGGACGTAATAAACCCTCTGGCAGTGACCACCCTCAGTGTCTGTACTTATGACCGCTTGGCTGCCAGTGGCGCCGTTGAGACCCAGCGCAATTCAGCTTTCGAGCTGCAAGTCTGGGGAGTCGGTCTCACACATTTACATTTTTACATTTTACATTTAGCACTGGGCGGACACATACCAGAAACAAATTGAGCGTGGAGTTGCTCGCAAGCTGCAAGAGAAGGAGAAGGAAGACTGGACTGGGCCAACGTTTACATATCTCAACTGGCAGTCAGTAATCCTCGTTCGCAATCCACACACCAGTCATGGAGTGTCTCTGGATTCCTGCTATGCGAAGGGTCCTGATTGTTACTTGAACAATCTTGGAATATTGCTACGATGGAGAGAAGAGTAGGTCGCGCTAGTAGGAGACATCAAGAAGAAGCTCAATTCCGTTATACTGAAGCCTCTAAAGCAACACTGCCATAGATTTTATGGCGAGACATGAAGATAGGTCAAGAGCCTGATGTGTATGTCATTGAATGGGTTAACATGGGCGACTCTCCTGCACCGGCTATCAGCACAGAGGCCATTTACAAGACGGCAGACCGTTTTTTAAGACGACAGTGCAACCGCTGTACAACTCCTCAAGAAGTCAAGCTTTGTCGTTGATTTGATCGATTCGTTCCCCACCAAGAGTGACGCGTTGATTGCCGAGAGGCGATGCTGGATAAAGGTGGGTTCAAGGTTAAGTGCTGGCAACTCAGCGGAGAGCCTTGCGCGTGGAATGAGACGTGAGGCAGGACGGTGATTCTTCGCCAAGTAAGCCCCGATTTATGCTTAAAGGGAACGAGGGAGATCTACGTGTTCTTGGAGTAGGATGGCAACCTGTCAAGGATGCCATAGTCTATCAGGTCAGTCTGAACATTTATAGCAAGAAGAAAAGAGTGCATGTTGAACCTGAATTGATGAAGTCTGAAGCACCAAAGTCACTTCCCATTGTTCTAACGAAGAGAATGGTTCTGGGACAGGTGATGAAAATATACAACCCCTTAGGATTTAGGATTTGTTAGTCCATTCACGCTGATTGGAAAAGTGCTGATGAGAGAGACATGGATGCGAAACATCGGATGGGATGATCATTACTTCCAGACGACCTGCGAGGCAAATGGTCAGGCTTCTTCAGCGACATGTTCTAGCTGGATAACATGGAACTAGACCGATGCGTTCGCTCACCTGAAGCCGAAGGAAAGAGGCTGAAGAATTTGTCGTGAAGTAGGATTTCCAGAAGTCGCTACAGAGTGAGATGACGAAGGCCACCCACAATGGCGGCAAGGGTGGACGGTACCACAGACTTTTAACCCTCGGTGGATGAAGATGGCTTCTGGGTCATGAGGAAGCAATGACGCCAGAGTCGAGATGTCAGAAGCTGCTTCTAGCTAGTCATCGCGGAACGCGCCTGTTTAGTGAACGTGCGGCGGGACACGGAGGACGTAACGCCATACGCAAGATTCAGACAGTATTATTGGGTCTCGAATGTTGGTAAGATGGCGATGTCTCAGGAAAAATTGCGGTCAGTTGCGCACGCTACGAGAAGCAACGTCTTGCAACAAGAGATGGGTCCGCTGCAAGAGGCGCGACTACGACCGGTTCCTGCATTCAAACAGTATGATTCTTGACCTGTTAGGTCCATACACAGTCCCGAGGAGAAGTGCAGAAGCGCACAAGTGGAAAGGCTTATGGCGTCACATCTTTTCGTCTGTCCAAACAAACCCATGCCTAGAGAAACGAAAAATATTGAAGTCAAATCAGTTTCCTCTTCTCTCTTCTTGACCACGGCCTATAATGTAAATATGTATTATACAATTTCAAGAAAGTTTAGCATAAGGATAATGTGTGTGGACTATGCTTATGACACGATTCTGTAATTTGGTTTTGTTATGAGTTGATGATTTTCAGCAATAAGAAGTGTAAATTAAATTTAAAATTCTGAAATAAAATGTGCTTTTTTTCCGTTTTCGCGAAAATTAATCTCCTAAGAAAATGATTTTGCACCCAAATCGCGAAAATAAAGACCCGCAAAATATGCCGACATTTTTTTTTTCGCGAAATTAAGTGACCGCGAAAATTAGTATCTTTTGGCAAAAATCATTGCAGATTCAACGAGAACAAAGAGAAAGTATTAAATCAATTACTGGAACTAAAATACGTGAGCAAAGGACGTTTCGACCGAAACGGCTCCCAGATAGCTTCTTTCACACCCCTATATATTCTGAGGGTGGAGTTCCCGAGCCTCAACCGAAGGGGTGGACTGCGATGCAGCCTCTCGCACGTGTGGGACCGCGCGCTGTGCACTTTGCCGCGCCGGGTGTCACGTGACGTTAGTTCGTCACGTGACTAACCCTTTCCAGCTATACCTGATGAAGGCCGAAGGTTTCGGTCGAAACGTCGTTTGTTGATTCAATACTTTCTCTTTGTTACTTCTACTGGATGAATAATCTTCGTGTTGATATTCAACGAGAACAATCTCCTCCCAACATCTATCATTACACTCGCATATGTCGAATTCAGTGCCAATCTTCCTTCCAGATGTTAATTTATTTACCTATTTATTTTTCTTGATAGATTTTAATCATTTTGTTATACTTGCGTAGTGTCAAATTGATGGTGCAATAGATGTAGATGAAATGAAAACCAAGATGGCGGCCAAGCCTATTGGCTTGCGTTATGATGCCATTAGAGTGCACCAATCCTAATGTCTAGAGTTATTGGCGTGGAAAGAGAGTGGGTTTAAGGTTAAGTGCTGGCAACTCAGCGGAGAGCCTTGCGCGTGGAAGGAGAGTGGGTTCAAGGTTAAGTGGCAACTCAGCGGAGAGCCTTGTGCGTGGAAGGAGAGTGGGTTCAAGGTTAAGTGCTGGCAACTCAGCGGAGAGCTTTGTGCGTGAAAGGAGAGTGGGTTCAAGGTTAAGTGCTGGCAACTCAGCGGAGAGCTTTGTGCGTGAAAGGAGAGTGGGTTTAAGGTTAAGTGCTGGCAACTCAGCGGAGAGCTTTGTGCGTGAAAGGAGAGTGGGTTTAAGGTTAAATGCTGGCAACTCAGCGGAGAGCCTTGCGCGTGGAAGGAGAGTGGGTTCAAGGTTAAGTGCTGGCAACTCAGCGGAGAGCCTTGCGCGTGGAAGGAGAGTGGGTTTAAGGTTAAGTGCTGGCAACTCAGCGGAGAGCTTTGTGCGTGAAAGGAGAGTGGGTTTAAGGTTAAGTGCTGGCAACTCAGCGGAGAGCCTTGCGCGTGGAAGGAGAGTGGGTTCAAGGTTAAGTGCTGGCAACTCAGCGGAGAGCTTTGTGCGTGAAAGGAGAGTGGGTTCAAGGTTAAGTGCTGGCAACTCAGCGAAGAGGTTTGTGCGTGAAAGGAGAGTGGGTTTAAGGTTAAGTGCTGGCAACTCAGCGGAGAGCCTTGCGCGTGGAAGGAGAGTGGGTTCAAGGTTAAGTGCTGGCAACTCAGCGGAGAGCCTTGTGCGTGGAAGGAGAGTGGGTTTAAGGTTAAGTGCTGGCAACTCAGCGGAGAGCCTTGTGCGTGGAAGGAGAGTGGGTTTAAGGTTAAGTGCTGGCAACTCAGCGGAGAGCCTTGTGCGTGGAAGGAGAGTGGGTTCAAGGTTAAGTGCTGGCAACTCAGCGGAGAGCTTTGTGCGTGGAAGTAAGTGCTGGCAACTCAGCGGAGAGCCTTGTGCGTGGAAGGAGAGTGGGTTCAAGTGCTGGCAACTCAGCGGAGAGCCTTGTGCGTGGAAGGAGAGTGGGTTCAAGGTTAAGTGCTGGCAACTCAGCGGAGAGCCTTGCGCATGGAAGGAGAGTGGGTTTAAGGTTAAGTGCTGGCAACTCAGCGGAGAGCCTTGTGCGTGAAAAGAGAGTGGGTTCAAGGTTAAGTGCTGGCAACTCAGCGGAGAGCCTTGCGCGTGGAAGGAGAGTGGGTTCAAGGTTAAGTGCTGGCAACTCAGCGGAGAGCCTTGTGCGTGGAAGGAGAGTGGGTTCAAGGTTAAGTGCTGGCAACTCAGCGGAGAGCCTTGCGCGTGGAAGGAGAGTGGGTTCAAGGTTACGTGCTGGCAACTCAGCGGAGAGCTTTGTGCGGGGAAGGAGAGTGGGTTCAAGGTTAAGTGCTGGCAACTCAGCGGAGAGCCTTGTGCGTGGAAGGAGAGTGGGTTCAAGGTTAAGTGCTGGCAACTCAGCGGAGAGCCTTGTGCGTGGAAGGAGAGTGGGTTCAAGGTTAAGTGCTGGCAACTCAGCGGAGAGCTTTGTGCGTGAAAGGAGAGTGGGTTCAAGGTTAAGTGCTGGCAACTCAGCGGAGAGCCTTGTGCGTGGAAGGAGAGTTGGTTCAAGGTTAAGTGCTGGCAACTCAGCGGAGAGCCTTGCGCGTTACTGGAACTAAAATACCTGAGCAAACGACGTTTCGACCGATTCTGAGGGTGGAGTCCCCGAGCCTCAACCGAAGGGGTGGGCTTCGATGCAGCCTCTCGCACGTGTGGGACCGCGCGCTGCGCACTTTGCCGCGCCGGGTGTCACGTGACGTTAGTTCGTCACGTGACTAACCCTTTCCAGCTATACCTGATGAAGGCCGAAGTATTCGGTCGAACCGTCGTTTGTTGATTCAATACTTTCTCTTTGTTACTTCTACTGGATGAATAACCTTCATGTTGATATTCAACGAGAACAATCTCCCAACATCTATCATTACACTCCCATATGTCGAATTCAGTGCCAATCTTCCTTCCAGATGTTAATTTATTTGCCTATTTATTTTCTTGTTAGATTTTAATTATTTTGTTATACTTGCGTAGTGTCAAATTGATGGTGCAAGTCATGGCGGCCAAGCCTATTGGCTTGCGTTATGACGTCATTAGAGTGCATCAATCCTAATGTCTGGAGTTATTGACGTCACGAACTGCGCGCCAACATGCTTTCGCTGTGTACTCTTAGCCAATCAGAATCGAGATAGTGTTATGGCTAAATAATAAAACTTTGTCGAGAAATGGTTGGATTTTCAGCAAACTAAGTCAGAAAGAGCGTGCATACACCTGTTTCAATTATCGTTGCTCTGCAAAACGTAAAACCATGAACCATGCTTCATAAGTCGTAATGGTAATTCTTGTCTAAAACGAAGCGGTTCACACCAAATTGTGTCTCAAAGTAGTTTCTAAAACTCATGAATAGTCAATCAGGCAACACAATGGAAATCAGGACCATGAAGGCCGTTTGTATACCCCGATATAAATTAGTATTTTGGGGAGTCCATGAATATTTTCAGGGAACAGCTGTTCTGATTGGTTGCCATATCATAATGGTGCTCAATCAGCCAGAAACGATATAGAACTGCTGCGCACTGAACTGAATCTGATATAGAACTCCGCTGACGTCAGAGTTCTATATCAGATCCAGTTCAGTGAGCACAGTTCTCTATCAAGTTTGGCTCACTGAGCATCAGTAATGATAGGACAACTCACCAGAACAGCATGTTTCCCCGATAATATTCATGGAGACCCCATCTCTTACAAACGCTCTGTGGTCATGATTTCCACCTTTTCCCGTAACCTACGAAAAAAGAACAAGTGAGAATGAACACTAACTATACACACATCGGCATAAGTCTGGCCTAGACGGAACGCTAGCACAGTCTATTACCCGTGCAGTTCGGCAACCATGTACAGCTGTTTCGTCCTTGTTAGGACTCATCAGCATGGCATAGCCGGTGTTTGCCTCAGTAAACTTCATTGGCAAACAACTGCAGAGGCGACTTCGAAAATCGAAGTGCTTTAAACCACAGCAAAGACCCATGTGGGACCTTTAGCTGCGACCGGGCTAGCGTTATGCCAATGTATGGATCACGCAATGAGACCAAGCTAGAGAAGTCCGTCGGAAGAAGAAGAACGCATGTTAGAAATGAATACGTGCATTTTGTAAAACGATAGTTCATTTATCACATTTATTAATTTTTGTTGGCCATGATTTAAACATCCAACAACGTCTCGGGCAGTGCCGACCACCCTTCTGTGAACATTTCGTGAAACGAGCCAAAACGGGCATCTTTGACAATTATTTGGTAATACTTGAGTTGAATTGGGCTCAAAACCATGCACAGATAAACGAATTTAACTCACCCTTCCAAGTTACTCTACTTAGCGAGTCCGTACGAACCGCACTGCTTTGTTAAACGAGAATGAATGGGCAAATTGCATAGATGCATTACGCGCATGACAAAGATAATTTCGTCAGAAATTTGAATCGTAAAAAGAATTAAAAAAAATAGGAAACACTGCCCCAAAAACTAATGACATAGCCCTTTCTTTACAAAAGCCAATCAGAAAGCCCTAGCATTATTATAGGTATCGCTGGTATCGCTAATACATTCATTTCTTTTCTATGACATTTGAACGGCATTTCTTTGCTCATCTTTATTATAGGTAAATAAGTGACAGCTATTCCAAAGGGAATTCTTCTCTTTTTGAAAGTCATGTAATTATGAACAGACCTTTTGTCCCGCCTCTCTAAATTCACTATTCGTATGAAAAGCTCTCATTGTCAATCTTTTGTTTGCCATTTCAAAATAGGTAAACAATACAACTTGAAGCCAGTCTATATCAGATTTCTTATTCTCGATTTCAATGAAGTAGTTCTCACAAATTTATTTCCTTTTTTGTAACTTAAGCTTGGAATTATGAATTATTACTGGCAGCCGTTTTAGAAGTAGTTTACAAAACTCGTTGTCGTGTTTTATCGGCAGATCTATCTGCCGATAAAACACTCCAGCTCGTTTTGTAAACATTACAAACAAAGTGCCATTGGGTGGTTTAGTTTAGTTTGGTTTGCCAAACTCGAGGAAAATACAAGAAGTAGCGTCTTCATTATGATGCATGGCTCATGGTTTTACGTTTTTGCAGAGCAACGTTAATTGAAATAGGTGTATGCTACGAAAGGAGAACGCAGCGCTTGCCCGACTGCTGGTAATATATTCTTAAAGCAGAATTTCCGCCAAAATGATTCTTCTGGGCATTCATGCGTCGATGAACTGTAATCATGATGGCAATCCGGCGGTTCGCGAGAATGGCTTCGACTAATATCTTCAAGAACGTAGAATTAGTTCCTACAGATCATGCTTTCGATATTCAGCAGCAGTTTCTGGAAGATGTAAGCCCCAACAAAGTAAATTTGAGTATCGGAGGTAAGTTTAGAGAAGTTTTAAGAGTCTTATTGTTGTATGTTCGCCTGGCCGGGAGACGGCAAAAACTGCAGGGTGCAGGCCCGTCGATTTGACACAGAATTATATTTATCCAGGTCGCCGTATCTTTTAGTTTATATTTAGAATGGGGTCTCAATTTGGATACAAATCATACAGTGGGGTATCTTTTCTTATGCAAATCGTTTTTAGAACGGCCGGGGTCGCATTCTTTGTTGTGGTTAGACATAGACATAATTTATTAGGGTACCGAAGTAGCTTTAGTCAGCATACATGAGTATATTTTTCCCTAAAACTATACATTTAAAGCTTCTCTAATTTGGAAGCTGTGGTTATGAGGTTCATGAGGTGGCAAAAGTTATATTAATCTCCCTTCCCCACCCATGCACCCTGCAAGCAGAGGTTTCTTTCTGTCAGTCTTTTAATAGTGTTGTGATGTTATGAGTGGCTATGAATGCAGCGTAATGACAACATACGAGTGCTATGAATGGTATTGTCTCCTCCATTGTATTGCCTCGTTCTATAATACACTCCATTGCACTCCATTGTTTTACACAATGCCTTGCATAAATTTGTCAGTGTATTGGACAACCCTCTTTGCAAAGAGATAAATAGAATAAGCGATTTTGAATAAATGAGTTTAGAATGCGTGAGAATGGATTTCATGTTTTTGGTTCTGGAGTAAGTCATAACATTTTGGGGCTCAGACTTGAAGCGAATTTGGTAAGAGACGATATTATAGCAATGGTCTGATCGTTAATGTTTTTATGATTGAAAGGCATTGTTTGTGTGGGTTGGCGGGATTATTAACTTACGACGTGATTGATTGTATACGGGATGGCGATCACAAGGTCTTGAGCCAAAACTATTGAGAAATAACTTTTTGAGTTGGGAACTTAGATGAGGGTGCCGGTTTGTTAAATTCTGAGACTGGAGACAATCTTTTGGGAGCAGAAGGGGGAACTAGAATTGACTTAATATGTGAAGACATTTGGGGACTGGGACCGAATTTTGATGTTTTGGGACAAAGTAAATCACGGGAAAAGAACGCGAAAAAGTAGAACTGGAACAGAAAGAATTGGAACAGAGGGAATCGGAAGAGCGAATGAAAATGCTGGAACGAGAAAAGGGAGGAATTGGAGTATAGGGAACTGGAAGAAAGGGAGTGGAACGAAAAAAACTGGGAAATCTGGAACGGGAAAAGCTGGATCAAGGGGCGCGTAGTAAAAGTACGGTACAAAAGGAACAAAATGGTGCAGTCTATGATGCTCTTTAAGAACGAATACTTATCTGGTGAACATGAGGGTACAAGTGGTTTGGAGAAAGAGGATGTGAAAACATTCATTTTGCAAATTTCAAATGAATTAAATGCTTTTGTGGGGCATGTGGAAAACGAAAGAAGGGGATCTGGGTATCAAATGGAAAACTGGTTAAGGTTATTAGTGCTTTAAAGGAAGACAACGCACGCATGTTCTCATTTTTGAATGCTAAAATAGATCACCTTAAAATAAGAATTGGCAAATTTGAAAGATCAGAAGACTTTAAACCAGTAATTCTGAAATTGAAAGCGAAGCAAAAAATAGAAGTTAGCTCAATCCCGACATCCAAGTTCCGAGCGAATCCCGAAAGAGATCCGAGACGATTCGAGCCCATTCCGAATTGCGAGTTCCGAGTGAGTCCCGAAAACACTCCGAAGCGTAAAAACTCCGAGGCAGACACAGTCGTGAAGGAGATGCTGAAAGATGCTGGGTGATTGAAGAATCAAGGAGTCCTCGGTGTTCACCAATAGTTCTCGTGCATAAGAAGGACGGCTCAACTAGGTTCTGTGTGGACTACAGAAAATTAAATGTCACCCAGAAAGAATCATATCCTTTACCTAGGATCGTCACGACACTTGATGCCCTCTCTGATTCTACATGGTTTTCCACCCTTGATCTGAGAAGTGGATATTGGCAGGTTGAAATGGAAACAAAGGACAAAGACAAGACTGCCTTCTCTACTGGGAGAGGTATCTGGAACTTTTATGTCATGCCTTTCGGCAATGCGCCTGCGACTTTTCAGAGACTGATGGACAATTTGCTAATTAATTTACCTGTCGAAACGTGCCTAGTTTATATCGACGACATGTCCATGCTAAAGATTTTGAACAAGAAGTGACTAACTTAGAACAGGTTTTGCAGAGGCCCAGGGCCGCGAATCTCAAGCTAAACCCGAAAAAGTGTGCTCTGTTCAGACAAGAAGTGAGTTATCTCGGTCACGTGGTGTCTGGTAAAGGTGTGTCCGTCGATCCAGAGAAACTGAAAGCTGTTTCTTCCTGGTCTACACCGACTTGTGTAAGGGAATTGAGTTTTGAATTTGAGTTTTCTTGGTCTAAGCTCCTACTACCGCAGATTTCTACAGAATTTTGCTGACTTGGCACGACCTCTACACAAACTGACAGAGAAGAATCAACCCTTTGTCTGGAGTGAAGAGTGTGGCATAGCGTTTATAACCTTGAAAGAACGCCTACCTATTTTGGCCTTTCCTGATCCAGCGAAGACTTACACCCTATACACAGATGCTAGTCAGGAAGGAATTGGGGCAGTGCTATCTCAAGAGTCGGAAGATTGTCGAGAACATGTCATAGCCTACTACAGCAGAGCGCTATCCTGACAAGAGAAGAACTACTGCGTAACGCGACGTGAGCTCTTGGCAGTGGTTGCTGCAGTTGAACACTTCCATGCTTATCTCTATGGACAGAAGTTTATCATCCGGACCGACCACTCTGCTCTCCAGTGGTTACTACAGTTCAAGAATCCCAAAGATCAGGTGGCCCGATGGCTTGAGAAATTGCAGGCTTGCGATTGTTCCATTGTACATCGACAAGGAAGGCTACATAACAATCAGATGCTCTTTCCCGGCGCCTTGTGCCGATATTGGGTGCCGTTACTGTGAAAGAAGAGAAATTGCAGATGCAGAGACCAAGCAAGTGAATGCTGTGTCCCTAGAAGTCATAGACGAGTGGACGGAAATCGACAAGTGTTTAAGTGATGGAGAGATTAGAGAGGAGCAACTCAAGGACAAAGACTTGGCGAAAGTCATTGAGTGGGTAGAAGCGGAGACCAAACCAAAGTGTCAGCAAGTTTCTCACCTAAGCCCTACCGTGAAAGCTTACTGGGCTCAACTCAACTCCTTAGTTACTAAGAGAGGCGTGCTGTATCGAAGACTAGAGGAGAGTAGCACAGAGATGAAGCGCGTCCAATTAGTTGTACCTAAGGCTATGCAACGTGCTATTCGACTGGTGTCGAACATGTGATCTATGCTGTAAACGAAAGGGACCTCATCGCCGAAAGAGAACACCACTAAACCAGTATGTAGTTGGTGCACCGATGGAGAGGATAGCGGCTGATATCCTAGGACCTCTACCCACCTCTGATCTTGGAAACAAGTTCATACTAATCATCGGAAACTACTTCACAAAGTAGCTTTCACACAAGGTTAATTCCTTATCTCCACTCTACTTCACAAAGTGGACTGAGGCGTTCGCGATACCAAATCAGGAGGCGAAGACCGTTGCAGAGGCAATAGTGCGAGAATTGGTCTCACGCTTTGGAGTACCTGGAGAACTCCATTCCGACCAAGGACGGAATTTTGAGGCGAAAGTGTGTAAAGAAAATAGCAACCTATTGAGGATAAAAAAAAGGACGACTCCTTATAGGCCACAGTCCGACGGTATGATTGAACGCTTTAAATTGGAAGCGCAACTAGCAATGTATGTGGAATCACATCAAAGACATTGGGACATCTACATTCCCTACTTGATGATGGCATACCGCTCAGCCGAACACAATGCAACAAAGCAGAGTCCGTCAAGACATATGTTGGGCAGAGAAATTCGACTACCAGATGATGTTATGCTTGGAAACCCTGAGGAAGATTCTATGAAACATCTATCACCGACAGAGTATGCTGTAAAGTTAGAGGAAAGCATGAAGAAGAGATATGATACTGGAAGTACAAGGGAGACTCTGAAGCGGGGCGCTGTAGTATGGTACCACTTACCACAAAGGAAGAAGGGTCTCTCCAAAACTAACAAGCAACTTGGGCTGGTCCATATCTTGTAATACGAAAGATAAATGATGTGATCTATGAAGTGCAGAAGACGCCTAGTGCCAAGCTCCGTGTTGTACTTGAAGATCGCCTCTGGAAAGTGACCACCGAGCTTGAAAACTGGCTTCCTACGATAGAAGAAGAGAAGGAAGACACAGATCATAGCTCAGAGGAGGCGCAGTCAAGCGACTCGAACGTTCAACTGAGAAAACAGAAACAGAGATCCAGTGCATAGAAATCAGGTGGACAGAAACTCGCAGGAAGAGGGAGAGGAGCGAGAAAGGGAGCAAGATAGTCTGACTGATCATTACACAGTTGAAGAGAAGGAGGCGCAGTCAAGCGACACGAATGTTGAACTGAGAACAGAGAAGCAGAAAGATCTTGTGCCGAGAGAACAGGGAGGCCAGGACCCCCAGGAAGAAAAAGAAGAGGAAGAAAGAGAGCAAAATAGGCTCATTGATCATCCCACAGTCGATGACTTAAATGGAACTGCCATGAACAAGAAAGAGGTCGTCGTGTTACAAGGCCATGGCCCTCGGAGGTCAAAGCGGCAGCGGTGGTCTCCACAGTACCTCGACGAGTTTATTATTAATTACTGAGATGTTAGACTAAACAAAGGGATTTGAAAAAAAATCGTAAAAAAAGAGAATTTGGATGACGTTGAAAGGCAAAGTTGTCATTACGATATGACAATCATAATTATCGCAGATGATAGTAAAAAAATGATGGCGAATGGAATAACGTTCTTGATTATGTTGGTGGTGATTGTGATTAATGAAGAAGATAAAAAGAAGGCATTATCGTAGGATGTTTTAAAAAAAGGTGGTGGAGACAGTGATGATGCAGTAAAGGCCCGGCTTGCTGGCAAGACCCCGGCCTGCTGACAAGACCCGGCCTGTTGACAAGACCCCGGCCTGCTGACAAGACCCGGCCTGTTGACAAGACCCCGGCCTGCTGACAAGACCCCGGCCTGCTGACAAGACCCGGCCTGCTGACAAGACCCCGGCCTGCTGACAAGACCCGGCCTGCTGACAAGACCCGGCCTGCAGTAAGGACCCGGCCTGCTGACAAGACCCGGCCTGAAGTAAAGACCCCGGCCTGCTGACAAGACCCCGGCCTGCAGTCCTATTCTGAATACCATCTGCACTCCTATGTGACTATAAATGACTCTTTATTCTCTGTCCGGGACGTACATATTTTGGAGGAAGGGGGTGATGTGAAACCGTAATGTTATGAGTGCTATGAATGCAGCGTAATGACAACATACCGAGTGCTATGAGTGCTATGAATCCAGTGTAATGACAACATACCCTAGTGGCTGTGTTATGAATGCAGTGTTATGAATGCAGTGTAATGAATGCAGTAGTGTAAAGACAACATTGCCCGAGTTTCTATTGTTTATGTGACAGGGATTGTTATGCAACCTTGTTTGCAAAGAGATAAATAGAATAAGCGTTTTTGAATAAATGAACCTTCGCACTCAAGAGTTTTCATGTTTTGGTTCTGGAGTAAGTCATTAGCTAGCAAAGTCGTTCGTGCGTCTGGTATTTTGCGTGGTCATTCTGAATACATTAAATACCAGAGACGCGATCTAGTTTGCTAGCTAATACAAGACTGGCATAAAAAGAAACCTCTAATAGCAGGGTATCCCCGCCCAAGCATCTTTTCCTGCCTATAGCACTATTTACTGTTTGTCAACATTGCCATTGGGATGCAAATGGCCAACCGTAGATTGAATAGCGACATTTGTTCTGTGAACTGCAAACTCTGGTTGGCAGTAAAGGGGCTGTTTCACGATTTTAGCACACTTTTGGTGACGTAAAACATACAAATAACTGACGGATAGCCAAAATACGAGTCTAGGTTTGTTAAATAACCCTTCAACTACAAAGCGATTATGATTGTAGGCTTCACGGACCTATTACAGAGCGGATGGAAACGGATTGCAACAATGAGTTTTTGAAAACTTGTAAGTTTGAATTTACATCAAAATGTGCTTGTAAATTGGCAGTCTTGTCTTTAAAACTTTCCTACATAGCCTATTAGGCTAATACCAAGTGAAATAAGTGATTTGGGGATGATTATATACAAATTTATTGCTGTAAATTTATTCAAACGACCGTGACACAGCCCCTTTAATAACAATGGAATATTTGACATATGAATAACGCTATAATAATATTGTTAACTGGCACAATGTATATTTTGTTCTTGTAGTTTATAGGGATCATGAAAGCAAGCCCTTTGTTTTACCAGTGGTCAAGGAAGTTGAGATGAAAATGGCACAGCAAATCCAGTCTGGAGTTTTGAATCATGAATACCTTGCGATAGATGGACTGCGACAGTTTACAGATGGAGCCTGCAAACTGCTTCTGGGAGAGCACAGTTGTGCCATTAAAAATAATAGGGTACGTGGAATTGGACTGCAAAATAATAGTTTTTTGGTATAGCTAGTTTTCCCAGAAAAAGGGGGTACAGTACCTCAAAACATTAGTTCTCTAGGGGATGCTCCACCCAGACTCTGGACCCCTTACTCTTTTATATAGTAAAGGGGAAAAGGTTTAGGGTTTTGGATTTTGATTGGACCTTATGACAAATCCCCCTGGGGGTCGCTCCCTGGGGGAAGCCGCTGATTGGACAATGACAGTGGCGGATCCAGGATTTTTCAAGGGGGAGTTCCGCTTTTTCCCTTTTCCCAAGATGCAACAATATGATTGTGTAGATACCCTGCACGTGGTCTGGGTAACGCAGTTAAATCCTTATTGTTTATCACTCTTTAACAAAAAGATAGCTTCATTCTCATGGGAAATGAACTCAATAATTTTGTTTCTTTGCTTATATTACAAAAAAGAAACGAGTTTTTAAAGGACCAACAATTCAATAGCAATAGTGCAAAGCTTAATCGTTTACACGTTTTATTTATTTATTTTTTTCAAAATGTCAGATGCTCGAGGGGGAGCTCCCCTGGATCCGCCACTGAATGACAGCCAACCAAATTTTGTGGAGAATACTGTGTTGCTGACATTTCAAGTGTTAACACCCTTCATGTTGTCTATATGAAGAATGGTTACATATAGTTTATAAACACGGTAAAACAAAAAGAAAACAAATCGAAATACCTATTGTGTGATTCAAGAGTTTTGGGGACTCCCAGAACAAAAGGTATCAAATTTAAGATTTCTAAAAAAAGCCCCTCCCAAGTTTTTTGGCTGTAACCACGGACTGATTATTTTATAATATAATAGTAGATTAGCTGGGCCTACCACAGTAAAAATGAGTGATAATCAGACCTTGGAGAGATAATCCAAGATAGCCTTGTCATGGTAACTTTATCAACCCTCAACCCTAACAATGCACTGTGCATTGAGATAATATTATCAATTACATGTCAGGAGGCCTGCATCTTGGATAATATATGACATCATCCTGCAATAGGTCTATTAATTGCTGAAATTATTGTGTCTCTGCAGAATGACATTCCTCTTTCTCTGTTGTAGGTCTGTGGTGTTCAAGCTATTTCTGGGACTGGTAGTATCTGTCTTGGTCTCAAATTCTTGTACCAATTCTACCCTGGTAAGACTACCTATGTCTCCAAACCAACGTGGGGTAAGTTGCCTGTAATTGGAAGGCTACAGGTTTATACGAGGGTACAAGTATGTGAGATATCATACAATCGTTCTCTGTAAATAACTTGTAATAATATTGAGATTGCGAGATACTATTTGAGATCTTGAGCATTTTAAAAATAAAAATTTTGATTTTCCAAACAACCATTTCCCACCCATATTAGGTGAGATTTTCAGGTTTCTTTTTTCATTCTATGGACATTTAGTTTAAACTTAAATTCAACTTTTGAGAAAATATATTGAGAAATATATTAATTTTTTTTATTGATGCACCCTTAAAGGACCCGACAAAACAATGCATTATTAAGCTTGAGAATTTTATTAATGTAGGCCATACATTTTTTAGGTAATTATGCTAAACTGATGAAGGCAGCTGGATATACAGACATTCGAGAGTATCGCTACTACAAAGCTGACACCAGAGCACTTGATTTTGAAGCTATGAGGGAGGATCTTCAGGTACTGTTATTGTGTGATTCCAGAAATTATCCATACCGGTACCCTCCCACAGAAGGGAAGAGGAAAGGCTCCCCTCTCTGGAATTTACGGTAAAAATTACAGTGATTATATGGAAAATAAAAAGCATTTGACCCTGCCCTGTACCCCTCTGGAATTTATGAGGCGCATGGATTCACACACTATTAATTAATTTGTACACAGTTAATATTATTACAATTTTATGCAGTCATTCATAACTAAGCTGATGGCTAGAGATGGTCATATATCTTTGCAATATTGCTATTAGTCTTGCAAACATAAACATGATGAGAAATATTATTTTGTACCATGCATTAAACGTCTCTATATGACCCTTGTACTCTATTGCCCTTCTTACTGTAAACTACCCCTTGTAGGCTGCTCCTGAGGGCTCGGTCATCATGCTTCAGGCCTGTGCTCACAATCCAACAGGAGTAGACCTAAATCAGGAGCAGTGGAAAAGTATTGCTGGCACCATGAAGGTATCCATGTGTATAATTACGCGGACCATTGGATATTGCACGGACGTCAATCCCAGTACTTTAAAAATCTGGAGACTGCCTTGAAATGGTGGAATTTCCTGTAATTCACCTGGGCGAAATACAGTGAATGCAGTCATCTTCAATTTTTCCTGAGACTCCCGGCAAAACCTGGAGAGTTGATGTCCCTGATATTGGCCATTATATTATGTACTATGTAACTTTTACTATTTTCTTAAAGAGTTTAGATTATGTATGTCAATTTAGTTTCAGCTGATTACTGTACACATAGCTTGAAATTATTGCTGTTCACCGAACAAACGTTGTCCAGATCAAAATCTGTGATTTGGTTGGTCATAATGTCTGTTCAATGGAGTTTTTTATTTCAGTCTCTGTTTTTTTTTCTCTGTTTGTGGTGACAACTGAGAATATAATAATCAGAGAAATAATGAGAACTCTCTTTTTATTTCCAAACACCAGCAGACAACATGAGACGGTGCAAAATACAAATACAAAAATAATTTCAGCAAGAACTTTCATAAAAGCGCAATAAACAAGCGTTTTTCCCCATGTTGTGTTATTTATGTTTAAGTTTATGTCCGCCCAGTTTTTCTGATAATATGTCCAACCAATTTGGAAATTATGTCCAACCACACAAGGAGTTTGATCAGACATTGTCAGGTCAAGTGAAAACAATTACTTCCAGCTCTAGTAAATATATCTTATCAGATGTTTTTTTTTTCGTGTAATACGGGTTAAAAAATAAATAAATTATTATTTATAAAGTCTGAAAAAGTATGTCCAGGCAGAGTTTCTGAGACTGTTCATAGACCCCCAGTTCATTTTAATCCCCATATCATGTTCTGCTTTGTTTTGTAGGAAAGAAAACTGTTTCCATTTTTTGACGTGGTATGCCAAGGGATGGCATCTGGAGACACTGATTCTGATGCTTGGGCTGTGCGATATTTTGCTCATGATGCTGGTTTTGAGTTCATTGCAGCCCAGTCATTTTCCAAGAATTTTGGGCTTGCAAGTAAGTGAAAACAACACCTCAGGAGACTTTTGGCTTCCAGTATAATATCCACCTATTGGGCAATTCCAGAAAATAAAGGTACCCTCCCCACGGGCGGCACTAGTTTTTGACCCCCCCATGCATCCATAATTTCCAAAATGGTTTACCCCCTCCCCCCCCCCCCATGCATATAGAATTCCGGGCAGGTTAAAGAAATCCAGCTTCGAAAACCCCCCTTGCAATCAGAATTCCGAGTTCTTGAACCCCCCCATCCCATCGGAATTTCCAAATGCCGCCCGTGGGGGGGGTGGGGAGGTACCTTTATTTTCTGGAATTGCCCATTTCAGAGGCTGCACCATCACAACTGTCTGTTGTAGCCTGGGGGGGAGGGGGGGGGATCATTGGAGAAACTAAGAATAACGAAATTCTTGTGTTAACGTATGGCAAACTTTCTTGCAGGTAATGTATTGTAGAATCATTTGGCATAAGCAGTTGATAAGTATGGTTATTTATTCTGAATACAAGTGTTCATGATTCTGCTTCTCTTGCACTCATTTCAGCTTTCCAAGCAAACGGGCTAAGCCCTTTGCTAGCAGGGTTCAACATTAACTCTTTTCGCCATTGGCATTGGTGCCATTTTTAAAATTTTTGCTCCTCAGCTATGTTAATGCCTGGGTCTCAGTTGTTTTCAAAATGGCGGCTCAAAAACCATAGGGGGTGGTTTATATCGAGAACTTTGAATCTTTACCATTCATTTCTTATTTAGAATTGTTGTTCGGCAAAAGATAAACAAATTCCGGTGTACATCCCCATGGCAACGTGGAATGTGACCTTTGAACTCCAAAGAAAGGAAATTTTAAAAACTGCCTCGCGAGAAAAGGAAAGAAAAAATTTTAAGGATATCAAGACGTTATGTATTAATGCTAGGACAAGTATCACTGGTCCAACTAGATATGATGTCCATTTAATCAGGAAGCCTATTTTTGGACATTCTGAAATATGATATCTGCTAATAACTTCGTAAATGAAAACATTATGCACGATATCTAGTTGGACTGATAAACTTGAAGGTATGTCCTATTACTTCATTTAGTTTAATTGCAGGTTTGTTTGCATTTTCCACTCCTCGTCAAGCTTTGAAACGAAATTTTTTTAAACAGAGGTCAAAGGTCGGGCTTTTGTTCCTATGGTAACAGCAACTTATTAAATTATCAAGGACGTTGAGGTCTTCAATATTGTAAGGGAATTGGAAGAGTAAGTTGGACAGATGTTAACTTAGAACGAATCGAATGCTAAACAGGGCGTGGTCCCTTTGACCCAGGCATTAAAGTGCCTGAGTCGCCAAACCCCTAGTCTAGTCGCCATTGACAACCGTACATATGTCTGCAATGTCAGGCCCTGGCTAGGCTGACAAAAAGCTGACCGGAGGCTCTATGACGTAATCCAGCCTTTAATCGTTAATTTAAATAAATGCCTTATAGTTGAAACTAATGAATGGCAATGGGGCGCGCGGTGCTTAGCTGTCTGCTAGCGCCACCTTAAAGAGCCCTTGTCAGCCACTCCTTTGTTATTGTTTTCAGTCGATATGAGACAACAAATTACGTGTAGAAATCTTGAAATAGTCTTTTAAAAACAAATTGTTATTATTCATTTATCGAATTCAATCGTAAATATTGCTCTACAATACATTCCCTAAATCAGCCGATGGAAATGGATGCTTTCCCTGTCTCGGTATGTTGCTAGGCTGACAAAATGGAGGCTAACAGTGGCTTTTCAAACGCGGCTAAAGAGTCTGCATTAATTGCTGCTGAAGGTAGCGAGTTCCATGTTGCTACAGGCCTTACCAAAAAAGGAGTATTTGAAAGCATTTACTGTTGCAAGATGGCGGCATATGCGGAATCAATAGCGGTCACGTGACCAGTGCAAAACCTCTTATGTCTCCTTATTACTACTTTCGTGGTTAAATAAAGTATCATTCAATCATTCGTGAGTAGCCCGCGGTGATCTCGCTCGGGAAAGGCATGATCACTAGACCGCGGTTGATCTTAAAGAACATTTCTAAGTCCCTCGTGTCGCACCTTGCCTTTAAAGGCGGACAGTCCAATGAGTCAAGCATCGATGTAACACTGCTCGTCCTGTGGTCGTCACTACAGACAAACCGTGCAGCGCGCTGTTGCACGGACTCAATGGTGTCGATGTCCTTTCTTGTGCTTGGTGACCAGGGGCCGGTTCCTAGAAGGCCAGTTAAGAGATAAACGCTTATCCAACGGATAAATCCTGAACAAAACCTATACAACAGATATAACTTTTATCCGTCGATAACTTTATCCAACCTTTCAGGAACCGGTCCCAGGCAGTCGTACCATACTCAAGTAGTGGTCGCACTAGACTTAAGTAGGCCCACTCTTTGATGTCGCTGCGGCAGGATGACAGGTTCCTTTGCAGGATGCCCAGAACTCGATTTGCTTTTTCTTCATCTCCTCGCACTGCTTAGACATGCTGGCGCAGCTCCACTAAAACAAATTCAAAGGCCAAGGTCAAATGCTAGTGCTAGTGTAGCTCCACATATTATACTACCTAAAGCGTTATCGCCTTTTTGAGTGCTATTTTCGGCGGAATCTACTGACTGAAGACTTTGCATATACTTGAATCCTATGATATCTCGTCCTCAGTTTCCACCAAAAAGGAGATATCATACGGTTCTAAAGGCCATGTTACACGAGGCAATTTTTCTTGCAGCTGGCAACGCAACGGTGACGAATTATAACTCATTGCGAGTTGCCGCGGGATGTTACACGATCGCAATATTTTTTGCACCTTGCAATGCGCCCGCATGGAAAATTATAAATTACAGCGGCACTATCAAACCATTGCGCGGTAAATTGCCAATACAATATGTTACACGTAGCAACTTGTCTCGCAACTTTGCGAAAAGTAGAGCTCGGTTCTACGTTTTCTGCAACTTGCAACGCAACAAAATATTGCATTGCAGGGGGATGTTACACGCGCGCTTTTCGCTGCAACTCGCAACGCAACAAATATTGCGTTGCAAATTGCAAGAAAAATTGCTTCATGCAAGAATGGGCACCCCCGTTTTTTTTTATTTTACCATTTTGATAAGACTATCGTGTTCCTGTTATAAAAAAGTTTAAAGAAATTAAGTTAAGAAAAAGAAATTTGACGAGAAATTTTATTTCAGGGAATTACGTTTAGTGCCAGTAGAATTCTGAATTGTATGTCTTGTACTGTAGATGAACGCGTTGGTAATTGTTGTGTAGTAACATCAGACCGCGACACCTCAGATCGCGTCCGTAGCCAGCTGAAGGCCATTGTCAGACCAATGTGGTCCAACCCTCCCAACCATGGAGCCCGTATTGTTGCTACAGTGCTGAATAATAAAGAACTTACAAAAGAGTGGTAAGGGGAAACTGTATGTGTTGTACATGGTGTATTGGAAGGGGAGGGATACCTGAACATGTGGTCCAACCCTCCCAAACATGGAGCCCGTATTGTTGCTACAGTGCTGAATAATAAAGAACTTATAAAAGAGTGGTAAGGGGAAACTGTATGTGTTGTACATGGGGTATTGGAAGGGGAGGGATACCTGAACATGTGGTCCAACCCTCCCAAACATGGAGCCCGTATTGTTGCTACAGTGCTGAATAATAAAGAACTTACAAAAGAGTGGTAAGGGTGTATTGGAAGGAAAGGGTCATACCTGAACATGTGGTCCAACCCTCCCAACCATGGAGCCAGTAGTAAATGGAGTAGAATAGTTGGGAAGACCGGCAAACTTCAAAGAGTCAACACAATAGCGTGGGCTGGATGTTAAGAGGGACTATCACGTGGTATTGTTTCACCCTCATCGTTTCACCCTCATCTAATATGCATGCCTGGTTGTACACTGAATTTTAATGGCTCAATTTTAGTACTTATGTACCGTGACTCTGCACAAACAAAAGGATTCCTCTGAAAAAGTGAACAAGAGGTAGTACAAGACCAAGGTGTAAGGTTTCCTAACTCCCCTCTATATATTTTGATGGAGCCGTACAGAAGAGAGGTCATGTCGCCATCTAGGATAATATTACCAGCATATGTTCTAGCCTGAATTTTCAGCTCTTTTTCCCTACATTCCGACACTTGTTTCGGGAGACTCGCTCGGTCTACTCTTTGTCTGTAAAGCCCTCATGGCAAAATCCTGGATATGTCCGCGGATAAAATTTAACATACACACCGCGTTTTCTTGTTTTGTGTAGGAAAGATACTGTAAGAACTATGGTGGATCGAATGCTAAAGATGAGAATGGAACTACACAGCAAACTTCGCGAACTTGGGACTCCAGGGAACTGGGACCACGTTATTAACGAGCGAGGGATGTTTAGCTTCACAGGACTAAACTGTAAGTAACTGCCAACATTATCGTCAAAAGAAGAGACATCTAAATGTAACAATAAAGGCACAACTTGAACGGCGTAGTCACTTGCGTTTTCGAACATTCTGCCGAATGGGTAGCAATCTTGAGCTGAAACCAAAAGTTCTTGTCGCGCACTCATTCAATCTTACCCAAGGAATTTTCATTTGGATTTTTGAGCGCTCAAAGTTTGCTATTGTGTTTCCCCTGTAGCCACCGTCCCGCCCGGTCCAGTTCCTCGTGCAGTTCCGTCTCCCGTCTCATCTCGTCAACACCAGTAATGTCTTTTTCACTGAGACGTTGCAATTCAGAAGAAGCAAGGAAACTTGTGTCGTAGTGCGCATTTATGTAGTTTAAAATGTAATCCATTTGAAAATCGAGTAACGATTGGAAATAAAATTTCTTGTATATGAACAAAAAAATTTACATCATAGTGTTTTTGATATCTGATCTAGACTGCGTAGCAAGCGTTTCCCTCTCTCCCTTATGTGCGGGAGGTTGGGAGTTCAAACCCCGGCCGGACCAACACTCAGGGTATTTTCTAAATAATTGACGAGAAGGTGGTGCTGCCTTTGCTCTAACATCTGCAAATGGTTAAGACCTTCGCGTCTTCTCGGTATAAGGACGCTAAACCGTAGTTCCCGTCTCTCACATACGCTACACTAACCGGAACCAGAGGGACGTTAAAGAACCACGAGGACCTTCGGAAGTTGCCCAACCTCTGTGACACAGAACTCGCCATACTAACACACACTCATGTTTATACAACTGGTTTCTATAGGATGAGTTATCCATATGTAAAGGGCTTTGAGCCGTGAGGATAAGCGCTACATAAGCACAGTTACTTTACTTTAACTTTTTACTTTATTTCGCACGGCCAAATCATCGAAAATCTCTCGTACTTTTCTCGGGCTTTTCTCCAACCCTAAAACTCCACGGAAACCCTTGCTACACAGGCTATATCTGATCTAAAAAAATCATTTCTTACAATACCAAACATCGAAAACAAAAATCCTGAAATTGTCAAAATCCATACAAGTTCATATAGGTTGACAGTGCCATCAAATGAACATTAACCCAACACCATATTTTCACAACTTTGAAAAATTATTTCCCAGGTTTCCTTGGGAATTTATTCTCGGTGTTTATCGCCCCAAAAATGCTACAAACAATTGGAAATTGGTTTTGTAGCTCAAATTTTCCTCCCTCATTTTCTCACAGAAAAATAAAATTCCGCTGATACTCAGGCTATTGTTTTTGTAAAACTCTATGTAAAAATTGTTTCCACTTTCAAAATTACAAAATTACTCGATTTCTTGACGGCATTTCCTCTTAACTCAGTTTATCGCTTTTCGTTTTAGTGAACCAAGTCCGCCGTCTTACCGAAAAGCATCACGTGTATCTACTGGATAGCGGTCGCATTGATATCTGTTCACTCTCATTAGCTAATCTAGACTACGTGGCAAACGCCATTCA
The DNA here is from genome assembly GCA_033964015.1 of Scolanthus callimorphus. NCBI lineage: Eukaryota > Metazoa > Cnidaria > Anthozoa > Actiniaria > Edwardsiidae > Scolanthus > Scolanthus callimorphus. The sequence continues at coordinate 29,379,663 of CM066916.1, read as the reverse complement.
CGAAGTTGTCCTCCACGAACAACGAACGCAGAAATGCATTCCGGCGTCTCGCATAGACGGATAATATGCAGTCAAGACACGTATAAGAACCGAGAATTCTACCCTAGAACTTGTTCTAATTTTAGACAATAAATGTTTGAAATTTACGCCATGGAAAATAGCAATATTTTTCTATTGATGTATCACTTTATAAAGGTTTTCTTTGTCATTATTGTCGACTTCCTGTTATATCGGAGGCAGCGGGTGAAATGAACGCATGACTGTCACTTGACTGGGCGCGAAATTCCTTCTGGGGTCCCTCAAGGAACTAAACTGGGCCCATTAGTTTGTTTAGCCTAGAACTGGTTCTAATTTGTACACTAACAAGCAAAGGTGAAGTTTATGTTAAACGCCGTGGAAAACTAGCTATATCACAAGGTTCTTATATTTTGATATGACAATACAAGACATATCAAGAAAATTTCGCCAAAAGCTGTCCTTATTAGGAAATCCCCCCTTACCTTTTTTGGAAGGTCTGTAAGTACTTTCCTCATATCTTAGCGAAAAAAGCAGAAAAATTGACCAAAACTTGCAGATACTCGAGAAACATCCTTCTCTTGGTCGCCATTTTGTTTTTACCCCGCGCCGAGGGGCCTGAGTCACGTTTTGAACACCACAGGCAACCCGCGCGGATTTGCCATGAAAACGACAGCACTTTCTTCATATGAAAGCACGAGGTTTGTATGGCCAATCTTAACCTACTAGCCGGCTCTCCAGTGGGTTTTCGTGTTTTCGGATATTTGATTTTTTTTGGCGCACGGGATCCCTTTCACTACTTCTTTCCCCCGTGACACAGGAATCCCGCGCGCCAAAAAAAAAAAAATCAAATAACCGAATAAACCCACTGGAGAGCCGGCTAGCAGGCTAGGCCAGTCTAAGCCTAACAGATTCTTTAAATCCAGGCTCGTATAAGCGGTTACTGTAGTGTATTGCAATTAAACTTGCAAGAGTCATTTACTAAGAGCATATACGTCCCTTAGATATATTTATTATGTAAATTGCAATATTTTGTATCACTAGTTCTATATATACCGTTTCCGGGAAACGTTGTCACCAAAAAAGCCTATAAGCTTGAAGCGCAAAGGATAATGGGGGCAACTAAACTGCTACTGTTTGGTCTGAATTCAGACAGTTATCGCAACCACAGGTAACATCATTAAATTTCAGCACATTTCTAAGCATGTTTGTTTCTAATATTTTACGGAAATTCAAATAAATCTTTACCCATACTCCCTAGCGCACCAAGCTGTTGCTTTTTTCAGTGACCGTATCCCGGAAAAGGTATATCTTTCTCTAACCAGACATGTCTTTCTGCTAGAGGTCTTAGTTAGAGCGGTTGTCGTGAATAATTACAAATTACGCGGTAATTGCGATTGCTTCGGGTTGTAATTGGTCGAGTGCATGATCTTTGATCCTTCAGCCAATGAGATCGCGCGGAGAAAACAATTACGGAATTACTTTTGATTACTTCGCTCGCGAAAAGAGTGATTGCGAATCACCTCGCTCTCTGATTGGTGTGCTTTGAATTACCATCGCTTTTGATTGGATAGCGAGTTACTCATGAATTGCTTTCACGACAGTCGTGTGAAAACCGCTCTAATGATAAACAAACTATTATTGCTGTGAGCGAGCGGACAGCAACATTTTCTGGGATACGGCAGCGGTGAGCAGCGGCAGCGACTTGCTGCCACCAAAAAAACTGCAGTGATCTGGGGAGAGAGAGACATGCGCGGCACGAATATATCCGAAGAGACTCGTGTCTCATTTTGGGTTCTGTAGATTTGTTGCGTGCCCACCACAGGTAAACCAAGACCCGTCTCTTTATTAATCCATATCAAGATAACAGTGTCGTCTTTTTAGAGATCGAGCGGGCTTCCTGTGGTGTCTTGTCTACCTTGCTTCCAGGTCATTGACCGTGAAAACACGGTGGAAATGCACATCTTTTCTCGAGTGTATCTGAGTTTCTGGTTGAGTTTTAAACTTTCTAGGTCAATAAAAATAGTGAAAAACTTACTGGGATTCCAAATATGGTATGTAGATATTTCCTTATAAGGAAGTTGACGAAAGTCGGCACTTTTTCAAGGGAACTGTCTTGATATGATATCTCAGCATGAAAGGATGAAGCTCAGACAACCAATCTTGGGTTGGGGATGGAGGGGATTGTGTTAGTGGCAAGGGGGTGCAACTGCGTGGTCACGTGGTATGACGTCATCGATGACGTCATCATAGGAGAAAGTATATCTCGGGAAGGGATGAGCCTCAGACTACAACCAAACTTGGATGAAGTTGTCTAAGTGGCAAGGGGGTGCAACTGCGTGGTCACGTGGTATGACGTCATCATAGCAGAAAAAGAATGTATCTCGGGAAGGGATGAACCACGGACAACCAAACTTTGGGTGAAGTTGTCCAAAGTGGCAAGGGAGTGCAACTGCATGGTCACGTAGTATGACGTCATCATAGGAGAAAGAATATATCTCGGAGAGGAACCAGTCGACAACCAAACTCGCGTAAGTTGTCGAAGTGGCAAGGGGGGTGCAACTGCGAGATCACGTGGTATGACGTCATCAGTGACGTTTTTCTCCTTGCTGTCGATGTATCGATCAAACTTTCAACGCAATAAAAATGTGTCAAAACTGAAGATAAAGCGAGGAGCGAGGCCTGGAATTCGCTTTGGTAGGATCAAAGCAGTCTGGACCGTCATATGCACCAGTCGAGCTGAACTGATGTGCTAAATCTCAGTTAGTGATTGATTCCGGTTTAGAAATTAATGCCTGTTCATTTCACGTTCGATTCAGGGTTTGATTGAGCAAATTGTTCGGTACGTTTGATTGAAATTTTTTTGGTGAGTTCGATTATGTTCGATTACCGAACTCGATCGGAATCAATCGGACGATTCAGTGTTCGATTGAGTTCGATTACCGAACGTTCGATTTTGTTTAACGTCCTTATCCGAGAAAGCGAGAAGGTCTAACCATTTGGAGATGTTAGAGCAAAGGCAGCACCTTCTAATCAATTATTTAGACGATCTCGTTAAAAAGTGTTGCGCTGATTTCTTTTCTGCGATCGTATAATTAAGCCTGTTTGTAATTAGAACAATCGGGATGATATATGATACGCATTGCGCGTTTCTGCAATCTCTCTAAAGGCCTGTTTACACTTGCAATTTTTGTTGCGCGAGTCGCGGCGATTTTTCTCGCACGTACGCGTCAACTCAAAATCACTAATGTAAACTAGGCGCAAATCGGCGCGATCTGCCGCGATTTTTGTCGCGTGATGTCGCGGAGATTTCAAACATGTTCGAAACTCTTTGCAACTTCATGCGATTTGAAGAAAAAGAGCACAGAACTCGCACCGGATTTGCATCTCGTTTACACTAGAGAGTTGGAATTGCAACTCCGCGCGAGAAAATTCGCCGCGACAAATGGAACAAAAATCGCAAGTGTAAACCGGCCTTAAGACGTAAAGGCCTGTTTCAAACGTCGATCTTTTGCCGTAGTCATGTGAAAACCGCTCTAATCCGATTCAGCAGACCGATTTTCTCTGTTTCACAACCAAAGGAAGAATAAACAAGAAAAACAAACGTTGCATTCCTTTTTGTTGTGCCATGGTTCATCTAGATTTACCTTTTGCACTTGACAAAGTGTCCTCTAAGCTGCAAATGAATTTCATTCTCCCTCACCAGTTCGTCCGAATGAAAAATATTTTCCATTTCATTCTACGCAAGACTAGAACACACAGAATCAAAGACAACAATGTTGTTAAACATTTGGCAGCTTGTTTCAGGATAAACAAGCTCTGGAAATAACAAAGAAAGGGCAAAGTGTTTACAGGTGTTTATACATGTACCTCGAATAAACTGCTTTTCACATCCACCTCTATTAGCCACATAGCGTCGTTTATTCTTCTTCTTGTTACTCGATGCCTCTAACTGGCAGACTGGCGTTTAGCTCTCATGGCCTCGTCTTAGATGTTCTTTGTTCTCTTCTCCTCTTCCGGCTATTGTAGTTACGTTCCTTGTGCTCTTAATCGTAACGACAAGGCACCAAACTTCACATAATCAACTTTTGTCTTTTTTGAATTGCTTCAGGCAAACACTCAATCGCTAAATATGCGTCGTTCACTAAAGTTTTTGAGTAACTCTAAAAGATAAAGATTGTGACCTTCTATTTCAGAGTTAAATAAATACTACTTTGCTTCTATAAAACGTAAGCTTGTTGCTTGACTTCGGGTAACTTCTAATTTAAATGTTTTCCTCTAAATTCGGCGAACGGCTTTCGTCCGAAAATCACTTGAAATTTGCATGAGTCGTCAATTCTATTATGATTTGAACTGTTTAAAAATTTTATCGACGGGGCTACCAAACTGCAGTTGAAAGTACCAACTTCTTCCAAAATTTAGAGTAAGCGTAACGTGCCGGGAAACCTGAAACCTGGAATAAACTAACTCTCTTGGTTGCCTCTTTTAAACATCCAACTTGTTGACTTATGTCAACAAAGTGAAAAGAAAATATGAATTACAGTAACATACATACCGACGCATGACTTACGTCATGCTCCGAAAACAAAGGAAAATTTATTTTCTAACAAATAGATTCGACGTGGCAAATAAGTTCGACGTCTGAAACTGGCCTAAGATAACAAGGTAACGCACGCTGGAAAACTGGACTAACGTATTCTAGGATCGATCTTAAAGGTCACATAGAAAAGTGTTAAGTTCTCTTGGCGCAACACGAGATCTCTTGAGCTGCTCCAGGAAGTACAGCCTCGAGGAAGCCTTCCTTACTAGTTATGTGTCTGAATGAAATTTAGACGAAGTTAAACCAGAGTCACCGCGTAGGACTGGGGTCGACCCCTGAATGAGATCACGGCCGCCCCGCTTACCACCGGCGTCTTTGGCACTTACAGACGTGGAAACGCCGCCATGTTTCCTTGGGCTCTCATTGAATTCGGCTCCCGCCCTCCCTCTCAGAAGTATATTGGTAAGTATATTCCACTGAGCAATCAGTGTGACGGGTACTCCCAGTGTGGGAGGGGAGCTGTGGCCCGCTTGCCGTGGTTCGTCGGGTGCGCTTGGTCGAGCGACCTGCTTGCGCACCGGTACTTAACCCCAACTTATCAGACGATGAGTTTAACATGCTATATGAACTAATATTTATTTCAATAATTCCTTCCAAAGAAGTCAGAGAACGTCCAGTGAAGTGCGACCTTTCGTGTACCAGATGCTCGCACCACTAAGGATTGATTGCCCACTGGCTACCCGCGACCATGTTCCCAGCATAGCAACCGTGCATCCACAGCAACGAAATAGGTAAGCACCAATAGGTAAGCGACAATAATGACAACCTCTAGCAGACCTCTAGACTAATGTTAAATATAGTCTATTTTCCACGGCGTAAATTTCAAACATTTATTGTCCAAATTATAACCTGATTTTAGGCTCGGTTCTAATACGTCACGAATAAGAAAAAAATACTGTTTGTTTTGACTGTATATTATCCATCTATGCGAGACGCCGGAGGACATGATCTCTGCGTTCGTTGTTCGTGGAGGACAACCTCATTAATGGCGTTTGCCACGTAGTCTAGATTAGCTGATGTGAGTGAACAGATATCCATACAACCGCTATCCAGTAAATACACGTGATGCTTCTCCCCAAGACGGCGGACTTGGTCCACTAAAACGAAAAGCGATAAATTGAGAAAATATATAAAATAAATTGAGAATTTTAAGAACCACATAAATCTGATAAATGCGCACTACGACACAAGTTTCCTTGCTTCTTCTGAATTGCAATGTCACTGTGATTTAGAAATTTTACTGGTTGACGAGATGGGACCGGAGACGGGACTGCACGAGGAACTGGACCGGGCGGAGGGTGGCTACAGGGGAAACACAATAGCAAAATTTGCGCCCTCAAAAATCCAAATGAAAATTCCTTGGGTAAGATTGAATGAGTGCGCGACAAGAATGTTTGGTTTCAGCTCAAGATTGCTACCCATTCGGCAGAAATGTTCGAAAACGTAAGTGACTACGCCATTCAAGTTGTGTCTTTGTTACTTTGTTACATTTAGATGTCTCTTCTTTTGACGATAATGTTGACAGTTACTTACAGTTTAGTCCTGTAAAGCTGAACGTCCCTCGCTGATTAATAACGTGGTCCCAGTTCCCTGGGGTCCCAAGTTCGCGAAGTTTGCTGTGTAGTTCCATTCTCATCTTTAGCATTCGATCCACCATAGCTCTTACAGTATCTTTCCTACACAAAACAAGAAAACGCAGTGTGTATGTCAAATTTTATCCGCGGACTTATCCAGGATTTTGCCTTGAGGGTTTTAGGGACAGAGAGTAGCCCGAGCGCCGTCCGGGTTCTGTATGTGTTTTTTTCACCCGCAACGAGTACTGGAGTGTAGAGAACGTATGCTGCTAATATTATGCTAGATCGCGACATGACCTCTCTTCTGTACGGCTCCATGGTTGGGAGAAGGGTTGGACCACATTACCATTATTCAGGAAAACGAAGTTAAGGATACCATCAAGCGTCCTTCCTTCTGTGGGATGCATCCAACAGAGGTAAATTGAATGTTAAAAGGGTCCTAATGAATTCCTGAGGTACACCGTCTATGCACAGGGGCACTGACCCAACGAGACAATGATGTAAAATAGCTAAAAATGCCATTATAAGTCATTGCTGAGTATACAAATGATTGTAAATTGGGTGTCTTATATACCTACAAATTTTGTATCTGTTCGAATTTCGTAGCTGAAATTTATGGGATGCAAAAATTTTAGGGATTGAAATCAAGTCTTCCGAAATTCTAGGTGAGCCTTTTAACGGTTCTCAAGTCTTCCGAAAATTCTAGGTGAGCCTTTTAACGGTTCTTTATTATTCAGATTGTAGCAACAATACGGGCTCCATGGTTGGGAGGGTTGGACCACATGCTCAGGTATCCCTCCCCTTCCAATACACCATGTACAACACATACAGTTTCCCCTTACCACTCTTTTGTAAGTTCTTTATTATTCAGACTGTAGCAACAATACGGGCTCCATGGTTGGGAGGGTTGGACCACATGTTCAGGTATGACTCTTCCCTTCCAATACCCCACGTACAACACATACAGTTTCCCCTTACCACTCTTTTGTAAGTTCTTTATTATTCAGCACTGTAGCAACAATACGGGCTCCATGGTTGGGAGGGTTGTACCACATGCTCAGGTATCCCTCCCCTTCCAATACCCCATGTACAACACATACAGTTTCCCCTTACCACTCTTTTGTAAGTTCTTTATTATTCAGCACTGTAGCAACAATACGGGCTCCATGGTTGGGAGGGTTGGACCACATGTTCAGGTATGACTCTTCCCTTCCAATACCCCACGTACAACACATACAGTTTCCCCTTACCACTCTTTTGTAAGTTCTTTATTATTCAGCACTGTAGCAACAATACGGGCTCCATGGTTGGGAGGGTTGGACCACATTGGTCTGACAATGGCCTTCAGCTGGCTACGGACGCGTTCTGATGTGTCACTGTCTGATGTTACTACACAACAATTACCAACGCGTTCATCTACAGTACAAGACATGCATCAGAATTCTGCTGGCGTGTAAAGAGCTTCAATCATGAGCCGCCATTTTGTTAGCCTAGCCACGGCCCGACATTGCGAACATATGGTCGCCAATGGCGACTAGATTTAGGGTTTGGCGACCAAACATGTCAACCTGTCGCTAAATGGCGACTTTCCTTTCCAGTTCTCTAGGATATAAAAAAACTCCCCCGGCAAAATTAGCTATTCGGAAGAAAAGATGGTGCCCAGATATGGCGACCGAATTTCACTATATGGCGACGAGAATTTCATATTTGGGCGCCAATGGCATCAATGGCCAATGGCAAAAAAGCTAATGCTGGCCCTGTTAGCCACGGGCTAGCAAAGTGTTTCACGTTTCTTGAGATGCCTAGCCCGTTTGCTTGGAAAGTCTGAAAAGAGTGCAAGTAAGTAATTTTTCATGGGAAGCGCATTTGATCATATGTAAATGCGAATTTGCGCGCTATAAGTATTCAAATTATTATATATATAAGCAATTTCAAGACTTGACCTTCACCGGAGATGATTGTGCGTTAAAAGGCACGTGATTGAAAGCCAGGAAATACTGTTGCATGCCGTAAACATTACACACCTGTTTCAAAAGTTGCGCGCACCGTCACAACTGTCCGTTGAAGTCCGCGATGCGTCATGGGAGAAAATAAGGTAGTACACAAAAACAGAATAATGGACACTCCTTTTCAGGATTAATAGCCATGTTTGCACTTGGCTAACACAAGAATTCACAATAGACCTTCTCCGCTTAGGCGTAATGTTTTGCCATCACGTGGCATTCATTTGAATAATCTTTCTTTTGTTGGGGTTGCTTCCATGTTCATTATACTTCTGTGCGTAGTAGAAAAAGAAAGAATACTCATTGGAATGCGACGTGATCTGAAATAGGAAAACATTACGTCCAAGCCGAGGAGTAGTGGTATCAAGATGTTATAGGGGAATGGACCTTTTCCAAAATGGCCGCCGCAAATTCACGTCTTAAAATTAAACTGACTGGGCACTAGAAACACGTAGAAAGAGTAACCCCACATTAGTAATCCTTTAAATTTTTCGTTATGCCAAATGCTATGTGGCTGTGAAAGCGAAGCCTGAAAATTGAAACTTTTACAGCGATTTGTATGACTCGGGGTATGATGCAAATCCCCAGTCATACAAACGTCTGTAAACGTTCAAATTTTCAACGTTTGTTTTATCGGAAGATATTGGATATAATTCATCGAAATTTTGTGAGTTTTACTAAAGTGATGATGCGTGTGTTCTAGTGCTGGTGTTCATTTTTGACAAAAATCGATTCGAATTTTCGGCGGCCATTTTAGAAAAGCGTCTATTGCGAAATTCGTTCATCCCAGTTTCTCCCGATGCCCCCAGGCTACAACAGACAGTTGTGATGCAGCAGGCTTTTCTGAAATAGGTGGATATTCAGTGCCGTAGCTAGCGGGGGGGGGGGGGGGGGGGCAGTCGCCCCCCCAGCAAACTAAAATTTTTAGTGTCAATGTGGTGAAAAAACCTGCTTGCTCCCCAGCAAAAACAAAGGATGGCCAAGGCTAACCCCCCAAGATGTCTAGCTACGGCCTTGATATTACTGGAAGCCAAAAGTCTCATCCTGGTATGTTTTCACTTACTTGCAAGCCCAAAATTCTTGGCAAATGACTGGGCTGCGATGAACTCAAAGCCGGCTTCATGAGCAAAATATCGCACAGCCCAAGCATCAGAATCAGTGTCTCCAGATGCCAACCCTTGGCATGCCACGTCAAAAAATGGAAACAATTTTCTTTCCTACAAACCCAAGGAGAACATCATATGGGGATTAAAATGAAGCCGTTGTTACAGATTGCCCCGCGTCAAAATAAACAAAGCAATTAAATTCTTAGTTTCATGTAAAGGGATTTGTACCAACTTAAGATTTAGACGGAAAACTGCTTTTAAAAATTTTTTAAAATTTTACTAAAATTATATTATATCTCTTACATATTATTTTGTTTTATATAGGTATTAGATACATGTATACTATGTAGTTTTTTGTAAATAATTACCCGGGAGGGGGGGGGGCACTATTTTAGGAAGGGGGGTGCTCGTCGAGAGCTTTCGATTTTACCCCTAAAAGGTACCAAAGAGGGCGTGACTTAAAAGGTATGGTATAAGTGTGATATTGATTAAGCCATTAGTGTTGCTTGATTTGCTAGAACGGATCCCTAAAAGAGGTACCTATCTAGGAATTTTTTTTCATGTTTTCGAATTTTACCACCTAAAAGGTACCAGAGGCTGTATTTTAACCCCTATTTAAAGGTACGACGAAACATCCCCGTCCCAGAAATAGGTGAGATAATGGGGAGGGGGCACTCAATTAGTTCAACCGTTTTCATTTTAATTGCATTCTATACCGTTGGCTGCACAATATCCAGTTCCTGTTTGGCCCTTTTAACTTCCTGTTCTAAACATAAAAAGAATGCCAAAATATATTCATACTACCAGTAACCGGGCACGGAAGTATAGAGATTATTTGTACTTCACTTAGTTTTCGTGACTTAAAGAAAGAAACCGACGATTCCATCAAAGTTGCAGCAAGTTGTAGAAGTGCGGGAGACGCCATCAGACGCCATCAGACACCATGGATTGGAAGGTCGAGATCTGATTTGCATGTGTTGCAGATTGTCATCTGTTTCGAAACACTCTCCTAATATTTAACCCCTCTCACCGGGAGAGTTGAAAGAGGAGACATCACTTGCATACTCACCGCAATTTATTTTTATACAACAACGCGCGCGTTTCTCGAATTCTGATTGGCTCTCAGCCATGGGTACATAAAAGTACATACCACGGAAAATCAGAGGACATTTGTTAAATACAAATGGCAGTGCATTTAGCTTAAACAACCAGTTCTGTTTAGACGAAAAGACCCAGGGCCGCTAAGAATTAACAGGGAGAGGGTGGGGAAGAGGGTAGATTAATTATTCACGATTTACTACACATGACTGCTGTCGAAACTGCAACACAAGTTGCGTTTTTAGGGAAAGGTACTAATTGCGTGTAGTAGCTATGCTCTTTTAAAGGGGCACTGTCACCATTTTACACGATTTTAGGATTAATTTAGGTAGCTTAAATGCAGTCAGATTCACAAGAATTGAACAAAGTAATCGTCTAGGTTTGTTAAATAATCTTTCAGCTACAAGATGAGTACAAATTTGGAGTATTTCCGTGTGCTATCGAGCGGATGGAATTGGATTGTGAAATGACATTTTAAATTTCGTATCAGGCTGAACAGTTTTAAAACTTGGAAATATGATACCGAAAGCTATTAAATCTTACGTAAGAATGCCTATGTAATGCAAGTTTCAGTTGCTTTCTCTTTCTAGGACATAATAACAGTATACACAGGATTCTGAGTTGTTTCTGTAGATCACTGGTCTTATTTTATAATATTTTGTTGAAACAACCGTTACAGTGCCCCTTTAAGGCTGGTTTCCATATAGTCGTATCTGTCGCATCAGTCGACCGTGAAACAATGGAAATTGGAATTATTCTCTTGTTTCACGGTCGACTGATACAACAGATAAGACTATATGGAAACCAGCCTTTAGCGCGCAGAACAAGTGCGCATTGTGGTCTTTTCTCCGCGACTGATTGCTGGAGAGCCACCTTAATTAACATCATTTGGTACCAGTAAGCTTGGTACCTGATGCTAGATCTGCTAAAGTATTCATTCGTATGAGCTTGAAAAATTATTTTTACGTTTGCCCAAGACTAGTACATTCTCCTCTCCTAATACACTTTTGTTTGTGAATATTGAAAACGCAGTCTTCCTTGAAGACTATTCTAGTTCACCCAACCCCGACATGATGTCACAAAGGGACTTTTTGAAAAGAGGGAAACCCCCTGGTATGAATTGATCAAAACAAATGAAAATATCAAAATATCTTATTGAGCAGAATTTTGTCAAGACGGCACTGTCAAAACGTGACCAAGGCTAAACAGCTTGTGATATAACGCGCTAGAAGTGTTCGGTAGGTATCCTTGATTGTAGTGGATTTTTATCATTGAGGAAGTTTCTTCTCCGAGCTGTATTGCATATAGCTGTGGATTCTTGTTAAATGATTTTCCATTTCAATGTTTCTGCTTCTGACAAGATAAAAAGGCTCATCATTTGGTTGTGTTTTTCTATGTGTAAAATCACTATTCACATTACAGTGCAACTGTTTGAGTTTCTCATCTTTCCCTTCACAGTGCAACTTGTTCTTCCTTGCTCACCCAGAGAGCATCCGTTTGCATAATTTACTCGAAGTGATCACCAAATTACTTCCGGGGTACGTTTTAACATTTGCAAAATGCGATCATTAATGCGAAAACGATTTTAATTCTTGGGCATCATCAATTCCAATGTAGTGTACAAGGGCAACCTTGACTCATCAATTGAAAAACGTAGTCGGGGACTTACAACTCAACATCATACGCGAATAGTTAGACAATATATGACTATACAATGAGTGGTTATCCACCAATATCGCTGATCACTAAGGGTTGTTTTCACTAGCAACATGATAAGGTAAGCATAAGGATCAAACGAACTATTTTCTTTAGTGCGGTTTTCACTACGACATGAGCCAGCGGCGTAAGCATAAGGATCAAAGGCTTCCGTTCTTCTTATGCTTACGTCGCTTATGTCGTAGTGAAAACCAATCCTGAGATCACTTGCGTAAGTCTTTTCTAAAATTCAGTGCGTAGAAGTTTTCAATGAAGGACTAAATTGTGAGACCGCTGCAGAGAAGCCTTCTATATTTGACATTTGCGAAGAGACATGCACGTATGCAAATTGTTCAGCTTTGTTCATCGTTTCCTACGCTCTACCTGTTAGTCTGTAGGGCAGCATTCCGTCAGCTGGGAAGTAACCACACTCATGACATATTTTATGAAGCTAGAAACCTGTGATATCTAGGCAAACATGGGCTGTAGTCCATTAATATTGCTCTCAAATTAAACTAACGTTGAAAGGGTTACATCGAAATGTAAGAGTACCGAGTAAAGTAATTCCGGCTGAAACCGCTATAGCTGAGGACTGAGGTTTGACCGACATATTTAAAGTGACTTTTACACGTCTCGGAGGCATGGTTGTTCCTATTTCAGGCCATCTCAAAGTCTTGAATTTTTAGTGTACAGGGCATTCATGCGATTTTATATTCCAGGACTTGTACATAATCCGGGTCCCTTTCTGAACGCCACGACTTTCTGTTTTAGCGTCAAGTCGCGCGATCGTGAGTGGTCTTGCAAACCACTCTGTATCATCGCTATCCAACTAGCGAACCAAGTATTACTAGCGATCAGCAAACGTAAAAATATCAAACTAAATAATAAAGTTTCATAATTTCAGTTTAATTTTTTGCCAAATCTAATATGCACACAAAAGCCAAGGGTAAACTCTACTTGCGCTCAGAAACTCAAACTCTACGCGCAGATCAAAGTATACATTCAAATGTGTTCTCTAGCACCAGTACCGTAGCGCCAGTAGCGTCTTCTAGTTTTCCATGCCGAGTAAACTATATAAGATATATAAAACGATCAGTTAAAAATAAGTGATGTGAGACTGGTGTTTCTCCTGAGGCCGTACTCGCCTTGTTAGCCGGCATAACTTATCTTAATCAAGCCTCATTATGATCAAATTCGCTGATGCCTTTTATCAAATTGTTTTCAGATAATCTAAAGAAGCACGGGGCGATTTCAACCTAAAGAGAGCTACCCATTTAGAGCATTGCAAGCATGGATATAGCACTCATTCTGTCTATATGTTTGGCGGGTGTTATTGTGTTTGTGGTCTGTCCGATCTTGATATGCCTGTATTGTCGTGTCCGACGCTTAACGAAGGTTGTCTACAACTTAGAGCATGGTGGTAAGTGTTTGGAGAGCGCTCGAGAGAGCGCGGGAAGCAAGAGGGATACAGAGGGTGTGCGATATGTTGTGAACGAAAGAGATCAGCGCACCATAACAAGAAATTATTCAGCATTGAGCGTGACTTTTATGCCCACACCGGTCCCCCAGCACAGATCGTTCCCTAACACAGAGGAACAAGCACAGAACATAGACACGAATGAGAATAGACTTGCAGCCTCTGGGATGAGCAGAAATGATGCTTGCATTCGCAACGAAGGCGTAACTGAGACACAGTCACGTGACGTTGCACGTGATTCGGGCCTAGACCAATCAGAGCTTGAAGAGACAAATCGCGAAGGCGCTCGGAGACTTGAGTATACAAACCAAGCCTTCAGGCCTGAGGATTCACAGACTGGACACGGATACCACGAAGAAACATTGGTGGCTCAAAACGAGTTCGCGGTCAATGGCGAAGAGCTCGAAGAACCAGAAAATATTTATGATTTGCCTCCCGAAGAGGAGGATCAAATTTACATGAACACTGGGAGTGGAGAGAGGCGTTTTTGGCTGAGAGGATCAGAGAGCCAGTGAAAGAACATTGAGAAACTGCTATCTATGTAGGATAATAACTCGCATACCGAGTTCGCATCACGGGTGATCAGAGCAAGATCACATTCACGTCAACTGATTTAAAAAAAAGCCCGGTATTACGTAGAGCAGCCGGAAACCCATATTGCCAATCTTGCACATTTGCGACGGATCATGCACCGGCAATTTGTAGATGGGAGAAGCAAGGTATAGTGCGTATTTTAGGGCCTTGATCGAATGGACCTTGGGCTTGGCGAGAGCACTTGCGAGCAGTCGGGTTTTCTTTTATTTTGAAGCCAATACGAGTGGCGAACACTTAGGAAGTTTTTGATCACTTTTTACGAGCACTACCAACCATCATATTGCTCATCATTGGCGAGCAAACAAGCACCGAATAATACTCCATCTGGAACCGTTTTACACGAAAATAATATACACTTAATGACTGCTCCCGAGGGAAACATCAGTTTTGTTTCCCGAGAATCTCGATGTTTCCCGAGACGAAGTCGAGGGAAACATTGAGATTCGAGGGAAACAAAACTGGTGTTTCCCGAGGGAGCAGTCATTAAGTGTTTTGTTATATAGCAAAAATAAACTGCAATTATTAAATCAAAACAAATGTATTTCAAGAACGAAAGAGAAGTTACAAAGTGTGTGCGCGACTGCATCGTGTAAAATAAAAACACTCCTAAAATCCCACAATTTTCTTGCATTAGCAAAAACTTATCAAAATTAGCAAAGGTTTTAAAGAGACACGCGTGTTTACAATAAACTTCTATTTTTCCCGCTCTCAAACGCGACGCGCGAAAGCAATATTCCCCGACCAGTCAATATTTTTTCTAAATATTGACTGATCGGGGAATATTTGATTTGTACTTCACCACGCGACCTTGATTTAGCCAATAAGAGCGCGCGCTCGGTTGGAGTGAGCACTCGCTATATAACAACATCTAATAAGATATATGTACCAGAACTGGAAATAATGTTTTTACTTGACCTGACAATGTCTAATCAACCTCCTAGTCTGGTCGGACATATTTGCAAATTGGTTGGGCATATTATCAGAAACATGGGCGGACATAAACTTGCAAACCTTAATTTGAAAGAAATAACACAACATGGCAGAATAAATGCTTGGCAGTTTAGGCCAAGTAAAAATAAATACACGTTTCTTGTCCCCGCCCGCGTCAGTTTTTGGGGCCACCATCAAAATTTTTTTTACTATTTGTTACTTGTAACCAAATGCCAGAAATAACTGGTGTTAGTTTACAGTTGACGCGGTTTCCATTGTTATTCGTAGGGAATTAACTCGGATAATGGCTCTCAACAAACTAAAAGTCGGGGAGGGATTTGAATTCTCCAGGGAAAGGTTGGGGTTGATCAATAGAATTGAATTTCTAAGTAAATATATTGCTCATTATGGATTAATAGGTAAGTATATGGCTCATTATGGATTAATAGGTAAATATCTAGTTATTTACCTATGAATCCATAATAAGCCATATACTTACCTCACGGCTGTTCCCGAGGGGACATTTAGTTCTAGTTCATAATTATTCATAACAGCGTTTAGTTTGAGCCCTCGGACAGTATTGCTAGCGGTCTTCCCCATGCCTCAAGGAAAAATCAAAGATGGCGCCCAAGGCACAAACAGCTTCCAAGCGTATACCAATTTGTTTACGGCTCAAACGAAGTGTTTTGGGACAAGGAGAACCTTGAAATAGTAGCAGACTAAAAGATATAATGTCAACTAAATTCGAAGAGACAAAATAACAGCAATCTAACGCGCATTTGCCTCAAACCACGCATGAACGACTGGACACGTATTCTCTCAGATCTAGTGATCTCGGGCCACCAACAAGGTTATGTCAAGATTACAGCCACGATAGCTTGACTTTGTGATTTTTCTGGGAACTAAGGATCAGCACATGCTATTTGAAGGGTCTTCAGCTTCAGCAAGAAGAGGTAGGTTTGATGCTAGGAATTCGTTGCATCCTGTTTTTATTTTTTTTTCGACGAGCGCCAAGTGGTGTCGGCTTTCGCAGGCTAAGCTACGCACAGGCTCGTCGAAAGATAAGTAAGCTTACTTAAAGCTTACAATACAATTGTTGAAAGTTTCTCATTATCCCGCAGATCTGTGTTTTCTCTCTGGTATTCAGAAGATTAAAATGAAAGTGCACTTGCACCCTATTAAAAATGTTTGGAGTGGTAGAATTTTTTAGGGATTCTCTGTTTATAAGTATGTAGTTGACAACAGGTGTAAGGAAACATACACCTGTTGAAACCCCTGGCACCAGAGAAAACAGACTGCAGCTGTGCCTTATTGACTATATTTAGAATTCATCAGCTGAACAGGGGAAAGGAATACTTCGAGCATCTGATCTAAAAAAATTAGATGAGATCAAAATATTGATGTCTATAGAATTTATCTAAACTGCCTTTGCAATCCTGAATTCAGTTTGTTTCCTACATTTTCCCTTTCAGAGCCTTTGTTTTCTTCTTCGGAATCCATGCTCTAGACTGAGGAGACAAATTTTGCTAAGGCACCACAACATGGAGTGGCACTGTGGATTTGTTCATAGTACTTTCTTGAGAAATGACCACCCTCCTTGTTCTCCAACGAACCCTAATGGAAATGGCCATTATTTTATGAATGAATGGAATGGTATGCATCACCAGCATATGGAACTTTGGGAGAAATGTGCTGGTTTATGAAAGATGTACGGAAATATGAGCGAAGCTTTTTGATGTAACTCTCACAAAAGGGAAAAGAACATGACAAGCCCTTACTTGTGATGGGTGACCAAGAAGTACATTGTAGGTACAAATTTGGCCATGGTGTTGAAATTATTCTGGTTACATAATTTCCATTAACTACCATAATATACATAGCAGTGATCATGTCCAAGATCTTACTAATGTGTCAATACTATATACTAATTACGATTTTGAGACGGCAATTCCACAAAATATTGACGGCTAGTTGGGAGAAAATATGTTCACGTATTGGGCGGAGTCGCGCAGCGACGGAGCCCAATACGTGAAAATATTTTCTTCCAACGCCGTCAATATTTTGTGGAATTGCCGTCTCAAAATCGTAATTAATATTGTATCGCGATTCTTGAAGATTTTCTGGAGGAAATGGCAAGAAATAGTGCTATTTATTGTCGATTGAAATTTCAATTCTCATTACATTTACGCACGATCTCACGCAATCACATGGGCTTTTCGCACGAGCTCGAGCATTTTCTGTTTACATTTTTCCATCTCTTTCTGCCATAAGATATTGCTAGAAATATAGCTAAACGTTATTTCTAACTATTGACAATGAAATGAAACATAAATTCGTGCGAAAAAAGTTGAATTTTGCTAGCTCTTTTTGAGCCGTCAATACCACAAAATATTGACGGCTCACAACAACACAGAGTGGCAGGGTGAATCGCGATACTGTAGGCCATTACAATGGCATAGTTACACTTAGAGTGGCAAGTTGTGAAAAAAAAAGAATAGTTTGCGTAATGTGATTGGGTTATATTGTGTATGTAAGGCTATCAAATGTAGTGTCGGGCCTGAGTGGGATCTGCCTGATTCACCATTTCCTGAGGGAAATCTGTCTGTTTCACATTGCCTCAGGGGATCTGCTGTTTCAGAGAGTCTCTGGAGGATTCAGTCTCGCTAACTAGGGCTACACATGCATGGTGAATCGATGCCTGATACTGGATTATGCAATGACACCTCAGATACGGGTGCATCACATACTGTTCACCAGTCATTATGTATTGTAGGGGTTGGGGGAAGGGGTACAGGAAACTTTTAGACAAGTTATTTCAAAAACTAAATTATTTACAGGCTCATGATTTTCAGAACTCAAATAACGAAATAATATGCGCATCCACTTTTCTATAAAATGCTGCCACATGTTGCTATAACAACATGTATCTTGGGCAGGAAAAAACAACCCCTTGCTAAAAATACCTTTTTGGGGGGAGGGGGCAGTTCTAGAGTTCAAAAGAAGATTCCTTTATGACTAGGAGCATGAGCTCGACATTACGACGGTAGAAATTTGACAGGTGCTGTCTTCACACATGAAAAATTTGTTTTCCATTAGTTTGAATAGGGGGGGAGGAGTCACAAAATCAGCTTTAAGGGGGTCACATTAATCATATTACTTAGAGTGGTTGTCACACGACTGTTGTGAAACTAATCGCAAAGTAATACACCAATTCTGAACGAAACGTATGAGAGCAATTACAAAGTTATTGCGAATTACTCACGACAGTCATGTGAAATTCGCTCTATTAGAGGGGTGATCATTTAATTTTGACCGGTATTGCCCAACCCCCCCCCCCCCCCCCCAAAAAAAAAGCGAAAAATAATGAGTGATCCCTTAGACCATTTTAGAGAAGTGAACTTGACACACAGGGCAGCCACATGGTTAAACGAGGCATTTACAACAGCCCTAAACCACTCGGCGCAAGTATAATGGGTGCGGACGGTTTTTATAGCATGTCCTTGTAAATGGGGCAGAATAAGTTCTCTTTCCTGTACTCTTGGCTAACAAAACATATCAGAGAAATGTTCCGGTCGCATGGCTGCCACTCCTTGACCAATAGAAATTATGCGATCTTTCAGGTCGCTCACCACTTTCGTGTAAATATTGGAAATCGTAGCTTTATCAGCCTAGGGCTTTCTCTTATCCGTCCGCCACGCCTATTGACGTCCTTGGGACAGGCGTCGTCAGTTTTCATCGCTGTGTATTTGCCAGAAAACGCGTTCTCTTGTTGAACAAAGCTTTCACGAAGAACAGAAACGTTGGTATGAATTTCGTTCTCATTTTTCGTGGTATAGATTTGATGCCTAGACAACTTTTGTATTCGACACAGTCGACTGTTCTGTCGGTTTTATTGACGTTGACTTATTTAAAGCGATCACCGCAAACTACACGTTTAAAATCTCAATATGTCCCTCGAGACCTTGCGGCATCTTTACCTCGCATGTTACGATGTTTCAAGGCTAATGCGCAAATATAGTTTGACAATGAATAACAGAAAACGTCAGTGAGAAACATTTTGTTGACCTAATTGCGTAGTTTAGTTTGAAATTCAAGTCATCCGAAATCACGAATTCCTAGCAAGCGCAGACTATGCTCGATGTTTCCGCAAAACATGATAGAATATCATACATTAGGTCTATTATGCTGGAAAAATCACGTTTTCGCACTATAATTTTTTTAATCCGTGCTTTTAGAAAGTAGCTTGAAATAAAGGTTTGAAAGTTATGTGCTTTGTGGGCTCTCTAAATTTCCCACAATTTCAATCTTATAATAAAAATTATATTACGTTTCAACGCCGTGGTGTCCGAAGTGTTTTTAATGTTATCGAAAACCGCTTTATTCCCAGTAATTTTGCGATACGAATTTATTTTCTGAAACCATATCACTGAAGCTTTTTAACTCTGTACATTTCATTTCTTCCTATGCTTCTTTCATGATATGAAATGGAACAGTTTTGCATAAATTGCGCGCTCCAGTGAGCACTAACTAAATGTCCGCTCAGGGCGCTCTTGAACAGCCGTGACCTGTAAATCAATAATGTGTGGTTCCAGAAAATATCCCCCCCCCCCCCCGGAAGAGTGTTGAAAGTGACCCCCCACCTCTCTGGAATTCCCGAAGAAAAATACAGTATTTGTATGGAAAATATATCCTTTCCTATTATCCTTCCTATGGATAATTTCTGGAACCACACAATAAGCCATTTTTACCAAGACTTCAAGGGGCACTGTCACGTTTGTTTCATCAAAATATTTTAAAATAAGACAAGTGTTCTACAGAAACAACTCCGAACCTATATTCTGTTTCAAATTAGTCTTAAAAAGAAAAAGAAACTTGTTCAGCCTGTTCGAAAATCAAAATGCCAATTAGCAATCCAATTCCATCCGCTCGATTATACACGAAAATACTCTAAATTTGTATTGATCTAGCAGCTGAAAGGTTAGGTATAAAACGTAGACCATTATTTTGTTGATTTGTAGGGAGTTTGACTGCATTTAAGCTACTTAAAATGACCCCAAGTTAGACCAAATCCATGATAGACCATGACAGTTGCCCCTTTCACAATGACTAATTCAATTATCAACCCAAACATTTAACTAGTGAATTCAAATCCATACACTTACCCCGAGAAAAAAAACATCCAATAATCTCAGTTTATGCATCTATGCTGACTGTCTGTCTATAACCAATATTTGCTTCTGATTATCCTTTATGCGAATCCCGTTGAACGCCACAAAACACGATTTCCGAGAACGCCTTCACTTGAACCATATTGAGAAGCGTTTGTCCAGTCTACTTGCTTGGTCTCATTGCCCATAGAGTGTGTTTACGACGTAAACCTGAAAATACAGATAAAATCATGCCCAAGTTAATTGCATATCTAATCGTAGAGAGCAACCAACGAGCGCAAAATACCTGAAACTTGCCTTCAGTTTCTCCATCTTGAATCAGTTCCATCCGTTTTGCTAGACAGAACGTTATGCAAATTGAGCTGTAGAAGCTGTAAGCTGTCAGGGCGTGGTACAAATGAAAATAACCAGTAAGGACGTAGTTGCTTTTGTCTCTATTATTTTCGTTCTACAAAGGAGTTCTTTTGTCTGTAGTCTATTATCCTCGTTCTTTGTGTTGAGGTAGGGTATTGTTGTATTATCCAACCAGAGAGGAGCTTTACGCAGCTACGTACCGACCAAAATAACAGCGCTTTAATGAGTTGCGCTTTTACAAAAGGCCGCTTGATTGATTGGACTGGCTGTTGTACGAAAACAAAAGACGTAATTCGTGTTTGGAAACCTTTGTCAATCATAGTTGAATAAAAGTTGTCATTCATTTTCTTCAGCATCACAACTTTATTGTGCATGGTAAAAATTAATTGCAATGAGTTTCTCTGGGGAACCCACTTCTATGAAAGCAGCTAAATAACTAACAATAGTTCCTATTGGAATCCGCTATCTTTTACAATTGTAAACTGTACTCCTTTTCAAAACTGTTAAATTCAATGAGAAGAATGCATTTCATTTGTCCCTGTTTTCTGAAAACCTTGTCAACTGTAAACTAAGTCCGTTAATTACCTCGATTCTGGGCAATAACCCCAATACATCCCTCGGGCCTACGGCCCTTGGGATGTATTGGGGTTATTGCCTCGAATCTCGGTAATTAACTCTAACTTACTGTTCAACATATTGCAGTAAATAAACTGAAGCTTTATTTTTCAGCAATATCTGAGTTGCATTGATTAATTAAGCATTAGGGCACAACTTTCCATGCCTTTATCGGCACAATAGAGTACGCGTGATTTTGGGAGACACGAGAACGTTGTAAAATCACGAGCCGCAGGCGAGTGATAAAACGTTTCGAGTGTCTCTCCATCATCACAAGTGAGTAACTTTGAGTGGCGAAAACTTTGAAGCTAAAAAAGTTAGTGAACAAGAATCGCGTAAAACGCAAAATAATCTTCATCCGGGACACGGGGATATATACGGAAAATATAACCCGTGGGCAATACGCAAAATACAGCCCGCGGGCCAGCCAATCACTTTTATTACGTCATTCCGTGGTGTATATAAGAGGACATACCACAGAAAACCAGAGGACATTTGTTAAACACATAATACCTTCATGATGCCGGCAATACTTTTCCACTGCTCCTGATTTAGGTCTACTCCTGTTGGATTGTGAGCACAGGCCTGAAGCACGATGACCGAGCCCTCAGGAGCAGCCTACAAGGGGTTAGTTTACAGAAAAAAACCTGTGAAGTTTGACATGTGGTACAAAATAACTTTTTTCATCATTTTTATTATTCCAGAATAGCACTGCAAGATATATAATCATCTTAGCCTTTAGGTTAAGACAGTTTATGAATGTCTGTATAATCTTGAATGATATTATAAAATTAATTAAGTGTGTGATTTAAGAAAAAAATCCATACCTCATAAATTCCAGAGGGTACAGGGCGGGGTTAAATGCCTTTTATTTTCCATATAATCACTGTAATTTTTACTATAAATTCCAGAGGGGTGGGGGCAGGTGGCAGAGGTCATACCTCAAACTCCTTCTGTGGGAGAGTATGGATAATTTCTGGAATCACACAATAACAGTACCTGAAGATCCTCCCTCATAGTTTCAAAATCAACTGCTCTGGTGTCAGCATTGTAGTAGCGATACTCTCGAATGTCTGTATATCCAGCTGCCTTCATTAGTTTAGCATGATTACCTAAAAAAAATAGGCCTACAATTAAATCACCTGTTTGGAATCTGCCCAGAATGCATTGCTTTGTTTGTGTTTACGTGATTCATTGCATTAGATACTGACTTTATGTGGAGAAGTTCTACTTTTGTTTACAAGTTTTCTCACGTTGGTATGGTAAAATTCGCTAAACTGACAAAAATAAAGCTTTGATGGTATTGAAAGTGGCTGCAAACCAGTGCATTATGGACAGGGTGAGTTGGGTGACAATAGAAATAAAATTATATTTCTCAATTGGAAAAAGTTCAATTTAACAGATTGAACTTGTCCAGAGAAAAAATGAAAAACCTGAAATTTCACATGGTAGGGGTGGGAAATGGTTGTTTGGAATAAGCAATTTTTATTTTATTTTTTAAATTGTGTGTTTCCAAAAAATATCCATACCCCCCAATGGGAGGGATTGGAAATTCCAGAGGGGTGTGTGTGTGTGTGGGGGGGGGGGGGGGGGGTCAATTTACCTGATCTTTTCCATACAAACACTGTATTTTTCTTTGGCAATTCCAGAGGGGAGGGGGGGGGGGGGGGGTTACAGAGAGAATGATTGTTTGACAAGCAATTTTTGATTGTCTTGATCTTGACTTTCTAAGCTGTGATCTCGCTGGCTTGGAAAATCTTACATATACCACAACATTTCCCCCACTGAGCATTATACAATTAACTTGTACCCCTGTGTAAGCCTGCAGCCTTCCAATTACAGGTAACTTACTGTATGCTGGCTTGGAGACGTAGGTAGTCTTGCAAGGGTAGAATTGGTATAAGAATTTGAGACCAAGGCAGATACTACCAGTCCCAGAAATAGCTTGAACACCACAGACCTAATAGAAAAGAGGACAGTCTTTAATGCAATCTAGCTATATGCAAAACATATCTTTTGCAGTTCACTTCCATACCCTATTATTTTTAATGGCACAACTGTGCTCTCCCAGAAGCAATTTGCAGGCTCCATCCGTAAATGTTCGCAGACCATCTATCGCAAGGTATTCATGATTCAAAACTCCAGACTGGATTTGCTGTGCCATTTTCATCTCAACCTCTTTGACCACTGGCAAAACAAATGGCTTGCCTTTATGATCCCTATAAACTGCAAGAATAAAACATACGGTGTGCCAGTTAACAATATTATAGTACTGATCACCTTTTGCTATTAATGTGGCAACCAGAGATTGTGGTTCAGAGAACAAAAGGGTTTTGCCGGAGCGGCCAGGCGAACATACAATAAAACTCTAAAAACCTTTCTAAACTTACCTCCGATACTCAAATTCACTTTATTGGGGCTTACATCTTCGAGATACTTCCTCTGAATATTTAAAACGTCAGCTGTAGGAACTAATTGTACGTTTTTGAAGATATTCGTGCAAGCCATTCTCACGAACCACCGGATGTCGGCGGCATAATCCGGTCGCTCACGAAAATGATCGATCACTAATTAACTAATTAACGAAGGCGACGTCTAAACTACATACTTGATAAAAATTATTCAGTCGGCGCGCGGAATCACTTGTTAGTCCGTCAGGCAGATAATTATAGACAAGTCAAGCGGGTTTTTCTTTTACTTGCAGAGTGCAAACAAAACTGCAGACCTACTCTACTACCCGTAACAGGTTTTACAAGTCAAGCTGGGTTTACAAGTCAAGTTAGTTTTTTACTTGTCAGTTTTCATAACAAAGATGACGTAATTCGGTGTCGGCGAGTCGATAATCATTCGCCAAAAATGTATCTCCTTGCAGAAAAACCAAAATAAAAATAAAATGGAACAGATATTTAAAGCGGAGACTTGGGTTGACATAAACACTATAATTACATTGATCATGAAGAGAACAATTTGAGAGAAATAATTTTCAAAATTTCCGAAATTCTTCCGAACGCCACCGATTGGAAAATCATAGATCGTGAAATGTTCGGTGAAGGCCAGGTCAAGTGCGTACGTTGACGCCTGGAAGATTGCTGAGAAAAAATGGCTTCCTCCAACCTCTTCGAGCACGTAGAATTAGTTCCTACAGACCATGTTTTCGACGTTCAGCGCCGTTTTGTCGAAGATACAAGTTCTTGTAAAGTAAATCTAGGTGTCGGGGGTAAGTGGAACGATTATACGGTCCTATTTTTGCCGCTGTTGTTGATTGTTTTTCTTGCACCCCGCCATCTGAAGTTTTTTGTTTAAGATTTTTTCATGCGCGTTTTGGACACAACTGCCGTTTCTTTTGTGTAGAGAAAACAGTTTTTTCTGTTGAATATTTATCCCTTGATATTGTGTAACTGTCTGCATATATTTTATTTTGCATAGCTTACCGAGATGAAGACGGGAAACCCTACGTTTTACAGGTGGTCAAGGAGGTCGAAAAGGAAATGGCGCAAAAAATCGTGTCCGGAGAGTTGAACCACGAATACCTTGGGATTGATGGCCTACGACAATTCACCGATGCAGCTTCCAAATTGTTGCTTGGAAATAAAAGCAGTGTTCTAAAGGAGGAAAGGGTATTTGAGCTAGATGTTTATTCTTGTAAAACGTTGATCCAGTACTACGGTCATAAATAAATTTTCACCAAATTTGGTTAACGTAAACAATGTGGTACCCTTTTGATCTGAATAACCCATTGCATGGGGTTTATTAGAGCTGTTATCAATTGACATAACATCGCTTGTCATTGAATTGCAATATTCTCAGGGACTTCAACTCGCGGGGTGGGGGGGGGGGGGGGGGGAACTCCCATGTCGTCGGGCGGGGATGCTCGTCAGGAAAATAAAATTTCAACCCTAAAAGATATCAATCTAGGCGTGGTCAACCAGAATTTTAACCCCTAAAAGATACCATTTTCAGCATGGCTCTCAAATCCTAGCCACGATCACGCAAGAAACAACAGCTGGGAATATAGCCTACCGAGTACCAGCACTAGCGTCCCGCAATTTTTGCCGCAAACATAAAGATACCATTTTCTGGGAAGATACCATTTTCTGGGAAAGTTAGCCTTTTTTCGTCTTATACCCTAAAAGATAGGTACCTGGAAACCGAATTTTAACCCCTAAAAGATACGACAAGCACTACGACTATGCTTTAAATGAAACTGGCAGTAATTATTTTAAACAAGCACCTGGAATATCTGGGCTTATAATTTGTATTTAAAACAGACTTCCATTTTTCCTCTCTCAGTTCTGTGGTGTTCAAGCTATTTCTGGGACTGGTAGTATTTGTCTTGGTCTTAAATTCTTGCACCAATTCTACCCTTGCAAGACTGCCTATGTCTCCAAACCAACGTGGGGTGAGTGACACAACCAAAATAAAGCTTTGTAAGAACCACCAAACCAGCCCATTTTGCCATGGTGTTATTTTTCAGAAGGGAGACTGTCAAAATCCATTTCCAGCCGATAAATGAAGATAATACAAAGCACAAGCGACTCCGAATAACATGTTAAACAGAAGTGCAATATTTCGGTTTACTTCAAACCATTATCAAGCAAGACTAAACGCAGTAAAGGGACTAGAACAATACAAGCTCTTTTGTGGCCTTGCAGCATTCGGCTGTGCATTGTCACCTTGTTAATTGTCAGGCTTTTAAATATTTAGTAGATCTACATAATTTGCCAGAAGCTATCAAAAACAAACAGCCTATTGTAAATACCGCAGCATTTACTCGTAGCACTGTAATTTCAAACACCAACATTCTCGCGATTAATACGAACTTTGTTGAACTGTGCTTCCTGGAATCTTTGCTAATTAAGAAATGCGTGCCTTCTCTGAACAATGGTATCGAGGCCACAAAAGAGCTTGTATTGTTCTAGTCCCTCCACTGCGTTTAGTCTTGCTTGATAATGGTTTGAGGTAAAACCGAAATATTGCACTTCTGTTTAACATGTTATTCGGAGTCGCTTTTGCTTTGAGACTGTCAAGCCTAAGCATTATTTTTCATGCCTAGCTGGTTACACTGTTACTCCATATTTTTTCCTGTTGCCCATTATATAATGGTTCAGAAAACCATTATATCAGTCTTGAAAAGACCATTATCAGGCTTTTAAAAAAGAGAAGAAAAAAACCCTGGAAAATCCATAAGTAAAGGTATCATTTTTCAGCATTGGAGAAACACAGGTATCTCATCGATATCTATATCATTATAGGAATTTTAAAATGTATTGCTTACGAAAACAGTAACTTCAGGCATGTGTGCTCTATTTAAGGTAATCATGTGAAAGCACTGAAGGCAGCTGGGTTCACAGACTACCGAGAGTACCGCTACTACAAGGCCTCTACCCGAGAAGTTGACTTTGATGCTATGAAGGAGGATATCAAGGTATAGGGATATAGGGTGGAGAGGTGACTATGGAAAAAAAATTGCTGGGCTGCAATTCAAGATAAAAAGCTGACTTTGCTTTACATCTTTTTACAATTTTTTTTCCTACACACAGTTTTCTAAATACTACATGCATCTATCATCTCAGAAAATTTGAGGTCAATTCATAAAACAGGTCCGACCCAGGTCGAGCTCAGAGAAGTAGGACATTTTTAGTCAAAATTGGAATCACTAAACAAAAACATAATACGCCCAATCTAAGAGCAGCATTTATCACACATCTTTTTTCATGGAGATGACCTTTGACCAGCTCCTGCAGAGGTGCTTGAAAAATTGAGCATGCAGGGCCCAACATTGTGAACAATACCGTAGTAGGTCACCAATAGTGACTGGATTTGAGGGTTTGGTGGCCGGAAAATTCAACCTAGTCACCAAATAGCGATCCCTCTTTTAGGGCTTGAGTTTGCAAAGAATATTGAACTCATAATGGGTAGAAAATTTTGGTTAACTTGGGTGACAAGATTCTGCCCTATGGTGGCTAACATTTTTAGTTAGGCACCATTGGCACAATACAAAAAAAGTTTATGTTGGGACCCTGCATGTAGGAGATTGTGAGACTCATTGTTTCTTTTCATGTTTTTCTGTGTGTGTGAAACTTGAAGGCTGCTCCTGAAGGTGCTATTATTCTTCTGCATGCCTGTGCCCACAATCCAACTGGAGTGGACCTTAGTCAGGATCAATGGAAAGAAATTGCACAAATCATGAAGGTTAGTATTTTGACAAAAGTTTTATACAGTTTATTTTAGCCAGTTAATTCAGTAACCACCCGCATGACTGTTGTGAAACCAACTGCTGAGTAATTAACCAATTCTGAATAAAACCTAGTAGGAGTGAATACAAAGTAATTGTGAATTCCTTAACATCCTTATGTAGTAACAACAAATTGCAACATAACATTGCAGTGATCGGGTCCTTGCCGAACATTCATCTGAAATCCGCTCTATAAGAGAACAAATGGATTAAGAACACCAGGCTGAAATGTGTTATTTTAGATATTATGGTACATAAATTACAGTTGACTTTTCTTGTACTTACCTCCATTAAGCGGCCAACATCTATTAAGCGGTCACTTTCCTGGTCCCGAGGGTGGCTGCTTAATAGAGGTATCACTGTACAGTATTTTCTTATTTCAGGAGAGAAAGCTGTTCGCCTTTTTCGATGTTGCTTATCAGGGGTTTGCATCTGGTAATACTGATGACGATGCATGGGCTGTGCGTTACTTTGCCCATGATGCTGGTTTTGAACTAATTGCTGCTCAGTCATTTTCCAAAAATTTTGGGCTCTACAGTAAGTGGGAACAATAAGTTCTATTGTGTTGTGTTAAAGTGTACCAGTAGACACAGAAAGCAGGCTGAAGAAAATGGATTAATCTAACCAGTAGGCCTCAGTAGCGCAATTTAATAACATATAATAGCTAGTATTAGAAAATGAATTTCCAGTATTCAATTTACACATCCGTATTAGTAAAATTGCAATGTTTGGTGAAGATTGCTTGAATACTGACTGAAATATAACTTTTCAAAACTTTCATATTCTGACTTATTTTTTTACAAAAAATGTATGGGAAAATACCCCGGGGGTGCTCGTCAGGAAAGTTGATTTTGACGCTAAGGGAGAGCAAAATGGGAATGGCCAACAGCAAATTTTCCCCTTAAAGATAGCAAATTTGGCGTGGCGAGTGTCTAATTTACCCCTAAAAGATAGCAGATTTGGCAGCTCAAACAAATAAAAACGAATTTTCATTTTTTAAGGGTTTTCATTGAAATATCGCTTCTGGTGTCAGTACCAACATATTTTTGGGCAAGGATTTGTCTGAGACTCCCCTTAAACACCCCTAAGAGATAGCACGTCTGTCAATTTTATACCCTAAGGAATAGGACTAGCACCCCTGTCTGAAAATATGGGGAGCCCCCCCCCCCCCCCCCCCCCCCCCCCGGGGAAAATACATCAAAATGAGGCTCAACTTGATGTATTTGCCCATACATTTCTTTGTAAAAAGTAAGCCAGAATACCATAAGCCAGATATCTCAGCCAGTTTTCAATGAATTCTTTTGAAACTTTGCAGATTTAATAACATACGGAAGTGTAGAATTGGAAACTGGATTTCATTTTCTGATAAATATTATATATATTATTAATCGATATTGCGTGATAAAGGCCTATCAGAGTGCACCTAAAAATAATTTTATTGGATAGTTGGGACACATTTTTTTGGATTGATTGTTTTCATGCCTATAATCTGATTGGCCAGTTTTGTTCATCAGGGCCTGCTTTCTGAGTCTGCAATGCAAACCATTTCACTTTGCAAACCCCATAAGCTATAACTAGTGTATTCTACCATGCACTTGTGACAATTAATGAACCTTTTTCACTGCTTAGATGTACACACCCCTTTTCATATCATGAGATGTACAACACGTACACAATGTTCTTATGTCTTTCTAACAATTTTACAAATGTACTTTTGAGCATGGAGGAAAACACCCTTGCTTTAGCTGATTTTGTATGTGTAGCACACTTGGTCTGGTTTCTCCACTGGGGCGTGTACTCCACTGATTTTTGGGTAGGGGTGTACCGCCAATGTCTCAAAAACCTGACCCTATCAGATATGAAAAATCTTCTTTTTTTTATACCCTACCGCATAGCTGAGGTTAGTCACTAGGGAGGTCTAATTGGTCGCAATCAAAGCAGCATTTTGGTAATCATGAAAAGGTTTCAAAATAAACCACCTTTCCACTAACTTTGATCAAATTTGTTTGCACTTGGGTAGCCATACTGAAATACATACCCTATCAGCGACCAAACAAGCGAAAAACGATACCCTCAGGAGCCCAAAAACCATATAGTCCGTGGGCCAGGAGTCTACCCCCCAGGGGAATTTTACTAACACATATCATTCGAAAGCTTAGCCCGAAGGTAGTCTAAAACCGGTTGTTTGCACTTTGAAGTGGAAGCGTTTAGGAGTTACGCCGCATTTTACATTTGAGCTTCAAAACCACAGGTAATTTTGCGAAATATACGAATAAAATGCCTGTATTACATCAAAAACACTGTATATCACATATTTTGCATAATAACAGGCTCCTAAATGCACTATTTTGCTAGGAAAGGTCTTAATAAAAGCATTCAAAAGTAGGTTTTCATTGAATGTAAAGCACAGGGTACCCATGTCTCATAACTGTCAAAGCAGCCAGGAAAGTCTTTGGCCCTACACGATTATCACGCATTCCCTCTCCTCGTAATACTTACTTCTATGCCTTAGTACGACCCACTGGGACTAATATCCTATAGGGCGGCGCATACCTGTATACAGGTTCTCTGCATGTTGAGTGGGTGGGCAGCACATGGGTTTTTGATACACGAAACATGTGATCATAAAATTAATTAGACGTAATATTCAGAAACTTATGTCGGCTGTGAATTATGTCACAGGTTTCCATGGGTCCTTAAAAACCTGGAGTGGTCATGGATTTTAGAAATGCCCTTTTCCAGGCCTTGAACGTCATGTATTTTTTTTACTAAAACCATCAAAGTCATTAAAAATCATCATGAAAAAAAAAAAAAACTGAATAAAAACTATCAAAATGCTATCTTTAAAAAGGCCCTTGAAAGTCCAGATCTTTGTTTGACTGAGGATTGTTTATACCCTAGTCATACTGTACATGTCTAGTAAGATTTCCATTTTTCAAATTACGTTTTAACTGCTGATATGGCAACTAAACTTTGGCATGTTGTTTGCCAAAGCAAAGATGCTTTTTCTGGTACCGTTCTTTTTATACAAGTCATTTAAATTGTTGGCCACTGTTTAGGGAAATGGTCTATTGAAAACATAAATGATCTTAAAATACATATGTGTACACAGGAATAATTTTGAGCCCTCCAGAGTAACAATGTGCCCATGCTGCCTTCTGGTAAGAACTCTGTCAGGCCTAATGTAATCAAGGCCTTCCCAAATAAATAAGGGGTCTACATTTACCTTAGATCAAATAGTAGTACACGAACAGCAAAGTTCATGTTCAAAGGGGGTGAGCGTACAAGAAAGAGCATCGCAAAAAGCCTTTTATTATTTGCAGTAGAGGTCACATGACACAGTTACCCTTGAAAATAAGCACTTGCAATCCAACCCTGCAAACCTTTAAAAAGCAAGTTTTATTTTTGGTCCCGTGCTTTGAATTTGCCTTGTGCTGTTCCAAAAAAGACGTACATCCCCCCCCCCCCCCCCCCCCCCAAAAAAAAAAAAAAAATAATAATAATGCTCTACCTCTGTGGAAATTCCAGACCCATTCCAGACAACCCAAATTTGAAGCAATGCCTGTGGAAATTCCTCATTTTCTTGTGGAGCTGTGGAAATTCCACAGTTGCAAATGAATACCCTGTGGAAATTCCAGGGTAAAATGAATGGCCCCGTTGAAATTCCAGGGTAAAACAGCCACCCATGTGGAATTTCCAGGCTCCTCATTGGGAGGTAACAGATATAATATGGAACAATCAATTGTAGCTTGCTGAAATTTAGGCTTTTTACTAAATAATAGTATGCTATGCATTTTGTTTTCAGATGAACGTGCTGGTAATTGTTGTGTGGTGACTGTAGATAAAAACACTGCAGATCGCGTCCGTAGCCAGCTGAAGGCCATTGTCAGACCAATGTGGTCCAACCTCCCAACCATGGAGCCCGTATTGTTGCCACAGTGTTATGCGATGAAAAACGCTTGAAGCAATGGTAAGAAAGTATTTTTTTATTAAGGTTTTAAGGTGGCACATTCCTTATTCAATCTCGACTACAGTAAAGGAAACTCCACCTACAATTTAACGTCCTTATCCGAGAAGACGCGAAGGTCTAACTATTTGCAGAGGATGTTAGATCAAAGGCAGCACCTTCTCCCTGAGATATCGTCCACACTACACCGTTTTCATACGAAAACGGATTCTTTTCGCTCAAAAAGATTTGCGTCCACACTTTTCGCCCGTTCACACTACAACGCGTATCCGTACGAAAAGCTCTTATGCATTCAGTAGGCACGCTCAAACAAGCTCAACGCATGCGCATTACGATCTGTTGATCCGCGAAATTGGTTGGGTTTGCTGTGGTGACGTCATCATTTTCAGATAGCATCGTTTTCACCCGTCCACACTAGAAAACAGCGTTTTCAAACAGCTCCGTTTTCAAATCGCTCCACTCTGGAGAGCTTTTTCGGATTGATCCATTTTCGGTGATCGTTTTCGGCGTTGTAGTGTGGACGATAGTCGTATCCGGAGCACATTTTCATTTGAAAACGGAGTAGTGTGGACGGGATATGAATGATGGTTCGGGCAAGGTTCGAACGCACGACCTCCTGCAGTGTCAGACCGGCGCTCTACCAATTGAGGTAACTGGGAGGTGGTTACGGAATTAAAGAGTTGCCATCTCTGCTCTCTGACTCCTGTTGTACAGGTACCTCTGTTAAAGGGGCACTCGTAATTTCTGTACAACCTGTCAAAAATAAGTCAATAATCAATACAAGTCTACAGTGTTTTTATCTATTATCAGGAGGATGGAATTGGATTGCGATTCTTGAATTATTGCTTGTCAGGCAAGCGTGTGAGTGCCCCTTATGCTTTAATTCATTTTGTAGGAAAGTCTCTGTCAAAGAGATGGGTCAGCGGATGATAGCGATGAGAAAAGCCCTGTACGAAAAACTTGTTGAACTTAAAACTCCAGGCACCTGGGAGCACGTTACCAACCAGCGAGGGATGTTCAGCTTCACAGGACTAAACTGTAAGTCTTCCTACTACTGTAGTTTATTATTTTACTTTTTTCGGACTGTAGCGATGCTCTTCTTTTCCCTGCTCTATCGCACGAGATGTGAGATTAGTTTTAGGTAAAAAAAGACGAGTTTGCTTTCGCGTGACCGCTATCTTGGATTTGGTGAGAAGTTGTTTATTTTTGCACGATTACTAAAAAACGTACATAAATAGCACTGCCCGCAAAAAGTACAAAACTAGTCTAGGCGGGCAGTGACAAGCACCCCAGGTCCCCCTCCCCCTCGATTTGTCACCTTTTGTCATAGCCTGCTCGCAGGCGTTGGAGGGTAGTTTTAGGTCGAGAAACGCGAGTTTGCTATCGCTTGGCCGCCATCTTGGAGCCCCTCTCCCCCCGATTTGTCACATTGTGTCACAAATCCAAGATGGCGGCCAAGCGATAGCAAACTCGCGTTTCTCGACCTACGCCTGCGAGCAGGCTACTTTTGTCACCAAATCCAAGATGGCGAGCCACGCAAATTATTTTATTTTATTTTACTTATAATTTTGCTGTGGGGCTCCCATATTTGTTTGTCGGGGATGATCGTCGTATCTTTTAGGGGTTAAAATCACGATGGTTTGGTCTCTTTTAGGGGTGATCTTGATCTTCAATAAATTTTACGTAGATTGGTATCTTTTAGAGCCGAAACTGTGTCCAAATTGTCGATCATCTCCGACAAAAAAATATTGGAGTCCCCCCCCCCCCCCCCAGGGGAGGGGGGAATGAACTCAATCGTGACTCCGGTTCAATAACAGCACAAAACGCATTCCAGTCAATCGATCTAAGCCAATCAGGTCCTTGTCGTGTTTCACCGGGGCACGTTTCTCCCGAGTTATCTCTCGGGATTACTCGGGGCCCCGAAACATCTCGATCTGGAAGGACGGGATAACCAGGGGGTAAATATGTCTATCAGCTCCATGTGAATGGTCTACCACGAGATATATCGGGGGGAAGGAACAACTTTCTTGATTCTGCGCGTGCGTGATCTATTCGTGACCTATTCGTGTACCAAGTACAGAAAACTGGATAGTTCACTTGGTCTCCCTGCTCGTACTTTTTTCCACCAAAATACCTATACTCTCTCCATACCTATACTCTGTGTAATAACTCCAACTATAATAGCTTCAAGGGCAAATAAAGTTGATTGATTGATTGATTGACTATATCTCTACCGATCCCCCTCCCCCGAGATATCTTTCCTCGTGAACACCTAAGAAAAGGAGTTCGTATGAAGTACACAGTTCGCGAGAAATGACACAAAAGAATACAGCCAAAGTTAGTTTCTACCCCTGTTTATTTAAAAAAAAAACTTAGAAAGTATTTTCCTCTATACACAAAATTTGATTATGCTGGCTGTGTAGAAACTTACGAAAGTAAAGAGGTGTTTCAGGGCAGAGTCATAGCCTGAGTATCAGGCGGAAGGGTCCTGATACTCAGGCTAAGATTATCAATAAATCAATTTAAAAATAGATATAAAAAAATTCTCCTCCAGTATTGATGGGTAGATAATATTACGCCTGTTTGTGTCAAGTACATGAGAATCGTTACTCCGAATAACTTCATTGTGGCGATATTCACCAAAGAAGAGAACGAAAAATGTATAACTAAAAAGCGATGTTTCCATCATCTGACTAGTGTACTTTAAGCCGGGGAAAGACGAGGCACAATATCCCTCAACTTGTCGCGCAACATTGTTGCGTTGCAAGGTGATGATCGATGTTGTGCGTTTTTCATCTCGCGCCACAACTTGTCGCGCAACAAAAACATTTGTTGCAGGTTGTGAAAACGTGTTGCGTGAAGTAGAACGCGGGTCTACTTTGAGCCACAAATTCTGGCTTTGTTGCCCTTTTTTTTATCAAACACACAACTTGTCGCGCAACAATTTTCCTGCAATTCAAGTTGATTAGTCAATAGAAATGAGGTGCTAAGGGGCAAAATGTGCCTTGGGCTTGCATGTGTGATCATCAAAACAAAATGTTACGCGACAAGTTGTGAATCTGATGAGAAACAAACATTAGACTTGCGACGCGACAATGTTGTGCGACAAGGTGAGGGATGTTGTGCCTCGTATTTACCCCGGCTTTACATACGCGCGACATACGCGACAACTTATATTTAAGTTGTCCGCGTTTAAGTACTAGCCTGGTGACGCGTTTTGAACCCGAAGCTGGTCAAAAGAATTTGTATCTTTTGTCATCGAATCTTAATTCCTCAGTACTCGGTGCTTTTGTGAGGTCGAAAAGGACAGGTCTAGTAATTCTTTTGACCATGTCTGGTTCAACATACGTCATCAGTTTGGAATGTTTGTCTTTAGCGTGCAGACGCCTCTTTGCGAGAGTCTCTTTCGGCGAGCGCTAAGTTGTGTCGGCTTTCACAGGCTTATAAGAAAGGGAACGTTTTTAACATGATCTCAGTGCAAATTACAAACATAGAATTGTGCGTGTGCTTCCAAGGGGTTATATCTAGGAAAAAGAAATGTGTTTTCAATATGTGCTAGAGAAAGCCAAGCATAGCGATGTGTACAGATATTAGCATTTTAATTTACACAATTTTAAGGTAATTCCACTGAATCAAAACACTGGCGCCAACAACTGCCTTCGCTCGAAACGTTGCCACTGCCAGAAAAAAAAAACAGTGCCTGCGGGGTGGCCCGCTTCCAAGGGGCCAACCTATCCGTCTCAGCGACGCGCGACCACGACTCGGTTTAACTTCGTCCAAATTTCATTGAGACACATAGGGTGCTTACCATTGGTCACGAGAAACTGGTAATTTCGGTTGGGATTCCAATGGTACAGTCGATGTTTCGGTCATTCCGGTTGGTACGAGTGGTTCAACTTCGGAGGTTTTCTCGCCATTCCAGTTGGAACGAACCGATCGGAATAGTTTGTACCATTGGCACTCCAACCGGTTTTATGACCAAATAAGGTAGCCGATCCGAACCGAAATGCGAATAAGCGAATGGTAATCGCCATTCCACTCGGTATTTCATCCCAACCGATATGTTTTGTACCATTGGACGCTGATCAAACCAACCGGTTTTCCTTGACCAATGGTAAGCACCCATATACATTCATCTACTTGTGCTTCGGATGCCCACTAATAGGTGATTGAAGCTCTTGTTAATGGTCTCCTGAACACATTTAAGAGCCTGTGTCAGCCGCCATTTTGACGGCATAGCAACATACCAAGTCGGAAAAAGCATCCATTTCCATCGGCTGATTTAGAGAATATAGAGCAATGTTCTCGATTGAATTTGGCAAATCAAATCTGAAACTTTGTTTTTAGATGTTTATTAAGATATTTCTGCACGTAATTATTCTAATATCGAATGAAAACGATAACAAAGGAGTTGCTGACACGGGCTCTTTAATTTGATAGGCTAAGTGGATTACCGGAAGCTTGTCTTGGACAAAAAACGTTGGAGCTCCGCTTTTAGGAAGTGCCTAAGGTGATATTTCCCTTCTCCTTTAGTGACTCAAGTCCATCGCCTTACAGAGAAGCACCATATTTATCTCCTCAACAGTGGCCGTATTAACATCTGCGGATTGACACATGCTAACCTTGATTACGTCGCTGAGGCCATTAAAGAGGTTGTTGTACACGAAGTGCAAAACCAACAACAAAAGTGTGCTTGAAACCCGATGATCGACAGCGTTAAAGATCTACTATCAGTGATTTAACTAAACTTGAAGTATTGACTATCAAAGCCCGACCCACCCTGTCCATAATGCACTGCGCCACCGCAATTTTCGATATTATCGAAGTTCAGAGACACAACAACATTTTTGTGTCCGTTTAGCGCATTTACCAACGTAAGACAAACTCCTAATAAATAAAAGCCATTTGCGTTAAGTCAGCGTTTCTGACCCAGCTGATTCCTTGCTCTCGAATTAGCGATTCAGAAGGATTTTTGTTGCATCACCAAGCTTTACAAACACATTCTAAAAAGTATTGCAACCGCGCATAAAAACATTTCCATCTCCTCAAAAAATCTTACCTTATCTCAAATGTGAACTTGTTTGTTTTACAAAACTGCGAAATTTATGTTGGCTTTCGCTGGACGTAGGGACGTTTCGGTTTGGCGAACAATCATATGCTTATCATATGTTTATCATATGTTTATCATATGTTTATCATATGTTTATCATATGCTTATCGCGACGCGTGATCAGCTGGGTGCAATGAATCATGTAAACAAGAACAAAGCAATGCATCATGGGCAGGGTGAAACGGCCACTTTAAGTTAGGGGCCAGTATGGGTGAGGTTGACATTATCGAGAGAGTATAAATTTACGGTAGTTATTATCTTTTCATTTTAGTCTTTTAGGACGTTAATTCTGCAGTATCTGACAAGCTTTGTATTGGTAAGAGCGGCGTACCTGACGGGCGTGCCCAGATTTAAATGGAGATTCGATTTAAAGGGAGGCTGTATGAAAAATATGACCCGTCGTCGGTGGGTGAGG
This sequence comes from Scolanthus callimorphus, assembly GCA_033964015.1. Taxonomy (NCBI): domain Eukaryota; kingdom Metazoa; phylum Cnidaria; class Anthozoa; order Actiniaria; family Edwardsiidae; genus Scolanthus; species Scolanthus callimorphus. The sequence continues at coordinate 29,342,707 of CM066916.1, read as the reverse complement.
TTCCTGATTGCCTTGTGGGGCGAATGATTGGTTAGAATACAAGAACCATTTCAATAATGGTAACCAAGTCGAGTCCTTCTTAGTTGTGGTTTGAATTTAAAGTAACCTTATTCTAGGTAGGAGGTAAAATGATACTTTGAAGGTACCAGATTTGAGAGGGGTGGGGTATGACCCTGAAGCACCTATCTAATTTCAATAAAATTCCAAATGTTGACTCTAAATGAATATCTCGAGAAATAATGATAATATCAAGACCCATTGACTTCTACAACACGAGAACAAATTGTTACCACTGAATCACACATGATGAAAATGAGCCGCGAAAAACGGGGTGGGGAGGGGGAGGGGGAGGGGGTTAGCAACCCGTCACCCACCTCTACTGACAATATCGGGTACTTTGAAAGTTTGTTTTGACCGCTTCCTATAGGTAGGCAGTTCGATCTGTTCCCCCATTTCCCCCCTTCCATTAGGCCGTGTCTGATTAACTTGGTGTGGAATTTGAAGAATGTGTTGGTTAACTGCGCCGGTCTTTAAGACGTGTGTATTTTAAACAAGCATTAATATTTTGAATAAGTAATAAATTAATATTATACGGTGAGTGGTTACTGCTGTTTTATCTTTTCGCGAATGGCGAAGTTCTGACTAGGCTCGGCCAGCCGTGGTGGGGTTATTTCTGACGAAGCCTCCCGGCCGCAGGATGGCGGGCTCCGAAAATCCACCACGGCTGGAAACCGAGCCCCAAAGTTGTGACGAGCTATACTTGAAAGGCTCGATTCCCAGCCCTTGTTGTGAGCCTGCGATGGGCGGGAGGATCGCAGACCGACACAAACAACGGTTAATAATAATATAATATGTTATTGGACATCAAGCCTACAGTATAGGCTCAATTTCCAGTAGGCCTGTCCCGACTGCGCTGGAAATATCGCCAAAAAGTGCTCAAAAATATAGAATAAAAGTGCTTGAAATTAAGAAATAGTGCTCGCGAAAAGTTGCTCACAATTTCAAAGACAACATATATTGCACTTGAATTGTGTAAAATGTGCTTAAAATGTTGCCCTAAAAGCGAAAATATGCCCAAATTCTGCTGAAACATTAAAGGGGCACTCGTATGCTTGCCTGACAAGCAAATAATTCAAATTGCAATATAACTTCATCCTTTTGACAATAGACAAACACTATAGATAGATACAGTTGAAAGTCAGAATAAAAGGTCATTTAACAAACCTGCACTGTTATTCTGGTTATTCCCGTTAAACTTAAATGTATTTTTAGCGATTAGAATTATACTATTTTTTGACAGGTTGTGCAATAGTTAAGCGTGCGAGTTCGCCTTTAAGGAAATATAGAATAGTGTTCCATATTCGAAAAAGTGCCAAGCGCAATCGGCCTTTTGTGTCTATACAAGAACTTATTCAAATGAAAAAAATGTTTTCTGGTGATTCATTTAACATGCACACGTCAGCAAATCATGTTTTTCTTGAATAACTTCTTCAATTGTAGATAAAGCTCAGGCGGGCGTAGCCCATTTCCCGGTTAAAAACGCGGCACTGTGGGAAGCCTGTATTTAATTAACACCAAAGAGAAGCTCAAGCGGGCCCTGTTTTTTCAAGCGCGCGTGTTGTTCAAATGGCGGGAAGAAAAGTTGAGAAATACATTTTCGCCACTACTGGCAGGTAGATGGCGAAATGACTTGCTACAGTATTTTGGCAAAGGGAAGTGCCCACAGAGAACATTGCCCGCCTGAGCCTCTCTTTGGTGTATACAGGGATTTTAACCGCGAAATGGGTCATTGACAACAGCTCGAAGTGATTACGACTAAAAATATATCCACATTTCAAAACATTTCACCGTCGAGTTTTTATATAATGGCCGCAGTGTGCATGCCGCAGAATAACACGACCTGCATCAAACGCCTACTGCGCACGCACCAACTGTTAAATACAATGACAATCTCGTAATAATAATAATAATAATAATAAATAGGTTTATTCGAATGCCATTGCAGTTGAAACTGAATTACAGCAACGGGTCAGCAATATCTAGCAACAATAATTACAAAAATCTATGTGATACAAAGTCACCAAAGCGATTTGTAGTCGGGATGCGTCCCGTTGTACTCACAGTCCCTGTCCTAAGTGAATAACCATGTGCATTTCGTGTTACACTTCCAGTAATTACAGACCTTAGAGGTTCGTGCTCCCTAGCGGAGGCCATGAACTTAAAGCATAAATCATTTCTGCGAGAGGAGAGGCTTTGTAGCCCACAGGCATCCAAAGCCTCCTGGTAACGCAGGTGTGGAAGAACAATACGGAGGACTTTCCTTTGTACGCCCTCAACAGTATCAACAAGATACTTCGGTAGCGCAGCCCATACCGGTGCTGCGTACTCCACTACGGATCTTATAAGTGCACAATAGATTCTAATAAGGTCCTGAACCGGAACTCCAGATTTCTTTAAGAGCCGGATAGCATATAGCCTTTTGTTAGCCTTCTTATAATACGAAAGATAATCCGAACAAGGTCAATTTCATGGCGATATTCACCAGAAGTTGAGAAGGTGTATGAGCTATATTTCGATTTTAATTCAAATCATCATCAGGCAAATTAAGTATACAGAGCGCGAGGTTTAAATCCAGTTACATAGGTAAAACTGAGCGCACCTTGCACGAACGCACTTGCACAAGAAAGAATCGTATTCACCCATGGTTTGCTTGAAGTACAAGCTCTTACTTTCTGCATTAGTATATAAGTGTCAACAGCACTTGTTATAACATTGTAGAATGACTCGAATTTATCCTTAGCCGACGGCAAACTCAAGATACTGTCCCAGCAAAATTGTGTAATCCATCGACCAAAGGCATCTAGGCTGCTGCGCCTTAGATCCCGCCGCCATACATATCTCCTGTGGGATTTTGGGTTGGTAACAGGTATGTTAGGCTTGACCAGGATAGGATAATGATCATTCCTACCGATCTTGGAGAGCTGCATTGGTTGCTGAAAGTACTTTGGTTTATTAGTCAAAAACCAATCAAGTACACCGGTGTCTCTGGTCAACACTTTTATGATCTGGGTCAAGCCTGTCTTGTGCGTAACATATTGAGCCTTCAGCCCAGTGCTGTTCGGGTTGAAATCACCTGTGACGGCTACAAGGCCATCAGGGTGTTTAGAGAGAAAAGACTCACAGTTCTTATCGATATGTTCAACAAGTTGACGATTCTTCTCCCCGTTAGATGGAGGGTGGTAGACGACCCCAATGAGCAAAGTAGATACACACCTTGGCAGCCGATAAGGTCTAACAGTGATCCACAGTGATTCGATGCTGGGATCTTCAAGCTCAGATAACCTCTTGCAGGGGAACCGTGAATTGATGTAGGCACAAACCCCACCGCACCGACGCGCAGTCCTGTCATTCCTAAAACACACGTAACCTGGTAGTTGGGTCACGGAATCAGGGTAGGACTCATTCAGCCACGTTTCCGTTAAGCAGAGAATCTCTGCTGGGAATTGCTTGGTAACGGCAAATAGTTCGTCCAACTTCGGGAGAAGTGATTGCATGTTCGCTACAATAGTGTCCGGGATGACTGGCAGGCGGATAACTGGCGAACAAGTTGTTTTGACAGAGCAACCAGCACGGAGTTGTGGGAACCCTGTGGAGTCAGCAGTTATCGCCACAGGGTGACCGGTAAGAAAATGGCTAGTTTGTGTTGAGGTCTTTCGTTGCGATCGAAAGGGTTTCCTAATTCCCAAATAACCCAATCTCTGCCAAAGCACGGCTTCCATACGCTGTTTTGGTTGAGACTTCCTAATAGCCTTGAGTTCCTGGCTGCTGTACGACCAACCATTGGGTGGAACGGGTTGGGCTCTCGATGTAACAGCATGGCTTCCTCGATCAACGGCCTTCAGGTAGAGATAGCACGGCAAGAACGACCAAAATGCCAGAATAGGCAGGCAGAAGCATACAGGTACAACATTTGATGGATTGTAAATCATCTTCGACAAATAAACGCTGGCAACAAGTAGGTACAAGCGAACAAATAAACGAGAGTCGCAGAGCTACAAATGCAATGGCAGCCATAAGGGCGCAGGGCGCCCCTGACCTAAATCGAAACCAGAGCCCGTCATCTTTTGGCCAGCGGCAAGATTCAGGGCTCTGGGGGAATCCAACCTCGTCCCCAGGGTCTTCTCGGTCGTTTTTCAAAATGGCGGTTAGCTCAGAGAAGACCCTGGGGGAGGCTTAGTCACGTGACTATTGTTTGAGGATATGAGAATGAGGTTTGTCCTTTGTTTCGAAACGGTCATGTGACTCAGCCTCCCCCAGGCTAACCGCCATTTTGAAAAACGACCGAGAAGGCCCTGGGGACGAGGTTGGGGGGAATCCGATTTGTGAGCATGCGTGGTAGGTCAAAAACATAACGAACTTTCATACAATGTTCAAACCGGAAACCCAGAATCTGGGTTTTAAAAAAATTGATTCTCCCCTGGCTGAGTCCAGAATCTTGCCGCTGTCCAAAAGATGACGGGCTCTGGGTACGAGATTGATACAATGGATATTGGCAAGCGCGCGTTAAAATTGGTATGTAGTAACGTAGCTAGCGAAAACGAAAACAAATAACTTCGAAAAAGACCTTTCTTTCTGTCTGTTTATTAGCTTCACATTATTGTATAATATTATATATTACTTTAAATTTATCATGCATTAACTTTCACGGCTTCCATGAAAATCATGTCATATATACACTGTTGATGGAATGTCCGTGGTGAAATATTAAGATGTAGTTATGACAAATAGTTGAAAAGTCATCCAATGAGCAAATGATTTCCACATTTGCAACCCGAAACGTATCTTTTAAAAGTGTAAGTGTTGATGTTATGCATTTCTTGACAGTAAACCTTCCCTCCGCACCCTACGTGACTGGTTAGTTTGCACTCGTAGGTTACTGGAATAGTGGCGATTCTTTTCCTCACACAGTTTGGATTGTGTTGACCAGCCCTCTTGCCTTGCCTTGCTGTTATATTCTCGTTCAGCAATTGCATTTTTTCCGATCTTTCCAACTTCGATTCCCGTCTTGGAAATTCCTCGTCTACAGCGTTGTTCTCAGAATCGTCATTTAGTTTATTCATATCTTCATCTTCCTCCGCGTCTGCAATCTTGTTTGTTTCTCTATCACTCTGCATCGTTACTTTCGTCTGTAGCGCTTCGCCAGCTCCAAGCTGCCGCGGAACAGCAGTTGAGGATGGCAACATCTATAGAAAAAAATGTTACTTCGAGTTTCATTAAGGCCGGCACAGACTAGGGGACTAGTCCCTCGGACTTGTCCCCTAGTCTGTGCCGGCCTATCACACTAGAAAAATGCACAATTTGTCCCAGGGACAAGTCCCACGAATTTGATTTCTGGGACTTGTCCCTGGGACAAATATTTAGTCCCCGCGACTGAAATTTCAATGTAAAAACAGGAGTTATACAGACTAGGGGACTTGTCCCCGAAGCAGGTTTATATGCTGCCCAGATCTCTAACGGGAGTATGCTATTTTTTTTGCTATACTCCCAGGAGTATGGGGAGTATACAGATGGACGCCGTGACACGCAAGGGTCCAAAGTCTGTGCCGGCCTTAACTGATCTTTCTCGCACTCATTAAAGATACTGTGTCACGGTTATTTTGAATAGATTCGAAAATACAGCACTAAATTTTAAACAATAAAATAAAATTGGCTAAAACTCGCTTAAAAGTGTATTTCTGCCCGCAAATAAAGCCGGCACAGAGAGTAGGGGATAAGTCCCAGGGACTTGTTGCACTCCCGTTTTGACCCATGGGCAAGTACCAAGATTCCTGCTGATATTATTTGAGCCCCCCAGCGGAAAACGTCTGTAGATATGCGTGCGCATATAGTGGGCTCACTGAAACGGCCAGAAAACCGTCCAAGATTGTGGACAGCGGAATAAGAGCGCAGAGGTCTCTTTTCCTCGCGACTCTCAGCCAGCGGAATGCAGAGAACAGAGGCCTCTGCTAGCAGGAAAGTACCAAGAATCAAACTATTTTTGTGCATTTCATGAGGAGCTTTATGCTGAGACCCCCGACTGTTTTGGTGCTCTCAGAGCACCAAACTACAGGATACCAAATGTATCAAGACAAAGAAACTGTTGAAGGATAGTATAAGGGGATTAAAGGATAGCTGTCGAGAGTGTTAACTGATATATCGCCATACTTCGCAGCGCAAAAGCAGTATCAACCTAAATGTACATCTTGTTTTCAAGTTATTACTTTGGTATGTCAGCGCAAAAGTTTTGACCAAAATATAGCATCTTAAATTGGCATACAGGCAAGCTAATGCCCCAGTATGAAGCGACACTATAATTGCATGTTCGCATAACTTTTAAAGCATTACTTTAAAATGACTGTTAGCGCAAAAGTCGTGACCAAAATATAGCATCTGAAATAGGCATACAGGCAAGTTAATGCCCCAGTATGAAGCGACACTATAATTGCATTTTTGCATAAACTTTTAAAGCATTACTTTGATGTTCACTGTTAGCGCAAAGTCGTGACCAAAATATAGCATCTGAAATAAGCATACAGGCAAGTTAATGCCCCAGTATGAAGCGACACTATAATTGCATTTTTGCATAAACTTTTAAAGTATTACTTTGGTATGTCAGCGCAAAAGTCTTACCAAAATATAGCATCTGAAATTGGCATACAGGCAAGTTAATGCCCCAGTATGAAGCGACACTATAATTACATTTTTTTGCATAAACGTTTAACTAGCATTACTTTTATCTGTTAGCGCAACAGTCTTGACCAAAATATAGCATCTGAAATAGACATACAGGCAAGTTAATGCCCCAGTATGAAGCGACACTATAGTTGCATTTTCGCATAAACTTCTAAAGCATTACTTTGATATGTTAGCGCAAAAGTCTTGACCAAAATATAGCATCTGAAATAGGCATACAGGCAAGTTAATGCCCCAGTATGAAGCGACACCATAATTGCATTTTTGCATAAAATTTTAAAGCATTACTTTCGGGCCATTCCATTTTTTATCCGCACCCCCCCTACGGAAGAGGTTTTCCGAGGGGAGCACGGTCCAGAGTCGTTTTCCGAGGGGGGTGCAAGCCCGAACCAAACCACGGAAGACTTTTTCCGAGAGGGTACGATGCATCGCGGGGTACGATACACTGGGAGCGAAAACCACGGAAGATGTTTTCCGAGGGGGTGCGCATGTACAGTTTTTCCGAGGGGGTACAGTGTCGAAGACCCATGGAAGAGATTTTCCGAAGGGGTACAGTGCCGAAAACCTACGGAAGAGTTTTTCTCAAGGGGCACAGTGCCGAAAACCCATGGAAGAGTTTTTCCGAAGGGGGCACAGTCCAAAGAACCCACGGAAGAGTTTTTCCGACGGGGTTTTGTGGAGAGGAGGGGAAAGCGCGGTGGGTATACATTTATTAATAGATGAATGATTTGAATAGGAGTTAATGAATGTATTGAATGGCTTTAAAAATCCTATTTGTATAGTCCTATTCAAAGGTGCTTCGTAAATGATTCTCTCTCGGGTACGAAATTTCTCTCCTGCCCCGCATCTCCCAGAGGACCATTTCATGTCCATTACTCTTGTACTATTTACAATATGAGTGGCTATGTTATATCGGCAGATACAAACACGAGCGCGTAGCGCGATACAGAATAATAATTAGATCAATTAGTATTCTGTATCAGACACCTAGCCATGTGGTATCGGGGATTACAAGTAGTGTCACCTGATCCGAATCCAGTGCAGAGATTGGATGAGCATCCTATGAATAATGGATGAATATTATATACTTTACTGTTTGGCTAGGATAGTACGCGAGCTCTGATTGGCTCATTTCCGGTCCAGTATTTTCTCATCTCAGACCGTTACCATGACAATTGGTCCGGATTGCGTATTAGATTTGCGATTTGGTGGTGCTTTTAAAAACCGTGTAAAAAAGAGAGATTACTCGATGAAAGACGATAAATAGAAACAAACCCGGAAATTTCTTGAATGGATATCTTTTACCTGTCTCCTTCGCGCCTACTTTCCACATAAGGCCTCATCTTTTAAATTATTTGAGCAACGCTATGGCCCGCCATGTTTGGTATCTTTTAGGGGTAACACTGAAAATTTCCGACGATCATCCCCGATCAAAACATAAGGGAGTCCCCCCCCTGACAAGACAAAGCCGCTTGTGGAATTTTTTCCGGCGAAATTGTTTTGAGTATAAAATGAGATATTTCAAGAAACCCAGAAAGAGAGAGAGAAAAGTATTGATCATGATTTATAAAGCATCGCACTCGTTGAGTGAATTTTATCAAACAAGAGTCTCGTAAACTTGGTAAATTCAAAAACAACAATAATATGATTTGTTTCGGAAATCTTAACCAAAACTGAGAATAACTAAACCATACAATCAGAACTGAAATTGTTAAATTGCTAAATGCGGGTGGTTTAAAACGTGCCTCTTGTGGAAGATTTTCTGCAAGAGTCAACTATAGTCAATCGAAGAGTTTGGTCATCTTAATCTTGTTCCATTGTAAACCATAGAATTTTGTATTTGCCAGCTTGCTCAATCAAACTTAAATCTACAAAAGCTAATTTACTGAGCATGCGTTTTCTAAACGAGTGAAGCTTGGAGACCCTCGAACCGCGAGGGTAACCTTGAAGCCACCCTTAGCCAATATCCACGCAAACTTCACAACTGACACAACTAAAGGGAATTTCACTCTTTCCTTTATTTTGATAAAGCCATAATATCGAATCCAATTTAAATCAAGACCTCGCCAGCGTTAGTGATTTGCTTAATAATAATAATAATAAGTTATTTTTTATAGCGCTTTTCTCTTACGGATCCAAAGCGCTTTACAATAGTTTTATATATAAAAGAACATGTATAGTATCTAAATAGTATAAATGTATAGTTTCTAAATAGTTTTAAAAGATGAAATATATAAGAGTATACAATAAGTGTACCTATTAAAACGATAAAAACATATATAAAATATTTAAAAAGCTGCTGGTCGGGAACCACATCTAGACGTCCTCAAAAATGTTAAGGCCGCCAGGACGCCTTAGCCGTCTCCATTGTTACGGCCAATGTGATTTCTTTTAAAACATCCAGCATTTTGCGGAAGTCTTACGTATTTTTTGCCATACTAGTCCGCATTTCTTTTTGTGATTCACGCATTTTACAGTTCATTGGAGGAACAGAGGAACTAAGTGTTTGAAGTCCCTTTAGGTTTGGGAGCCAAATAGCCAAACATGGGCGGATTTAGTCATAGAGGGGAACAATGTTTCCATACATTACCCCTGTAAAATATTGCTTTGCGTGCACAATCTTTTCTCAGACTTCCTTCGCATGTGGCATGTTAATAGACCTTTTTCCAAAATGGCCGCCGCAAATTCACATTCTTACACCTATTTTCAAATGGATGCGGAATTTGCTTCAGCGCCACGCCGAGTGTCGCGTTCGACACTCGACATCCGCCATAAACTCCTGATTGCCTTTATTTTCTATCCACTTCCTATCAATAGTGAATAGATATGTACGTATTGATTAATTTGTAAAATAGAATTTTGTCATTTGTAAATGACGATTAGGTACTGTAGGGGTGATGTCGACGTTCTTGCAGTGAACTAGTTTATGTCTACCCTGGGTACCAGAGTCTCCAAGCTTCACTCCTGTTTATGTCCTGACTATGTCAACAAATCATCTCACAAAAGTCATCACCCCTATACTTTATCGTCATTTGCAAATGTAACAATGTAAAATTTTATTTTACAAATTAATAAATACGTTAATAACTATCAACTTTTTATAGGAAGTGGGTATAAGAAAAACATAAAGCAATCAGTCGAATGTGGAACGACACTCGACGTCATTCGCTGAAGCAGTAATTCCGCACAATCAAATACTGGCATACCCCCAGTCATACCACAGACATCAGTAAATTTTCAAATTTTTAACTTTCGTTTTCTCGGAAGATATTGGATATAATGCAGCGAAATTTTGTAGTTTTACTAAAGTAATGATGTGTGCTGGTGTTCATTTTTAACAAAAATCGATGTGCATTTTCGGCGGCCATTTTGGAAAAAGGTCAATAGTTCTGACGGCGGATCGTTTCCTTAGCTTTGACAGAAATAAGAACAAAGTTTTTTCTGTTATCAAGAAGAACGAAAGAGACTATGATCAAGAGTCTGTCTGACAGATGATACCTAAACCCCGAGTTAGGATTTCGAGTTGGATTTCGAGTTGGATTTTCGAGTTGCATTTTCGAGTTGCATTTCAGTTCGAGTTGGATTTGGATTTTTTGTAAAGAAAATCCATTCGTGTAAGCAACAACAATTACGTCACGTCACATAGGTAATTCATTTTTTTGTCCGATTTCGATCTGGTTTGATCCCCAGATTTTTGAGTGAGTACGATCCGGTTCAATCTCGGGCTCGAACCAGATCGGACGATCCGAGGTTCGATTCGGTTCGATCTCCGAATGTTCGAGACGACACGCCGGGCAAATAATCGTTCGGTTTCCCTCGACAAACTGATTTAGGTTTTGAGCCAATACTCCCTTTTGAGCACCGAACACATAAATCTTTTCCCCAACTATATACTAGTATTCTGAGCTCTCACCGCGAGTAGAAATCTCTCTCGGATTTTCTTGGTTTATTTGGCAAACATTTTGATTTGAGAGTGCAGAAACGTTTTCTTGTCAAATATCTACTGTATATTTAGCTCTCACGAGTAGAAATCTCACTCGGATTTTCTTGGTTTATTTTGCCTTTATTTAGCAAACATTTGATTTGAGAGTGCGCAGAAACGTTTTCTAGTCAAACTGCCTTCCGACATCTTCTGTATAATTAGCCAGATAGTTTTACAGCCAACATTTTAGAGCGAGTTCAAAAATATTTTCTCAAGCCATACGTGGCTTCTGAGTTATATCAGAACTCCCTGGTTCTATACTACCGAAACAGGTAGAGCGTTTATTCGGATCAAGAAAAAGCACTACTGTCTCCAAACAAAAACATTCACGATATGGTTTGAATTCCTTTACTGAGGTCAGCGATGCGTGCAACTCAAATATTATTTTAATTTGGAAAATTTTCAAACTAAAAACACAAGAACAGCCATCTGCTCGTGTTTTCTACTAATTTTATGAGGTAAAAAATACAAATCAGTGTGTAAGTATTTCCTCAATTTTTAACGCTTTTCTTTGGCAGCGCGCGCGACAACGCATGATTGATTTCGTGCGAAGGAATGCATCGCCAACGTGTTTGTCTGGAGACGAGCGTTTTTTGTCGAGCCCGATAAACATCCAACCGTCTGCACAAGGAAAAAGACCCTAGGTACAAAAAAATAAAGCACTTAGTGCAGAGACGAATAAGAACTGCCTACTGGAAATATGTTGAGGATGCTGTTTCTCCTAGTGAGGAAGAGACCTACAGCACAAGCAAGCGTTTCTGGTCGCTGTTCAAGCATGCAAAGTCGGATCCCACAGGCATACCTGCTTTGAAGAACCAGGGTCTTCTAGTCACCGATGCGACTGGTAAAGCATCCCTCCTGAACTCAACATTTTACTCTGCATTCTCAGACAACGCCGCTAGTGCTTCACTACCTTACGACACATGCAGTCCCTACCCTAGCATGCCAGATATAAGCATATCCATCGAGGGCGTCGCCAAACTCCTCAAAAACCTAAAACCCCATAAAGCTGCAGGCCCCGACAAGATAAAACCAATGATTCTCAAAGAGCTGGCACTTGAAGTTGCACCCATCCTCCAGGTGATCTTTACTAAATCGCTTAGGTCACACCAGGTCCCGGATGACTGGAAAACTGCGATCATCACTCCAGTCTACAAGTCAGGTGATAAGGACTGTGCTGCTAACTACCGCCCGATCTCACTCACTTGTGTTTGTAGCAAATTACTAGAGCACATCATTACTAGTAACCTAATGGCGCACCTTGAACGTCACAATATCTTGTACAAGCTACAGCACGGATTCAGGTCCTTAAGGTCATGTGAGACACAGCTATTAGAATTGGTCTCCAGTCTGCACTCTAACCTTGAAGCTCGCAAGCAAACCGACCTGATCGTCCTCGATTTCTCCAAAGCCTTCGACAAAGTGTCACATGTAAAACTTGTGTCCAAGCTTGCTTACTATGGAGTAAGAGGTCAAAACTTGCTCTGGATTGAGGACTTTCTCAAGAACAGGAAACAGTGTGTTGTGATTGATGGAATCCAATCATCTTTCCTACCCGTCAAGTCAGGTGTACCGCAGGGTTCTGCCATTGGCCCAGCTCTGTTTCTCATCTACATTAACGACCTCCCTGAGCACATCAGGTCTACCATCCATCTGTTTGCTGACGACACTGCGATGCTCCTCGCTATTGACTCCCAGGATGACTGCAACCAGCTACAAGCCGATTTGCGACGCTTGGAGGCCTGGGAAAATAACTGGCTCATGTCCTTTAACCCAACAAAATGCGAAGTCTTGCGTGTGAGCCGTAAAAGGATGCTGGTCATGTACGACTACACCCTGCACGGTGTTGTCCTGAGATCAGTCAACACCTCTAAATACCTTGGCGTCCATTTGTCAAGTGATTTAAAATGGAACCACCACATCGCAAAAACAACGGCAAAGGGCAACAGTACGCTTGGGTTCCTAAAAAGAAACCTTAAAGTGAGATCAGCTGTTCTTAAGGAAAAGGCATACCTAGCTATCTTAAGACCTAAGCTAGAGTACTGCGCATCCATTTGGGATCCTAGGAAAGGAGTCGAGAGCAACGGTGCGCACCGCATAGAGATGGTGCAGCGAAGGGCCGCCCGCTGGGTACTGACCCGGTACCACCGCCTAGAGAGCGTGTCATCCATGCTGCAGGAGCTGGGGTGGAAATCGCTAGAGCAGAGAAGGGCCGACAGTCGGTTGACACTGTTATATAAGATCGTTTATGGTCTTGTGGCTGTCGACCCTGGTGACCTGTTAAGGAAACCACTACGCCAAACAAGAAATACTAAGATACACTCATTTTTGCCCATCTCATGTAAATCCGAAGCTTTCCGTCTCTCATTCTACCCAAGAACAATGAGTGACTGGAACTTACTCCCTGAAACCTTTCAAGAAAGCCGCTGGTGACCCCAAGGTCTTTAGGAGCCAGCTTCCAGCTAGTCTATCTTACTAGCTCCTGACCCCCTACATTTAATCCTCTTATGAGGGGTTTGTAGTATGTGAAATAATAATAAAAATATATTCTTATTAAAAACTCTAACCCTAGCCTAACATGTAGCCCTAACCGAACCCTAAATATTCGCTGAGATCACTTAGTCACGTGCAGGTTTTAGTCAGGTTAGTGGCAAAACTTTACGAAGACAAAACTTCCGAGTTTTAAATAAACATGAATATTCGCTGAGAAGCTAGAACAGCGAAAGTATTTGAGATGATCGTAGTTTGTCAGCCAATATTACTTTTTAGTGATTTGGCGAGCACAAAGAATCGTTCGGTTTCCGTCGACAAACTGATTAGGGTTTTGCGGAGTCAATACATACATTTTGAGTTCCCTGCTAGAAGAGGCCTGTTTTCTCTGCATTTCGCTGCAGAGAAAAGAGGCCGGCTAGCAGGGAATATTTTGAGCTGCATCGAGGACAAAAATCTTTTCTCCAACTGCTTATTTTAGTCCGTAAATATTTTGAGCTCTCACGAGTAGAAATCTCTCTCTCGGATTTTCTTGGTTTATTTACTCAAATATTTTGATTTGAGAGTGCACAAACTTTTTCTAGATAGTTTTACAGCCAACATTTTAGAGCGAGTTCAAAAATATTTTCTCAAGCCATATATGGCTTCCGAGTTATATCTGAAATCTATTCTCATTAAAACTCTAACCCTAAGCCTAACAATGTAGCCCTAACCGAACCCTAAATATTCGCTGAGATTCTCGTCACGCGTGCAGGTCAGCGACAAAACGTTACAAAGACAAAACTTCCGAGTTTTAAATAAACATGAATATTCCCTGAGAAGCTAGTCGAACAGCGAAAGTATTTAATGAGATGATCGTAGTTTGTCAGCCAACATTACTTTTTAGTGATTTGGCGAGCACAAATAATCGTCAAACTGATTAGGGTTTTGCGGAGTCAATACATTTTGAGTTCCCTGCTAGCAGAGGCCTGTTTTCTCTGCATTTCGCTGCAGAGAAAAGAGGCCGGCTAGAAGGGAATATTTTGAGCTGCATCGAGGACAAAAATCTTTTCTCCAACTGCTTATTTTAGTCCGTAAATATTTTGAGCTCGATCTCACGAGTAGAAATCTCTCTCGGATTTTCTTGGTTTATTTACTCAAATATTTTGATTTGAGAGTGCACAAACGTTTTCTAGATAGTTTTACAGCCAACATTTTAGAGCGAGTTCAAAAATATTTTCTCAAGCCATACATGGCTTCCGAGTTATAATCTATTCTCATTAAAAACTCTAACCCTAAGCCTAACAATGTAGCCCTAACCGAACCCTAAATATTCGCTGAGATTCTCGTCACGCGTGCAGGTCAGCGATAAAACGTTACAAAGACAAAACTTCCGAGTTTTAAATAAACATGATTATTATTCAGCACATCGATGCACTGCCCAAATATGGTCATTGGAACGCCAATAGCTGTCTTCTGTACATGACAGCTATCCTGCGATATCCGTCTCTGAGGAAAATGTGATGTTTTGAGCTCGTAAATAATACACAAAAGTCACTTTTTTCGGGGTTTTTTGTGCTATCGATGTGCTGAATAATAAAACCATTATCCTGCTCGATTTTGCAGAATATCGTCTGATTTTAGCCAACTCGGGACTTCGTCCCTCGTCGGCTAAGTATCAGACGATATTCTGCGCAATCTCGCATGATAATGGTTAAATATTCGCTGAGAAGCTAGAACAGCGAAAGTATTTAATGAGATGATCGTAGTTTGTCAGCCAACATTACTTTTTAGTGATTTGGCGAGCACAAAGAATCTTTCGGTTTCCGTCGACAAACTTATTTCTGTTTTAATTATAACTAGCTGATGCCCGTGAAAAATTCACGGAGTGTAAAGGGGGAAATTTACTAAAAGTGTTCTCTGTTTAAAAGAAACGGGGAAAAAAATCACAATGGCGATATGGATGTGGGGAGGGTTCATGATTTCCCCCTTCCATAAACTGCTGGATTTACATTACCTCCCATCAGCATGAGTACCCCGTCCCACCATGCCGAAATAAATGAAGTGAGCCCAAAAGGAATTTTTTTTTTCGCACTGGTCTCCCTGCTTGGTTTGACAAAATCACGCGTGTGTCAGTCTCTCAAATCGGTCAAAGAACCCTGAAAATCGAAAGCGCAATTTGACTTCGGAACTGTTTGTATGTTTATCATATCTCAGCGAGGGGAGAGAAGAAACAGGTCAAGTAAAAATGGTCTAAGGACTAATAATTTTTTTTAGTTTATATTATTTATATTTTTTCGGCTTTATCCCTGGCTTAAAAATAGCCCAAAGTGAATCTTTTCCAACAAAAACATACCCACTGGAGGGATTTCCTCTTTCTCTTCGGGGTTGTGTCCTTCGTTTTGCGATAGGGCCGTCAATATTTATACTTAGAGAATATTATTCATGACTTTCACGGACTTTGTTTTGTAAATGTGTCATTTCGAGGCTAGTTTTAGACGTCGAACGTAATTCAGTCGCACTAATTTGACTGGGTTTATTAGCCAGTGAAAACAAGTTATTTCGATATGAGTGATTTTTTGAGGTTAATATAATCTGTGTGGCTAATGGAGAAGATCTCAGCCCTGATTTTAGGAGCGCTGGAAGGATTCAAAATTCTAATTTAGCACGGCAGTAGCGCGGCGTTGGCACGGCAGATAGTGCCGTTCCTAATGCAAATGAGCTCAAGACAATAGCTCTAACTAACTAAACAATGGGAAATTGACATTTAGTGCGACAAGAATTAAGTTCGACGTCTAAAACTGGCCTTAGCGCGTGCTCCGAGGGAAGCAATGTAGTGTGTACGTTTGTTGAAACTTGAATGAAAATTTTTCTCAGCTCAAATCTTTCAAGTTAGAATTATCCCTGCACATTCCTGTATGTAATCTGTAAGAGAACCATTTAGGTTTGAATGTCAATGGTGCTTTCGGCTGCGCGAACCGAGTTCTTTTTTAGTTTCTGCGGGAGAATTCAACATGGCGGCGATGGCGGCTTTGTCCCTCGCTTAAGAAATCGCTTGAAATTAGAACTTAGCCCGAGGTGAATCTTTTCCAACAAAAACACGCCCATGGTCCAGATTTCCACCTTCCCTTCGGGTTTGCGAACTTCTTTTGGCGGCACAGCTTCAGGGCTGAGCGGGGCGGGTGTCGACACGATTTTCCTTACGGTATTAATATATAGATTAGTCAATATTTGAATTCCCTGCTAGCAGAGGCCTGTTTTCTCTGCATTTCGCTACAGAGAAATGTCTGCTAGCAGGGAATATTTTTAGCTGCATCGAGGACAAAAATCTTTTCTCCAAATGCTTATTTTAGTCCGTAAATATTTTGAGCTCTCACGAGTAGAAATCTCACTCAGATTTTCTTGGTAAATTTTGTTTATTAAGCAAACATTTTGATTTGAGAGTGCACAGAAACGTTTTCTAGTCAAACTGCCTTCCGACATCTTCTGTATAATTAGCCAGATAGTTTTACAGCCAACCTTTTAGAGCGAGTTCAAAAATATTTTCTCAAGCCATACGTGGCTTCTGAGTTATATCAGAACTCCCTGGTTATATACCGAAACAGGTAGAGCGTTTATTCGGATCAAGAAAAAGCACCACTGTCTCCAAACAAAAACATTCACGATGTAGTTTGAATTCCTTTACTGAGGTCAGCGATGCGTGCAACTCAAATATTTTAATTTGGAAAATTTTCAAACTAAAACACAAGAACAGCCATCTGCTCGTGTTTTCTATTAATTTTATGAGGTAAGAAATACAAATCAGTGTGTAAGTATTTCCTCAATTTTTAACGAGTTTCTTTGGCAGCGACAACGCATGATTGATTTCGTGCGAAGGAATGCATCGCCAACGTGTTTGTCTGGAGACGAGCGTTTTTTGTCGAGCCCGATAAACATCCAACCTGTTTCAAAAAATATATTCTCATTAAAAACTCTAGCCCTAGCCTAACCCTAAGCCTAAATATTCGCTGAGATCACTTAGTCACGTGCAGGTTTTAGTCAGGTTAGTGACAAAACTTTACGAAGACAAAACTTCCGAGTTTTAAATAAACATGAATATTCGATGAGAAGCTAGAACAGCGAAAGTATTTGAGATGATCGTAGTTTGTCAGCCAATATTACTTTTTAGTGATTTGGCGAGCACAAAGAATCGTTCGGTTTCCGTCGACAAACTGATTAGGGTTTTGCGGAGTCAATACATTTTGAGTTCCCTGCTAGCAGAGACCTCTTTTCTCTGCATTTCACTGCAGAGAAAAGTCAGGCCTGCTAGAAGGGAATATTTTGAGCTGCATCGAGGGCAAAAATCTTTTCTTCAACTGCTTATTTTAGTCCGTAAATATTTTGACTTCTCACGAGTAGAAATCTAGTTCGGATTTTCTTGGTTTATTTAGCAAACATTTTGATTTGAGAGTGCACAAACGTTTGTAGATAGTTTTACAGCCAACATTTTAGAGCGAGTTCAAAAATATTTTCTCAAGCCATACATGGCTTCCGAGTTATAATCTATTCTCATTAAAAACTCTAACCTTAGCTTAGGGAGAGTTCCCACGAAGTTTAATGAGAATACATATTACTCACTTGGCTAAAGAAACCTCGGAAGTCTTGGTTTGAGTAAAGATTGAGTACCTCTAAATGTTGCTTGTCAACGATCTTGAAAATTGGAAGAAAAATGCGAATTTTAACTTTCAAGTGAAATACTTAACCTAAATACGACTTCAAACTTGGTTCGAAAACACGGAAACTTCACCCTGGCACCAGGGTACTCACGGGTTTACAGAGACCTTAATCAGTTTGTCGAAGGAAACCGGATTCTTAGTGCTCGCCAGATCACTAAAAAGTAATGTTGGCTGACAAACTACGATCATCTCAAACACTTTCGCTGTTCTAGCTTCTAAGCGAATATTCATGTTTATTTAAAACTCGGAAGTTTTGTCTTTGAAGTTTTGTCGCTAACCTGCACGTGACTGAGTGAATCTCAGCGAATATTTAGGGTTCGGTTAGGGCTACATTGTTAGGCTTAGGGTTAGGGTTAGGGTTAGGTTAGGGTTATTAGGGTTGGGGTTAGGTTTAGGGTTAGGGCTACATGTTAGGCTTAGGGCTACATTAGGCTTAGGGCTACATGTTAGGCTTAGGGCTACATGTTAGGCTTAGGTTTAGGGTTAATAACAACAACCCTAGCTTTGCATTGACCGGGTAAGGTTAAAGGTTTATATTTGTATCTGGTTTTTGTTATTTTTTTCCGAGGGGGTTGGCTACAAGAAGAAACTCTTCCTTGGTTATTTCCGGGGGGTATGTGCTTTTCGTTAGTATTTCTAAGGGGGTTTGCTATCAGGAGCAACTCTTCCGTGGGTATTTCCGAGGGGGTTTGGTATGAGAAACACCTCTTCCGTGGTTATTTCCGGGGGGGTATCTGATTTTTTTAGTATTTCCGAGGGGGGTTGCTATCAAGAGCAATTCTTCCGTGGGTATTTCCGGGAGGATATCTGAATTTATTTTAGTATTTCCGAGGGGGTCGTTCTTAATAGCAAGTCTTCCGTGGTCATTTCCGGGGGTAAATGCTTTTCGATAGTATTTCTGAGGGGGGTTGCTCTTAAAAGCAACTCTTCCGTGGTTATTTCCGGGGGGTATATGCTTTTGAAGAGTATTTCCGAGGGGGCTTGCTATCAGGAGGAACTCTTCCGTGGGTATTTCCGAGGGGGCAGTGTCTTTCTCTTTCCGAGGGGTAAAAGGTAATAACACACTCTTCCGTGGGTACTTTCCGAGGGGTTGGAACAAAAAAGATACTCTTCAATAGGTATTTCCGAGGGGCACGAACGAAAATTTCCGAGGGGGTCAGAAGCCAAAACGGCCTCTTCCGTAGGGGGGTGCGGATATTAAATGGAATGGCCCTTCATATGTTAGCGCAAAAGTCGTGACCAAAATATAGCATCTGAAATAGGCATACAGGCAAGTTAATGCCCCAGTATGAAGCGACACTATAATTGCATTTTTGCATAAACTTTTAAAGTATTACTTTGGTATGTCAGCGCAAAAGTCTTACCAAAATATAGCATCTGAAATTGGCATACAGGCAAGTTAATGCCCCAGTATGAAGCGACACTATAATTACATTTTTTGCATAAACGTTTAACTAGCATTACTTTTATATGTTAGCGCAACAGTCTTGACCAAAATATAGCATCTGAAATAGGCATACAGGCAAGTTAATGCCCCAGTATGAAGCGCACTATAGTTGCATTTTCGCATAAACTTCTAAAGCATTACTTTGATATGTTAGCGCAAAAGTCGTGACCAAAATATAGCATCTGAAATAAGCATACAGGCAAGTTAATGCCCCAGTATGAAGCGACACTATAATTGCATTTTTGCATAAACGTTTAACTAGCATTACTTTGATAGGCTTCGATAAGCGCTAAAGTCAGGCAAGCTAATGCCCCATTGAAGCGACACCATTGCATATTGATACCATAGCATCTGAAATAGGCATACAGGCAAGTTAATGCCCCAGTATGAAGCGACACTATAGTTGCATTTTCGCATAAACTTCTAAAGCATTACTTTGATATGTTAGCGCAAAAGTCGTGACCAAAATATAGCATCTGAAATAGGCATACAGGCAAGTTAATGCCCCAGTATGAAGCGACACTATTGCATTCTTTGTTATACTTTTAAATCATTTCCTTTGATAGGCTTCGATAAACGCTAAAGTCAGGCAAGCTAATGCCCCATTGAAGCGACACCATTGCATATTTACTTTTGATATCTCAGCGCAAAAAGTCGTAACAATTTCCAGGTTCTAGGTTAGATACAGAAGTACTTCGCCGGTGAAGGTGAAGTCGAAAGAAAAGCGAAAACCGACAAGGATACATGTCAAAGATACGTCCTTAGCTTTCCCGCCACTATGCTCTGTCTATTATGGTAGGAAGGCAGTTTTGAGTCACTGGAATACTTACTTGGGAATAGCAACCTTACCGTACCACACATTGTTACAATGAAATGTTTTACACGAGCTAATACCGCCTGTTGGACGTAGTGTCGGTAGTAACATTGGAGTGGACTAGAGAACTGCCGCCACTATCCCGCCATTTATTTACTGATCGAAATATGCAAATTCATAGATTCTGCAATCCTATCCCGGCTTTTACTGACAGATGCGGGGCAGTAAGCAACACCTCTGCTGATTCGTACTTCCCGCTTAGCGTCTTGTTGACAGATCTCAATGAAAGATATGCTCATTAAATGTGACGTCATACGAGCGACCTAAAGCTCCTCATGTTCCAGAGTGCGTATGGTTCGCGGGACTTTAGATAATTCTAGCCAATGGAAACACGCCATTCACGATCTATTCAAGATGGCGGACGCTCAATACGGCATTCTCCCGCAGTGTGTACGACGGGATTTGTCTCGGTGATTTGTCCCTTACACGTGGGGATTGATCCCCGCGACTAATCCCTGGGACTTGTTCCCTAGTCTGTGCCGGCCTTACTGTGATCAGACGCATGGATTTTTTCTAAGTTTCGCCTTTGCATTTTATGATGGAAAATTTGGTTTCGAAGCCTATAAGCTAGTCCGTATTACTGGTATTAGCTCACCCAGAATTGTTCACTCGTTTGATTGACGGAAACCAAATGAAGGTTTAATGTTAGTTGGCGTAGAGTTCGCCGCCGCAGAATTATGAAAATTGCAGTAAATGTTAGCAGTTGCTTATTTAGGTACACAAGGACTAGATAAAGGCACTTTTCAAATAGGATGATATTTTTTATTCCTCATGGGAACTTTCACATTAGCGCTCATCGAACTCAGTCAAACTTTCAACAGCGACTACAGCACTCTCAACGAACCCCAAAGTAAGGAACCGTACCCGATATGAAGTTCGCACTGCTTACTCGAACTGCATGCTATACCACGGATGCTTTAACAAAATGTTAAAAAACAAGACCAGAGTAAGGGACCGTTCATTTTTTATCAGGGAGGGGGGGCTGGTGGAAATGAGGGGGGGGGGGTCACCCAAAAAAATACGGCCTCAAAGGGGGGGGTCACCCAAAAAAATACGCCACTAAAGGGGGGGGGGGGGGGGGTCACCCAAAAAAATACAAGCACATAACAAGGAGGAAACGAGAAGTTTGTATTTTTTACAGCATGTTTCAACTTACATGTTTCAACTCGCTTATATGTTTCTAATTTCACTCAATACTTAATAAAAATTTCGGCGCGCTTCGCGCGCATGCAGAATTTAACATATATAATATGCACTGATAGGCCTGCCGGGCAGCTCTATGTTTGAAAGAACACACCTAAGGTAAGCGTGAGTTCAATGTTTAGTCATTTGGGCTAAACGTTAGTTTCTTCATTTGCGGAGCGCATGAAAAATATTAGGCTCAGGAGCCCTTCACTAGGAGCTTTCATATAACCTATATAATTAGCGTATTTCCTGGGCTCCTGACAGGCTTTGGTTACTATACACAAAAAACCATCTACCCTTTTTCTGAGGCTTGATGAAATGCGGTTATCAAAAGTTGCAGGCGCGCAAAGATTATGTGACCCCCTCTTTATGTAAAATGTCTTCTACTAGGTCAAATAGGGGACCTGAGGTGGGTGTCACGAAAACGCTTAATAGTTCTGAGGGGGGATCGGTTCCTTAGCTTTGACAGAAGTAAGAAAAACGTTAAGAAGAATGAGACTGCATCACTTAGGCAAGAGTCTATCTTACAGGGCAAGCATTTATAAGGGGGGGGGGGGGGGCACCAGAAAAAATACATTGGATTTTGGGGGGGCCTCCTAAAAAAATACGGACATGAAAGGGGGGGCCACCCAAAAAAATACAGGGTCTCCCCTCATTTCCACCAGCCCCCCCTCCCTGATAAAAAATGAGCGGTCCCTAACTCACGAAAATACCCCAAATTTTTATTTAGCGCTACCCTTCAATAATTTTGGTTTATCAACCTGACAACAGCACCCTAATGAATTGCACTTGTTGTTAAAGAATTCTAACGTCGCGCAGAAATATTTTTTTTATCTAATTGAACTGCTTCTTTATCGACTCGTAGCAAAATTACGGAATTTGCTTACCGAGGATGAGACGAGAGCAAAGAGTAGCAACTTCACCAATCCTGCCATGTCTTGTAAAGGTAAAAACGACCTTAGAAGTTTTATCAACTTTCTCTCAATTCGTGAATTTCGTAATGAGCCTTTTGCAAAAATGTGGCCATTTTATAATCAAGCATTTGCAGGTGAAAAAAGGAACGAAACGGATGTTGCACTTACGAAAATGGAAATTATACATGCCAAGGGAAGGATTCTAATTTTAACTTACCTGTCTCTCAGAATCTGCTTTTCTTGAATTATTTCAGTTTTTAATTAGGTAGTTTTTATATAATAAAAGGCAGCCGGCCTTTAATTTATAATCATGGTGTCAAAGAAATGTCATAGGAAAAACCGAAAGTCATAATTTTATTTTCTAATATTATGTGGTAAATGCATATAATGTGAACATTGTGAATGTGCCGATTTTGCTTTTTAAAGAGGCCGGAATTGGGGCTTACTATTGGTCAAGGAAACCCGTTTGTTGATCGGCGCCAGAGGGTACAAAATGTTTCGTTTGGGGTGAAATCCGGAGTCCCGGGGAGGGGGACTCCCATATTTTTTGGTCGGAGATGATCGTCGGGAATTTTCAGTTTCACCCCTAAAAGATACCAAAAAGGACGTGTGGTAAAAATGTTTTTTTTCAAAGGGTAAAAATGAGATTTCATCAAGAAATTTCCGTCTTTGATTGAGATGTTGCCTTTGGATGTTGTCTGATTTATCTTTTCAGCAATTACTCTCTCTTTCTTGAAGGTTTGCCGCCGTAATAGAGCCGCAAACGATATGAATCTCCCTTACATTTTATGCAGACCAAGGTTACCCCTAAAAGAGACCAAAGCCCGTGATTTTAACCCCTAAAAGATGGATGCGATCATTCCCGACCAAAAAATATGGGCTCCCCCCCCCCCCCCCTGTCGTGAGTAATTCGCAATAGACAGTTTTCACGATGTTGCGTACACAGCATAAATGGGATGAGAACAATGCTTGTCTGTCTTGAATAACAAAAGCCGTCTTCACCAGAACGAGTCAGAACAGCTCAAGGGTATTGTTCTCGCAACATCGTGAAAACGGTCAATTACTTTGAAATTACTCCTATAGGTTTCATTTAGAATTGGTGTAATAGTACTTGCGATTGGTTTCACTCAGAAACTTATAACTTAGTTGAAACATGTAACGGCGAACCAAGCAGTGGATTATTCGTGGCCAGTTTATGACCATATTTGGTCAATAATGAACTCTCGACTGCTAACCCAAGCAGGTTTTCTCTTCAAAATATTTCATTTTTTCGCTCAAATAAAGTAGAACAGACATTGAAAAGTGGTTGAAAACGAAAACTGTTCTGAAAAGTGTTGAATTTTAAAATGTCGTTTTTTTCTCATCTTGATAAAGTGCTTTTATTACACAGTCACTTGATCCACTAATCCCAGAATCCTTTTCGTAGTTCTTTTTGCCTCATTAACACCATTATCTTGCAGCTTCTAAAGGAGCTCAAAGTTCTGAATAACAAAACGAATTCGGGGATACAACAGCCGCTGAAAACGTGATGCTTTTTCTGACTCGGTACGTCGCCCTTCGCAAAAAAAAAAAAAACATCGAAATAGATAACAAGCAATTGGGACTCACTCGAAATTGAAAATAAACTCAGGGTAGTAACTTTTGTCCTTTATTTTTCAATTCTTTTAAATTGCACTTTCCTTTTAAGAATAACAATGTTGAATAAGTAGGCCGTCCACAGTTTTCCTTGCTTGCACTTGACCTCTTAACTTTGAACGATCGCAGTTTCTAAAATGTAGTTGCCTATGGATTTAAATTTTGACCGCTTGTGCTGATGCATCCTAGAGTAACTGTAGTTTCAATGGCAACCAAACAGGGGGGTCACTGTATTTAATTAGCAAACGTTCAACACTTTTAAAATGGCATTTGCAGCTTGCAGGAGCTTGGTTTATTTGGCAGAGTCCGGGTATGAAAGAGCCAATATTAGCTCTGCAGACGTCATACAAACCAGACATCTTGATCAGCATGATGGTTCACAGGTGAGCTTAGCTTATAGTTCGCTTCAACGAAATGAAAGCCCTAGAATGCGACAACAATCTTCGCAGCAAAACACTTTTTTGCTGGGAAATTCTGTGGCAAACTTTAAAACTTTGCTATAAGTGTGACCTCTGCCATACTTAATAAAAATCCATGAAGCTTTCCCTGCTCTGATATTGTCTTTATTGCACACCACACGTAGTTTCAAGAAATTAGCTCAATTTCACCGTGTGTCACGAGACAAACACTGTGCCTGGGTCTCCTGTGGTTAGTTCTACTTCCTCGTGCCAACAGATGCACGCCAGGGTTGTTTTTCCTAAAGACAGGTTGTCTAAATCGCAAAAGATCAATTGATTAAAAGTTAAACAGGAAATAGAAAATTAAACATAATATAACAATTATTTGCCTGAATTTCAGACGTTTAGACACCAATTTGCTCAACAAGTTGGTTTTAAAGACATTTCATCGTACAAACTGAATGATGGAATATCAAATTGTTTGATATGTATTTATAGATAACCTTGAACCAAAATAGTTTGATACCTGTTTTGGTACGAAGAGTAGTCACGTGACAAGATAGAACTGGAATTTGAGCCAAATTTTTCAATTTAAAATGGGGAGTATCAGGAAAATAAAGGTTACCACAAAATAACCATTCATATTTTGCTCCTTTCCCAGAGTACTTTACATTTAAGGAATATAGGTTTTGACTGTTGGAGAAAACCTTTTAGTGAAAACGAGTTACTCTACAAAATAGGTCACGTGTCCTAATTTGCATAGTGTATTTTCCCAAATATCTCCTTTCAACGCAGCGGTAGTCAACCTGCAATAAATATTATTCATTTAACTTAGCTATAAAAAAACTAAGTACTCCCAATGTTTAAAAATTCATTAGTAGCTGCCTTACGGTCGGTCAAATAGACTAGCATGAGAGCTCTAACAGCAAAACTGTTGTTGGAAAACATGATATTATGCCATTTTGTTAGAAAACCAAACCTCAAGGTGACTCGCTCGAAATGGTTTGTGCGCTCATCTGTGTCCAGAGCTGGACTACCAGGTTATAGATATCGGGCTATAACTTTTGCGTTTTTTTGCCTATTCCAGTCATTCTTTTTGTAAGTCAAATACAAATGACCCTAGATTAGTTGCGAATTATCCGATCTTTGCGATCTATTTTATCTAAGTCACGATTTTTAAATACAGAGACGACCCTATAGGTTTTAATGCCCTCTCAGAAAAAAGTATTGCGAATGATAGCGCGATCAAAGTGCAAACGCCTCGTGCAGTATTTAAAAAATGATCGTTTTTTTTTTTTTTTTGTATATATACATATTTATTGTAATTATACAGCATTTTACATTTTTTTTTCTTCTTACATGTGGCTATATACAATATTTTGCTTTTTATATATATGTATAACAAACAAACGCACACACACACGGACACACACACACAAAAAAAGGTATTACATATCCTGATTGCTGAGTCTTGTTTTGTATTTGTTGTTTCAACAGCCATTCACTTGGGGAAGCAGTCTTTACACATCAAATATTTTAAATACATAAAAGTTTTCGTGCAATATCTGACGTTTCGATCTCTAGCCAGTTTTTCAAGAAAATCAAATATGTAGTGAAATAAACTTTTTCATTTTTCTTGTAAGCTCCGTAAATGTAATACTTGGCAATCAGCAAGCAAAGATTCAATGGCTTCTTTTGGCTGTTATTTGGTTCATAACCATAAAATATAGTGCTCTCATTTATTGTAATTTTCTCTTTATTTTTAAACTTAAACTGCCACCAACTTTCCACCCTTTTCCAAAACGTACTAATCTCGCTGCACGAAACAAACAAGTGGTTCAAGTCTTGTTTTTGTGAACAGACATGGCATTTATCTGTGTCTATAATTTTATTTCTAAATAAGGTGGCATTGCTCGGAAGAATATTGTGAATAATTTTGAATTGAAACATTTGTAACCGTACATCGTTCGTAATTGAAAATGGGAGTTGATAGATATGGACTACATTTTCTGGAGAGCAGCCATTACGGATTAATCTCTTTTCCGCAGTTGGGGGTTGAAAACGTTTCTGTATTAAAATTTCTCGAATTGCTTTACATGTAAAATTATCTTTCCTTTTTCGCGTAGCCTCTGCTGTTGTAAGGTTTGCCATTTTTAGTTTACTTTTCCATTCAAGAGGTATAGCTTTTCTCAAAGCGAAAATTGTTAAGAAATTTGTTTTTATGCCGTACCTTCTGAGTAGCTCTTTTTCTGAAAGCCACTCCTTATTTTCGTTTAGTAGATGTTTAATTTTGTACACTCCGCACTCGTACCATTTCTGGTAAAAAATGGATTTTCCTGCTATTTTAATATCTTTATTATTCCAAATCGTTTCTTCCGTAACATCTTTGCTTTTTCTGTATATTTGTAGTTCTTGCCACGCTTTTATTACCTCTCTATAAAAGTGTGGCAAATTAGGATTGAGAGGCAGAGTTGCTATGTCGAAATTGCAGTCGAAGAGGAACGCCCCGCCCACATTGTTTAGACAGGAAAACGGAATGGCTTTCCAACTCTCTGCCTGCTCTTCCACTTCTGAACACAATCTTTTAACCCAGCACGCTTTAATGGCTTTATTGACTACCTCGAAGTCGGGCATGTTGAGGCCTCCATTTTGCTTTTTCCCTATCATTGTCCGCGATTTTATTTTCGGCGGCTTCCCATTCCAAATGAAGGACCAGATCAACTGATTCACTTGATTTATAAATTCTTGTTCTATTGGGATTAGAGAGGCTACATATGTCAGTTTTGATAACGCTAGCGTTTTCACAATATTTATTTTACCTTCTAGTGTTAGGCTTCTCGTTTTCCAAACGTCTAAAAGCTTCCTCATTGCTGCGAGCTTCGAGTCTAAATTTTCTTTTTTAAGGTGGCCTTATCATAAGCAAAATGGATTCCGAGCGCATATACAGACTTGAGGGGCCAACGGATGCCTAAAGGTTTTTCTTTACAACCCTTGTTTGCCCCTAGCCAAAGTCCTTCTGATTTTGACACGTTGACTTTTAGACCGGAGCATGCCTCGAATTGTGTCAGAAGCGCAAAGAGATGTTCTGCCGACTTCAGGTCTGCCACGAAAATTGTGGTGTCGTCCGCGTACTGACTTAGCTTAAATTCATGACCATTAAAAGTTACTCCTTTAATTTCTGCATTTTTCCGGATTGCGTTTCCTAGAATCTCCGCTGCTAGGATAAAAAGAGTGCCGCTGAGCGGACATCCTTGTCTGAGCCCGCGATGCAGGTCAAAGAAAGGCGTGGCGAATCCATTGTTAAGGGCGCAGCTGGATATCCCGTTATAAAAGGTGTCAAACCATCTTATTAGATCCGGGCCAAAATTAAAAGTTTCGAGTGTTGTTCTTATGAAATCCCATTCTAGACAATCGAAAGCTTTCTGGAAGTCTAAAAACAGGGCTATCCCTGGGATGTTTTGCGTTATTGTCGATTCCATTATATCAAAGATCATGCGCACATTTTGCCCTATATATCGGTTTTTGACATAGCCTGTTTGATCAGGGTGAATGATCGTTTATTCTATTGCCAGCGCGTGCGTTTATTTGTCAACAAGACACTCAAAAAAAGTCTCTAACCCTTACTTATCAATTGTTTATCAATTATTATCAATTGTTTATCAATGTTTATATATATACATTTCTTTATTATTAATTGATAATGTTCCAAATCTGAGTGAATATCAATTGGCTATCAATTGCTGATAACTGTTGATAATCAATTTACTAATTGATATCAATTGCCTATCAATTGTATCAACTGGAAATTGATTATCAATTTTTGTAAATTAGTTACTCCGCGATGAGAAGTATTATTCTAGCGACCAGTTTCTATAGGCAGCCTATGTGCAGATATGAGGCATTTCAATTCAATTATACGTATTTTATTATGTTCTTCAGTCAACGTATCTACAATCTAGTACATCTTTGTTAGTTACCAGTACGCAGTGGTATTAAGATCTACAAATTTCTTACTCAGATCTTACTGTTCATAATAATAGGAGATCCTGTGATGTACTATAGTACAAACACTAGCTGATCATGTACACTTATATAAACCGACTAGAGGTATAATATATATAATAGTATTATTCACTGTTTATCAACATTGCCATTCTAATGCTAATGTGCCAACCGTAGATTGAATAGAGGCCTTTGTTCTGTGAACCAATCGATCTCTGGTTGGCACATTGATAACAATGGATGACGTCAGCGTGAACAGCGTTATAACAAATCCTGCATTCCTATTGGCTAAGCTACTAAATGGTCTATTGGTGGGAAATCTTGTTTGGGAAATTGTCGATTTTTCTGCTGCTTTTCCGATGAAGGAAAAAATATATTGTTGATTCATACTAAAAAAATTAGATCTCTCGGCCTTTTGCTTGAAAGTCAATTAATTGAATATCTAATAGCCCATTCGTTATATATGACACTAAAATAGTTCCGAGCTACGTCCTCTGATTGGTTCAACGGGAGCCATGGCAACCACCCAGGCAATCATTAAATTTCAGCCTCATTACCGAACCTGGTTATCATGAAGGGAATAATGAGAATAGCTGCAAGAATGTTGAGTTGTTTACTTACAATGAGCCCATCGAGAGTAATTAGGCTTCAAGCAACTGTGTGTTTTCGAGTGTCGTACTGCACATATCCCTTTACACACTCGACTAAAGGCTCGTGTGGCCAGAAAATACAACATACATTGGGATATTCCGCAGTATGCCACTCGAAAGCGTTGTATAACTATTTTATATCATGCTATTGAATACCGCCGAATATACAACCACATTCCTGCATTTTTTTTTTGGGCTGTATTTTCTGTACTGTATAATACAGCTTTATCGTGTAATACGACTTGGTATCTGCACTCAATATATGGCAAAATGACGTCACGGTCGTATAATAATTCCTCTTATAAAATCATTTTTAAAAGTCACGGTGACGTCATCTCTCCTCAAAACACTTGGATCCGGTGATTATGTCTGTCAGCAACGATCACGTGACCATCCTTGGTGAGCGCTAAGCCTGTTGGGAACTTGAACTGTCCCTCCTTGTCGCCCTCGTTTCCAAACGTCGCGTAAAAGGTACCATCAGGCATGTAAACTTGGATGCGATGGTTCTGGAAATCCGTAACGATGACAAATCCTTCGGGATCGACCACAATTCCCGCGGGACGGTCAAGCCTCCCGTCGCCACTCCCCTTAATTCCAAAATTCCACTCGTGTTTGCCAGCGGAGTCGAACTTGACAACTCGGTTGTTGCCTGTGTCGGTTACTAGGTAACCGTTGTCTTGCGTTACGGCCACGTGACTGGGGCAGTCCATCTGGCCATCTCCGTTGCCGTGACAACCGAAAGTCATGACATGAGTTCCGTCGAGTGTGAGGACTTGTACTCTGTCGTTGTCTTTGTCAATAACGACCAGGTCGCCATCTTTGTTTAGTGTCAATCCACTTGGATGCATGAACTTGCCATTTTCAGATCCTAGAAATAAGCAGGAGACATTTTAAAACCGCTATTTGTATTTGAGTATAGACCGCGAATACTTGTCACGTTTGTCAAGTTTGGAACCGTTACGTTTTCAACGAGGAAACGATAGGTTTCTAAGTCGCTTTCGAGACGTTACTAACAGCAACCAGACCAAGACAAAATGATGTGGCCATAAGCACAGATACTGGTTTATTGTGCTCCCTGTGGTTCTCTATTAGACCCCGCCGTTCACACGAGACCGGTACAAAACCGGACCGGTACAATTCTGGTACGGTACCGCCTGTTCATACGGTACCGGTACAATTCTGGCACGTTTTGCAACAGTGTTCACACGGCCGTGCCAAAAATCGGTCCGGTACCGCACGTTCCGTGTGAACGCGCAACGGTACCGTACCAGAATTGAATTGGTCCGTTTTGTACCGGTCTCGTGTGAACGGGGTCTTGAAGTCCCCCTGGAACCGGGTTGGGTAGTGAACCCCGTGGACCCCGATTGATTGTCTAATCCAAAAGACGTGAAACACAGTAGAACAAAGTGCAACTCACGATATATGGACCAGTTTCAACCACGACCCGAACAAAATAAAGAACATTTATTCTGTTCAGACCGGCGCCGGGGGGTGCCTGCTATCATGTGGGGTTTAAGGATTCCTGTGGCACCTCTTCCTTGGAAGAAGCTTTCAGGAATCCTGAAACTCGACAACAAACATTTCAGAATAACCCCACATGATAGCAGGCAAGCGCGGAACTCAATCCCGAATCACAGCTATGAGAGGCCAGTGCCGTGTTTGATAGCGGAGCTCTAGCGGAGCATCCATTATCAGCTGTATTCGTATATTGCAACCCTTGGACTTGAATTTCGGTGGGTTGTCCTGTTTCCGAAGCCCCCAGCCAATCACATTGCAAGTAATATCGCGCGTTATTTTAGCAAAATCAATCGTGCACTGTATTGTGCTCTTCTTTCAAGTATTTCCAGAAAAGAAAACTTAAAATCAAAATTCACATTGGTATTATTTTGTGAGCTCCGGTTTTAGGCAGTGCCTAAATCTATATATTACCTTTCCCTCCAAACTTGGCGATGAACTTGCCCTCGGGGCTGAAGACCTGCACTCTGTGATTATCCCAATCTGACACTATAACCATTCCACTACTATCCACCACCACCCCACACGGGTTCATTAGTTGGCCATCCTTACTCCCCTGGATCCGATATCCTTCAGGTGCTTGCCGAACTTGTCAAACTTCTGCACTCGACAGTTGACAAAGTCGGTGACGTAGATGTTGTCCTCAGAATCGGTGGTGACGGAACTGGGCTGCTTAAACTCGCCACTTCGGGTTCCCTGTGTTATTAATAAATTCAGTTGTCGGCATTGTCCGGATACCAAGAGATATACCTCTTTTCCTTGGACGTAATGTTGTCCCATTTCAGATGACGTGGCATTCCCATGTGTATATTCTTTCTTTGTTTTTCTGCTACGCATCGAAGCATATATGAATATGGAAGCACCCAAAGAAAGAAAGATTATTCAAATGAATGCCACGTGATCTGAAATGGGACAACACTACGCCCAAGGTGAAGGGGTCTATTGTTGTGGGTTTCCTAGCACTTTCATGAGCTATATCTGTGGTATTTTTTAGTAGTTTATTCTAAAGGCTCTTTGGCCAAGACGAACAATGGCGGCATGCATTACTGCGCTGATGGAAACAAATCAATCAACAGGATTTCCAAACACCTCGATGAGTCTGTTAACAAACTCTATAAAAAAGCGTGTTTGATGTTTCACCTCGCGCTCGAGCCAGTGAAGTAAAGTCGTTGTCTCGCGCTGCGCATTTTCGAAACGTCGCTTTGGATGATTATGATTATGATTTTGGGTTTTCTGTTCCACCAATCAAGTCATCTTAACAAGATCTTAACTAATCAGGTCCTCGCATGTTTCTCCTAGCGCAGTTGACTAGCTTTCCGTCCGCGACGAATTGACTTAGATGATTGAATGGCGAGACAGAAAAAGCAAAATCAAACCTCGTTTTAAAAAATTTATAACGCGTAACAACGGTTTAGTCTGACTCACCTGGTTTCCAATTTTCATGAAGACGGGACCAACATTCTTGTAATCAATTCCTTCCACCACATTCACAGTAAAAGGACTGCCCTCAATCTGACGCCCTCTTATTGACACGACAATCACGTGCTTCCCACGTGTCACGGGCGTGTAGCGCACGTGCAGAGTTCCGTCATGTTTATTGGTCACGTGATTTCCAAGGAAGAATCCCTCTGGTGCTTGTATGATGACTTGGATGGGAGAACAGTGGTCGCCCTCGAATGTCGTCTTTCCAAACCGATCTTTAGTTTGTATGATGAAATTCGCTTCTACACCGACCTTCCCTGACTTGGCGCCAAGACCTGTTTAGCAGCAGTGCCATAAATATTTGAATACTGAGTCGTAAACGAGCAAAGGGTAGTGACAGCGCTATGTGACAGCAGTAACAGTTTATTGTATTATTAGAAACTTGATTTTAAGCAATTATTGGATGAGGTTTTTGTGATCTCCAGAATAAACAATCTGATTCTTGGATACCCTCAAAGTGCGTGATTCCCAAAGTAAAGCGCGCGCTCTTAGCTAATCAGAATCGATATAGCGAGTACAATGTATAATAAATTAGGAAATACGTTTGGATATCAGGAGTCTATTACCCAGAAGCGTCCATCTAGGGTTAGGAAGGTGTAACAGCGAATTGGAAAAATAAAGCTTTGCTGTTCCGCCAGTGAAATCTTATGAGCCAATCAGATTCTTGTCCGTTTTCGCCTAGTGCAGTCGCTTGGCTTTCCGTCGCGACGTTAACTAAAACTCTTCATCCCCGCCCCAACAAGATTTCAAAAACTCTTGTTGCAATCAGTTATTATCCGCTCTGTAATAGCTCCATGTAGCCTACAATAATGATGGCTCTGTAGTTAAATGGCTATTTAACAAACTTAGACTAGTATTTAGGCTATCCATCAACTATTTGGATGTCTTTTACATACCAAAAGTGTACTAAAATCGTGACTCCGCTATACACATTCAAATATTTTCAAAAATACGGGAAAAAAAACGTTACATCTTGAGGAGACCAATGAGCTTCTTACCATTAGCGGTACATAACGAGGCGAATGTCCGCGTCGTGGTCACGTGACCCAGCGTTGTCGCGACCTTTTGCACAGCCTCGCTATCAAGTATATAATCGATGACGTCATTCTCTTCCGGTTCCTTGTAGTCGAGTTGAATGGAGTTCAGCTCGTTAAGCCTGTCAGTCATCAGTTTACGGAGCTGAATGATCTCAACCTCGTTTCCATGGAGAAGAACGTTCTCAACGAAGTCACGTGAGCTGGTGTATCTGGGGAAAAGATGCAACGAGTAAATTAGGGACCACATTGCGGATTTCAAATGACTGTCGTGAGTAATTCGCAATTACTTTGCAATTACTCCTATAGGTTTTATTCAGAATTCGTGTAATCACTTTGCGATTGGTGTCACTACAGTCATAGTAAAAAATGAAAACCGCTCTAAAGTTTTGAAAATGTGTTCAAGTGGAATTACTGAAATGAAACACCAGCACATTTCATATTTTTCTTTGTCCCTCTTGTCCTTCAATTATTCGCGATTTTTACTGGGGCAGTACATCTTTAACAGGGGCGTCAACTCTCCCGATTTTGCCGGGAGTCTCAGGTTTTTCACTTCATCTCCCGGGAAAAAATAAGACGACTGCCATACATTTACTGTTTTTCTCCTAGGAGAATTTTAGGAAATTTCGCCATTTCAAGACGGTCTCCAGATTTTTGAAGTCCTAGTTGACGTCCCTGCCTTGAGGATCCAAATCCGCCACTTATTAGCGTTTTTATCCTGTCCTACATAAACGTTGCTGCTCAGGGGAGTGAAGGCATGGGCCCATGCGGCCACGCCCTTAAAACATTCAATCAGTCCTTAATTTTTGATGGATTAAAGATAGGCTTCTTGTTCTGATATAATGTCATAGATCTCGTCATTCTTGATAATTTTGTTGATTGTCGTTCCCGTGGGAACCAATTCTTAACCTTTGACCTCAATTTAAGAAATGAAACTTCAAAGCTTCGGGAGTATCGGAAAATTCACATCTCTCTTGAAACCATCCTATGGAAATGGTAGGCTATCAGGTAGTATTTATCACTCCAATTCGATATCTTGCACAACATTTCTAATTTCGAAGTTATTAAAGGATATCAAATTTCACAGTGTCCTAAAATAGGATTCCTAATGACATGCACATTTTCTCGAATTGGAACAGATATACCTGTGGTGACCTTAAACATATCACATTGTTAAATCCCCAGAGTTTGTAACTTTTGCATACCTCCCGAGGACATTTATGAAAATTGCTTAAATGCTAGGTTCAAAGGTCACATTCCATGTTTCTATGGAAACAAAACATAAGATTTATGTATTTCATGACCGTTAACAACCTTAACCTTGTTGGACAGTGGGAGAAGCAAAGCCACTGAAGATAGACCACCCCCTAACGTTTTTGATCCGCCATTTTGAATGCAAATGAGACCCATGCCTTAAGTCCCCTGAGTGCCCAGATTTACTCGCCTTAGAAGAAAAAGCCCCGTAAAAAGCCAAGATTGCTAGGCGGTAAATTTTACACACACCTCCCACACAATGATTCCCGGGAAAAAGCTTAATGTGAAAAGTTCGGAATTCACACGCTTATCGATGGGAAAGCTGAACTCTTTGCCCATTCTTATGTCATGGGAAATTAAGCTTTTTTCATGAATGGATTTCTGCAGAAATTCCCCTGTGCCACCGGCGGCGCCGACCGGATTTTCATGCATGCCCAGAAAGTAGCAATTAGAAAAATAATCAAAAACAAAATAATCGATCTCACCATACCTGAAAAGTTCCATCTCCAATTGATCTTGCTGAGCCCGCAGCACGAATTCTTTCGACATTTCCATGTTGTCAACTTGGGCCAGCAGTTCTTGCTTGCGTGCGAGCATGCGCTTCACGCACTCGTCTGCAGCAGCGCATATGTCGTTCTTAACAGCGTCTGCGCGTGCGCGCAACTTTGCCGTCATTGCCTTGACCTCATAGACGGCTTCTTGCACTGGAGGGATCTTTTTCTGGATACAGAAACTCAACAGATCGTCTATTAGGATCTTACGAGTCTGAAGAGCATCTTTGAGGCCTGAAATCGGATACCATAAAAGGTTTGTGACCCAATATCAAGAAAGTGCTGTCATTTTTATGAAAATCCGCGCGGGCTGCCTGTGGTGTTAAAATCTCGTTTCAGGCCCCTCGGCCGGGAACGAAAACAAAATGGCGACCAAGAGAGCGATGTTTCTCGAGTATACATGCCACTAGAAACAGCGCGTCACCCAAGGAAAAAAATGAGTAGGCGTTCCTCGAACATGGCCGAGGGGGCATGGGAGCTCCGATTATTTGTGAATTCGTAGGGATTCCTGTGTGTTATACATACAGAAACATCTTTTTCTTTCCTTTCTTTTTCCCCAGAAAGCCTGATACTCAGGCTAAAACATATTCATGGAAGCCTGCCTACATTCGAAGACTAATCGAGTACAATATGATCCAGAGTTTAAGGTTTTCAAGGACATTTCGCTAAAAATAAAACTCCCCGTATACTAATATCATTACAGGTGGGTCCCCCTGGTTCCTGCTTTGTGTCGCAAAAAGGCTCGAACTAAAATATCAGAAGAAGCATTTTAACTTTTCGATATATCAGCCATCAGGGTTTATCCAGTGTTGTACCGTAGTTTTGATTTTTCACTAAAAAAAATGCGAAGATAACATGCCTTTGTCCAACATTTATTCGTACTATTTCCTCAACCAACGAAATACTTTTTGTTTGTCTAAGCGCAATGTGGTGGTCCAACATTACCATACCTGTCAACCCAACTTCGCCAAAAATCTTGAGATTCTCCCTCATGTGGTAAATAAAATACAGAAAATGTATGAACATTTTCGCAAGAATCATACGGGTGACAGGCTTCAAAATCTTGTGACACCCGCCTAATGCGGGTGAGGTGACAGCTATGCATTACATCAGCAACAACATAACAACCAAGCTCAAAAGACATCATAAGGAAAAAAACAGGTTTATTAAAGACATTATTGTTATTGCTCCTCAGTCTAGTCAGAATTATGATGATGGTATTTGGTTTTAGACTTTAGAACTCTGTACAATGCTTACCTAAAAACACTAAGCTTTCGGCTCAACGAGAGCCTTGTTCGCAGTGACGTGACAAGCGTCACGCCTTCCTACTCTTCAAGTGACTTGTCTGGCACCGGCTTCAGTGTCGAGGGTCGAAGATAGCCCGCACGAAAGAAATTTTCTTCCACCCGATACTCATTGACTTGACTGAGCCTCCGAGCAATTTGCGGAATGTTGGTAACATAAATCATTGTAATAATGAAGGAGAATATCATTATTGAAAGGCTAGAGTTGGCATATATTCGCCAAAGGCAAAAGAGATATCGACATGGCGCCGCTAGCGTGTTAGCTCCCATGTCCCGCACGGTCTTATTCGAGTTGTTCGAGGAACGCCTACTCATTTTTTTCCTTGGGTGACGCGCTGTTTCTAGTGGCATGTCTCGAGTATCTGCAAGTTGTGGTGAATTGTCCTGCTCCTTTCGCTAGGAAATGAGGAAACATACTTACATACCCTCCAAATAAGGTAAGAGGGAGTAAGGAAGTTTTGCAACGTCAGCAATTCGTCAGTTTTTGGGATATTTTGGGGATATTTGATATTTGTGTTGCATTTCGTACAATTTTTGCTCGTGTCTCTTTGTGGGCCTTTGTCGTGCAAAACAGTTCGCCATAAAAAGGCATTGATTGGTCAGCGAAGAGGAGATGGTCAGAATCTGTCTTGAACCAAAAACTTGCCATTGAACGAGCAACAAATAGCTAAAAACCTGCCTTGCAAATTTAAACTCACAAAACCTAATACCTTTTGGCTATGCCATCCTTAGTGCAGGGCTTACAATGCTAACACGACAGCCATATGTTAGAAACCTGCAGGGTCCGTTCCTGAAAGGTTGGATAAAGTTATCCACGGATAAATGTTATCTGTTTTATAGGATTTGTTCTGGATTTATCCGCTGGATAAGCGTTTATCTACTTATAACTCGTATCGGACATTCTAGGAACCGCCCCTGTATCCCCCTGTAATATAACACTTACAGGTTAATATGTTCACCCTCGAGAAATAAGGATCATATATGAGGTTGCAAGTACTTATGTCCAGTATGTGATTAATAGACCTTTCCGAAGTTTTTCTTATTTCTACAGGAAGCAACGGAGAAACAATCCATCACTATAGCCAGATAGAGCAGCCTGAAATTAGTAAAATGCGAAAGTTTGAGAGGAAAATCTTTAGAAATAATGAAGAAATGGCAAGGTAAAGTTCGCGATTTTAATACCGATTCGTTCGGCAAACGAGAAATCTTGCATACCGATGATGCAAACTTTGGAGGCTTGGTCGCAAATCCTATACGAACGTACACAAAATTCGAGAAAATTGCCAGGCTATTTCTTCGTTATTTCAGAAGATTTTCCTCTGAAACTTTCCACTTTTACTAATTTTGGGCTGCTCTTTCCAGCTATGGTGAGGGATTTTTTCTCTGTGACCTCCTGTGGAAATAAGAAAAACTTCGGAAAGGTCTATTCTATCTCTTCAAGGATCATGTATGTATGTACGCCCTTGAATTTGGAACGCATGTTGAGATCGAGCTTTTGATATTTATTGGAATATAGAGAAGTTATATTTAAACTGTTGATCCACTTAAAATATATTTTCTATTCACATTTATAATATAGCTACGATATAACGCGCTCTCTGATTGGTCCAAATCTATGCTCTATTACACCGATAAAGTAATGGTTCTCCCCCGCTATATCATAAAAGCATTAGAGCACAACTTTCTATGACTTTATCGGCAAATAGAGCACTTGTGATGTTGGGAGAGACACTCGAAACGCACGTTCTTGTGTCTCTCCCAACATCACGCCTGCTCTTGCGCCGATAACGTTATAGTCAGTTATAGAAAGTTGTGCTTTAATGCTTAAATATTCCCATGCATTTATAGAGCGGATTTAGACCATTGCAACTGTAACAAATGCTAACAGTCCGATATTTCAGGGAGGTGTAAATGTTGTTGTCATTTATTCACATAAATGACAGTAGTGCGCTACTGTCACATTTTTCCTAAATCCGCCCCTGATGTTTTGCGCTTTTCCAGATCTATCTAAATCATTAAGAACACTTCTTGATAATCAAGCAAAGTAATGGCGAAATCCTGGATTTCTTTTTGTCAAATTTGTGACACAAGAGAGTTTGACCCAAACTTGTATTTCTATTCATCTGAAAAGCTCGGAAAGCAGGTGACCTATTGATCATTAATCAACACACACGATCAAAACACTGAACAATCAAAACGGATTAAAACGTTATCTGAGAAAACAAAAACCCCAAATTATCTAGAACTGCATTTTTAGACACTAGAAATATCTACAGAACCCTTTTATGACAACTCAAAATTAGTTCCCGCAATCGACACAGGAGAAATAGGTTATAGTTGTGTTAAATTTTGATTGATAAGAGGTGAACTATTTCCTTCGTTCTGGTATCACGAATGATAAAAACAAGATACAATGTATCGAAACTAGTTATTCTGGTTCCGACCTGGAGAGCCCTAATTTCCCTGTAATTCAAATAACCGTGGAAGTCACACGACCGTGTTTGCGAGATGTTTTGTTTGTGACGCACAGCGCGCAAAGATACGGAACCGCGGAGCTGGACTACTGGGTACTCCGTGAAGCGACGAAGTAATTGCCACAAAAACCGTCATAGTCCCGTTTTGTTTTGATACTTACACTATAGAGGTTTTAGTAGACAAACAGGCCCAGGGAATTGCGATGGTGCCGGGTCAGTTTCAATGTTTGATGGTGACTCGGAAATGATGTTATTGCGTTTCAAAAGTTGTTCGTCATCTGACCCTCCCCTATATATTTGTCAGTTCTATTTGCATTAGGGCACAACTTTCTATGACTTTATAGGCGAAATAGAGTACGCGAGATGTTAGGAGAGACACGAGAACGTTGTAAAATCACGAGCCACACCAGGGAATTTCTGCAGAAACCCATCCATGGGAAAAGCTGAATTTCCCAAGGCACACGACTCGTATGGAAAATCTGAACACTTCCCATTTTTCTACCATGAGAAATTAATCTTTTCCCATGGATGGGTTTCTGCAAAAATTCCATTTGACATGCGCGTGCTTTTACAATTGTCCGGGTGTCTCTCCAACTCACAAGTGCTCTGTATCGCGGATAATGTCACAGAAAATTGTGCCTTAATGTTTTATGATACACGTCGCACTTGGAAATTCCAGGAAGGGGGAAAAGGCGCTAGTGAAAACATAAAGACGAAAATTTGCAAATTTCCTTCCGAAATACAGTAAATGTATGGAACAATCTCCCTAAAAGGGGGGGCTGCCCCTCGGCATAGGTGTTAGCCAATCAGAGCGCGCATTAGCTATGTCATAAAGTTAAGAGGATTTGAGTGGTGTGGACTCTTGTTTACCACACTTGCGCCATCATCGTGGTCACAATGTTGTGGGCTCATGAGCCGCAGTTTGTAGGCTCGCAAACTGTTGTAAAAAGGTTTATTCCAAACTCGTTCACTTCTAAACTTTGTTGCAAGCGAACGGGAATGGGAAAGAGAGAGGGCGAGTGAGCAAGAGGACGCGAAGGGAGAAAAAAAGGTTCTAGTATCTACTGAGTGTTGCAAAACTCTCCGGGTTCGACATTTCTAGCAATCCGTGTTGGAACAGTTTCGGCAGGTTTAAATTTATAGCCCATGTCTCCGTAGCATAACTTCCCGCAGTTGTTGAAGCCCTACACAATTACTCCTACTCATTAAACCGTTCCTACTGGGTGTTGCCAAATTGAACATTGGTCAGTCCGTCTCTGTATAGTTACGGCAGGTTTGATAGCCTACAGTATATGTCCCGTATAACTCGCAGTTGTTCGGTCCTACTCATCGTACAATGCTAAGGGCTGGTCCTGTTTTTTTAAGGGCTCAGTCGAATTCCACAATACAATGCTGCTGCTCGAAGCTTAAACGGGGGACCGTATCTCGGGAACATTGTAGAACAGTACAAGCTAATAAGAAACACACCAAAGCCTGCTTTCCAATGCACGTGCAATTTTATATTATTTCCCAATAGTGAAATATCCGAACACTTTCACAGAACATAGCAAGAGCCTTATTACCCCTCGCGATTTCTACCGTTTTACCTTAGTTTTTACTCGGAAAGTCAAAAGATCAACGAAATCCATCCTTTCCTGTGGACAGACATAATTGCTGTCGACCTCGAATCAAGCTAGGTGGAAAGACTTGGTTTGCAAATTCACGGGCAAAAAGTGAAGGATTCGTTAAAGCCCCTTTTTCGTAAGTATAGCAAATAAAATGAATAAGATTGACTACATGTACCTGCGTATTTGTGGCCGCGGTGATCCAAGATTGTACACTCCCGGCATATTAAGCACTCGCACTCCAGACAGTAGAACATGAAGATCTCATCCAAATGTTGTTTGCAGAAGGACGGACGATGTAGGGTCTGTTTGTCGGCTTGTAGCTTATCCAGGGATAGGATTCTGTGGTCTTTTGTGACACGGATCCTTCTATGAGCGTGTACACAGTTGGTGCAAAGAAACTCAGCGCAGTCGAGGCATCTCGAAGTTGCCTCCGAGGAGTCCTCGCAATTTGTACATTGAAGGATGTACTCTTTACTTGATTTAACCGAAAGTTGATCCAATGCATTTGTAAGAAGGAAATTATCAGGGAAAATGTCTAGTCCGTTTTCTGGTATTGGTGTAGGCTTTCGACAAAGTGGGCAAACAATGGAATTTGTTCCCGCGCCAACCATGTCATGATTGTCAAGACATTTGTGACAAAACGAATGCAGGCATGAAAGTATTTTGGGGGTTTTGAAGACATCGTGGCAGATGCGGCATTCAAGTTCTTGAGGGGAATATCCCTCGTCCCGAACCGATGCCATTACGATAGAGACTAAAACCCGAAAGGCGACTTGAAAAGAATATAATTATTATTTTATGAGAGGAAACAGGTTCCCTCTCACGAACCCACTGTGTTTTGAAATGGTTTGTCAATGAGGTTATTCTTGCATAATTAATCTCTCTAAATCTCAGTTTGTTTCTTACTATTTCTCTATTTTCCAGAGTCAGTAATATTTTGTTGCACCTTTTTATCAGTTCTGATCCTCAATTGCATTGTTTATAGATTTAATCCTCTTCTATTTCTTTTCTTAGAAACCTTTGAAGATCGCCTAATTTAGTGATCCACGGTTGGTTGTATATGATCTTTACCGAGCTGCCGATGATGGAGTTCATTGACCCGAAGTTAACATATCCATCCAAACATTACTAAAAATTATTGTTCGTAGGTGCACTTTAAAACAAATAAGCAGCCTTACAAAATAACACGAGCCTCGGGCTTAATTTGTAGTATTTTGTGGCAGGGAAAAGTGAAGCAAATTTTGAGAAATGCTGGATGTATTTTTTGAGGGCAGGTAGTGTTTGTTGACCTTCGCAGGTGATTAGACAGTTGATCTTGTATTGGTTTCTTCAACTTTTGTAAAATATAGGACAACAAAATGATATCCACATACTCAAACAGTGGCTATAACATTAAAATAATTCGTTTACCAAGATAATGGTCTTATTTGGAAAAGTGTTGAGTAGAAATACGATCGTTGTTCAAAACTTTGTTGAAAGCAGTTACATCATTTGGAAAGCAGCCGCATTCCTATAATACGACCCAAGACGGTTTCCCGCCAAAACCAAAATCACTCAAGCGTTTTTCGTTCTACTATTAGCGTAATACTGCAGGCGCTTGATCTGTCAATCCAGAATTTGGAAAGGCAAGGCAGAAAAAGCAAAGCTATTTGAATTTGAACTACGGTAGAGATAAAGAATTATGAATATACTATTCAGGATAAAAGAAAGATATACTAAAAGATACTACCTCACACCTCTAAAAACAAACATATTCATAAACAAGTGAATAATAGCGAAAGTTGCATGCTGTGTTATACTATTGCATTATCTGTTTATGTATGTGAAAATGTTCCGAAAACAGTTTTTGATGTACTCAGGAGGCTATTAGCGCTAGCTGCTAGCGACGGATAAAGCATGATTTTTTTTCGGTCGACTAACAAGACCTAAATGCGGGTGCAAGCAAGAAAATCTCTTAAATTTTGACTTTACACCCGAAAACGCCAAACTTTGTTTTTATTTCGCTTTCGCCCATCAAACCTTTTACGACAAGCACATAGTTTTTGTTTCTAAGTTTAGTGTGCATTTTTCGTGGAAAATTTGGTTTTGTAGCCTGGCTAGTCCTAATTAGTTAAAACACCTCTCAAAGCCTGCGCGAAACCACCCGCTTAGAGCTGTTCGCCCTTTTCATTGGCGAAAGCCAAACTGCGGTTTGTTAGTTGGCGTTTCGCAGAATTGGGAAAATTGTAGACGTTTTATAGGTTAAGTTGTTATGCTGTTTTCAAGTTCTTCTTATATCATCGGATCTTTCTGTTTACTGTTATTTTCTTTCTGCATCATTTGTTCAACAAATCACCAGCCAGTACGCTTGATTTCAACTTGATCTCCGCACCAGTCAAGAAGTCACTGACCGTTCAAAATACCTGCCGTGGAAAACTAACGATTCTACCCATCGCCCACTCTACCGTAGAATCCTATTATCCGTGGAAAGATTCCCTTCTCTTTAGCAATGTAGGAAGGCGCTAAGGCGGGAAAACTGATATAAAATGGCGGCAGTTCTCGTCAATAGTATCACAGATTACTATAAATTAACGTGTGGGATTTGTCAAAAAACGTATAGCAACCCCAAAGTGCTACCATGTCTGCACTCCTTTTGCCAGAATTGCTTGGACAAAAACATCAGGTAAAGTTACATTAATCATTTCTACGATGTTTAAAATATAGTTCTATAGAAGCGGTTTAATACATTTCTTCTTCTAAAATTGTTTTCTGAACGAAATGTTGGTTTGATGATATTTTTCCTGTGTATAGGCGAGCCACTTCAAAATACGAGTACTTTATATAGCTGAACGACAAAACGCCGTTTTCGCTGAAATAAGCCAACAAGAAAACTCAAATA
This sequence comes from Scolanthus callimorphus, assembly GCA_033964015.1. Taxonomy (NCBI): domain Eukaryota; kingdom Metazoa; phylum Cnidaria; class Anthozoa; order Actiniaria; family Edwardsiidae; genus Scolanthus; species Scolanthus callimorphus. Next base: position 29,299,605 of record CM066916.1, on the reverse strand, counting down.
TAAAAAATAAGGGTCATACAAATATAAATCAAAGCCAAAGTCTGTATATTGATATTTTTTACTGATATACTAGCAACTTGAATGCTACAGCAAACGACTATTATTTCCAAGCAGCTATACGCTGGTCATGGACTACTTCCTCCAACACTACCATCAGACGTCGTAAAATAAAATATATCGACTATTTGTTAATGTCCGGGTGGGCAATATATTTCATTTTGTTATGTGACCTCAAAGTGTCATCATTTCGATGATACTTATTCCTTAAAAAGACAGAAACGTAAGAAATGTTTTTAATCTTTTATCATTTTGATCTTTGATGTTTTAATAACACCTGTAGTTAGACCGCCTGGCATTGAAGAGCACTCATCCATTAGAAAACATAAATTCTTTGTTACGCGGTTCTCATAATTATGCGAACTCTGAAGCAGCAGCCAAACCGTGTTTTAGCAGAGTCCTTGATTGAGCGCAGCTTCAGCAACCACAATCATCGCTCAGAGGTTTTTCAAAAGCTACTGGGTTGCTTAGATGTTTGATTCAGGGGACGCTTTGAAACACAACTAATTACTCGGTGGAAAACCGGAGTAAAACAAGCTCAGAATGCAGCTATGTGAATTCTTTCAGTTGTTGGGCAATTCAAGAACCTGTCCAGAGCTCCCTTTTTTTTTGCTCCCTCCGTAAAACAGTAGTGGAAATAGGAAACGTCCGACGAATTAACACTGAGCTTCCTTGGATGATTGGACTGTAAATTCGCTAAGTCTGCATTATGAATGGAATTGTGGTACTGTAATGGGGTACCTCAGGTTGCGTCTTTGGCCCCGATTTATTTGGATACTAGGGCTTACAAAAAGGTGAGCGGAATTTTTCGAAGTGCTCGCAGCTACATCAAAGTGCTCGGCCTTGCAAGCTCCCTCTAGTTATTGAATGGATTTTATGCTCCTTTTCATACGTCGGTTAAAATATTTACTAAATTTGTTCTAGATCACAAGAGCGCGCTCTTGTTTGCCCAACGTGCCGATGCTCAGTCCAAGTTCCTGCAAAAGGAATCGAGGCGTTCCCAATCAACTTCTTCATCAACAACATGCTCACAGTACTCGCAGTACAGAACCCAACCAAATGTACGAACTGTGAGGATTGTGCCCAGGCCTCTGCTCGCTGCCTCGACTGCGTGGAAAACCTCTGTGCCAGTTGCGTGCAGGCGCACAAACGCATCCGCCAGACCAAAGATCATAGGATCTTGACGTTTGAGGAGATTCAGGACAACGAGGTTAAGGATACCATCAAGTGTCCTTCCTTCTGCGGGATGCATCCAAGAGAGGTAAAAGAAATGTTAAAAGGGTCCTAATGAAACTCCTGAGGTACACCATCTAAGCATAGCTCCAATAAATGGGTTGAAAATCTTTGATGTGGCTTTTACTTGCATCTGGCTGTCCACACTTCATCAGGCAGTCGAAACATCGGACATCATAGGAAATAACAATAACTGACAAACCTGGAAAGTCAATAAATTATTTTCCTGACGTCATATGACAGTTGAATATGGCCTTTATCATACGTGCTCTGGTGTTCAGGCTGAGCATACCTAGATGAAATGAGCACAAATTAAGGATTTTTGAGCTGTTCTTTTGATGTGTGTTTTAGGTAATTCATATGCTCTTAGTTTTGTCATGTGTGAGATACATACAGTATGATACCCCTGACTGAAAGACATGAATTGCATCTGTAATGCGATTCAATTCCTTTCATATTTATCACAGGCTATAGCTCTTTCTCTCTCATATATCGAAGGCATGTTGTTATCGTCTACTGGCATTGTCCATTATATTTCAATTCTGCAAACTGTTCCTTGAGAACCCTTCCGCATTCTCGACTTTCAACACGTAGCTCTTTCATGTGACTTTGTCACATTTCTTTTTTTAAATAAATTTTTTCTATAAAAGACATGTTTGATTTTTCCAGTGTATGAAGATCACAATGCTGGGACTATTAGAGACCTGATCGAAATTATTGCAAGTTTATAAGATCTTCTGTTGTCGCAAGACAGAGATCGTTTGAAAAGACACTAGGGGTAACAAATCTTTGTTATAACGGTAATTTTAATTATTGTTATAATGAGCAATTTTTTATTTCAGGTTTGAAGTATTTCTGTGAGACTTGTGACCAGGCCATCTGCCGCGACTGCGCCATTTATGAACACAGGGATCACATCTACGTGGATTTGAAAGAAGCTGTCAAGAAATACAGATCCACAGTCACAAGCATGCTTGACAATTCTAAACGGAAAATTCCAATACTCAGGTACCCGAAGAGGGGGTGACTAGAATTAAGGGGTCTCAGGGAGGTCTACAGGAAGAGAGAGGTCACTTCCTCTATCCTGGTTTGATATACACATAATTCAATAAGCAGATAAACTTTGCTTTGAAAATTGGTTGTTGAAGCCCGGAAGACAATGCGATTGTTTTGTTTGAGTGACCACCAAGAAATAGCAACCGAGGAAAAAGGATAACATAATGTGTTGTTTGCCTCTAATAATATCTACTGTGGTGACATTTGTACCCAATTACACCTGAGGTTTAAAGTTATTGAGTTCTGAATATTTAATGAAACATGTTTACTTGACGAGTGTGGACGCACTCCCCGGGGGGGGGGGGGAGACTCCCAATATTTTAGACAGGGGTGCTCGTCGGAAAAATTGATTTTGACCCTAAGGGATAGTAAAATGGGTGTGGCAAACAGCAAATTTACCCCTAAAAGAAAGCAAATTTGGCGTGGCGACCGCCGAATTTACCCCTAAAAGATAGCAAATTTGGCAGGTCAAAACAAATAAAAGCGAATTTTAGGTCTTTTAGGGTTTTCAACCAAGTTTCCTTTGTAAATATCGGTTCTGGTGTCAGTACCAATATATTTCTGGGCAAGGATTGGTCTGAGACTCCCATAAGGGATAGGGCTGATTTTAAACACCCCTAAGAGATAGCACGTCTGTCAATTTTATAACCTAAGGGATAGGACGAGCACCCCCGTCTGAAAATATGGGGAGTCCCCCCGGGACGCACTCTTTGTAATGTATTCTTGATTGTTGTAAGTAAACTAATCTGCAAAACTACTCAACGTGTTTTATTTCCGTCAGGTGTGCCGTTGAGGAGGTGAAGGACGTCCGTCGTAATTTGCAAAAGGAAGTCGAGACAGTGACGACCAACATCCGGGCAACTATACAGAACCACATCCGGGAACTCGAGGAGCAGGCGGAGGGCCTGACCGCTAAACTGGAATGCATCTACCAAGACAAGGAGAAGGTAAATATGGAATTGTGAGACACCTGGTATTGGACTTGGTATAAGAGGGCGTTTACCAAGTAAAGCAGGCAAGATAAGTTTTGCTATGTTGACAAGGACTCTTGTTGCTACGACTCTTCGAACCTCGACCCTCGCCCTAGTCTATTCTATAGGATTATCCAAAGCTTCAGGAGGCTAGATTCCGCTAAGAAAATAGCACGAAAAAAGCGATATCGCCTTTTTGAGTGCTATTTTCGGCGGAATCTACCGACTGAAGACTTTGAATATACTTGAATCGTTGATATCTCGTCCACAATTTCCACAAAAAGAAATATCATACGATTCTACAGTAGAAAGTAGATCAATATGCTGCTCCTGTCTGTTCGCACATCATCCACATCAAGGCTGTTAACATAGTCCTCAGCGACGCCATGAACCTATTTCGGACACGCTGAAGTCTGCTGTACTGCTATGGTGCCTGTTGTCTCTGGCACCCTTCCTTCCTCCTCCATCCGACGCTACTAACTCGCCGCGGCGCGCGGGGAACTCGCCCAGTACGGTCGCACAACAGGCTACCCGGAACAACTGAAAGTGTATGGCTACAACTATCGTGAACGTTCGCCTAAATAATTTGAGTCTTAACTTGTTTCCATCTTTAGGTATTGACAACTCAGCAAGAAATCCTGGAACTGGACCTCGACAATCTGTTGAGCAGCAGCGACTTCACGGAGAATGTTCTAAGGTTCAAATAACATTACAATAGCATGGAAAACAACGAGCCAATATCGGGTGCATGAGACAGCATTTTTACTGACCGATCTATTTTTTTTAGAACACTTTATTGCACAATTACGTCAGTTACATGTGAATACCTCCATACAATTATTTTAATTTCATCTTAATCTATGAACGCTCTCTAGCATAACCAGAAAAAAAAAGAATAAACCTAGCACCTTTCTAAAAATAGATAGGTCAGGAAAAGCCAGTTGGAGACTCCTACTTATGGGCTCTTGGCATTACTCATTACCTCATCTTACTCATATCTAGATATGGTAACGAGGCGGAGGTCATGCTAGTCAAGCCCCACATGGTGAACAGGCTGACCAAGCTCAACGATCATGTCTCACAAACGGAGCCGGAAGAGAACGAGGTCGTGAATTTCTCATGCAACAGTGAGCAGCTTTCTCTCATCATCAATCAGTTTGGAAGAGTAACAACAAGCGCTGCTTTCCCGCCTCTGTCATGCGCAGAAGGCGGTGGTCTAACGCGCGCCAAGGTTGGCCAGGTGGCGACCTTCAAGGTGTTGGCGAGAGACAGAGACGGCGAGACTTGTCAGAAAGGTAATGCGTCAGTTTCTGCCCTACAAAATGTTAAATGAGGATAAACAGAGGCAGGATTACAGACAACGTTTCGGGCGAAATACAGTGGTCGATTGTCTTACAAATACTGAGTGAGACCGAGTGTCGTTTTTTGTTCACACAGAAGGAGCATAAAACTATCTAAGATGGCTGCCGTGTTATAGGCCCATAAGAAAGCATCAGGACGAAGCGTATAGAAGTAAAAAACAACAACTGATAACAACGACAACGGGTAGACGTTTTGCTTTACTCGACAGAAATGCAAATATTTATATTTATCTTATATCTTAGGTAACGATGAAGTGATTGCTAAACTGCGATGCCCTAACCGTTCAATCGTGACGGCTTGCGTGACAGAGAATGACGATGATACGTACACCGTGTGTTACACACCCATTATGAAGGGAGACCACCAGCTCACCGTGACCATGAGAGGAAAACAGATCCAGGAAAGCCCATTTGATATACAGGTAATTAAATATTGTGTCAAGCGAATTATCAAAAATGACACTCGCTGATTGGTCGAGATTCGGGATTGAGATTCTGAGGTGACTTAGTAATTTGCCGACTGAACTTCCGCCCTATGCGGATTACACTGAAATATTTCTTTTGTTGCCAGGTAACGGCAGGTATAGACTGCGACAAGATCAGCGCGCCAGTCATGAGCCTGATTCCTGTTGACTCTGACGGGAACCCTCTGGAGGACCATTGCGAGCCCTGGGGCGTAGCCGCTACCACGGATGGACAATTGGTTGTGACCGATCATTTTAATCACCACATACAGGTAGAATCTCCTTCGTGCTGTTCGTGGCTCGGGTTATCCACCACTTTTGTGTTTGTTCGTGATTTACCAAGAGGCATTACATTTTTTTACAATCCGAGTCGAAATAATTCACAGAAACGATAACGGTAACAATAACGATTATGGTAGTGATATTGATGGCGGATAGCACTAACTTTAACGCTTAAAATAAACTGAACTTTACGATAACAATAATAATGACGAGAACAAAACGATAACGGTAATACTAGTGTGTGTATTGTTTTCATGTAACGCTGTCTTTGCCCGAGTAAACGGGGCTCGAAAAGTCAGAAGAACGCGTAACGCGTTCCAAACTAAAATGTGGCGTTCCAAAATTGGAAAATCTGAGCTTTTGTATAAGATTATCTCCAAACTTGTAAGGTCGTTCGTTGCTGTTCTGGTCAAAACGCTCTAACTATCATTTAAACCTACTTTTCTCAGCTATGAATGCCTTGTTCGGCTACAATTTTTGGTAATCGGTAATCTGGTCATTCTACTCGGAATTCAAATTGTGGCATGTAAACCAACGCCGAACATATCCACCAATAAGCAAAACTTGCGAAAATTCGATGTTTGGAAATCGATACTTTTCCATCGACCCCTAAAAAATGTAGTGTGAAAACAGTATAGAATTCTCAAACAAAAACATCTCATAAGAAAAAAACTTTAAATTTGCGAGTTTCATCTTCTAGCCAACCCCAAATGACACAGAATTTCTGAGTCTCTCGGCAACCCCAAATGACTCAGAATTTCTGAGTCTCTCGCCAACCCCCAAATAACTCAGAATATCTGAGTCTCTCGCCAACCCCAAAATCACTCAGAATAGTAGTAGTAACAATAAGCCGATCTAATTGTGAGCCGTTGCTAATTCAAATGAACTTTAGGCAAAAGAGTTCCTTTTAATTTGCATTAGAACGATTCATGTTTAGACCGACATAGAGTCCTATGCCTGTGCTGCGTACCTTCATGTAGGGCAAAGGTCGATAAGGCTAAATGTTTCTTTTTGTTTCAAAACGCTGTGAGCATTGGCTTCGTCCGATAACGCGGCTCCAAACGTCAGACAAACGTTTTTCGCCTAATACCTAGGAGCGTCCATCTCCGTGTAACATCGTATTGGAAAATGAAGCCTGCATATGGAAGTTATTTTTAGTTACAAATTTTCACGCAAAGATTACGTCACACTTTCCCATTCAGTGAAGTTCATTCAAGCGGCAAATATTTTGTTCTAAAAATTCGCTGTTACACCTTCCAACCCCTAATGGACGCCCCTAGGTAATGGGATCCTGCTTTAATATTAATTTCAAGGTGTGGTTGCAATTATAACATGGTAACACTAGTACTAACAATAGCAATGATGATCAAGACTCTTCTTTTTCTTGGAAGATTTACGATACGAGCGGTTCGATGATCCGGCAGTTCGGTATCCGTGGCAAAGGAGACGGGGAGATCTGGTACCCAGCCGGGGTGGCCTTGGATAAAGGCGGGAACATTTTTGTCGCTGATCATGGAAACAACAGGATTCAGGTATGGGGCTCCTCTCTCGTGCGTCTAGCGCCTATCTCCCACGTAAAGAAAGCAACAGTTCAAAATACTTGACTTACTTCCAGCGTTTCAGATGAGTGTCCAAAAGTATTTGTATTAATTAAGTTTACTTAACATTTTCATTGGTCCTTCATTTCTTTCAACCCTTCAACTTTTGATCTAAATGCAGCTGTGTGTCTGGATGAATCACGTGCTCGCCGCGTGATAGTGATTGCACTTGGCATGGCTTAAAACGGAACCATGTCACGTGCAAGAATTCAAGTATAATATGATACTCGGAGATGGTATTTTATTTCTAACTAGCGGTCGAGGAAGCGTGGCTTTTTGGACGTGGCCTGCGACGACGCATAAATGATTGTTTTCCCCGTAAGTTTCCCCAAGAAAATTGAAAACATCCGATCTTTATCTTATCTATTCCAGGTGTTCACTCCAGATGGCGTTTTCTTGCGCAAGTTTGGCAGCAAAGGCACAGGCGTGGGTCAACTGAAGGGACCGTGTGGTGTTGCTGTGGACGAGGAGGACCGAGTTCTAGTAGCAGACCGCGACAACCATCGAGTTCATGTGTTCGATGTTGAAGGAAACCAGCTCTTTACCTTCGGAAGCTACGGAGACGCAGACGGGAAGTTCTCGTGCCCTCGGCACGTTTCCGTATCCACGAAGGGAGAAATTCTTGTTTCCGACGCGGGCAACTTCCGAGTGCAGGTCTTTGACGGAAATGGGAAGTTCTTGTACAAATTTGGCGAGAAGGGAACCAACAATGGTCAATTCAGCTGTCCTGCTGGCGTTTGCATCGACGCAGAAGGCCACATTGTGATTGCTGATCTGAAAAATTTGAATGTGCAGATCTTTGATGGCGAGGGCGAGTTTGTCAAGAAAATTGGCCAAGATCCCGACTCGGGGAAGAATGGAAGCTACTTCTCCAAACCCACTGGGGTCGCTATCTCGGAGAATGGAAACATCGTAGTGGCAGACAGAGGATTTCACAAGGTGCAATTGTTTTGAAGAGGACTTAATTGCGAGCTACCAAGAGATCCTTACCGATAGAGTACACGTCTATCGTACTAACTATGAGAGATCTAGCCTTAGGCAGGATTTTATTCTCCCGTGAGAAAATGAGGGAGGAAAAGTCAGGGTGTTCACTCTTTTAGGCAGGAGCTCTTGGAACGAGCAAAAATAGTATGTATAATAGACGGGGAAGATAGAAATAAGTTCGCAGTTTAGGTAAAGTAATACAGGGCAAATATGGCCAAGGATTTTGTTAGGCTCACTTTAGTGACACTAAATGTCTTAACTGCATGTTCAGCCTGTATGTTGATTCGTAAATTTTCTAACATCATAAATTTTCCCGCCATCGTTCGAGAAAATAATCATTTTATAGGGGGTGAAATGTGAACCCAAACGGACAGAATAATGAAATATAAATCTTTTTCCGCAAATAAATTATTGGGAACCAATATGGTATTTATATCATTTCCGGATGTTATAAACAGCGTGCGAGCTGGCACGTGGCAGGCGCGTGCCAGGGCCGTATCGATTGGCAATTGCTAGTTACCCCCCTCTGGGAAGTTCTTTGCAAGTTTTCACGAGGGCGACTCGCCATTGAATAGCATGTCGTCCTTGTTTTTCGCACCTCGCTCGTTCATATTATATCAAAATTGTTTTCAGAAATTTTGTCTTGATCTTAACTTGCAGCAGCATGAATTATGGCTTCTATGTTTTTGCCGCCATGAAATGGAAGCTTAATCCTTCCCGCGGAAATATTCCGGAAATGCTAGGTACGGGGAGTGGTTGTCAAAGTATGAATTCAAGTGGGACCAACAGCAGAAACAAAAATATTGGAGGAAAGGGCGTCTAAATTGGAAACTAGAATGTATTGATGAAGTTGAGAAAACGGGTGAAGCGAGAGGTGAATAGCCAGTCCTTCTCTTGAGTCTGCCTGCATGGTTATAAGTTTTTCTTTTGATCATTAAACGTTTGTGATCAAAGTCGTAAAGTTTCGACCCTCATAGTAGCTCTGTGCAAATTCAGAGGGTGACACGCGGATTTAGGAAAAAATCTGACTGTAGCGCACTAACCAACGACAATAAATATAAAAACTCCCTGAAATCTGACTGTAATATGCTTAAGTTGCAATAGACTAAATCCGCTCGTGGGTAGTCAGCTTTGTTATCCGCCTTTGTCGGTGGTCAGCTTGGTTTCACGGCCGATTGTCATTTACGGTGACATTGTGGAAGTAATCTTAAACTAAAATAAAAGGTACAGGACCATACTTCCAGACAAAGAGCTGAAGCGTCGTATGGCGACCGTACGGTTCTTACGCCCACGCCAGAGATTTCGGCCCTGACAGTCGCTATCCTGGTGTTGAGTTGCTCAGTAGCTAGATACCTATGGGTGAGAGTACGACCGGCCACCAGACCATATGTGGACGCCCCTTGTACCGTTAGTGAACAATCAACTAATTAATATGCATTTCCAACGTATTTATAGGTCTGATGTGTGTGTAAGAGATCCATGTGGGAGAGGTTGTTGATTCTTTATCTAACGGAAATAGAACTCCGATCTTTCTCACAGTTGCCGTTTCACATGCTTCATTATTCATATTCCAATACTAGTACGCATGCGTTATATGGACACAAAACTGACACAAGGAATGAGTTTCTTTTGTTGTTGTTTTCGTTCACGCATGCGCATACTGTCATCTCGTTGATTTTTCCTTGGACGATCAGTGATCCCCTGAAAGTACTTGGTAGAATACCCACTCTCAGCTTGTTATTTAAGTACTATTTTCTCTCCATTTATTTAGCATTTCCTCGAGTGACACAGTCCGAGACTATCGGTTTTCTGAATACCAATGCGTTGCGCTGTTGAGCTCTGTTTACGAGACAAATACCACTTATACTAGAAGCATCTCAAGTGATGAAATTAGACGGCAAATTTTACATTTTTTTTCGAAACTAAAGAAGCTCCTTCAAAAAATGCAGATTCATTAATGATTAAGAAGAAGAAGAGAAACGAGTAAACAAATTTGAAGATGATATTGGTGTCTAAAATAACTACTTATATATTTGTGCATCCCACATGGATGAGAGCCGAAGCCCAATACCACCCCGATAAAGAATAACCGTGTCATCAGCTTTGCGCAGTGGCATTACCGTAGCTGATGAGGTTCATCCGAGGCGCGGTTATTGCTGATTGAAAACTTTTCCCAATACCCCGCGAGACGACTTGAAATATAGTCGGCTTTGCAATTTTTGAAGGCCTTTCAGAAGGCCACACTTTCATAAAAGACAAATATGTATATGCTGATAGAGAAGACAAGGGCGCTTCTGGTTTGCTCTCATATTCAAGACAGTTCCATATTACGTCCACCAAGGTAGTATTCACTGGTCACGTAAAGAAATGAATTCTTTCTAAATTTCCGATCAAACAAATACATCGGCAACACCCCGTAGAGGGAAGACAAGTAAACTATATGTTTCTAGTCACAAATCGACGCCGATTAGGTGTTTTCAGCTCAAAATCTAAGCAAACGAATGCTATTATTTCTACTGGAACTCAAAATACGTCAGAAAATGCTTCATTTGTCAGAAAATGATGAATGGTGGTGGGGGGTAACACTCCCTCTCGACGGAGTTGAAATCTACATTCAAAGTTCATCTCCGTGGAAACTTACCAGCATTTAATTTGATGACGACACGAAAACCAACAACGTTTCACAAACATACCCGTTCCCATTAGAAGTTTTCACGATAGAACTGATAAGGTTTATCTAAGGTTTGCTAGGACTCTGTTTCCCATTGCGCCTGCTTTTCTGGTGTTAGTATCGGATCAGTATAAATACATTGAAAACCTTGACTGCGCATGCGCTAAAGCCAATATGGTAGAGCATTGTGAAAAACGTAGAAATATTATCTTCAATAAAAATAGGCATCAAATATCAAAGCGTAAACAAACGAATAAAGAAATTTGCAGATGATATCATGATCTAGAATACCAGCTCACGTGTCCGTTCGTCCCACATGGATTAGCATCGAGATCCAATAGCACACCTGTAACGAATGAACGTGTCATCAGCTTTGCGCAGTGGCATTACCGTAGCTAATGAGGTTCATCCGAGGCGCGGTTATTGCTGATTGAAAACTTTTCCCAATACCCCGCGAGACGACTTGAAATATAGTCGGCTTTGCAATTTTTGAAGGCCTTTCATAGGGCCACGCATTTCAAAAAAGAGTAATCTGAGTAGTGTTCCGGTAAAAATCGTTGGCAATCCTAAAGGCTGCTAGTTTCCATATAGTCGTATCGACCGTGAAACAATAGAAATTGGAATTATTCCATTGTTTCACGGTCGACAGATACGACTATATGGAAACCAGCCTTAAGGAGGAATGTAGTTCTATTTGATCATTTTTGATTACTCCACAATAATACTAGCCTTAATTTCAGCCGCACCTTCGCTCATTTTGCGAGAGCAGATGTCTGAATTGAACTCGAGGGTTTGGTCTAAACATCGCTAGCACTCTGTCCAGTGTTACCATGGAAACGTTTTTGATGATTCCACGACGATTCTTTATCTAAAGTGATTTCGAAAATGACGTCACAATTAAGACGTTTTACCGAAACACCCTAATTGTGCGTTGTAATACGGACAGGGGACCGGCAGGGATAACACCAGTAGAAATGTAAGATGACATCGGTAATATCGGAGTCTAGAATATCAGCTCAAATATTCGTCCGTCCCACATGGATTAGCATCGAGATCCAATAGCACACCTGTAACGAATGAACGTGTCGTCAGCTTTGCGCAGTGGCATTACCGTAGCTAATGAGCTCAGGAGAGTTAAGGCCTGGGTCTCATTTGCCTTCAAAATGGCGGATCAAAAACGTTAGGGGGTGGTCTGTCTTCAGTGGCTTTGCTACTTCCACAGTCAAACATGGTTAAGGTTGTTCACGGTCATGAAACAAGTAAATGTTATGTTTTGTTTCCATGGAAACATGGAATGCGACCTTTGAACCTTACCTTAAAGCAATTTCCAAACAAGCCCTCGGCAGGCCGGGAAAGTTTCAAACTCTGAGGATTTAACAGTGTGATGTGTTTAAGGCCATCACAGGTATATCTGATCCAATTCGAAAACGTGACCATTTCATTAGGAATCCTATTTTAGGACACTTTGAAATTTGATACCCTTTAATAACTTCGAAATTAAAAATGTTGTGCAAGATCGGAAATTGGAGTGATTAATACTGCATTATTCCCTACCATTTCCATCTGGTGGTTTTATGAGTGGTGCGAATTTTCTGAACCTGCGGAGGCTCTGAAGTTTCATTTCTTAATATGGAGGTCAAAGGTTAGGATTTGGTTCCCATGGAAACACCAACAACTCAAATTAACAAGAATGACGATGTCTATGACATCATATCAACACAAGAAGCCTATCTTTTATTCACCCAATTAAGGCCTGATTGAATGTTTTTAAAGGCGTGGCCGCATGGACCCATGCCTTAAGTCACCTGAGAGGTTCATCCGAGGCGCGGTTATTGCTGATTGAAAACTTTTCCCAATACCCGCGAGAGACTTGAAATATAGTCGGCTTTGCAATTTTTGAAGGCCTATCATAGGGCCACACATTTCAAAAAAAGAGTAACCTGAGTCTTCCGGTTAAATGGGGGGAGGGAATCCTAAGTACGAATGTAGATGCGCCTGATTTCGTCAGCCTTTTCATGTGAAAATAGAATTGTTCAAATTATGGTGATTTTTTACTCTTGTAAGTTTTTTAATTACATGCTGGTGTTGCGTAATTGGCGCGTTGGACTAATTAGTGCGCGGAGAAGAGAAGGCTCTTTGTCGGTGTTGGTAACCTAACGGTTTTGGTTTCCAAAGCTTCCGACTCCCTGAAATCTGATTGGTTGCTTTTGATACGAAAAATAAAATAAATTCGCCCTGCAGTTGTCTCCACCTTTGGACAGCTTAGATAAAATAGATGAAATTATGGGAATCGATTTAAACTGCATTTGAAATTCATTATCTCTCTGTCCTTTTTGCTTAACATTTTCACTTAGATACCTATTCACTCGAATTGAAAAAAAAAAAAAAAAAGACCATACATCCAGACAAAGAGCTGAAGCGTCGTATGGCGACCGTACGGTTCTTACGCCCACGCCAGAGATTTCGGCCCTGACAGTCGCTATCCTGGGTGTTGAATTGCTCAGTAGCTAGATACCTATGGGTGAGAGTACGCCCGGCCACCAGACCATATAAGGACGCCCCTTGTACCGTTAGTGAACAATCAACTTATTAATATACATCACCAACGTATTTATAGGTCTGGTGTATGTGCAAGAGATTGCATGTGGGACAGGTTGTTGATTCTTTATCTAACGGAAATATAGCCTGCTCGCAGGCGGTGGAGATTAGTTTTAGGTCGAGAAACGCGAGTTTGCTTTTTGCAATTGTTTAAACTAAAGAAGCTCCTTCAAAAAATGCAGATTCAATAATGATTAAGAAGAAGAAGAGAAACGAGTAAACAAATTTGAAGATGATATTGGAGTCTAGTTTGTGCATCCCACATGGATGACAGCCGAGGCTCAATAACACACCGATAAAGAATAACCGTGTCATCAGCTTTGCGCAGTGACATTACCGTAGCTAATGAGGTTCATCCGAGGCGCGGTTATTGCTGATTGAAAACTTTTCCCAATACCCCGCAAGACGACTTTAAATATAGTCGACTTTGCAATTTTTGCAGGCCTTTCAGAAGGCCACACTTTAATAAAAAGAAAAAAATGTATATGCTGATAGAGAAGAGAAGGAACGTTTCTTGTTTCTTCTCATATTCAAGACATAACCATGTTACGTCCACCAAAGGTAGTATCCACTGGTCTCACGTAAAAAAAACATTCGTTCTAAATTTCTGATCAGACAAAATACATTGCAACACCCCATAGAGGGAAGACAAGTAAACTATGTGTTGTTAGTCACTTCGACGCCGATAAGGTGCTTTCAGGCCAAAATCTAAGCAAACGGATGCTATTACTTCTAGACCGGAATTCAAAGTTGTTGTGCTGCTGCGTGACACTAAGGCCTACTCTGGGTCCTAAAATCGCCATTTTCACACCAATATTATGCGTTTTAAGGTATTTTGGGGCGTTTTAAAAATGAGGGTAGAGCACGCTACATTTGTAGGCATTTTTAGGAGTTTTAAGGTAATCTTAGGCATTTTAATAGGTTAGTTAAGGCTATTTAGCGCTCTAAAGCATTTTTGGGCGTTTGAATAAGATTTAGGCCTACATAAATCGTTGCAGTTGTATTTCTGAAAAATGAAAATGATGATCGGAAAATGATGAAATTGGTGCTGGGTACACTCCCTGGACGGAGTTAAAATAAACATTCAAAGTTCATCTCCGTGGAGTCTTAGCATTTTTGATGACGACGCGAAAACCAAGAACGTTTCACAAACATACCTGTTCCGGCCCATTAGAAGTTTTCACGAGGATTAGAACTGATAAGGTTTATCTAAGGTTTGCTAGGACTCTGTTTCCCAATGCGGCTGCTTTTCTGGTGTTAGTATCGGATCAGTATTTAAACCCTTGACTGCGCATGCGCTTAAGCCAATATGGTAGAGCATTGTGAAAAACGTAGAAATCTTTCCTTCGATATAAAAAGGCATATCAAGTATGAAAACGTAAACAAACAAATAAAGAAATTTGAAGATGATATCATAATCTAGAATGCCAGCTCACGTGTCCGTTCGTCCCACATGGATTAGCATCGAGGTCCAATAGCACACCGGTAACGAATTACCGTTTGATCAGCTTTGCGCAGTGGCATTACCGTAGCTGATGAGGTTCATCCGAGGCGCGGTTATTGCTGATTGAAAACTTTTCCCAATACCCCGCGAGACGACTTACAATATAGTCGGCTTTGCAATTTTTGTAGGCCTTTCAGAAGGCCACACTTTCATAAAAAGAAAAATATGTATATCCTGATAGAGAAGACCAGGACGCTTCTGGTTTGTTCTCATATTCAAGACATTTCCATATTACATCCACCAAGGCCGGTAGTATTCACAGGTCTCATGTAAACAAATTAATTATTTCTAATAAATTTCCGATCAAACAAAATAAATTCAGGGGCGTAGCCAGGGGGGGGTTCCAGGGGTTCCGGAACCCCCCCTCTCCCGCAGCGGAACCCCCCTCGCCTCTGTTCTGGACCGACTTACTACTAAAATTGTAAATATTTAATAGACAACAAATAAAAGCTCCAATAAAATGTAGCAAATTTCTTCAAACGCTAGCTTTTCTCCGAGATCAATATTTTTGGCTGGGTTTCCTGTGGCGAGAACGCAAAAAACACGTCCGATCTATGTGGAGTTTTTTATTTTTTTAATTTTGGAACCCCCCCTCTCATAAGTGCTGGCTACGCCCTGAAATTGCAACACCCGTAGAGGGAAGACAAGTAAACTATGTGTTTCTAGTCACAATTCGACGCTGATAAGGTGTTTTCAGACCAAAATCTAAGCAAACGAATGCTATTATTTCTAGACCGGAATTCAAAGTTGTTGTGCTGCTGCGTGACATTAAGGCCTACTCTGGGTCCTAAAATCGCCATTTTCACACCAATATTATGCGTTTTAAGGTATTTTGGGGCGTTTTAAAAATGAGGGTAGAGCACGCTACATTTGTAGGCATTTTTAGGCGTTTTAAGGTCATTTTAATAGGTTAGTTAAGGCTATTTAGCGCTCTAAAGCATTTTTGGGCGTTTGAATACGATTTAGGCCTACATAAATCGTTGCAGTTATATTTCTGAAAAATGAAAATGATGATCGGAAAATGATGAAATTGGTGCTGGGTACACTCCCTCGACGGAGTTAAAATAAACATTCAAAGTTCATCTCCGTGGAGTCTTAGCATTTTTGATGACGACGCGAAAACCAAGAACGTTTCACAAACATACCTGTTCCGGCCCATTAGAAGTTTTCACGAGGATTAGAACTGATAAGGTTTATCTAAGGTTTGCTAGGACTCTGTTTCCCAATGCGGCTGCTTTTCTGGTGTTAGTATCGGATCAGTATTTAAACCCTTGACTGCGCATGCGCTTAAGCCAATATGGTAGAGCATTGTGAAAAACGTAGAAATCTTTCCTTCGATATAAAAAGGCATATCAAGTATGAAAACGTAAACAAACAAATAAAGAAATTTGAAGATGATATCATAATCTAGAATGCCAGCTCACGTGTCCGTTCGTCCCACATGGATTAGCATCGACGTCCAATAGCACACCGGTAACGAATTACCGTTTGATCAGCTTTGCGCAGTGGCATTACCGTAGCTGATGAGGTTCATCCGAGGCGCGGTTATTGCTGATTGAAAACTTTTCCCAATACCCCGCGAGACGACTTACAATATAGTCGGCTTTGCAATTTTTGTAGGCCTTTCAGAAGGCCACACTTTCATAAAAGAAAAATATGTATATCCTGATAGAGAAGACCAGGACGCTTCTGGTTTGTTCTCATATTCAAGACATTTCCATATTACATCCACCAAGGCCGGTAGTATTCACAGGTCTCATGTAAACAAATTAATTATTTCTAATAAATTTCCGATCAAACAAAATAAATTGCAACACCCCGTAGAGGGAAGACAAGTAAACTATGTGTTTCTAGTCACAATTCGACGCTGATAAGGTGTTTTCAGACCAAAATCTAAGCAAACGAATGCTATTATTTCTAGACCGGAATTCAAAGTTGTTGTGCTGCTGCGTGACATTAAGGCCTACTCTGGGTCCTAAAATCGCCATTTTCACACCAATATTATGCGTTTTAAGGTATTTTGGGGCGTTTTAAAAATGAGGGTAGAGCACGCTACATTTGTAGGCATTTTTAGGCGTTTTAAGGTCATTTTAATAGGTTAGTTAAGGCTATTTAGCGCTCTAAAGCATTTTTGGGCGTTTGAATACGATTTAGGCCTACATAAATCGTTGCAGTTATATTTCTGAAAAAATGAAAATGATATAGTCGGCTTTGCAATTTTGAATGCCTATCATAGGGCCACACATTTCAAAGAAAGAGTAACGTGAGTCTTCCGGTTAAATGGGGGGAGGGAATCCTAAGTACGATTGTAGATGCGCCTGATGTTTCGTCAGCCTTTTCATGTGAAAATAGAATTGTTCAAATTATGGTGATTTTTTACTCTTGTAAGTTTTGTTATTACATGCTAGTGTTGCGTAATTGGCAGCGTCGGAGTACTTAGTGTGCGGAGAACAGAAAGCTCTTTGTCGGTGTTGGTAACGGCTTCGGTTTCCAAAGCTTCCGACTCCCTGAAATCTATTGGTTGCTTTTGATACGAAAAATAAAATAAATTCGCCCTGCAGTTGTCTCCGCCTTTGTCGGTGGACAGCTTGGATAAAATAAATGAAATTCGTGGTAATCAATTTAAACTACATTTAGAATTCATAATATCTCTGTCCTTTTCGCTCAACATTTTCACTTAGATACCTATTCACTCGACTTGAGAAAAAAAAAAACAGGACCATACATCCAGACAAAGAGCTGAAGCGTCGTATGGCGACCGTACGGTTCTTACGCCCACGCCAGAGATTTCGGCCCTGACAGTCGCTATCCTGTGTTGAATTGCTCAGTAGCTAGATACCTATGGGTGAGAGTACGCCCGGCCACCAGACCATATAAGGACGCCCCTTGTACCGTTAGTGAACAACCAACTAATTAACATACATCACCAACGTATTTATAGGTCTGGTGTATGTGCAAGAGATCCATGTGGGAGAGGTTGTTGATTCTTTATCTAACGGAAATATAGCCTGCTCGCAGGCGTTGGAGAGTAGTTTTAGAACGAGAAACGCGAGTTTGCTTTTTACATTTTTTTAAACTAAAGAAGCTCTTTCAAAAAATGCAGATTCAATAATGATTAAGAAGAAGAAGAGAAACGAGTAAACAAATTTGTAGATGATATTGGCGTCTAAAATAACTACTTATATATTTGTGCATCCCACATGGATGAGAGCCGAAGCCCAATACCACCCCGATAAAGAATAACCGTGTCATCAGCTTTGCGCAGTGGCATTACCGTAGCTGATGAGGTTCATCCGAGGCGCGGTTATTGCTGATTGAAAACTTTTCCAATACCCCGCGAGACGACTTGAAATATAGTCGGCTTTGCAATTTTTGAAGGCCTTTCAGAAGGCCACACTTTAATAAAAAGACAAATATGTATATGCTGGTAGAGAAGACAAGGGCGCTTCTGGTTTGTTCTCATATTCAAGACATTTCCATATTACGTCCACCAAGGTAGTATTCACTGGTCACGAAAACAAATGAATTCTTTCTAAATTTCCGATCAAGCAAATACATCGGCAACACCCCGTAGAGAGAAGACAAGTAAACTATATGTTTCTAGTCACAAATCGACGCCGATTAGGTGTTTTCAGCTCAAAATCTAAGCAAACGAATGCTATTATTTCTACTGGAACTCAAAATACGTCAGAAAATGCTTCATTTGTCAGAAAATGATGAATGGTGGTGGGGGGTACACTCCCTCTCGACGGAGTTGAAATCTACATTCAAAGTTCATCTCCGTGGAAAGTTACCGGCATTTAATTTGATGACGACACGAAAATCAACAACGTTCACAAACATACCCGTTCCATTAGAAGTTTTCACGAGGATTAGAACTGATAAGGTTTATCTAAGGTTTGCTAGGACTCTGTTTCCCATTGCGCCTGCTTTTCTGGTGTTAGTATCGGATCAGTATAAATACATTGAAAACCTTGACTGCGCATGCGCTAAAGCCAATATGGTAGAGCATTGTGAAAAACGTAGAAATCTTATCTTCGATAAAAATAGGCATCAAATATCAAAGCGTAAACAACGAATAAAGAAATTTGCAGATGATATCATGATCTAGAATACAAGCTCACGTGTCCGTTCGTCCCACATGGATGAGAGCCGAAGCCCAATACCACCCCGATAAAGAATAACCGTGTCATCAGCTTTGCGCAGTGGCATTACCGTAGCTGATGAGGTTCATCCGAGGCGCGGTTATTGCTGATTGAAAACTTTTCCCAGTACCCCGCGAGACGACTTGAAATATAGTCGGCTTTGCAATTTTTGAAGGCTTTTCATAGGGCCACGCATTTCAAAAAAGAGTAATCTGAGTAGCATCTTCCGGTAAAAATCGTTGGCAATCCTAAAGGCTGCTAGTTTCCATCACGGCGGGCACAAACGCGCGCCAAAACAGTACGTTGAATCGTGGCAGCTTTGGGACTCGGACGTGAGGCCTTTTTGGTAGCCTGGTGACTAATTTGCGGATTCATCCGACAATCCACTTCGGTAGCTCGTTTCCCACTCGTTGTTTACCGAAGAAAAGATCGGAAGGCGGGAAGCCATGGCCGAAGGAAGCAGCTTTGTTCTGATACCAAACATGACGGGCTTCGGAAAACAGAAGGCAGATTTCTGCTCCACTGGAAAGTGGCAAAATTCGAAAAACACAGAACATAGTCGTCAGCAGCTATTTTGACCCTTGTTTTACTTTTTCCACGGAGTTACTAATCCTTTGAGTTAATGTTTAGTGCATTCTTGAGTCTTCAAACGGAAACGCTATGTTTTTAGTTTTTTGAATTTCTGTTTTGATTTCGCGCGAGACCATTTCTAGTTCTTTAGAAATCTGTGTTTTGGACGAAAATATCGCTCAGAATCAGTTGGTCAGGTTTTATGAAATGGGAAAACCTTACGGAGCTGAGAAGAATTTCGAAGGGCATGGCAGCGAGTGGAATACTTCCAGTTCAGCAAGATAAGATGGTAGATGTGAAGTAATTATGGCTTACTTCAGAAGGAAGAGTCTTGGCTACAAGAGGTAAGAACTGAACAACAGAAATATCAAAACATTCCTCCTGATTCTTCTGTCACTTTCGCGGGTTTTTCACTGCAGAGCCATGTGTTTTTATTTTCGTGTGTCAGTTGTAAGCTTACATCTTTCTGTGGATAAATTGCACTTCGCTTTAACAGATTAGTTGAAGATATTTCGAGTTAATAATCCTCCTTGTAGTTGCAGTGCTTAAATTAATTTCCTTTTTATCCGTTTACCACCCTAAGCGATTGTAAAAATTGTTAGAAAAGTTAGCTCTTTTAATTCACATCCGAGCGGCTCAAACCGCGCGTTTCGTTTCGTCAGTGAACTTGAACTAAACACTAAACCTCTATTCTAAATTGCATCCCCAAAATTGCTCAAACAGCTTTACAGCTCAAAGAAACTTGTATCATTAGTCCACTGCAGTTTGATAAATCTTTTTTTTTTGTTCGGAATTCAGAATGTATAGTAGTAAATGCTTTTTAAGCTTAACTCAAGTTAGAAGTCTGAACAGCATCTAGAAAAACATCTTTATCAGAAATGAAAATCAAAGTGTAAATCCAATTTCCCAATCATTCAGAAAGTAAGCTAATAAACTTATGTTCTGACACTTCCACATGAAGTTATGCTTTTGTTTATCCCAAAAGTAACTAAAAGGAGAAGCTTCCATTTAACTGAAAGGAAAGTGATTTTCAGCACAAAAGAGGCCCATTTCTAATTCTTAAACTTATAAGTACTTACTGTGCAATCTTTCCCCTGTAAATGTTTCTATATTTATACAATTCAGTGTCTTTCAAAATGTTTCTGTACTTACAGAATCCTGCACTGTATATTTGAATTGAAAAAAAAAAATAAGTGACACAATAGCTCAAAGTCTTAACTGTGTAATTTTTCCCCCTGCATATTTTTCTATGCTTAAATTCAGTGACACTAGTATAGTGTCTATCAAAATGTTTCTGTACTTACAGAATCCTGCACTGTATATTTGAATTGTAAAAAAATAAGTGACATATAAGAAGTATAAAAGATGGAGAATTATCAGGAATTCAAATGGGACTGGATGAGAAAATAAGGCATGTCAGTCACTTCAAAATAAATTAGGTATTAGCATTGGATAGAAAATACAACAAATCACACAAAAACTATATTACAGTTATGACCTGTATATTTCATGTGTCAGATTGATAAATATAATTTTCAAAGCATTCAGACCATTTAAAAAGGTGGTGGTTTACTAGATCTTGTAAGGTAACATCAATATTTTTATATCAGTCACAATTCCTTTTGTTATCTGCAGTGCAGTTTCCAAAACCGAGACAGCTGACCTTGAGTAGTAGAAAGCTTGTGAAGAATCCATAGTAGCTAAATCCTACTTGAGGAAGACAAAATATATTGTGTCATTTACTGCTCTCAAGTGAGTAGGTCTGCTATTTCAGTCATAAACTATTATGGCCAGCTTGAAACAGGGCAAAACATAGGACCTCATTTTTAATTCAGTAACATTTTGTTTGACAGAATTGTAGCATGCTGCTATAGAGTTAATTAATTCAAATTTGAATGGCAAAACTGCAAAACTTCTACTGGAACTAGTTTTACAGATAGAGGACCATTGTATATGCTTTGGGAATTCCATGGAGGAGCAAGTGCCAGCTAAATAAATTATTAACCTGATAAGTGCAGAAGAGCACTGACATGACAGTCAACTGTCCCATAGGTGGATGAAAAGTTTTTATTAAAGCCTGAAGCAATCCATTTGACCAATGTTGACATTCTTTGTTTTTTGTCATCTATATAACTTCTTCTACAAGTATATCACAAAGTGCAAAAAAGCTGGTAGTCATCAGAGTTTGATCAGCTACTTTGAAAACATTTTACAGTGCTGGCTCATTTTCATCTGCTAACAGTCATGGCAAAAAATGGCATAGTTGTTGTCAATAGATGTTTTTGTTTAAAATAGAGAATAAAATAAAATAATTTCATTTTTCTGACTTATTAAATTAGGAGACAATATAAGCAAACAGAATATGTCAAAATCAAACAAACCAACTTGCTTACAATACTGTCCTGCCAGATATCCCCCTCAAAAAAGAGGCAGAGATGTTTTCCATGACAGATCTAGTTGCCACAGTGAGGGTGAAATATCTAAACTGGATGGTACTAGAGTTATCCCAAGCTTCACTCATGTCACATGTCAAGAAACTGTGAGCATGCATGTAAGCAAGTGAAGTTTAGAATGTATGCAAGTTCAGACATAAGTATTCTTGAGCTTCCAGGTGTTACTAGTATTTTTAGTCTCTTTTTTTATTATTCAAGAAAACTTGATGGGAATTCCTTGATTTATTTATACCATAGTTTTTGTTATCATTTTACCTTAAATGCTATTGGCCTATCTTCTAGTATTAATGAAAGCTTTTATAGAAGGTCTAAGCTCTAAGATATAGCTTCTCACAGGTTCTGAAATCAGGCACAATAACACAAAGGAAGTCATTTCTAGCAAGAATTTTGCTCTGGTAATTCTGATATTCTTGTTCTGTCATTGGATACTGATATGATTTAGATCATGTGTCAGACTGTGACAAGTTCCCGTAATGCAGAATGCATACACTTCTCCATGTGTCGTCCCAGTGCAGTTCTTCATGGTGTTAGTTTTTTAAATCAATTTTTACAAACTCTTGTATCTTAATTACACTCCATGACCGAGCAGCATACGCAAATCTTGAAATATGACAATCGCTATCTTCTGCTAAAACATCAGGCAGTTCTTGTAAGCCATAATCATCGCTTGTGACGAAAATTTGCAAGGAATTTACAGAGGAAGACGCGATTAAAATAGGAGACGTGGTAGCGAACGTTTACACGAGTTGAACTCATTTGTTGAAATTCAAGAGAATCTGTAAAGTAAATGTTTTGTTCCTCGACAACAACGTCCCCTGAAGCTTTTTCTTGCAAAATTCCTCATCTTGGGCAGGGTATGACGGTTGAACTCATCATAAATATTGAGAAAACATCCTTCCTTTGCACTGCTCCGTGTTCGAACGCGCCGCCATCTTGCTACTATCACAGAAATATGCAACCGCTGACCGCGACTCAAGTCCTGGCGAACGTACTGCTTTGGCGCGCATTTATGCCCGCTGTATAGTCGTATCAACCGTGAAACAATAGAAATTGGAATTATTCCATTGTTTCACGGTCGACTGATACGACTATATGGAAACCAGCCTTAAGGAGGAATGTAGTTCTATTTGATCATTTTTGATTACTCCACAATAATACTAGCCTTAATTTCAGCCGCACCTTCGCTCATTTTGCGAGAGCAGATGTCTGAATTGAACTCGAGGGTTTGGTCTAAACATCGCTAGCACTCTGTTTAGCTTTCACACAAGGTTAATTCCTTATCTCCACTCTGTTTCTCAGTGCGCTTATTTCTCCAGTGTTACCATGGAAACGTTTTTGATGATTCCACGACGATTCTTTATCTAAAGTGATTTCGAAAATGACGTCACAATTAAGACGTTTTACCGAAACACCCTAATTGTGCGTTGTAATACGGACAGGGGACCGGCAGGGATAACACCAGTAGAAATGTAAGATGACATCGGTAATATCGGAGTCTAGAATATCAGCTCAAATATTCGTCCGTCCCACATGGATTAGCATCGAGATCCAATAGCACACCTGTAACGAATGAACGTGTCGTCAGCTTTGCGCAGTGGCATTACCGTAGCTAATGAAGTTCATCCGAGGCGCGATTATTGCTGATTGAAAACGTTTCCCAATACCCCGCGAGACGACTTGAAATATAGTCGGCTTTGCAATTTTTGAAGGCCTATCATAGGGCCACACATTTTTGAGTCTTCCGGTTAAATGGTGGGAGGGAATCCTAAGTACGAATGTAGATGCGCCTGATGTTTCGTCAGCCTTTCATGTAAAAATAGAATTGTTCAAATTATGGTGATTTGTTTACTCTTGTAAGTTTTGTAATTACATGCTGGTGTTGCGTAATTGGCAGCGTCGGACTAATTAGGTATCTAATGTTGAGCGAAAAGGACAGAGACGATATTATGAATTCCAAATGTAGTTTAAATTGATTACCACGAATTTCATTTATTTTATCCAAGCTGTCCACCGACAAAAGCAGAGACAACTGCAGGGCGAATTTATTATTGCTTGTATCAAAAGCAACCAATCAGATTTCAGGGAGTCGGAAGCTTTGGAAACCGAAGCCGTTACCAACACCGACAAAGAGCCTTCTGTTCTAGCTCCGCGCACTATTTACTCGACTAGCGAAAAAAGGGAAAAAAAGATAAAGGACCATACGTCCAGACAAAGAGCTGAAGCGTCGTATGGCGACCGTACGGTTCTTACGCCCACGCCAGAGATTTCGGCCCTGACAGTCGCTATCCTGGTGTTGAGTTGCTCAGTAGCTAGATACCTATGGGTGATGGGTACGCCCGGCCACCAGACCAGATAAGGACGCCCCTTGTACCGTTAGTGAACAATCAACTAATTAATATACATCACCAACGTATTTATAGGTCTGGTGTATGTGTAAGAGATCCATGTGGGACAGGTTGTTGATTCTTTATCTAATGGAAATAGAACTCCGATCTTTCTCACAGTTGCCGTTTCACATGCTTCATTAATCATAATCCAATACTAGTACGCATGCGTTATATGGACACAAAACTGACACAAGGAATTAGCTTCTTTTGTTTTTGTTTTCGTTCACGCATGCGCATACCGTCATCTCGTTGATTTTTTCCTTGGACGATCAGTGATCCCCTGAAAGTACTTGGTAGAATACCCACTCTCAGCTTGTTATTTAAGTACTATTTTCTCTCCATTTATTTAGCATTTCCTCGAGTGACACAGTCCGAGACTATCGGTTTTCTGAATACCAATGCGTTGCGCTGTTGAGCTCCTTTTACGAGACAAATACCACTTATACTAGAAGTATCTCAAGTGATGAAATTAGATGCGCACGGCAAATTTTTTTCGAAACTAAAGAAGCTCCTTCAAAAAATGCAGATTCAATAATGATTAAGAAGAAGAAGAGAAACGAGTAAACAAATATGAAGGTGATATTGGAGTCTAAAATAACTACTTATAGGTTTGTGCATCCCACATGGATGAGAGCCGAGTACCAATACCACCCCATTTAGAACAACCGTGTCGTCAGCTTTGCGCAGTGGCATTACCGTAGCTGATGAGGTCCATCCGAGGCGCGGTTATTGCTGATTGAAAACTTTTCCCAATACCCCGCGAGACGACTTGAAATGTAGTCGGCTTTGCAATTTTTGAAGGCCTATCAAAGGGCCACACATTTCAAAGAAAGAGTAACCTGAGTCTTCGTTAAATGGGGGGAGGGAATCCTAAGTACGAATGTAGATGCGCCTGATGTTTCGTCAGCCTTTCATTTGCAGACTTTGCAATTTTGCAGGCCTTTCAGAAGGCCACACTTTAATAAAAAGAAAAAATGTATATGCTGATAGAGAAGAGAAGGGACGTTTCTTGTTTCTTCTCATATTCAAGACATAACCAATGTTACGTCCACCAAAGGTAGTATCCACTGGTCTCACGTAAAAAAAAACATTCGTTCTAAATTTCTGATCAGACAAAATACATTGCAACATCCCATAGAGGGAAGACAAGTAAACTATGTGTTGCTAGTCACTTCGACGCCGATAAGGTGTTTTCAGGCCAAAATCTAAGCAAACGAATGCTATTATTTCTAGACCGGAATTCAAAGTTGTTGTGCTGCTGCGTGACATTAAGGCCTACTCTGGGTCCTAAAATCGCCATTTTCACACCAATATTATGCGTTTTAAGGTATTTTGGGGCGTTTAAAAATGAGGGTAGAGCACGCTACATTTTGTAGGCATTTTTAGGCGTTTTAAGGTAATCTTAGGCATTTTAATAGGTTAGTTAAGGCTATTTAGCGCTCTAAAGCATTTTTGGGCGTTTGAATACGATTTAGGCCTACATAAATCGTTGCAGTTATATTTCTGAAAAATGAAAATGATGATCGGAAAATGATGAAATTGGTGCTGGGTACACTCCCTCGACGGAGTTAAAATAAACATTCAAAGTTCATCTCCGTGGAGTCTTAGCATTTTTGATGACGACGCGAAAACCAAGAACGTTTCACAAACATACCTGTTCCGGCCCATTAGAAGTTTTCACGAGGATTAGAACTGATAAGGTTTATCTAAGGTTTGCTAGGACTCTGTTTCCCAATGCGGCTGCTTTTCTGGTGTTAGTATCGGATCAGTATTGAAACCCTTGACTGCGCATGCGCTTAAGCCAATATGGTAGAGCATTGTGAAAAACGTAGAAATCTTTCCTTCGATATAAAAAGGCATATCAAGTATGAAAACGTAAACAAACAAATAAAGAAATTTGAAGATGATATCATAATCTAGAATGCCAGCTCACGTGTCCGTTCGTCCCACATGGATTAGCATCGAGGTCCGATAGCACACCGGTAACGAATTACCATTTCATCAGCTTTGCGCAGTGGCATTACCGTAGCTGATGAGGTTCATCCGAGGCGCGGTTATTGCTGATTGAAAACTTTTCCCAATACCCCGCGAGACGACTTGAAATATAGTCGGCTTTGCAATTTTTGAAGGCCTTTCATAGGGCCATATTTCAAAGAAAGAATAACCTGAGTCTTCCGGTTAAAGGGAGGGATTCCTAAGTAATAATGTAGATGCGCCTGATGTTTCGTCAGCCTTTGTGAAAGTTGGTAGATTCATGTAGAAATAAAATTGTCCAAATTGGTGATTTTTTACTAAATCTTGTATGTTTTGTAATTACATGCTGGTGTTGCGTAATTGGCGGCGTCGGACTAATTAGTGCGCGGCAGAACAGAAGGCTTTTTGTCGGTGTTGGTAACGGCTTCGGTTTCCAAAGCCTCCGACTCCCTGAAATCTGACTGGTAGCTTTTGATACGAAAAATACAATAAATTCGCAATGCAGTTGTCTCCGCTTTTGGACAGCTTGGATAAAATAGATGAAATTGTGGGAATCGATTTAAACTGCATTTGAAATTCATTATCTCTCTGTCCTTTCGCTCAACATTTTCACTCGAATTGAGAAAAAAAAAAACGAGACCATACATCCAGACAAAGAGCTGAAGCGTCGTATGGCGACCGTACGGTTCTTACGCCCACGCCAGAGATTTCGGCCCTGACAGTCGCTATCCTGGGTGTTGAGTTGCTCAGTAGCTAGCTAGATACCTATGGGTGAGGGTACGCCCAGCCACCAGACCATATAAGGACGCCCCTTGTACCGTTAGTGAACAATCAACTAATTAATATGAATCATCAACGTATTTATAGGTCTGTTGTGTTTGTAAGAGATCCATGTGGGACAAGTTGTTGATTCTTTATCTAACGGAAATAGTGTTATACTCTCAGTTTGTTAATTAAATACTATTTTCTCAATTCATTTACATTTATAGCATTTCCTCGAGTGACACAGTCCGAAACTGTCGGTTTTTTACATTTTTTTCGAAACTAAAAGAGCTCCCTCAAAAAATGCAGATTCAATAATGATTAAGAAGAATTGAGGCGAATAGATGATATTGGAGTCTAAAATAACTACTTATAGATTTATGCATCCCACATGGATGAGAGCCGAGTACCAATAGCACAGCGATAAAGAATAATCGAATAATCAGCTTTGCGCAGTGGCATTACTGTAGCTAATGAGGTTCATCCGAGGCGCGGTTATTGCTGATTGAAAACTTTTCCCAATACCCCGTAAGACGACTTGAAATCTAGTCGGCTTTGCAATTTTTGAAGGCCTTTCAAAGAAAGAGTAACCTGAAACGCAACTGTCAATTATATTCTGCTGACTGATTTGGGGTCAGTAGTTATGTAATGGATGGACGTCTCCCTCGCAAAGTAAGATACGATCGAGAGCGAAGAGAATAAATGCTTTCCAACGTAACATCGTGCAGTTGGAAAGCGTTTTCATTACGGTTCTGAGCATATGGAATCACAATTATATAAGTGTTTGTTCTTCGCGACAAAACAATTGTTTTATGATGTAAGATTACATAACTACGTTTAGCATAAGGTTTTAGAAATTTTCGTATAAATACGACAGAATTATGATAATTTTTCATCTCGCCTGTTGGACGCCGTAGAGTATTTTGTTACCAAACTCTAGTATGATTATGGGCGATCCGGAAGAGCCAGTTGCCGGTCCTTCGGCTTCGTGTTCTCCTCAGATTCTATCTGAGCTGAAAAGTTTTTTGTCTGTTGAGCTAGGAAATTTTAAAAACGAGTTAAAGAGACAAAGTGAGGAATCCATAGATTCTGCAGTCAAAAAAATGCGGTTAGAAAACTCTGCTCGTCATGTGTTTAAAGCTAAGGGAAATGAGGAGCAGTATGGCCACCAGGAGAAGCTGGCGTGTCTCCTAGATGGCGCAACGCAGGATCTACATTCTGGTCAACTACTCAAAGTGAAAAACGCCCTCGAAGAAGGTAAGGCACTTATTGCCAATCGCATGAAACATATTGTATTAGCTGATTTACATGGCTGGGACTTTGTATCCGAATACAAGCAAATACCAATCGCAGAAGATGAAAGTGACGAAAAGCGTATACGTAAAGTGCTTAAGGAAGTACAAACTGTAAGGGAGAAAAAGAAAGCGGAAAAGGCAAAGAAAGATAACAGATTTAAACCTGATTATAGACGTGCTAGTTCATCAATTTCTAATGGTGCTCCCTTTTTCAATTCTATGAGCGGATGCTTCCTCTGTGGTAAACCCGGCCATTTTTGGAGAAATTGTTACCGTTCAAGAGGGTCCAATGCAAGCACAGCCAATGTCGGCGGATATCAATTCTCGTGGCAGGCTCGTCAAGCGCCACAGTTTGCAGCTGCCCCAGCCTCCCTTATGCCGGCCCAAGGAAGCAAGTGATGGGGAGAGATTTCATGATACTCGTTTCTGCGAGTTGGAGACAGGTGACGATAATTTAGTAGATGTGTTTGAATTCAAGAGCGCTGACGTTACTCAGTCTACTACTGTTCAGTCTGTGCAAGGCCGCATATCGGCGTCAAAAGCGTGGTGGTTCAATAATTTACAGTTATCAGCTCTAGTTATTGGAGTTCTTCTGAACTGCTATATGACTCCATTTATTAGCTTTCCTCCGCCTTGCTTTATCAAGAACAATAGAAGCGCCTTAGATAACGCAGATTTTGTTGCCCAAGCAATTAATGAACTCTTGCTTAATAAATGTGCTGTAGAAGTTTTTCGAGACCATACTGTTGTAATCCGCTTTCAGTAGTTTGCGGCCGTAAGTTACGTTTAGTTCTTGACCTTAGTAGGTCCGTTAATCCATTTATCAAGAAATTTAAATTTAAGTATGAAGGCTTGCCTACGCTAGCTACTATGTTTAGAGAAAACTTCTGGTTCTTTGCATTCGACATAGAATCTGGCTACCATCACCTTGATATTAATCCTAATTTCTGGAAGTTTCTAGGATTTTCTTGGTCTTACAACGGTCAGGTAAAGTACTTTGTTTTCAGAGTTTTGCCTTTCGGGCTTTCTTCCGCTGTCATTTATTTACTAAAATGTTTAAGCCACTTGTGGCACGCTGGAGGACTATGGGTATTTTCGCCATTCTGTATATTGACGATGGAATTTTTGGTTGCAGGTCCCTGTCAGATGCTAATCTGCGAGTTTGTTGGTTAAATCCGATCTCGAGAATTCCGGTTGGAAATTTAACGTTAAGAAGTCGGACTGGGAGCCACGTCAATTGGGGGAATGGTTGGGTGTCGTTATAGACACGATTAGAATGCGTTTTATCGTTCCTGACAAGAAAATTAAAAAGTTGAAGTCAAACTTGACTACGCTCATTAACGAATTTCCTAACCTTAGAGTTAGAGGTGTGGCTAGTGTTGCCGGATTAGTAATATCCCTTTCTGTTGCCATTGGGCCTATTGCCAGGTTGTTCACTAGGCAAATGTATTTTTTTGTTCAAATGAGAAATTCATGGAATGACGTGCTTTTCGCACCAGAGGGAGTATTGCATGAGCTAAAATTCTGGTGGTCTCATGTTGAAGCCTTTAATGGCTATCCGATTAATAGACCTTTGTCGTCT
This sequence comes from Scolanthus callimorphus, assembly GCA_033964015.1. Lineage (NCBI taxonomy): Eukaryota > Metazoa > Cnidaria > Anthozoa > Actiniaria > Edwardsiidae > Scolanthus > Scolanthus callimorphus. The sequence continues at coordinate 29,269,658 of CM066916.1, read as the reverse complement.
AGCGCAGTTTTAATCTGCGACGCCAGTGATTCTGGGTATGGTGCGCATATCGCTTTTGACGGCGATCAGAGAATTTGCTCTGGAATGTGGGATGAATCAGAGAAGAAAGAGAGTTCCTCCTTGAGAGAGTTGTTGGCTATATTTTTAGCCCTAAAAAGTTTTAAGGGTGTTGTTTCGGGAAAAAAAGATAAATTTTTTTTCAGATAACCAGAATGTGGTTCGTATAGTACTTAATGGTAGTCGTGTAGCGCAATTGCAGCAGATTGCTCTCAGTATCTTTAATTTTTGTATGACTAATTGTATTTCCTTTCAGGCACAGTGGATACCCAGAGCTGAGAATCAGTTTGCCGACTATTAAGTCGTATTGTGGATCCAGATGATTGGATGTTAAACCGAAAGCTGTTTCAGCTAATTTCCAATAGGTGGGGTCCATTTCATGTGGACAGAATGGCTTGTCATTACAATTCCCTGCCCCATTTCAATTCTAAGTTTTGGTGCCCTGGCACAGAGGCCGTAGATTGTTTTACGCAAGACTGGGGTAAAGAATGCAACAATTTTGTTTGTCCACCACCTTACTTGGTCAGCGCAGTTTTATTTCATATGGAGTCTTGTAAGGCTAAGGGCACGTTAGTTGTACCTGAATGGAAGTCTGCTGCATTTTGGCCGTTATTATGCTCGCGTGAGCGCCGTTTTGTGGATTTTGTTAAGGATCACTGGTATTTGCCGAAGTTTGTGGACACGTTTATTCCTGGTAGGGGATCCACCATTGTGTATTCTAATAAGAAATCTGCCTTTTTGTCTACTACGAAATTTAAAATGTTGGCATTGAGACTGGATTTTACTGGTTCAGTTTAGATCTCGCACTTTCGGTGTGTTTTTCTCCTTTGATTCCTTCTTTCAGATGTGTTCCAAGCTGGAATTTGGTCAGACAGGCAAGAACTCAAGAGCGACAAACTAAGAGTCTTGCCGACTCTCTTCCTAGTTATATTCTTAACTGCAGAGCTACATCAACTAATGTAAAGTATAAAAATGCCTGGCTTAACTGGAAAAAGTGGGAAAAACAAAATCTCGGCTTAAATCGGTTTCCTGTTCCACCTTTTTTATTTTGCCTGTATCTTAGAGAGAAAGCCGAAACCTGTAATTCTCCTGCGCCGATTGAGGCAGCCGTTTATGGCGTGAGATGGGCACATGAATTAGCTGGGGTTTCTTCCCCGACAGATTGTAGTTTGGTGAAACAGTTTTTAGAAGCTTCGAAACGTCTCTTGGGTAAGCCCGTTAAAGGAAAACAGTCCTTAGATATAGAAATAATTTCTAAAGTTGCAGAGAGATTTAATACTCCTCAGGCTTCTCTATATAATTTAAGGACGTGCTTTATTTTCATCATAGCTTTTGCTGGCCTCATGCGGTCTGATGAAATAATTCACATCAACAGAAGTCATGTCTCAGTTTTTCATGATCATATGTCTATTTTATGTTCGAAGCGTAAAAACGACCAGCGCTCGCGTGGTCACAATTTCTATTTTGCCAGATCGAATAAGATCACATGTCCTGTTTGTATCACTGAGAAACTTTTGTCTAAATTGCCAAATAGTCCTGATCAACCTTTAGTTTGTAGGCTTTCTTCTAATGGTTCTGCACTTCAGCATTCAATCAGTTATTCTAGAGTAAGAGAAATTTTCAAGGAAACTATTAGTTTGTTTGTAGAAGATGTCAAGGCATTTGGTACTCATAGCCTTAAAAAGGGGGGCGCAAATGCTTCATATGCAGCCGGTGTTTCTGAAGGTTTACTCGATAAGCATGCTGGCTGAAAATCAGCCAAATCTAAACAAAGTTATATTAATATCAGCATAGAAGATAAGTTAAAGGTTCCTAAAGCCATTAACTTGTAATATCGTGTTAACATATGTTCAGGTTCCCTATTATTCACGGTCGATTCTCGTCTTTGTTAGCCTCGCGTGGTACCATTGTCCGCAGGCACCCAGCACGAGTCACACTCATATCGGTGTTGTTTTCTTTGCGCTTTATCGCGCGGTGGCGAAGGGTAGTAATGAAGGGTGAAATTCAGGCTACAATAATACGTTTTCCAAATCCTCAGTTTCGCAAACAACTCTGAGAGCGCGCGCTTTAGCGCTTTCGCTAAGCATGCCGGGTACACTCAACACTGCGCATGTCTACACGTGTCCCTAATTCCAAGATGGCGGATTGAAATTTCTCACACCGGTTGTTTTGTTTTCTTTTATTGCGATTTTCTCCAAATATCTTCAACTTCTCTGAACATGCCTTCTCGAAAATAGCTCAAAAGCTTTTCTATAGTATTTATATAATTCTGTGAGTTTAAACTCGTTAAAATGGAGACCGTAGGAAATGTTCGACAACGAAAGCAGCTGAAGACCCTGAAAGCTTTCAAGGAACTCGATGCGTTCCCTAAAATTCCTGAAAACTATCAACAAACGTCTATCAGTGGAGGCTCAGGTACGAAGTAAGATGTACGAATTCTTAGATATTTCAGGAGTAAGCTTAGCACCAGCGGTTTGTCACGGTGTAATTTTGTGGTTGTTTGTCGTTGTTGTTTGTTTCAGGTCAAGTGTTGCGAATTTTTCAAGAGCAGACAACAGGCTTTTCATTGTAATGAGTAGTGTTGTTTCGCTAATAAGTGTTAGTTTTGGATATCACTTTAGCTAGTAGCTCAAGTGCATTAGTCTAGCTGCCGTGCAGAGTTGTTAACCTATTGTTAGATGTTAGCTTTATAGAAAAACTGTCTTGCAATTTACTAGTGTTTTGTTTCTTTTTGAAGAAGTGTATTAAGTTCACCTGTTTCTCTCAGTCAAAATGTTTTGAATGCAGCAGGGCAAAGCTTTGTTTTCAGCTAATCTTATCCCCATTTATCTGGGACAGTAGAGTTGGTGGAGAAAATACCAGTGGCATCCTTTTTAGCAGGAATCAGTCAAAATTTAGGACCACTGCAAAACCACCATCCTTTGCAAGCAGAGGTACATTTTCTCAATAACAGTAAAGCCCCTGGTTTTAAAAAGGCCCATCACCAACGTTTTCTTTTGTTTTCAAATTGATCCATTGTTTTTTGGGTGCACTGATTGGCTAAGAGTCCGCAAAGGCTCTCGGTTGGTGATGGGCCTTTAAGGTGATAATCAACACAAACTGTTTTAATTGTGCCATTTTATGAAGTTTCTGCCAGATATTTAAGGATTTTTTTGCACAGAGTCTACACTATTTTCCATTCAAGTTCTTGTGATTTCTTTAAAAAAGTGCATCATCAGATATTCAAAACAAAAACACAAGCTCACAAAGGATGATAGTTGATGGTGCCTTTAAATTTTGAACAGATTTGGACAAGGTCTTTGCTCCTATGGACAATTCCAACTCTCTTTTCTTTAAAAATGCTGTTGGAGTGTATGAAACACAACATGCACAATGTACTTGTTTCATGAAATCTAACATATATACGGTACTGTACTGACATGCAGTACATGCATTCATTATAGCTGGAATTGTCCATTACATTTCTAGAATTTGTCGGTCTCTGACAATTGGCAAAAAGTATTGGCAGGTTTGCCAAAAGGTTTACTATAAAAAAACATGCTTTTAGAAGTAGAAGTAGTACCTAGTCAACATGGTAACCTTTCTTGATGCAACAACTGTGACAGATTGGAAATGATTATTTAATAGTGGAGTTCCAGTGCATGCCAGAGGATGCTCCATACCTAGTTAAGAGAGTTATTGAGTTGCCCTGATGAAGGCTTTTAAGTAAAGCCAAAAATTTGGCACAAAGGTTTATTGTGTCATCTTTCAGTTTTTAATGCTTATTCCTGTTATTATTCTGAAGAATCAACGACAAGAGGAGTTTATTGAGCATTAGTTAAGAGAATAATGTATAGCTGATATGGATATGATACACAGGGTTCCCATAAGAAAGAAAAATAAATAAATACCGGTATCTTGAGACACAAGATCGCTAGGTGATCAAACTTGGGATAAGTTATGTTAGAGACAAGGGGGTGCACCACCAAGGTCACATGGCATGACGTCATCAAAATTAGAAAAGTCGATACCTCAGTGACAGTAATGCATTGATTCAAGCTCTGCTTCTAGGTAATGCCTAAATCTATATATCATTTTTTCAGTTTCAGTCCTGAGCTTTCTGTTCATATTTGTATTGGTGGTCTCAGAGTTCTGGTATTATAGAGGAACAGAGACAAAGTATAGCTATGCTGTAGATACTGATGTAGACAGGTAAGTGTACATGGCCTGATATTAACTTCTTTCAAGAGGTGCCATTGTCGCCTAAACACTAAAATCCTGGTCGCCCAAAAATAGTGAAGTTTGGTTGCCATAATCATAGTAATCTGCAGGGTCACCATCTTTTTCTCGTGAATTAGTGTTGACAGTTACATAATTTTTAGAAGAGGCATTTAAAAATTTGGTGACAAGGTTGAAATTTTTGCTAGCCAAGCCTGAATTCTACATAATGATGCAGGTTTTTTTTTTCAAGTTGACCATCTGGCCACTTTAAATAAGTTTTTGTTTACATAACTTTTGGTCGCCAGGTGGCATCAAGCTTGAAAGTATGAAAAATAGCCTAGCCCTGATTTGTGGTCGCCCAGGCAATCACCTGATCGCAATTGACCTATTTCACTATGATGTCATATCAAAACACTCTATTGTTTAAGCGCTATGAATCATGGTTGCCAGAGGGGACAGTAGCATTTAGGCTGCATTCATTATGTATACTACAGTAAAGCGAAGCGAGTGGAAGTTATAACAGAGCATTTTATAGACAAACAAAAGTTGTTAAAGTTAAATAGCAGCTATACCCATGTAACAAAACAGACGAAAAGATCAAAATATGTTACGGCACTTGGAAAAAATATTGCACAATCCCGCATAATTTTGTATTTTTAGCACATAATTTCGAATTTTTAGCGCACAATTTCAGAAAAAATCGCGCATAATTTCAGAAAAAATCCCGCATCAAACCACAGGCCCTGTCTTTAGCACTATTCACTCTTTATCAACATTGTCATTCTAATATGAATGCTAACCGTACAATGTCATGTAGATTGAATATCACCCTTGCCTTTGTTCTATGAACCAAACAATCTCTCAGGTTGGCACATGAATAAACAATGGCTGACATGAGTACAGAACAACGCTAGTGCTATTCACGGTTCATCAACATTGCCATTGTAATGCAGACGCTACATAATGTGCCAACCATAGATTGAATAGCGCCCTTTGTTCTTTCAACTAATCAATCTCTGGTTCGCACTTTAATAACAATGGGTGATGCCAGCATGAATAGCGCTAGCAAGCAGACAGATAAATGAAGTACAATGTAGTTCACCCTTTAATAACATTTGCACTTTTTCACTACAAACTGTATGTACTTACTGCTCCCCCTTCCTCTCTGGTACAGAATTCTGTTATTTTAGCACCTCCACTTTTTTATTGTGTAGTTTAAGTAAGGTGGGAAATGAAAAACGTAACATCAAAAGTCACTATAATAATTATAATACCTTGGAGCTGTTGCTAAGATTACATATAGGTATGAGTATTATTGTTGTTATTTACATTTTTTTATTTTTCCCTTCAAATTTCAGCAAACTTCAACTTAATGTAGATTTAACAATTGCAATGAAATGTGAAGGTGGGTTTAATTGTGTTTTGAGACTTTGTAATTTGCATTTGTATTGCAATTAATTTTACAGTCACTTGTTATTCTTATGTTAAGAATATCCCATTTTCTCCATACAGATATAGATGCAGATGTTTTAGATTTGTCAGGATCCACCATTCAACTAGGGGACAGCATCAAGTTAAAACCAGTAAGTGAAAGTGCATGTACACCACATTAATGTCAAAGGCTCAAAATTCTCCTAAATCAAAAAATAATTCCCTGACATTGATATCCTAGATGTACAGGTAGCTTTTTTTTCTTGCTGTGATCTTAAATAGACATACCTGTGGTAACATGTCAGGGTCTGACTTAAACTTTTTCTTTAAGGAGCCATTCTGGTGTGTACCCAGGGGGGGGGGATTGGATATAAAAATGACGGGGGGTCCGACGGAGCTCCTAATTTCATACCCAAAAAATACCTGAGCCATAAATTTTATACCCAAAAAATACCTGCTCCCATAATTCTATACCCAAAAATTACCCAACTTTTTTAAGCTAAAAAGGCTTACAAATACACATGATACCCGTCCCAATATGTTTCCAGGAAATAGCTCCAGCTTAAGGCAATATCTTGATGATCTACTCATTGTCAAAAGTTTCAACCCCCAAAAAATACCGGTACCCACAGATTTTTCAACCCCCAAGAAAATACCTGGTAAAATTTTCAACCCAAAAAATACTTATTACTACAAATTTCATACCCAAAAAAATACGTCGGACCCCCATGAGGGTGTGTAACATTTTAATTGGCAAGTGACAGACTTTGGACAGCAAACTATAATTTTTGGTCGCAAGTTTCAGTAGTGACTACTTTTGAGAATTGCATCTGCAAATGAGGGACGAGTTGAAACACTGTCTGACAGATAAAGAAATCTATATCAAGGAGGTGCTTCAGCAAACGAAGACCAAATACCTAAGATGAATGTTGAAATGCTACTGCACAATCTAGGAAGACAGAAACAATGATGGATGGTGCGAAGCTGAACCGATTGCTAGGAATTTGATCTGGGAGTTGCATTAACACTCAACACACCTCCCTTGGATCCACAATGACTGTATATATTGTATCCTAATATTGGAAGATGGCATAAATTGTAGTTGTCTTTATCAAACCAGTAGACAGTACTCTTCATCTAAATTTGAGTTATTTGTGATTTTCTTTCAGACATATTTCAAGCTTTCCCCAGAACAAGAAATGTGGTTAGCGTAAGTGTTGTCACTGAATTTCTAGGGCACCTTTGGGGTGAGACACCCCTAAATGGGTAGCGATGGGTCCCTAAAATATCAAGAGTCTCGTCAAATTTTAGTAGAGTCTCAGAATCTCAGATTTTCACCCATCAAACTTTTAAATACAGTAAATATATGAGCTGAAATTTCTCTCCGTCTCGGGCTCGGATTTTAAACTGCAAGTCTCAGCATCTCGGCAAGTCTCGGATTTACCCATCGTTACCCTCCCTAACAGATAGCAGTTGGGTAATTTATATACTGATAGGGATAGGGTGAGCACCCCATGTCTATGTTTATAGGGAGTTCCCCCAAGGATCTGAACATCCAAGAATCCATTGCCCTGTGGATCAATTAAACAGTTTCTTGCTTTCTTGTTTCTAGACTCTTCCGTGATTTCCATTATTTTCATGAAGGCTACAGGCCACTTGGAGAAGTAGAGGGCTACAACCCTGATCTACCCACATACATGCCTGAAAGGTACACAGCTGTAGCGCCTTGTCTACTTTTTGCTACTCATCAAATACCACTCAAAGGCCCTGTCCACACTAAATGCGTTTTCAAAAGTATTTGTTTTCATTTCACCAATAACGCATTGATTGATTCACGTCCACACTATCGTTTTCATAGCGTTTTAGGCCATCCACACTAAAATGCTAAAGGAATTGCGTAACGTCATTTTCAGCTTATTTTCCTTGGATTTACTCTCCAAAAAAGATGCCCAAGACATCCTGAAGTTTTTTTCCCACCCTTCTGCAGCAACAGTTCATGAAACTACAACCGCCTGATGTTAATGTTAATTCATAGTTCCGATCAAACAATGAAGGCATTTCACGCTATCTGGAGATACCAATCAGAGTTGAAAAGATTCTCCCACGGGGACTGATCATGTCCCCCAAACAGTATTTCAGGACGTCCGAAATCAGTCCGATTTGCAGCACTTTTTTGCCTTTTATGACAGTATAAACTGAGATGATCCGAAGATAAAGATATCTGGTAAACCTAAGTGGGATCGGAGTATTTTGGACTTTTTTTAAGGAAAACCCTAGTTTGTTTGTGGGACATAACAACAGTAACTATGGCTTTGAATGACACGTCGGAACTATGAATTCTGTAACTATGAATTCTGTATAAACTGAGATGATCCGAAGATAAAGATATCTGGTAAACCTAAGTGGGATCGGAGTATTTGTGACCCAGCGCGCGAAAACATACTTAAACGATATAGCGTTTAACGATATGAACGTTCACCAAACGTTCACTGACCGTTTGAACGTTCATGCTAAACGTTCAAACGATCTAGCAGAGCGTTTGTTTTTCCAATCCGATCGTTCAAACGATTTGGCAAAGCGTTCAAACGTTTAGGGTAAACGTTCAAACGTTGTGAGACAACGTTTAAACGTTCGAACGAGCGTTAGTCGGAACGTACAACTTTCATTTGGATTTAAGCAGAGAAAATGTTTAATCTTTCATAAAAGTACGAATAGAATTGACTCATACATTTAATACAGTAATTATCAAGCGAATGTTTCACACTTGATTTGTAGGATCACTGCTACAAACTAGTAAAACTCTACGAAGCGATGTTCATGCGGTGAAAATTTTTTTATTGCATCAAGAATGCCCGGAAAAAGGCCGCTAGCCTTTTTAAAATCATCTCGTGTCTTTTCGTCTTGTTTCTCTCCTTCTCCATGTAAACAAATATCAAAAAGTAGATTATCGCGTCGCAAGCTTGCTCTGGCTTTTCGATGTTTCGCCTATATTTAGTAGATCGTGCAGAAAGAGTCGCACTGAATAAGCGCGAAAAAATATTATCGCCGCTGTAAGTCTACTCGTGAAGAATTTACTTGAACTCTACAGTTCCGTTTTGTCATCCTGCTGTAGAAAACTATTATAGTTTTTCTAAACAAAGGTTTCCCGGGAATACGAAAGAAACAACAAAAGAACAAAACAATGGAAGGTGAGAGGTTTTTCATTCTGAATTTGTAATTAGCGTGACATTTCACTCGTTCGCAATCATGTTCCACGTGCAAACGGAGCGGGCCTCGAAACGTCTGATTGTTTTGAAGTAGTTCATTCCTGCAAACCAGAAAGAACAACATTGGAAAAGATAATAGTATCCCAGCATGAGATAAATGTGATGAAATTCACTCAATGCGATCAATATGTTTCCGAAGCTGCGAAGACAAGTGCGCGACTCCCAAGGTGAGTTTGTTTACGTTTTCTTTAAAAGCCGTCAAACCATTTCCCGGGCGTAAAAAAACTAAAAAAAAAACAGAGCTCTGCCTCTGTTCTCCGTAAACACTGGTTTCTTTATTGTTGTTCTCTACTGAATGTTTTATTTGGCCAGAACTCAACTAAAGTTTTAAATCTTTATCATCAAGTATAATATCACTTCGTTCTAGTACTCGTTTCTAAAAACAGCTTGAGAAAGCTCGCTAATGTATCGCTATATACCGGTTTTGACGGCAAGAGTTTCGTCAGAGCGTGCGTATCTGCATCTCATCTTTACCAACATCATTGTTTGTACATCACTGATTCGTAAGTACGACATCGTTTAGCTGTATTGCGAGAGATCGTTTAACGCTCAAGGAAAACGTTTGCCCGAAATTAGTGAACGTTCAAACGATCTTAGTGAACGTTAGTTTTCCATGTCTAACCGTTCAAACGCTCAGCCAAATCGTTCAAACGGTCCGCTAGATCGTTTGGTGACCTTTCACCAAACGTTTGTTCTAAACGTTAAACGCTAAGTCGTTTAGGTATGTTTTCGCGCGCTGGGTCACATTTTGGACTTTTTTAAGGAAAACCCTAGTTTGTTTGTGGGACATAACAACAGTAACTATGGCTTTGAATGACACGTCGGAACTATGAATTCTGTAACTATGAATTCTGTACTTTCTTGATTGCGCTCATTCGAGTGTAACAAATTGTTCAATATCGTACATATGAGACCCCCCAAGAGATTTATCACATGATCTTATTAGGTCTGGACTATTATTCAGTGATGGCTGCTTGCAAGAGCAGTCACTCATACTGCTGTTCTAAACAGTTACCTTTTCTAACTGTATACTCATTACCCTATCGCAAAGCTAAGTTACCTACATTGTATGGGAAGAGGGTCTGTGACTGCTGTTGAAATAGTATACCATTTTCACTGGTCTCATTTTGCTATATAAGTTAAGGGAAGGAGACCTGGCGGAGCACCTGAGTGCCAGGACTATAATAAGGGTGGGAGGGTGGGGAAGAAGCGGAGCTCCGCCAGGTCATCACAATGAGACGTAAAAGCACCGCGACTAATATACATGACCAGGGGTGCCTCCATACCACGGGAGTAGCAACGAAGTGATTATTATATTCATGAGTTAATGCCTTATATATGCACTAATTAGGCCAGTGAAAATAGTACTTTTATCTTTGTACTTCAAAGGGGGACAATGACAAAGATGTAACATGGATTCCTAAATGCTTAAAATTCTATATTTGTACTTCAAGGGGGGACAGTGACAAAAATGATGGCAAAGAGCATGATGCTTGTCGTGTACATGGCTCATTTCAAGTCAACAGAGTGGCTGGGAATTTTCACATCACTACTGGAAAGTAAGTACATGTACAGCAGTATTTTATAATAACAAATAATAAACAAATAAACGAACCAAATTAGAAATAAATAAATAAATAAATACATGAATTATAAAAAATAATGGGTTACATAAACAACAGATTTACTAATACATGTACATAGATGGCTTTTCTTCCATTGCGGGCCCAAAAGTTGTACGTCCTTATCCTTAAAGTCCTTGGTCTGATTTCCTATCCTGTAAAGTCATTGAATATCCTGGAAACTTGCCCCAAACTCCTTACAAACTCGTTGAAAAGTTGTTCAAGCGATTGTAAATTGTCGCAAGAAGTGATAGTTAAAATCAAAGCCCACAAAGTATCAGAAAGATATGCTTCAGGATTGAAGTAAATACTCCAGTTTCAATACTTGTTAGTGCTGACCTATGTAAAATGTAAGTCATAATGACTAAACTGTGAAGTTTCAATTACCACCGTATGCATTGCTACGCGACCTCAAAATTCACTGTTGGGCGATTGGCGATTTTACGCAAGAAAATTGTTGTCAATTATGTTGAACCGGAAAGTTAAACATTCGAGTCAAGGAAGCCAAAGGATAGCTCAAAACCATTTTGGGTGACTTTGCAATCAATGTCGGCCCGCTGAAGTGGCCAAATCCAGCGTTTTGGTTTGATTGACGGCTGAAAATCGCCAATCGCCCATCGCAATATTGAATTTTGAGGTCGCGTAGCAATGCATACAGTGGTAAAGAGGAACAAAATAGTTTGACAGGCGTGCCTCCTGGAAATATCCTGGAAAAGTTTTGAGAAATCTCCTTGAAACGCCTGGATTTCTAGGCGTACAAACCCTGTGCAGTGGTCTAGTACCATTGGATAAATGATTGAAAATGGTTATTTTGTACGTTTATCATGTAATAGACCTTTTTCCAAAATGGCTGCCGCAAATTCACATGTCTTAAAATTAAACTGACTGAAAATCAGACACTGGCACTAGAAAGAGCATAATCACATTAGTAATCCTTGAAATTTTCGTTATGCGAAATGCCATTTTGGCTGAGAAAGCAGAGTTTGAAAATTGAAATTTTTACTGAGATTTGTATGACTGGGGGTTATGACGCATACCCCCAGTCATACAAACATCTGTAAATTTTCAATTTTCAACTTTCGTTTTCTCGGAAGATATTATATATAATGCAGCGAAATTTTGTAGTTTTACTAAAGTGATGATGTGTGTTCTAGTGCTGGTGTTCATTTTTAACAAAAATCGATTTTAATTTTCGGCGGCCATTTTGGAAAAAGGTCTATTGATTTGAACTGATGTTGTCTGTGGTGCCAGCATTTAGTTAAAGACTCTGTGACCGATGGGCGTGACGAATAGTTTCGTAGCCCATGAAACTCTATGCTAATGAGGTAACGGTAAAAGTAGTGAGCTCAATCCATTAAAATCTCGTGGAATTTGGATCCATCCTTTGGTCTGAAACTGATTTATGTGATACGAAGTCAAAGAACAACAAACTAATGGTGTTATTTTGGAAGTTTCTTACCGTATTAGATCAACACAACAAACCAATCATAACATTGTCACACCCATCGTACACATAAGCGATATTTCCAACTGAATTAAAGACCCGTACATTACGGTACATTCCCTAAATCAGCCGATGGAAACAGACTCTGTATGTTGCTAGGCTGAAAAAATGGCGGCTGACAGAGGCTTGTTAACCTTTTGTGATTCTAGGTCCATACACCATCCAAGAGGCCACGCCCATCTTAGCTCAATGGTACCAGTAGAAGGTAAACAGAGGGAATTGTATTGAATGTGACTCTCAAACTCATCATACGCGTGGAGGAGGTCGGAAAACGCGGTCTTAATTTGCATAGAATTTTGAGATTTTAGTCCTTCTTTTTCTCGACATTAAATCATTTGTTTGAGAAGTAATATCAAACACTAGATAGAGTTTTTCATCAGGATTTACAAACACCTCGAAGTCGGTTTAAAAAGTCTCGGCTTTGCCTTTTTGTTTTTTCAACCCACTTCTCAGTGTTTGGAAATCGTGATGAAGCACGCTCTCTAGTGTTTGATATATTACATGTAATGTAGTCTGCGAAGCGAGCGTGTGTTTTCAGGGAAAAGAAACCCCGAGAATCAGAGTAGAAAACGACGCGAAGTTCGACAAGTTTTTGGGCGTGCGCAAGTGGAGTTTCTCTGAGATAGATACTTTATTATCAAAATGTATATGACAGCCTAGTGGTTTTCAGGCTTTTCTGCCTGAAAACCATGGGAACGCTTTCTACACAGGCTAATATAAATGTTAATGGCCGCCTTACCAGAACTGAATTACCTTAAGTAATTACATAATATGCATTTTTCATTCATTTGTCTTTTTCAGCCTTAAATTTTTCACATCGCATTGATAATCTCTCGTTTGGCTCAAGAATACCTGGTTTCGTGCATCCTCTTGATGGGGAGATGCAAGTCACAGAGACAAGTACGTACACTCTTATCATTCGTTATTATACGGCTGTGACATCATTTTACCATATAACGTCAAAATTGAGCGCAGATACCCACCCGTATTACACCAAAAGCTCTATTACACGGTTGAAAGCCGTAGTACACTGTAGCAAACCAGTTACAATACCGGTTTTCTCTGCGCATTTGAATGGCTTCCCGATTCCACCATATAACGTCAAAAGTGAGCGCAGATATCCACCCGTATTACACCAAAAGTTGTTTTACACGGTTGAAAGCAGAAGTACACTGTAGCAAACCGGTTGGAATACCGGTTTTGTGCGCGCATTTGAATGGCTTCCCGATCGTGTGCTAATCAAAACATAAACGTTTTCTAGTGAATCTTGAAAAGAAAAGAAAATATTTGTGTTTGTCGTATAATAAATGAATAAATTGCAACTGTTAATATCTGTCAATTTCGGGCCATGATATTAATCGAAGCGTGACTGAAAAAATTGCCCCCTCGTGCAAACGTACTCTGTGTGTTTACCATATATGCGATTTCTACTAAACCTAATTTTAATACTACCTTTTGCTGTTTCTGCAGAGAGGCAAATGTATCAGTACTATATCCAAGTGGTGCCAACAAAAATACAGAACTTTGGACACAAGGAAATCAAGACCAACCAGTACTCGGTTACTCAAAGGGTGAGTGCGGAGAAATCCTCTTTAGGGATCTACAGGGATGACTTATGATCATATCTTGTTCAATCAATTCAGTCTATCAATCTATTCCCTATCCCGTCGCATATTTCTACATACCCTGGTCCCAGGGTGAAGTTTTCGTGTTTTTTTTTTAGTTTCGGAGCGAAATTGTATTATTAAAGGGAAACGATTAACACGATATCTTTCCGGAACTAATCCTGCTGCAAATGAGAAGGCGCTAAATTCACTATCCAATGATAGGAGGCCCCGAAGCTCCGCCTTTGGGCCTGACGTTTTTGATTGATAGAACTGAGAATCCTAGTGAGTGTCCCCAGGGTGAAGTTTCAGCAAGAAACAGAGCAAGACTAGAATCACTGAGGCAAAAGGAACTATCATTGAAATAACCCAAATACGACTTCAAACTTGGTTCGAAAACACGGAAACTTCACACTGGTACCAGGGTAATTTCCACATTGCACGACATATTAAACAACTTCCTCATCACATTGCATCATCTTTCCTTTTGTCAGATCCGCGAAATAAGTCACACTGCTGGAAGCCATGGTATTCCAGGTAAGGCAGATAAACATAAAGACGTCTTTTATTTCTACAACTTTTAGTTTGATAGGCGACAAACGCCGTGCCAGAGTCGCGCAGTTCCAGTCCAAACAGTAGAAAATGTTCTGTCATAATAAAGCCTAATGAAGCGGCATCCTTTGAAAAGGAAAAGTTCGACAGAAGCAGTTCGACGGAAGTTCGAAGTTTGCGCTTGGCCTAAGGTTTTGTAGGAGAGATGCAGATGCGTTATACATGTAGAAGTGTAATGATTGTTGTTATTGTTATTGTCATGTCGATCTCATGAGGTATTGTAGACTTTCACAAAGTCCTTATTGGTCGAAACGAATTCTTCTTCCAAGCGAAAACAATGACTTGTAATATTGCCTGTGTTATGTTGATTCTGCAGGCGTGTTCTTCAAGTACGACTTATCCTCCATCATGGTAAAAGTGGACCGCCATCATCGCTCTGTTGCCGGCTTCCTTGTCCGCTTGTGTGGCATTGTTGGGGGGATTTTCGCCACTTCGGGTATGTAGTGCGCTTCTTGTGTATTGATTGTACTATTCTAAAAATCGTCTGAAAACATCAACAACAGCAAGAAACAAACAAATAAACAAACAAAAAACAATGAACGATATCAACAAGAAAAATAGCCTGCTTGCAGGCGGTTTGTGTGTGCGCGTGAAATCCGTCAGGAGCAAACAACAAAGCGCGATAAAACGGTTTTTCTCTCCCTTCCCCCTCGCCGTCGTTTTGTCGCGCTTTGTTGCTCGCCCCAGACTGATTTCTCGCGCACGTCCAACATGGCGGTGATTGCGACCGGGATTACAAACCGAAGCTTTTTCCACCGTAAAAACACCCACTAACCGCCTGCAGGCTACAAGAAAAGGCAGTTTTATTTGCACCTAGTGATGTTATGCTTCGTTTCGCCACGGTGTTTGGTTTAGGAATGCTACATGACTTGGTTGGGTTTATCGTGGATGTTCTGATGTGTCGGTATGGAAATAAGAAACAGAAAGCAGAACAAGATGCATCTCAATCCCCACCCCCTACCCCCTCGTCCATCCAGAGTGAATCCAACGGACCCGTCACACCTGCGACACCCCTCTCAGCACCATCAAGTCCTGGTCCCGCCACTCCCGCGGGACTCACGAGTAGTCCCGAGGGACTAGCCAATAATGTGAAATTCGCACCGAGTACTCCAGCCTCCCCAGAAAACACTAGTCAGGTGTACGATACTAGAATGTAACGATCATGTAGTACCAACAGGCAGCAGCGAACTCTTATACGACCGATTGGGCCATGTTTATATGGAGAATATTGGCTCGGGTAGCCGGGTGACCCGACTGTAAATCTCGGCTCGGGTAAATGGGGGTGACCGGAAAAACTTTCCTGGAACAGAATTACTTTGGCCTTTTCCCGAAATATTCGGGCGCCCGAAAAACGCGGGTGAGGAATAGTGAAACATTTTCAGAAAAATGCTGCTCTCTCGAGATTTTTCAGTTGATTTTTTTTCAATACTTGTTTTGAGAAGTAAATACTATAAATACCCAAGAATAGGAAGCTCTAGACTGTTTAAAGTAAAGTTTAGTTAAGTAAACTAAAGCCATGGATTTCGGTCATGGTTATAAATCATGTCCCCTCTCTCAAAACAAAGAAGACGGAAAGTTGATGCTCATATTCTCACTCATATTCCCATGCATTTAAATTCAATTAAAATTAATTTTTAATCTGCTTCTGTGCATATGTCTATACCAACTGGAGTAGATGGAGGCTCCTGTTGATGGGCTCCCTGTGCATATGTCTACTTACTTGAGTAGATGGAGGTTCCTGTTTGATCGGCTCCTGGGGGCCGTTTCTCGAAACGCCCGAGAATTCTCGGGCCCGAAAAGTTTTTTTTCAAATGTCAATAGTTTGATCCCCACGTTTTTCGTTTTCTTTTCTATCCTGATGATTTAAATAGTCTACAACTTCCTATCCGTGAATATGTATACTGTTTACGTCTCAAAAAAGAAATTTTCGATTTCATTCAAAACCCTAAATCGAAGTAAAATCACCCGAAAAGCCTCGGGAGGTCAGTTGCTCCCGAAAACTTTCCATTGTTTTTCACCCGAGTTTTTCGGGTGCCCGAAAAGTTCGGTTTAAACTAACGTAATTCTATTAATGCTATAGAATATAAATAACTACGAAAACGGAGTTATAGACTATTCAAATAAGCAGGGTAAAAAAGAAAACGAAAAACTTTTGATAAATCCATAAAAATTTCAAATCAAAGTTCTCGGGCCCGAGAATTCTCGGGCGTTTCGAGAAACGGGCGCCTGGTCCGTTCTGAACAAAAAGCTGTGATTGCAAATTACTCGCAACATCCATATACAAGTGAACAAACATTATCTGGCACAGATAATGACATATATCTCAGCACGTATCTTTTCATACTGTCAGTTCGTAGACAAGCTTGCACGCAGACTATCGGTGGGAATTACCCAAGCAATTTTTTCCCTGTATACAGCCATTTCAATAGCGCTTGTTGGCCTTGTGAGCGCTCAAGTTTACGCGCCCAGACCAAAGGGTAGTATGGAAAGAAACAAAATATCCTATCCCGATGATACCAACTGGTCTGGTTGCTAAATTCCACTAAACAGAGCTCTGTTCAAGGCTGGTAATGTCCAGTTGCTAACCAGTAACTCGCGTACACAAACCGTGAGTCAATTCAAGACTTCCTACCGCAGATAACTTTGCGATCTGGGCGCGTACGGCTTCCGACAACGTTCATTGAAATAGCTGTATATCGGCTGACTGGCATTTCATCAGCATTCGTTGGACCAAACAGCGACGAGCGAGTACATGTTTTGGTCTTCCTCCCTTCAGCAAAACGGAGCACGGTGCATAGCGGAGCTCGCCCCTTTTCTCGCTTTTCCACATATCTTGTTGAAAGAAGTGCTGAGATAAAAACAATTTTCAGTAAAAGTTACGAGGTCAAACAGGTAAAATAGGAGGAAATGTTTCGTACTACGAAAGCTTTCAATTCTTTATTCAAATAAAAAATACATGTTGATTGCTAGCCATGCTAAGAGGGAACATTTAAAACTGTTGTGCGTTTCACCATTATCCTACAAGTTTGAGTAGAATATCGTCAGATAGAGGAAATTCTGAAACATTGAGCAGGATGGTGATTGGGCATTTTGCCCGGGGGGGACTCAACTATTTTTGGAGCGGGAGTGCTCGTCGGGAACTTTCGATTTTACCCCTAAAAGGTACCTAAAATGGCGTCGCTTAGTGATTTTGACCCACAAAAGGTACCAACAAGACGTATTTTCCCTCGTAATTTTCTCTTGTATTTTTTCCGAGCGAAAATACGTCTGAAATTCAGGCTTCAAACAAGCGTGATTTGCTTGATTTGCTAGAACGGACCCCTAACTGGTACCTGTCTGAAAAAAAAATGCAAGTTTTCAAATTTTACCCCTAAAAGGTACCAGAGGCCTAATTTTAAGCCCTTAAAAGGTACGACGAGCACCCCCGCCCCAAAATATGGGATGCCCCCCCGGGGGCATTTTGACAGACCGAGCTATTTTTAGGAATAGTTTCCCATTGCTTAGGTTAGTATGATTGTGATAAAGGAAGCAAAGCGATGAAACGGCATCTAGGGTTCAGAAACAGAAGAACCAACCCCATTTGATGATTATTTCCGCATTTTTTTAAAAAGCTCGGTCTGTTAAATTGCCTAATCCATAACCTAGTATGGGAGAGGGAAGCTACTTCTCGTGGGTTCATGCAATCTCGTACCCATGCAGGCGTTATTTTTTGTGTCTCTTGCGCACACCGCGGTAATACACAGTTCACATGCGCTAAAGATTCACTGGCCTGTGAAATGCAGAGAATTGAAAATATGTACATAACAACAGCGAACAATAAATTTCATTTCAAGGCGTAATTTTTGCCTCGAGTGCAAGCCTTGAAAGTGCGAGGTGCAAAAGTTCAGACGTTATAGTCTAGTCGCCAGAGGGGGTTCACGTGCACCCCCCGGAACATTTATGGGGACATATATTTTTAGAACCCTTTGGGTGTCTAGAATCTGTTTTGAGGTGTCCCCAGCTCGAAAAAGGTCCCACGGCCACTTTTTGGGCCGATGTTTGTGTTTTAATTATATTCTTTCGTTCTTTAATGAGATTCAATGAGCCAATTTTATAGACTGTATCACTATTCAGAAAAGCTATTTAAATTCTAAAACTATACTTTTACGATCTTGGGAATACCCTGATCACATGTAGACTAGTTACATTGCTGTCTCAGCCTTTTCCCGTCACATACGCATATCGTTTTGGTATTTCCTAATAGAAATACAAAGGCTGAAAGAGTCTTAGAAAATATCTATCAGTAAGGAACATAACATGTATAAAACGGGCATGTAAATTGCACATATGTGTTCAGTCTATTAATGACACTATAATAGCATAAGTGGCAAGACTGGAATGCTTTTCTTAACAGTGCTACAGTCTATAAAATTGCCTCATTGAATCTCATTAAATAACAAAAGAATATAATTAAAAAACAAAAATCGGCCCAAAAGTGGCCGTGGGACACTTTTGGGACGTGGGACATCTAAAACCAGTTTTTTGATATCCTAAGGGTTCCAAAAAAGTATGTCTCGTTACTAGTTCCGGGGGGGGGGGGGGGGTGCACGTGAACCCCCTCTGGCGACTAGACTATCATGCGTCTTGAGCTTACGTTTTCCAAATTACCAAGACAGCGCGAGATATTTTTGTTATGTAGATTATTTTTTTCATTTCACAGGAAGTGAATCTTTAGCGCATGGCAAATACGTTTTGCCGCGGCGTTACTCTTGCGGTGATTTCTCTATGAAAATTTTGGAGCCGTAGGGACTGGGATTGAGTACTATGACACAGCGCGCAATGAATTGTGGGACAGGCGCTAGAAATATTACACGCTAAATTTTCTTCGCATATCCCATAGCTCTCTGCGCGCCCTGTCCTAACTCCTGCGCGCCCTGAAAAAAAACGAAAACGGAGTACGAAACTGGGCTCCCTGTTGTTATTAATACATGTGGCTCCCTGGAGATCAGCAAAAGTTCGTGTACGGCCTGTCCAAATACACGTGTTGGGTCGTCAGGGGGCCAGCGTTCTTCTTCAGGCACATTGGTAGCGTCTTCTCGTCGAAGAAATACTAAACAAGAAGGACATTATCACGATATTGTTCCATCTGTGTTCCATCCAAACCCATCCAGCTTGTAATCATTATAAATGAATGATAAAGGCCGTGAAGAACTCGCTATTTATTTATTTATTCTTTCTTTTCTAGTTCTTTATTTATTATGCTTTCTTTTCTAATGTATGCTCACACAGCTGCACAGGGAATTTATATGCAGGAATCCATCCATGGGAAAGGCTGACTTTCCCAATTCACACGCATGGGAAGTGTTCGGAATTGACATGGATAGCCTTGGGAAATCCGAACACTTCCCATTCTACCATGGAAATTCAGCTTGTCCCATGGATATGGATTCCTGCAGAAATTCCCTGTGCAGCTGTATACAGCATACAGTATAAATGAGCATACATTTATACTAAAAGAAAGCCATTCATCGACTTACCGTCAGTCTATCAGATGTCGGGTGCTCGTATCTGGGACTTTTAAGGTCACCTTCTGTGTTCCATCCAAACCCATCCAGCTTGTCATTATTATACATGATAAAGACCGGGAAGAACTTGCTACATGGCATGGATCGTGAGATATTATACCAGTAATGCTGACCTGGTCAGAGAAACAAATACTAGTATTCATAGAAAAATAGTGAGCTCTAGTGCTGTGCCATTTCCAATGCGCGCGCGCTCTTTCTTTATTTAGAAATGCGTTTGGGATGTAACCAGTTACCGAGAGATCCCGGCTCTTCTCCTCGCGTGGGAGGCTCTCGTGACAGCCATCGACGCATACGCGATATTTGATACAGGGAGAGAGAAGGATCTTTCTGCGCATGCACTAACGTTCAAACTAGCCAATTAGCAAAAGTCCTCAAATGGATGTCCCCAGAGCCTCCCCTGCGAGGAGACGAGCCGGGGAGCTCTGCATACAAGGATGGAATGGCTGATTGCATTTTTTAAACCGCACCGGGGGGTTGAGGACCTCCCTTAAAAGACCCCCTCCTCTGGAATTTCCATTCGTGAAACAGACCCCCTCCCCTTGAATTTCCAACCTGGAATTTCCATTTTTTCTGGCAAAATACCCCTGAAAATCTATTTTGGATAAAATGCCCCTGGAAAGTTTTACCCCTCCCCCTTGGAATTTCCAATCTCTGACACACACCCTCCCATGGAGTCCAATACAGTCCAGGTCCTCAACCCCCCGGTGCGGTTTAGAAATGCAATCAGCCAATGCAACAAACCAGTATGCAACGCGTGCATCGTATAGCTGGAATCGTTCATTATTTCTTTCAGATTGCATTTAGCCGGACGTCCTGTGGGGGTGACTGTCAAGGTATATAGTATTTTCATTTAAATGGGATCAAAATTCAAAATGTCACGCAACACCTGCAAACTCCCCATTGAGCAAAGAATTGCAGTTAACCCAATTGCATAGCACCACACCTGACACCACCGAAGCAATACGAGTAAAATGCAACATCTCTGGTAGCTAAATTGATCTATTTTTAAAAATAGGATAGGATTTCAGATGACAGCTGAAAGTAAGTTGTCTTGCGTTTTTGTCAGCGGTTCTATTGGTCGAGAGCAAGTCTTTTGTCTTTTAGCCAATCAGATTGCGAACTAAAGCAAAACGTGCCACTGCTCGCGCCATGACTCACAACGCAAGTCTGACTTACTCCGCCTCCTGATTGGTTTGTTGTTAAATGGCTTCTACTCCTGATTGGCCAGTGGTTTTGTATTTGAGTTTAGCTTTCGATACTCATCTGAGATCTGCAATATTCTTACTCTTACTAATGAGCTTGTGACTAATGGGAAATAAGAGTCTTTCATGAACTACCTACCCATCAACCAGAAGCATTTCCCGGGAACCCACAAGGTGTTCTTTAGGTCCTTTTCATGATAAGGGATCCTCATAGTGCTGCTGTAAGTTAGCCCCATCTGTATAAGGAGCCTGTCGCCGACATGCACCCTGCTGTTGCCCCTACCACATATGGTCCCTGGGTCCTTAAAATAGGCGGTAATGACGTACATGTTGCCCTCTGGTACCCAGGGGAGCTTTTTAGCGGTCACTTTAGATTTGTCAACCTAGAAATTATAAAACATGTCATTGTGCTGACCGACTTAGCTTGTCATGTGAATAAAATGGTCGTAAATAAGGGGACTAAATCCCTCAACTTGTCGCGCAAAGAAGCATTGTTGCGTTGCAAGTCTAATGTTTGTTGCTCAAAATCACAACTTGTCGCGCAACATTTTGTTTTGATGATCACACATGCGAACCCATGCGTATTATGCCTCTGAGCACCTCAGTTCTATTGACTAATCAACTTGAATTGTAGGCAAAATGTTGCGCGACAAGTGTTTGATGAAAAACGAGCAACAAAGCCAGAATTTGTGGCTCACTATAGACCAGCACTACTTCGCGCAACACGTTTTTACAACTTGAAACAAATAACTTTGTTGCGTGACAAGTTGTGGCTAGATGAAAACGCGCAACATCAATTATCGACGGAAAGTCAGTCGACTGCACTAGAAGAAACAGGGCGAGAATCTGAGCACATAGCTCATAAGATTTGACTGGCGGAACAGCGAAGCAAAAAGAAATCGATTTGAAAACGCGGGTCGCGATGCAACAATTTTAGCTGTACTTGTCAGCCCAGTCATATACACTTACGCCCATTTGGATCCCGGCGATCTTTCCACGTGCATCAAACAGCAACATGACAGCCGTGTCACCTTTCAAGATGTACCGAGTACCGGCAAATAGTTACGGCCTGATATAGATGAAAATAGACATGAGTAGGAGTCGAAGCTCATCGCTAGGAGCACACGCCTACATCTACTTCCTAGAGGCGAACGCAAACAACACGAAACTCTGGACGTTATCAAGTCAATACTTGCCGCTACAAGTTTTGTTCAGCTTCCATCCCTCCGCGACTGCTGCTTTAGCGGTGATCGGCAAATTATTAAACTTCATGAATGTCACTGAGAAAACAGAATCCAATGAATCTGACATATCTGACATATCAATCTTTCAGGGGATTAATGGTCGTCTGCTCACCATTCCCGTACACAGAGCTCCACGGCTTGTCTGCTCGCGGGGGAGGCTCTGGTGACTTCCATTTGAGGACCTTTGCTGATTGGCTGGTTTTGAACGTTGGCGCAGAAAGATCTTTCTATCAACAGCTCTGTATCAAATCTCGCGCATGCTCAGTGGCTGTCACCAGAGCCTCCCCCGCGAGGTGACGAGCCGCGGAGCTCTGGGTAAGAAAATGTCTGCTCACGTAAAATAAAATTAGACAGAATGACGTGTGTGCGCATGCGCAAACGGAAAACGTGTATAGAAACTGCTTCCCGTGTCATATAATGGCCACTATTGGATTATGATGAGTAGAACATGTTTAAACGGCAACTGTAAGAAATATTTCTGCATTACCGTGAGATAAGCTAGTTTTAAAAAAAACCTATAACGTGTCCCACATGGCATCTCAACACACTCATGAGACCTATAAATACGTTGGTGATACATATTAATTAGTTGATTGTTCACTAACGGAACAAGGGGCGTCCTATATGGTCTGGTGGCCGGGCGTACTCTCACCCATAGGTATCTAGCTACTGAGCAATTCAACACCAGGATAGCGACTGTCAGGGCCGAAATCTCTGGCGTGGGCGTAAGAACCGTACGGTCGCCATACGACGCTTCAGCTCTTTGTCTGGAAGTATGGTCCTATTTTTTCCCCTCAGTCAAGTAATTATGCTGAGTTTGCAAAAGCAGAGTGTCCAGCCATCCCGATATCGTTGGGATTATCCCGATGTTGCTTGAAATTCCCTGGATCGGGATACGAAAATCCCGACTTTTTGAGATTTTGATGTGGCGTTGCCACCGAGTACCAAGCCATAAATATTTTCCCCTCAATTTCTGATAATTCTTAAGAACAGAACATGATAAAATCATTATCGAACGCTGTTTTGCTCTTAATAAATTATTGCATTTCTTGGCTTTTTCATATGTTGCTCACGCGAATGTCGCGGACAGCAAATCACCCGAAAGTCGCGGACAGAAAACTTGCGCGTAATATCAATCTTAAGAAAGTGCTGTCGTTTTTATGGCAAATCCGCGCGGGTTGCCTGTGGTGTTCAAAACGTGTCTCAGGCCCCTCGGCGGGGGGTAAAAACAAAATGGCGACCAAGAGAATGATGTTTCTCGAGTATCTGCAAGTTTTGGTCAATTTCCTGCTTTTTTCGCTAAGATATGAGTAAAAGTACTTACAGACCTTCCAAATAAGGTAAGGGGGATTTCCTATAAGGAAGTTTTGCAACGTCGGCAAAACGACAGTTTTTGGCGAAATTTTCTAAAAATCCCGATTTCTCAAGTCTTTAGGTTGGACACCGCCTGCATAAGTGAAAAAATGTTGAGCGTTATCGCAAACAACAAACGGCCATAAAACCCAGCTGACCACAGACAAAACGGGTGAAAAAAAATGACTAAGATCCGTTCTAGCTGTCCACCATTGATTTGTCTTGGTAACCACGCTAAAACAACCCACAGCTAGCCCTGCACCCGCAACTCGACCCAGTCCTCTTAAGTGCATACAGCTATTTGAAAATGATTCATTGATATGCTGCTTACCAGAGAGCCGATCCCAAGTTGGAGTCTCTCTCTTATCTGTAAAATAAGATACATGACAATAAGCATTAAGCTACGGCTAAACTAGAAAACCTGCATGTTTCCCCGAGTGGCTAAACTAGGAAACATCGCGCGCGTGTCTTAACACAAAATGTTTCTTGACTTGCGAAGAAACATTTCTTGTATCCCGGCTACAAAATTTGTCGCGCGCAACAATGTTTCTCGCGTGGCTAAACTGGGAAACATGAAGGAAACATGTGTCCGGCTACAATGTTGCGCGCTACATGTGTCTTGTTTAGCCAGGGCTTAAGGCATAGGCCATTATTTTCGTACCCAGAACTGCCCGCCTCGTCTCACCATATTCGGTAGGCTCTGGCGGCCGCCATTTGCACTGAGGGCCATCGCTGATTGTTCTCTCAACGGTTCTGTATTAAATTATTACGCATGCGCAATTGTCTGTCACCAGAGCCTGGCAGAATGGCATTAAGAAGCATGAGCCGTTGACTAGAGAAATAATTTTCTGCGCATCATGCCCGACGTTCAAATTAATCAAAATCGGAACGACTTGGAGCAAGTCTATACTTTGCCGCGCTTTTCACCCAACCGACTATAACTCCATTCTATATCCTCTTTCGCTGCGCTCAGCCGAATAGAAAACATTTATTTTCTATACAACGAAAGAAAGGATTGGCAAGAATGTGGAGGATAGCAAGCCGGCCAACAACGAGCGAAACAACACTCAGCTCGTAAATGCCGTTGGATAAATTCATGTTAGGTGACACTGAAAAGTTAGTACTTAGTACACGAACAGAATGTGTTTCTAGGAGAACCTAATGGACAAAGCGACATGAGTCTAAAGATCAACTAGGTTTTAGGTTTAGGTTTTATTATTCTATTTTTACATATAACAAAAATAAATAGCCAGTGCCCGCAAATAGCTTAGCTAACGAGGCGGGCAGAGGGTTAACATAAAGTTACAATATAGGACAATGAATTACAAAAATTACATAGCAAAGCAAAGAAAAGAAAAGAAAAGAAAATGGAAGTATGGCTACTTAGTATTATTTTTGTAAAGCTATTATATTTTTGTTTGTTTTACGTTTTTGATAATTTATCAATTAAACTAGTTGACTTACTCTGTTTACTGGATCCGGAGCCGCTGAAAAACCAGGCGTCTGATGCCGCAAAGAGCAGAGAGATGACAAATAAGACTTGCATGATGATGCCGTGTGAGTCTTCGTTAGTCGATGGTGAAGAATCTGATTAAAAAAAGAAATGTTACACAATGGTGAAATCTGAGATTAAGAAATGTTACACGGGATGCCTGTGGGTCATTATATTTCAAAAGGGTAGTGCATATCACGCTTTTGGTATTAATTTTCGCGTCGCTTTAATTTCGCGATTTTCGCGATTTAAAAAAAGCGACGCGAAAAAAAATCCCGCGATCTTTAATGTCGCGAAATTTAATACCCTCCCATATTTCTTGTTTTCTCAATTTAATGAAGAATTCACGGCTACAATGTAAATATGTATTATACAATTTCAAAGAACGTTAAGCATAAGGATAATGTGTTGACAATGCATGATTTTATTTGGTACACGATGTATGATTTTCAGCCATAAGAAGTGTAAAATGATAATAAAATTATCGAAATAAAATGGTTTCTTTGTCATTTTCACGAAAATTAATTCCTAAGAATTTTTTTTGCACCCAAATCGCGAAAATAAACACCCGCGAAATATGCCGACATTTTTTTCGCGAAATTATGTGCCCGCGAAAATTAGTACCAATGTCAGGGGCAAATTAGATTTGCCCCTGCCAATGTCGAATTCACAAGAAATTCAGCAAAATAATCGTCTAGGTTTGTTAAATGAACATTCAGCTGCCAGAGAACAAATTGGAGTATTTTCGTGTATTCTGGTGCGGATGGATAATTGGATTGCGAATGGCACTTTCCAAACCTGGTTTAACTACGCTTTCTGTTCGTATTTCATGGCTGAGGACAGACCAACGTATGCGTACATGTAGTTCTTCCGAATATGCAAATCAAACAATAGGTTCTAAACCTTCGCATGGCGAGTAACTGGAGTTTGGGCACTTTTCTACAAAATTGCTTGATATCCAGAGGTAAAATCTCTCTTAACCACCTTAATCAAGACTGAATGATACTGAATCTTATTTCGACTTACCGACTTGAAAGCTTGTATTTATATTAGTGTTCACCGAGTGTTACTAAAGGACAAGAGGTCTAGAACTGCTCAATATACTTCACCAGCCTTGTCAACGCACGAATGGTCAGTGAAAGCGAACCGACTGAAACCAAAGTTCATTTTTCTGAGGCTCATACGTGATGTAAGGGGATTCCTCATCGCACTATTTTGTGGACTTTAGACCGATAATGTTACCATTTAACCATAACTGGAACCCTGTGTCGTTTGTTCGTTGACATTACAGCTGTTTCAGGTAACACGCGACTCAGCGCGTTCAAAATATTTTTTGGCAGTTTTTTTTTTCTGCGACGTCAATCAAATCGCCTAGTGCAGTGAATTGGCTTCTGTCGCGACATGTCTCGCAAAGGAAGCCAAACAAATGCACTGGGCAAGGATTTCATTGGCTCACATGGATTGCATTGATTGACAACGCAGAAATTGCAACTGCCAAACTCAAAGAATCTGACAACGGCGAAGTCGTGTGTTACCTGAAACAGCTGTAGCACATGAAGATCAAATGAAAACTTGGCAGAAGGCCTGAAAAAGACTTGCCACGTACCATGGAATGCTCTGGTGTCTCTGGTCCAGAGTCAGATTTCACAATGCTTTATACCGTCGTTTGCTTAAAATATTTGCTGCTCATTCCTATTTTCTTATATTTTTGAACCTTCTATTTTCATACAGTGTTCAAACGATGAGAAGAGTTTTATTGACAGGAATTTTCAAAAGGGACATGAAGAGGCGCCTAGATCTTTCCTTGTTTGGATAACACACAATCCAATAGGTCATTCTGCGACCTTGGCCCGGGTGTGAACAGGAAACGAGTTTGTAACACATTACCGCTCCTGTCTGGGCCTGCTAAATGAGGTTACAACCGGGGAGGGGGGGGGGGGGGGGACTCCCATATGTTTTGGTCGGGATGATCGTCGGGAATTTTCAGTTTCACTGCTAAAAGATACCAAAAAGGGCGTGGTTCAAATACGTTTTTACCCTAAAAGATACCCATCAAAGAAATCCCCGTCTTTGATTGAGATGCTGCCTTGGATATGTCGTCTAATTTATCGTCTTGTCAACAAGTACTCTATCGTCTCTTTCTCTTTCTTGAAGGCTTGCCGCGGTGTTAGAGTGTTAGAGTCCTAAAAGATACCAATCTCCCATATTTTTTTATTGTGTGTTTCCTAAAAAATATCCATACCCCCCCCCCCCCCCCCCCCCCCCCCCCCACGGTAGGGTGTTGGGTGTAGAAATGACCCCCCACCCCTCTGGAATTTCTGAGGAAAAATACAGTATTTGTATGGAAAATATCAGGCAAATTGACCCCCCCACCCCTCTGGAATTTCCAATCCATTCCGTAGGGGGGTATGGATATTTTTGAGAAACACACATTGCAGATCAAGGTTACCCCTAAAAGAGTCCAAAACCCGTGATTTTAATCCCTAAAAGATACGGGGAGTCAGTCGTGGACACGCAAAGCACGGAAACGAGATTCACTGTTGGGGCTCAATGTCGCTCCCTCGTTTATTCTGTGTTTATAGCACAAGAAGGTTCACAAGAAGGCGATTGATACTACGATCCTTCATTTCCACTACCCTGTCAATGCCACAGGACACAGGGAATTTGGGGCAGAGGATTTTGGGTAATACAATGTCAAAATGCAGTGAAATGAACGAATTATTATTAATCCTTTGCGTGAAGCGCGGCCCAAATAAATGGCGAATTTCTATGCCTGTAAGATAGATAGATAGATATATAGTTTATTAGCAGCTTATACACACAAGTACATGGCTGTCACGCTAACAAACATTAATAAAATACAAAAACAAGTAATGCAAGAGTCCAGCTAGTTTTAGATTACCCACCCCTAGTTAAAAAACAGTCATATATATATTTAGCGACCTCCCTCTGCGCTGTTATAGGAGGATTTATTAGATTCTGAAAAAGGAGGCTTTCATCAATATATCTTTTATCTTTCATGACCTTTTTAACTTTTAAAACCTCAAGCACTCGTTTTCTTGCCATCTCATGTCGCTTACATTTAATCAGGAAGTGGAACTCGTCTTCGACCTCCCCTGAATTACACTAATAAATGTATCAGTCAATTCCAGCGGTGACCATGCCCCCCCCCCCCCCCCGGGCAACCCCCGGGATTTTGGTCATTTTTAAAAATAAAACTGAAATTCCCCGCCCCCGGGCTATCAAAAATGCAAAGTACCCCACGGCGGGGAACACAAAAAGCGGAAAAATGCTCCACCCCCGGGACGAGAAAAAGACGGTAAGATTCCATCGACTCTGCGTGACAAGCTTCACAACAAAAACTTCAACTCCATTTATACTGTCCGGGCATTTATAATTCGTTTTTAAATGTATGTTTTCTCGTCTTTTTGAACGAGTTTCTTATTTCACTGAAAGTGAGACAAAATATAAATAAAGAAGTGAAACTAGGTATTAGTACAATATCGGTAGACATTCCTAGGCCATTCGCGGTTGTAGCCATTTGGCTGCAAATTGTCCCCGAAATCTCTCAATGCCAAATTTACCTTTATTCTATTTGCAGAGCAACTATTTCGCAGTTATGTTACTTGACTTTTTGCGAAATTGGACCTCTGTTTATAGTGTTAATTCATTTTTATGTTTTTCCACTGAGACGAAATTGCGATATATGTTTCTTCTCTATAGAAGACGTTAACTGCGAAATGTGCAAATGTGTCTGCCCCAAACATGGTGTATACGGGCCATGCTCTGCATTATATTTTATGTGGCGTTATTTTCTGTAACTGGGACATTGTAACTGCAAATCGATCGTTATTATAACTGGTGTTGTAGTTCGCAAAACCCGACGCGCTTGAGATGAGAAAACCAAAATTTCCACCCCCCTCCCACGGGGAAAACAATTCCCGATCCCGGGGCCAGCAAAATTTTCAAAATTCCCCACCCCTGGGAAGGCAGTGGTGTGCAAATGCCCCACGGTGTCCCGGGGGTGGGATGGTCACCGCTGGAATTTTGACTGATACATAACGTCGAACTCACGCTTAGGCCTACGGCAAACGCCGAACTTCAGCCGCTCTTCTTCTCTCAAACTTTGCCTTTTTCAAAGGATTCATTATACTTTATAATCAAGAAATTTCTATTGCATTGACTCTGGCGCGGCATTTGCCGTAGGCCTTACTCTTCTTTCAAACATAGTGACACACGTGACGTTGCCGGCTCATTTATTTATTTATTTGTTTGACGTTGCTTTTTCATATCTTTCTTTTCTAAGGTGCCAAAAAAGAAGAAAATTGCTTTGATTTCTTCTTGAAGTTTGTCTAAATTAATTGCTTCCATTTATTAGAAAAATTAATTACTCGGTTTCCGGGCACCACGGCTAACTATAAACGTACCAGTTTTTGCTTTAAGGGTGTACCATTAGAAGTAGGGGGAGGAGGGGGGGGGGGGGGGGGTGGCAATTCCCAAAAAAAATTTCGCGCAAGGCCAATCCTTCCAAAAAAAAATCTTGCAGAGATTCAAGCTAGGAATAAAAATACTACAAAGACATGGCTTGTAGTCAGGTACACAGAAGCCCAAAATGTGACACCCGCGGGCATCTTTTTCTGATAGTTTGGCAACATATCTACTTTTACTAATTCGAGTACGCTGATTTCGAAAATCGTTGTTGCCAAAGCTCATTCTTGTTTTAACATAGTGTTTTCGGTCATCAAATGACGTCATTGTCCATATATGGCAACAATATATTTAACGCTTTTAGACTAAACAGTTTTTTTTTTACTAAATGAAACACGCTAATTTTTAAAGCAATCGTAAAATTATTAAATTTCAATGGTGTCATGCCGTTTATGGCAATAAAAGAATACGTCATCCTCCATATATGGTAAACAAATTCTTTTTTTTTCGGATTAAACCAAAAACATGCTCTATTCATCAAATGAAGCACGTTTTCAAATTTTCACATTTCAAAAATTATAGCTAGAAATGACCATTTCGATGTAGACGTGCTTTTAAGGTGAGATGACGTCATCTTCCTTATATGGTAAAAAAATCTATTTTTGCGGATTGAACTAAAAACACACTCTATTCACCAATGAAGCACACTGATTTCGAAAAGTATCACTAGAAATTACCATTTCGTTGTTGACGTCTTTTTAAAGTCTTCCTTATACGGGGAAGGGGAGGATTCGATGTTAATTATTTTTAATTGCATCGTTTTAAATCTGTAAATCAAAAAAATTTACGTTTTTTTTTAGAAGTGTATAACCAGAAGTGTCCATCTGTTGGTTCAATTCAATTCAATTTTATTGCCATAAAGTAAGAAATACAAAAAGCAGTACACAAAAATAGAGGCGAGAGGGCCTCAAAAAACCACCACGCTTGTGCGAGGAGGACCCTCTTTACAGTTACATAATTATACTAACATTCAAGCACGAAGCAGACAAATAAAGATTACAAGAAAATTTAACGGGAAAGCAAAAATTCAGTGAGTTTCTTTTTAAATTATGGTGGTATTACGCGCGCGCGCGATATATTAGGTGGAAAATACTGTTTGGAAACACCACACAGGAAACCCACGCACAATTCGGCGCGAAATGTGAATGAAAAAGCGGACAGGAAAAGTGGACGTGGAAAACTTCTCAGTTCTTGCCGTTAGACGCGCGTAATACCAAGATGAACACTTCTGGCAGGACATGCACTAACCGATCAATGGTTAAGGGTGGTGCGTTTTACACTCCAAGGAAATGCAGCTTTAATTATTGATCGGTTTGCCCTGGTAGCCGCAATCGGGTAACCAGAAGAAGCAAAGACGTTTGATAAGGATACTGGAGAATAGATGTGCTATTTGATCGCCACCGAAAGCAATCAATCATATCAGTAACACGGGCCCGTGGCTCTGTGAACCCTAACCCTGTAAGAAGAGTCATCGGAGGAAGGGCGTTATCGTTGCCTGTGAAATGGCAATCATTTCTTTCCCTAGGAGACAAAAAGGCGGACGTGGCGCGGTTTTTGTCAGAGGAGCTCATTGCGCACGCACCTGCTGACACTACGATTGTCACCGCTGGCGGGTGTTTAGATGAAGATGATGGAAGAGCGATGTTGTTGCGCTTAAAACTAGTTATTTAGAAATTCGTGTAAAAAGTGCTGCTTGATGCAACCTTACAGCTTTCTAAGCTACAATAGATTTAATTTCATCTGAGAGGCTTGTCCACAGCCTCTGGCCTCAAAAAGTAAAAGTGCACTGACCTGTAGCCGTCCTACACAGCGGTATATGTAAGCGGTCCCTGTACCACAAAATGTTTAATATCTCTGAGTGGGGATCACGTTAATTCATTGACTTATAGTGGGAGGATCACTGCATTTTTGCCTGTATTACCCAAAATCCTCTGACGATAAATAATCGAGGCGATTAATAATGACCTGTTCCTTAGCTTTTACAGAAGTAAGAAAAAGCATTTCTAAGCACTATTAAAAAGGATGAAAGAGACTATAGATCACTGGACAAGAGACTATCTGACAGTTTTATTTGAGACAATAAGTAGGGGTACCAAGGGTCCCATTTTTACCTACGACTAGGGAGGGTTACAATTTTTTTGTTATGTTCAAGGGGAGAGTCCTAATTTATTTTAGCCTCTTAAACAAATGGGAACCCCCCCCCCCCCCCGCTAAATAATGACACGTCCATATGACACCGTTTGGAGGGTGGTATCGTGCAGATGTACATCAGGCTGTGTACTTTTACGCTGTAAATGCAGGAAATCCACTGTGGTGTGGGTAAGCTTGTGTCGATGTATCAAAGCCGGCGATAACTATTGTATTGAAATGAACTGCTTTCATACATGTGATAGCACGTGAATTGATTTATAGAAGAGTTACGCCACCCTGAACTCATGAAACATCTTCTATAGGCTGGTTTTCACCATTCTCTTACCCAGAGCTCCCCGGCTCGTCTCCTCGCGGGGGAGGCTCTGGTGACAGCCACTGACGCATGCGCGAGATTTGATACAGAGCAGTTGAGAGAAAGATCTTTCTGCGCATGCACCAACGTTCAAAACCAGCCAATCAGCAAAGGTCCTCAAATGGATGTCACCAGAGCCTCCCCTGCGAGCAGACGAGCCGGGAGCTCTGGGTACGAGAATGGGTTTTCACTGGAACGAAAGCGCAGACGCAAGAAACTCGAGACGTTGCGTTACCTTGCACTTGTGCTTGCGTCTAGCGTGAATCAAGTGAACACAAGCGCAATCAATTAATCATGTTGCTATTAGGCTTGCAATTGTGCTTGCGTCTAGTGTGAATCAAGTGAACACAAGCGCAATCAATTAATCTATGTTGATATTAGGCTTGCACTTGTGCTTGGGGCGCTATGATTTACACTTGTGTGCTTGCGTCTGCACTCGTTGTAGCTCTTAAAATATGAAAGAATATAGTGAGAACATGAAAGCACACTTGTTTCATTTTGACAGTCCAAACTTTTACTTTACCGAATACGAAAGTTGACTTCATGTCATGATGGAATGATGACCTTAAAGCACGTCGACATCGAAATGGTCATTAGTCCGGCGGATTAGAGCAATTTTCCAGGAAAGTGCGAATTTTAGGCTAAAGCTCCAATTTTTTGCCAGGTAATAGTTTTCAATGTATTTTTTAAATCGTAGATATGGAGGCACGCTAGAATTCTTTCGTAGCGAAAGCTAGGGAGGTTTTAGAGTGAACAATTGTTTAGCTCAATAGCAGCCATTTTGAATGCTTTGTTATTCAACGGTTTAGAACTTAGCTTTGCGAAGTTGTTCTCTAGACTGCACAGCCATAGCAGCTCAACATTTGCTAATTCTGAACTATGGATTGGTTTGACTGACTTCGGTTGAACGTCTCCTTAGAGTTTTTGGTGATTATTAAATGTCACGACCAGTTTATTGGGAATGTTTATAATTTATATTGTAAAACAATAGCCTGACTGAGATTTGATAAAATGTTTCAAGAATGACCAACAAATTCTAAAAATATCAAGATAATTGGTACCATGTGTCGAATATGTAAAAAGGAGCTTGTCTCTGAAACTTTCACATGATATTTTCTACCTAGTACTGTGCTATACTCTATAAACACGGACGATAGAAGATTTCACCAAGTGCCGCAGAGCTCATGAATAACAAAGGATTCAAAGATGGCTGCCAATGGCAAAACAATGGTTCACATTAAACTGTTCTAGCTTTCGCTACGAATAAATTTAGCGTGCCTCCATATCTTATCTTCAATAAACTACTGAAAACTATGACATGCAAAGTTTGGTGTCTTAAGCCAAAAGTGCGCAATTTTTACGCTAATCCGCCGGACTACATTTCTAGCGAAAATTTTCGAATTCAGCGTGCTTCATTTGATGAATAGAGCATGTTTTTTAGTTTCAATCCGCAAAAACAGACTTTTACCATATAAGGAAAATTATATCATCTAATAATGATAACCTTTATAAAGCACGTGAACATCGAAATGGTCATTTTTAGTGATATTTTTCGAATAGTGTGATTTTCATTTTTGCTGAATAGTGCGTGTTTTTAGTTTCAATCCGCAAAAATAGATTTTTTACCATATAAGGTAGATGACGTCATCTCATAATGATGACCTTAAAAGCACGTTGACGTCGAAATGGTCATTTCTAGAGATAATTTTCGAAATCAGCATGCTTCATTTGATGAATAGAGCGAGTTTCTAGTTTCAATCCGCAAAAAAAGATTTTTTTTACCATATATGGAGGGATGACGTCATCTTCTAACGCCTTAAATGGCAGATGATGTTGAAATTTATTGATTTTTTTCAATTATTTTCAAAATTAGCGTGTTTGATTTCCTATTAAATATTTGTTTTTGTCTTAAAGAGTCAAATATAGTGTTTTGCCATATATGGACCATGACGTCATTTATGATGATCGAAAACACCATGTTAAAACAAAAATGAGCTTTGGCAACAACGATTTTCAAATCAGCGTACTCGAATTAGTAAAAGTAGCTATGTTGCCAAAAATCAGAAAAAGATGCCCGCGGGTGTCACGTTTTGGGCTTCTGTGTACCTGACTATTGGGTTCTCTTAATAAAATTTCGCGCATTAAAATGCCATCAAATATATAGTTGGGTGAGAACTCACGCAGGCGAAGACACTGTCCTCGCTCCGTTTACAAGAACAAGTGGTATCTTGCCGAGGAAAAACAAACTCTTCCAAAAAATGCCCTGTAGTGTAGGCCGGGCAAGCAGTGCAGTCACTATGTTCGAAAGAATCACACTTAGGTAAGCGTGAGTTCGACGTTACAAGTATAGAAATTCGTCATGTGGACCGCTTCACACAAATAAATAATAATTTCATAATTTCTGGCATCAATAATAAAACCTACCGGCATTGTTTCTATACACGAAAAACGGAACGTTCGTCTACCCTTTCTCTGAGGCTTGATGAAATGCGTTTATAAAAATTCGAGCGCGCTTCAACGGAAGCAACGGAAGAAAAAGACCTCTACCATGTCAAATAGGGCCGGGATATGGCGAAAACCTTTAACAGCTTCATTCTTTTTTAACGGCAACCAATAGAAATATATCATAAGAAAATTTGTTGTATCTATACATACAGCAACAGATTTTCTTAATCTATTTCTGAACCAATATAGTATAAGAAAATTTTGTTGATTTGTTGATGCGGATTTGGACGGCCTGTGGGAGCGGAACGCCACGGGAACAGGTAGTACTCGATGCGCAAGATACCCCTCATGGGTTATCCTTTTCCACTTTTTTTGTGTGTCTGCGAAAAAAAAATTCGTACATGGCCTTCGAGTCCGAAAACAAATTCCTGCACAACCTGATCCCCGAAAAAAAATTCATACGCAAAATATTGCCACCCCCCCCCCCCCCCCCCCCCCCCCCCCCCTCCCACAATTTCTAATGGTCCACCCCTTACATGTGTATGTTGTTGATGAATTGTCGTCCAGCTGTTTCCTGATTGGCTACAGATCTTAGGTCACACTTTCTGATTGGACAGTATTTATTTGATTGACAAGTTGTACAAAAGGTGACAGGGGCGCGGAATTTGAGTCGCAGGTTCAAATGCGAGTTCGTAGTTTTGAATGAGCGCTGCAAAATTATTCGTCCTGGAAATATTGATTACTTGTGACTCAGGGAAGAGAGAACAGAAGGTTTTACATGTTAGGAAGGAGGCATGTGAGCAGCGCTTCGTAGAACTTGGAGGTATGTTTGTGAGCGAAAATTGGAACATTTCATGAAACGCTTCTTGGCGCCACGTGAGTTCCCAAAGGGACTGACTTGTGATGCAAAAAGCCGCTGCTAAAGTGATTTAAACCGCCGAAATATTCTTATTTTTTATCACTGTTATTGTTTGTACTTCTCTATGGTATTTATACCAAGTTTGCGTTCTTGTTTGCTTGCGGCGAGAGCGAATTTGCGCCACAAAACGAGGTCCTTTGGGGAAGACAACGAACCGCTTGGAACGAAGTTGAATTTGCTTGAAAAGGAAAGCATCCAGCTTCAGGTACAAACATTAATAAAACGCAAGTTAGCGCAACTTTGCAGGGTTTTGGAGAAATGTTTCTCGTAATCTTACCAGAAAGGAAGCTTATTTTCATTCATTATTTCATTGTTTTTGTACGACTTCCTTCGTGTACACTTACAGGTATTTTTTACGAACTATACGTTATGTATGGTTACCTTGCAGCGAGAACTTGAGTGTCAAAAACCAAAGCGAAGTCCTTTTGGCTTGAAGGAAAACAAAGCTAACCACCTGGAAGTTGAAGCAAGAGTAAACGAGATTAGACTTTTGACATCAAATTTATTGATTCAGCACAAAATCACCAGTGACCAGGTAAGAACAGTCGTGACTGAAAGAGCAAAATAATAACATTTGTGTCGAAGCTTATTCAAATGGAGATATGATGGGTTCGGAGAATGCACAAATAGGACTAGATTAAAATTTAGCTTCCTGCAAACACAAATAATAGAGGCCTACTCGAAGTCGCAATAGAGGTAAAAATTTGTTTTGGAACTGTTTAATAGAGGACTAGCAGAGTTTCGGAGAAATTCCCGCGCGCAAAAGGGTATGGCGTCAATGGCAACTTCGTTGAAAGAGAATAGCTACGCAATTCAAGCCGAAAATGGTAGCCACAAATTGCTCTCCCCAAAAATTCTAGGCGACCTTTTGACTGAAATATTGTCCCAAATGTCGCAAATTTCGCGCTTTTGTGCGAGATGTCCAATAATATTCGGGATGTCCACTATACATGTTACAACTATTGTGATATGATGCAAAGTTTTCCTTTTTCTCTGCAGTTCGATTGTTGGTATGATGCTTACCGAGTTACACAACTAAAATATGTGAGGCAGAGGAAATGCTCCTTTTGGCAAGGTAAGACCAACGCGTTTTAGCTTTTACCGGCACGCGTCTTTTTATCTTTGACAGATCGATGCCTTAGGGACGGTCGTTTATTACGTCTACGGGGGGACATGGATTTAGAAGACATGGATTTTAGGGGGGTAATTTTTTGGCACCCTCTCTCAAAACGGGTAATTTTTTTCAGAGACACTGTGGTTCAACTAAATAATAATATGTACAAGCTATCGCGTCATGGCATACAGCGCAGCGCTACGCCATAGATAGTCTCCTTTTGCAGCCGTAGCGGCCTCTGTCACGCAAGCGCTCGTAGCCCAAAGGAGACTACGCCATAGACAGTTTCGGCGCGCTTCGCGTGCAAGAATGCACAATGGGCAATTCCAGAAATAAAGGTACCCCCCTACGGGCGGCATTTGGAAGTTCCGATGGGATGGGGGGGGTTTAAGAGCTCGGAATTCTGATTGCAAGGGGGGGTTTTCGAAGCTGGATTTCTTTAACTTGCCCGGAATTCTATATGCATGGGGGGTAAACCATTTTGGAATTCTGGATGCATGGGGGGGTCAAAAACAAGTGCCGCCCGTGGGGAGGGTACCTTTATTTTCTGGAATTGCCCAATATAGTTTTTGAGAACGTGCGCAATGGATGGCTACGAATGTCATTACAAGAAAATGTATTAGTAGAGTCGTTAAGGAAAAAATATAGGTCGGATCGTGCACTTGTGCGTAAAGGCGTCAAATTTGGACCAAATGTTCCTTAGGTGAAATAAATCATTTTTCGGGAGGGGTGCCATCATTTCGACCAAGGGGGGGTAGGGGCTATTTTGTCTATTTCCTAATTTCCCAATATTTCCTTGGTATTAAAGGGTTATAGATAAACAAGACCATGACAATTCTTCCTGTATGGTGCCCTTCACATTGGACTAGGTGGGGGTGCAACAAATATCCGGCAAGGGGGGGGAAGGGGGAGTTTCGGGTCACATTTTCGTGCTACCCTCAGAGATCATGATTTCATCGCACAATCACAAAATTCGACCTAAATATTCCTTAGTTAACATTTAACAGTTTTCGGAAGGGGGTGCCACAATTTCGGCCCAATGGGGGGAGGGTAGGGAGAATTTTGTCCATCACCTGATTTACCCTATATTTCAGTGGTATTAAAGAGTTATCAATAAACAAATCCATGGTAATTATTCATGAATGGTCCCCTTCATATTTGACTAGATGGGGTGCTACAAAGGGTGAGTTTAATGGACGAAATTTACATGCTATGCGCTTTTTAATTTCAATTTGATTGTACAGGTACCAAATCAGACATGAATGTTCCTTAGGCAACATCTAACAGTTTTCGAAAGGGGTGCCACAATTTCGGCCTAAGGGGGGGAGGGTAGGGACAATTTTGGACTTTACCTGATTATCCCTATATTTCAGCGGTATTAAAGAGTTATTGATAAAGAAAGCATGATAATTCTTCTTGAATGGTCCCCTTCACATTTGACTAGATGAGGGTGCTATAAACATTTGTTGAGGGGGAGAGGCGGGTTACGGGTGAAATTTACATGTTACATTGTTTTTTTATTATAATTTGATTGTACAGTCACCAAATCCGACATGAATATTCCCTATTAGTCTATAGTTTTAGAAGGGGTGCTACAATTTTGGCCCAAGAGGGGAGGGGAGGGACAATTTTGCCCATTGTGATTATCCTTACTTTTATTAAAGGTATTAAAGAGTTATCTATAAACAACAGCATAATAGTTAGAACGATTCTCTTCGCATTGGCTAGATTGGATGCAGAGTATCGATTACTCTTTGATACCTCTGAAATATAGGGATAATCAGGTAAGGTACAAAATCGTCCCTACCCTTCCCCCTTGGGCCGAAATTGTGGCCCCCTTTCCAAAACTGTTAGATATTGCCTAAGGAACATTCATGTCGGATTTGGTGACTACAATCAAATTGAAATTAAAAAGCGCATAGCATGTAAATTTCACCCATAACCCGCCTCTCCCCCGCGACAATGTTTGTAGCACCCCCAATCTAGTCAAATGTGAAGGGAACCATTCATGAAGAATCGACATGGTGTTGTTTATCAATAACTCTTTAATACCGCTGAAATATAGGGATAATCAGGAAAGGTGCAAAATTGTCCCTACCCTCCCCCCCCTTGGCCCGAAATTGTGGCACCCCTCCCAAAAACTGTGGATGTTGCCTAAGGAACATTCATGTCGGATTTGGTGACTGTACAATCAAATTGAAATTAAAAAAGCGCATAGCATGTAAATTTCATCCATTACTCACCCCTCCCCTTTTCAAATGTTTGTAGCACCCCATCTAGTCAAATATGAAGGGGACCATTCATGAAGAATTACCGTGGATTTGTTTATTTTGATAACTCTTTAATACCACTGAAATATAGGGAAAATCAGGTGATGGACAAAATCCTCCCTACCCTCCCCCCATTGGGCCGAAATTGTGGCACCCCTTCCGAAAACTGTTAAATGTTACCTAAGGAACATTTATGTCGAATTTTGTGATTGTACAATGAAATCATAATCTCCGAGGGTAGCACGAAAATGTGACCCGAAACTCCCCCGTCCCCCCTTGCCGGACATTTGTTGCACCCCCACCTAGTCCAATGTGAAGGGCACTATACAGGAAGAATGGTCATGGTCTTGTTTATCTATAACCATTTAATACCAAGGAATATTGGGAAATTAGGAATAGACAAAATTGCCCCTACCCTACCCCCCTTGGTCGAAATGATGGCACCCCTCCCGAAAACTGATTTATTTCACCTAAGGAACATTTGGTCCAAATTTGACGCCTTTACGCACAAGTGCACGATCCGACCTATATTTTTTCCCTTAACAGACTCTACTATATCTTAGCCAGGAGAAAAACTAACTCTCCTCTCTCAAGAGACGCTCTGCAGTAATAAGCATCGGAGCTGTCTCAGTTCGAAAAATGAAGGCCTTATTTGTAGGCAAGCGTGAATTCGAAGTTACGAGGATAGAGACTCGTCATTTGGACCCTGCTTCACGCACGTCATTTGCGATCTTTGTTTACTACTACACACAGCAAATGGAATGTGGAACCTTTTTTTTAGGTTTGGTGAAATGCGTTCATGCATAAAAATTAGGGCGCAACAAAAGAGAAATTTCTGCAAATTGTCTTCCTTCTGGATACAGGGTTGGGGGGGGCTTTTTAGAATATCGATGTTATGTGGGGTTACTTTTGTATCGCATTTTTAATGAGGGGGTGCTAATTTTTAACTATCAATAAATTTAGAACCCCCCCCCCCCCCCCCCCCCCCGTGGACGAAATAAACGATCTGTCCCTTAACCGCGGCGCGAACTTTTAGCAAACAAAGGAAAATAGATCATCAAGGGTGGCATGGTCATGATTACAATATTTTGTGTGCAACATGAACTTGAATTGAAATAGCCGCATAAAATTGTATCATGATAATTCCTGTAACTGCGAGGGGTACAAATTCTGCACCTCAGCGCAACAATACTTTTTTCAAGGTAAAGTATCTTTGGCAAAATGTTATCGAAACATTCTTTACAAATGATACTGCTTAGCATCATTAGCAACAATATTCTTTTTTTTTTAAATTTCAATAGAAAGTTCGCATCGTTAACTCAAATGTGACTAGCAAAAGTCACACAATATTTCGAAACAGAGACCGAGTTTGTGATTTCCACTTTTATCCTGTTTTTTCAGGTTCCCAATTGGACGCAATGCTTTGTCGGAAATATCTTCCATTAGCGCAACGTTTCAGCAGAATTGGGAACGTGTGTGCATTGGATTGAACAGAGGTGAGAATTTGTGTTGAGCCGAATGGAGAAATACAAATCTCTGATATTTATAGAATTTAAAAATGGGAACATTGACAAGCCTCAGGTGAGCCCAGTAGAAAATATATATGCGCGGAATTTTATTTAAGATACGTGTCCAGGGTTTTGAAAAAGGGGTTGCGTTTCTGGTTTGAACAGCCAGATTTGTCAATAGGGCTACTAAAACCTAGTCTTTAGAACTTCATTTTGCCATTTTAAACCAGTTTTGTATTAAGGGCGGTACTCCGCACCCAACCCACCTCCCCTGGATCCGCCAATATTTGATTAAAAATAAATAAAACGCCACGAATTTTACCAGAAGAGCCGATTTTAAGTCACTGCTTTGCTTGTTCCTGCGTCTTGCTCTGTTTATAGGAGATTTTGACCAATTTTCTGTTTCTCTTGGTTGCTTTGCGCCAGCTCTATGTTTTTGAGAAACGTATCTGACTAAATACCATCACAATTTGCTTGTCAGATGTCTTTTTAACTTATGCCTTTTACTTTTTCTATGATCTAAGTAATATTGAGCCATAATAGGTCATTTTGTTTATGCATGCGCCAATCTATCATTGAATCCTTCCCCACGAGGTAACGATCTGGGAGCTCTGAGCCTTTGAGAATTATAGTGCTCTCATTGTCATAGTGATGACTTTTGTTTGTTTTCTTGACAAAAAAGAAATCTACATTTTCACAAAGTTACTTTGTTGAAGCCATTCAGCAGCATCATTGCTCTTTCATCCCATAACCACTTAGCCTGAATTTCAGCCGTCTTTTCTTCCTACACTCCGAACGTTGCGGGAGAAGAAACGACTGAACGCCGACTTCTAAAAACGTGCCCAGGAGTTGCGTGATTCTCAAGATCTTGAGAATGGATGGTGATTGGTCAGTCTTTTTTAATGAGCTATATTTATGCATACTTTTCAGCGACAAGAGAACTGCACTCAAAGGCAGAGACATGGCAACCCACAGAACGGCTAAAATTTATCCAGAAAAATATACCTCAGCTCGGTAAGAATACTATGTGCCTGTTATGAAAGGCCAAGCGATCTTAGAAACACATAGCATACAGAAAATTGGATTTACTCGAGGCTCGTGAACTCATCGCGAACTAACAATTTCACAATTCGACAATTCATTAGTTCATTATGCTTGTATCCGACTCCCCAGACACAAAACTTCCTTAAAATGATTTCCAAAACAGCATCCCAACCTTTTTAGATAATTATTTCATCATTTTGAAGCACCAAGAGCTGCATAGTAGGAACAGAAGCTGGCTATATTTATCTGACGGCGCGGCGGCTGACGGGTTTTCCCGGATTCGCATGACTAAAATGTTTTCTTGTCAAAATGCATCACGCCGACTCTGATTTCGAGGAAGAAATCGCTATAACATTACAGGCTCCAGATTCGCTTGTTATTGATTGTCAGTTGAATAACAATTTTAAGACAACTAGAATGAAATTTTAGCGTGTTTGGAGGTGAAAGTATCGACATGCACGTTTACCGATCTCAACGACGAGTTTTCGCCTGCAAAATCGTGGAGAAAATGATATTCTGCCGCTTGTTATGTGGTTCCCTAAGATCGCTTGGCCTTTCGTAACAGACACATAATATTCTTACCGGGCTGAGGTATATTTTTCTGGATAAATTTTAGCCGTTCTGTGGGTTGCCATGTCTCTGCCTTTGAGTGCAGTTCTCTTGTCGCTGAAAATTATGCATAAATATAGCTCATTAAAAGAACTGACCAATCACCATCCATTCTCAAGATTTTGAGAATCACGCAACTCCTGGGCACGTTTTTGGAAGTCGGCGTTCAGTCGTTTTTTAGTCCCGCAACGTTCGGAGTGTAGGAAGAAAAGACGGCTGAAATTCAGGCTAATAACCACTATGCCTTTGTTTTTACAAGTTCAGTTGGAAGCGGGTCGATGCAAGACCAATTGGTAGCGTGTCAGCCTTGGAATCCAGGATGCAAAGTAGACGACTCCCTGAAAGCGACCCCCTCCCCACCCCCCTGGGAACTGGCATTGCAAAGACAGCAACCCATGAGTGCCCTGGGTGAGATTACTCCTCGGGAGACAAGTCTGCACTCTGAGGACGGACAAGTGGGGCTGTGAGTTTTTCCACAGAGGAAATCTGAAATGAGAAGTACCTGATGTTTGGATTGATTTTTTAACCGTCTTTTGTGTCGGTCACGCAACGTGTTGCTTGGCCGACACAAAGGCCGGGCTTCGAGGGAGACTCGCCTATTTTTTGAGAGTCGAAAAAAGATCGCCCAAATGAATTTTAAGTGTAACACGATGACTTTTCGTTTTAGATTGTATACCCTCTGTTTTTATGAAGCTCGTTTTTCGCGCATTTTCATCGGGCACGTTTCTGATTCGAGAGGAAACGTTGAAGTCAAGAAAACTAAGATATACTAGTGAAGAACACATTTTGTCGGGCCAAGCTACCGACAAAATAAGTTCATATTCGATCAGTGCACAAGTTGATGCCTGATCAGTGCCAATCTAGAAAATATATATCTACAGCCAAAAGAAAGCATGGCTACACAAAACGTAGACAATGCCATGTAGTAGGTTTTCGCAGTCACAGATAACGGGCTTTGCTCCACTTGTGCTGCAAAATATAAAGTAGGTGATATTCTAGGGAAGCTGCCACAATCCATCAGTTCTTGGCTGGATCTACAACAGTATGGACACCAAGATGGATGGTATAACAAACAGACATGGTTGCACTCAAAAACATGCATACTACCCTCCCCACCCTCCTTTAGCCATTCTCCCTCCCCTTAGCTGACGTTTTTGCATTGAAGCATCATTAGAGCTG
The DNA here is from genome assembly GCA_033964015.1 of Scolanthus callimorphus. Lineage (NCBI taxonomy): Eukaryota > Metazoa > Cnidaria > Anthozoa > Actiniaria > Edwardsiidae > Scolanthus > Scolanthus callimorphus. The sequence goes on along the minus strand of CM066916.1, from coordinate 29,226,428 downwards.
CGTTCTAAACTAAGACGAAATGTTCGATATGCTTTATTTGAAAACCAAAACGAGAGATGACAGATCAACAAACTACGAAGTCCTAGATCGTTTTATTATTCAGCTTATGTCAATAAGACACTCTGCTCAACGCATGACAAATTCAAAAGTAAAACCATCAAATGGAAAGGATGTAATGGAGAGCAAAGGACGAAACTGGAATGAGATACAGCGGAAGGAATAAACACTGTAATGTAACGCCATTAAGCAAATTTCAAGTAGGCCCTGAGAAAACTAGGTCCTCCTCTCCCTTGCAGACACCGTGTTGTTTGATATCTCTGGGTGAAGTAATTTTGCAGGGGTAGAGCTATTGGTTTTGTTAAGCTATTGGCGGCTCACACATTTACACACATGTCTTAGTGGTTCGATCCGGCCTTAGGCGCCGCCACTAGTGCAAGAACAACATGGATTTCCTCTCTTGGAAATGGCCAATATCTCTACTCGGGGATAAGGTTTTTGGCGCAGGCTGTCCAAATTCTACACCGGACATAAACTTTCTTTGATCTCAATTTTCCATATTTGGATGGTCTGGGCAGGTAATTGGGTTCGATTTGAATCCGATGGGTTGGGAGCGCTCGATTTCGATCCGACATTCGGCTTTTGAGTTAGCTTTAGTTATAATGTAGTGGTCCCAGTTATCCTGGCGCTATGGCGCCAGGTGATAGGTCCCCCTAGGTTTAGGTTTTTGGCTAGTGTTATTATAACTGGGACCACTGATTGGTAGATAATTGATATTAAAAAATGATGATGAAAAGGCACCTTATAAAACGATACCAAAACGAGCAAAAAGTCCCGTTTCTGATTATTTTGAATATTGAAAAGACATCTTATACAATGTCAAAACAAACTTAAAGTTGCGTTTCTCGTGATTTTCAATATTGAAAAGGGACTTTTCCGATGTCAAAACAAATAAAAACATGCATATATCATTTGGTTTGGATAACTACTTGGCCACCATTTATGACGGGTGCTTTTTCGCAGCTGTACAATCGTGCAGCCCTTGGTGAATGCGCCTGCCCTGGTCATCTCCTCGATCGTCCTGAGAGTCCTGTCCGGTGGACTATAGGCGGGTAGATGACCTCGCATTCACCTTGTCGAGGTGTTGCCGGCTGGTGGAGAGTGGCAGCTTTGAGGCTCACCCTTGCAGTATGAAATCTTTAGTCCGAATTCTAAAATGAATGACTGGATTTTATTTCTTGTTTATTTCGCGTATTTCGTATTCTAAATAATTAATTTCCCATCAAAATTGTAGCAAGATTTGTATATTCTAATATTTCGGCACCAAAGTCGTCGTTCATGCTGCAAAGTGAGCTTCATTTATAATTGGCAAATAGTTATTTTCTTGTCGAATTCATGGCACTGACATGTGGATACAAAAGGAAATTAATTTTTTCGGTTCCTTTTGAATGCACATTAAACTTGATGTCTTTCAAATGGCAATGCCGTTCTGGTACAAACCGAAATGGTGAAGTCGAAATACCTCCCCGTTCTGGTACAAAGCCAAAATGGTGAAGTCGAAAGACCTCAAAGAACACGAAATCGCAAAAAACTGTGCGACCATTCTGGTACAAACCAAAATGGCGTAGTCAAAAGAGCTCAAAGTAAAGAAAGATCGTGAAAAAAAGATAGCCATTAAGTGAAAAGAGTTCAAAGAAATCGCGAATAAAAAAAAAGCGACCATTCTGGTGCAACCCAAAATGGCGATGTCGAAAAAGCTCGAAGAAAATCGTGAAATCGTGGGAAACATTGCGGCATCTGGTTCACTCTTTGAAGGGAGATTTTCGCTTGTTCTTCGATCTGCATCTTTTTCACTCCTTTCTTATGACATACATTTATGTAAGCTGAACAGTTGATACAAAAATAAAGAATACAAACTTCTGTATGTGTATTTTATCTACAGTAAATTAAAATTAGCCACACAGTAAATTGGGTATTATAGATAGTTATATTATAATTAGGACTCCCCTTATTTAGCCATAAGAAAGTGACAGCAAATGTAGACGGTGTCATTTTCGGCTTAATGTATAAACTGAAACTCACTTATCTATGTTATCTGTTCCAGGAGAGACGCTAAAGATACAGACTACAAGTATTTTTTTTTAATTCGGCCAATACACAAGAATTTTCGACTTTCGTTGAGCGCAATTTTCTCCTTCTATTCCGGCCTAGTGCGTTTTCAAATTGAAAGTAATTTCAATTTGAAAATGGTCAAATCCATTTTTGTTAATTCAAAAATGGAAATCAGCAGGCCGGAAGAAAGAACTGCCTTGAACAAAGCCGTAGTTCGGTATTCTTTATACATTCCGTACTCGGCGTTTTGCTTTCATCGCGGCGTTTCTTTACACCATTCTTTACCATAAGTAATTTTGTTATTTTAGACAAAATGTGAAGCCTATTACAAAGGCTAATACAATGTAACCTGTACATCTCTCTGTAAGATACCAAGTAGCAATAAATATGCTATCTTAATAATAATGGTTTGTAGTTCTCTTACCAGTTCGATACATTATATGACTAGCCATTTGTTGCTCATAAGTGTAAAACTCTACAAATGTCGTGAAGCTCTGCGCAGCTTATTAGAATTAAACCAGTTAAGTTTATGGAATTGACCGATCCCTATTTTGACGATAGCTCCGCCCACTCATAGCAAACAATAGGAAGTTTTCCCTACGGAATTCAAAATGTCCGAGCAACAAACTTGAATATCGAAGATTTTTCTATAATTATTCAGCTTTTCAAGACAAATATATAAAATCCAAATTGCATGCAACAACTTCTAACTGCAATCGGTGTCTTTTCCGCGCTCTATGCCAAAGATAAAATTTGGCTTGTCCGACGTAGCAACAGTAACTAGGGGTATACAATGAATGCGGGATCGGTGAATTCTTTTCTGCTTGTAGTGATATTAGTACCTGAGCATTGTTGTAGTACAATTGTAACAATGCATGTAAATTCTGTAAAGTTTTATTGAATTTTAACCTGTTTAAGTTTATTGCAAAGAAGCTTCAGTCTTTTCAAGATTCTTTTATTCCTATGTTACACATGAACTCTGTAAAGCTTTATTGGTATTGTAACTTGTAACGATGTATTGTATGGGACCACAATTATGTCGAGTATCTGTTTTTCTCTGCATTTTCTCATAGGATGTAGTGACTGTTATTCTGGAGCAATTCTGTAGAAGCAAGTAATTTAAAATGAATACATGTGAAGCTCGGAAATTTTATTGAAAATTGTAACAAATGTATTGTATTGCCATAATATTGCCACAAAATGTATAGACTGTATTGTTTTAGCTTTTATGTATAGGCAGTTGTATATTAATTGATTGTAAACCTTAAAACTTAGTTCTGACTGTATGAAGGGATCCTTAGTAAAGATCAATCTATTGTAAAGTAATGTATCAATAAACCTCACCCAGAATCCAAAAACGTCTAATCCTCCAAAACAATGTACCATTTTGGAACCACGCCCCATTGATCATTTTGATTCATTGTTTCTTGTTTGTATTTTTTCCAGGGATGAATGAAGACAGCGAACATTACGTTTGGATCGACAACCGTGAAAATGGTGGAATAATATCACCGCGGATGTTCCGATGTCGTAAATAAAACATGATGAGTTGCGGCGACATGCATACCTCATGCAGCACGCGTTTTTTCTCTAATTTTGTCAGCTGTCCAATTTCTCCTAAAGTAGATCTCTCTTTTGTGGAACTAAGAGGCAAGAAATCATACGATTCAAGTATATTCAAAGTCTTTTAGCCGTTAGATTCCGCCGAAATAGCACTCAAAAAGGCGATATCGCCCTTCGTGCTATTTGTTAGCGGAATCTAGCCTCCTGAAGCTTTGAATAATCCTATAAAGCATAACCGGACTCCATGCTGTTGTCCAACTAAAAACAATTGGAGGAGAAAATTCACAGAAACACCAATATTGGGCGAGACCTTGGCTGCAGTCCAATTTAGTGTTGCGGGGGATTTTAGAATTCAATCATAGAGTCCCGTTATTTATTAATTATAAAGCATTTAGAAAGGAATGCTCACACTGTCCAATTTGAGCGCGCGCGATCCAATTTAGGAGAAATTGCACAAACAAATCGGCGCGTTGAAGGACAATATTGTGCTTTGAGGTGTTTATATGATTATAACTCGAAGCCTTCTTTACTTTTTTTCAGCAGTCAAAGTCTTGCTGGCAAAATCGAAGGAGACGAGATTACATTCTTAACCCGGAGCAATCCATAGATGGGAGGACGGTAACAATATTTTCCAGGCCAGTGTAAAACTCTAGTTTTTAAAGCCAGGGACGAAATTCTAGGTCCCTGTGGCGCGAACAAACAGGAAAAGAATGGGATTCGAACCCATTTTACTTTCGGTACTGAAAAAGGCTTGGTCATAACAAGCCGAAGATAATCGCACGGAACCCATAACCACCTCCTCTGACAACAAAACCGGAGCTCGGCAGGGGGAAATATAGAAACCGCAAGAGCAATCGTGAGCATTTCCAGTCACAAGGCTCACCAATAACCCCAGTAACAGACTGTGACACACGATTATAATTTTTACCACTAGTGCATCTTGTGTTTCATTTTCTCTTTTTTTTGTCAGGGCGTAACTCCTGGTTCAGGTCATTAGCGGGTAGCGGGTGCAATAGCGCTGGGCACAGATGACGTCACACTAATTAAAAACTCAGACAAACAAATAAACGTTTCTCCTATTTTCTCAGCTTTCTCTATAAGAACGATACAAAATGAATTGGAAAACTGACAGTTCGACTCATTATAGACGAATTATATATAGAGTTTGTATGTACTCCTTTCCTGGCTCGTATTTCGAGCGCGATCCTTCTGAATGGGATTTCAGAGGGGATTGTTTCTCTGAGTCTCGTTATCAAATTTTAGAATCTGTGCGCAGCGCTATTGGTGTTGGTTTGTAAGAAAAGATAAGGCTAAATAATTTTTCCACTTTTATCATTCATTGAAAGAAGACACCACGATATTCCATAACGATGCTGAAATGGATACTGAATACTTTTCTGCTGAAGGACTTGCTGGGAATCGTTCCCATACCTAAGGGTATAGAATTCTAGAACCAGCCATGTTGCGTCGAGATTTAAAGGAGCGGTGTCACAATTTTTAGCACAGTTTGATGATGTTAAAAGCATGGTAATAACTGATGGATAGCCAAAATACTAGACTGGTTTGTCAAATAGCCCTTTAACTACAAATCAATAATGATTATAGGCTTCATGGACCTATTACAGAGCGGATGGAAACGGATTGCAACAATGTTTTTTAATCTTGTCAGTATAAACAGTTTTCAAAGTTTGAAATTACATCAAAATTTGCTTGTAAATCGACAGCCTTACCGAGAAAACTTAACACATTGCCTTTTAGGGTAAAAACAAGTGATATAAGTGATTTGGAGATGGTTAAATGCAAATTTAGAGCTGTAAATTTACAAATTTGTTCAAGTAACCGTGACACTGCCCCTTTAATGAATTGTAATAGCGTTGACCACGTGAGGACGATTTGTTTGAATTTTTTCACGAGCGCGGGTTTCTGCGCAGTGCATACGTTTACTCGGAAACAGAACATTTAGTTACATGAAACGCAGCAAAGACACATTGCCTGGTATATTGCTTGTATTCTAGAGACCTACAAAACCGCTCTACCAGGCCTCTGTCCAGATATCCATGGACCATCGCATCGTGTCCCATGCTTTCTACTTGGAACGGTAAGTGTCAGCCCATCATACCAGGAAAAAGTAAAATTTTCGACTGGGAATTTAAATTGCTAGCTTTTGGATTTGAAAAAATAGAAAGAAAGGATCACACCCTCCACCATCGTGGTTGAAAAGGATCGATGAAACTGTACTGTTTATATGGCGATTTGTTATGTATCTTGAATATTTGTTCACCTTTTGTCGCACACGGACCAAATACTCGAAAATTAGTAGAAAAAGGTTATCCCCCCTTTTCCCCAGGGGTGTAACCAGGATTTGAGAAAGAGGGGTCACTTCTGTACAACTGTATGGTGCCCTTTTCCAGCTTACCGATTTTTTTCTAGTATTTACTACATTTTTCTTCTAAAAAAGGGGGTACAGGCACCCCAGGACTCCTAGGTACGCCCCTGCTCCCCTCTTCTCTAGAGATTACCACAACAACCGTTTTACATGTCTTATTACGTTTACTATTTCCAGGGCATCCAAGCGAAGGCCTGCAGACGCACTCAACCATTGGCTGTTCTTGAGTATACCAGAACGGTAGCCATGTATCGACAAGTGTATCGAAAACCCTGTTCTCGGTACATGGTTGTACTGTGTTAGTGGCAAACTCAAATTGCCATCAGAGCCGGTGTCTATTCGAGAAGACACATACTCGGCGTTAGATACCCCGAATGTCTGAAAGGCATTTACGGAATTTAATTTCCTTAAAGTGAAAGTCGAGCAAGTGAAGGCAATGCCTACAGCTGGGTCCGCCGAATCCGAGATCAAAGCAAAGCTTTTTCGACCCCGCCCCATGCTCCTGATTCGTTTATTTTTTAGCCCTTGCAAAGAGAACTGGGTCACTTGCAAGAACTACACTATATACCTTGATCAATTTGGAATTGTTTTATTTCGTGTTTTCATAGGGACGCAAGTCTTCAGTGAGGAACTGGACCAACAGCGTAAGTAATCAAAAGAACGCGCGACGACTTCATCCTACCTATTCATTCATGCTGTGACCCGGAGGCTCCTCATTGCTATTCGAACCCTCATACTGATCTGTCGACAGTATCTACCCCACTGCTTCGGCATGCGCAAGATACCTCGTGTACATTTTCACTCCTCGTCATGGATGTCACATCGCGCCTGGCAACAACTGTTAGTGAGGAGATGGGTGACTCACGTCGTACCTGACGATAATTGTCGGTGGATGGATGGGTGGCTCGATTCCTGCCCGACGACTTCTGTTGGTGGTAAGATGGGTTACTCACTCGTGCCCGATGACCTCTGTTGGTGGTAAGATGGGTATCTCACGTCGTGCCCGATTACCTCTGTTGGTGGTAAGATGGGTGAGTCACGTCGTGCCTGATGACCTCTGCTGGTGGTAACACTGGACGAAATAATGGATTTGCTGAGGTTTGTCATGCGAGCAAATTTGATGCGAATTTGGTGCTCTATATTTGCCTCGAATGTGAATTTCAGCAAACATGGTAGCAATTATGAAGTTTAGTCCTTGAGCAATTGTCAAGTAAAGTTAAAAGTTTGCTATAAATTTGCTACACTTTTAGTTGAGAATGCGAATGTGTATGTTTGCATCATATACGCTGCATGTTTGTTTCATAGCAAATATGTTTTCATATTTGCTCCCGGATGACCTCTGTTGGTGGTAAGATGGGTGACTCACGTCGTGCCTGAAGATCACTGTTGGTGGTAAGATGGGTGACTCACGTCGTGCCTGAAGATCACTGTTTGTGGTAAGATGGGTGTCTCACGTCGTGCCTGAAGATCACTGTTGGTGGTAAGATGGTTGTCTCACGTCGAGCCTGATGACCTCTGCTGGTGGTAAGATGGGTGACTCACGTCGTGCCCGATGACCTCTGTTGGTGGTAAGATGGGTGACTCACGTCGTGCCTGAAGATCACTGTTGGTGGTAAGATGGGTGACTCACGTCGTGCCTGAAGTTCTCTGTTGGTGGTAAGATGGATGACTCAACGTCGTGCCTGATGACCTCTGTTGGTGATAAGATATGTGACTCACGTCGTGCCTGAAGATCACTGTTGTGATAAGATATGTGACTCACGTCGTGCCTGAAGATCACTGTTGGTGGTAAGATGTGTGACTCACGTCGTGCCTGAAGTTCTCTGTTGGTGGTAAGATGGGTGACTCACGTCGTGCCTGATGACCTCTGTTGGTGGTAAGATGGGTGACTCACGTCGTGCCTGAAGATCACTGTTGGTGGTAAGATGGGTGACTCACGTCGTGCCTGAAGTTCACTGTTGGTGGTAAGATGGGTGACTCACGTCGTGCCTGAAGTTCATTGTTGGTGGTAAGATGGGTGACTCACGTCGTGCCTGAAGATCACTGTTTGTGGTAAGATGGGTGACTCACGTCGTGCCTGAAGTTCATTGTTGGTGATAAGATGGGTGACTCACGTCGTGCCTGAAGTTCACTGTTGTGGTAAGATGGGTGACTTACGTCGTGCCCGATTATCTGGTGGATGGGCGACGTTTTGCGTGTCTATGAGCAGCAAGGCCAGAACAAGCTCTACATCTATGGACAGCCCCGTCAGAAGCGGGTGTTATGGAAATTGCATCGTGACGGACGACGACTGTCGGTGGGTGGGTCACTGGATGTCGTGCCCGATAACGAGCAGTAAGGTCGGCAGCAGCAGTACGCGGCCTGGAACATACTCCACGTCTATTGGCTTTCTCGTCAGCAGCGTTCCTCTATGGCGGATGTGGTTGACATCATATTGCCTGTCTAGCTCAAAATTAGATAAGCCACTTTTGGGCAGTAGTTCAGTCTCCAAATGTTGTATACAATCTCAAATCCTTTAAGGTTGTACGGAGCTATAAAGCAGTTCTTTAACAGTCGTTGATAGTCTTCGCTAGAAATCGCTCCATCTCTCACGAGCTCATCATAGAAACATGGTTAGGGCATATTTTGCAGTCGCCCATGCGGAGAAGATGTCCAGTCCAACGCAGATGACAGGTTGATGAGAGTCCTTTTCAACAGGCTCACTTTGTCTTGCTTAGCACTGCAAAATTTGAGACTTCAAACTTAGTTAAGGATCTTCACTTAAGTTGACAATGTTGTTAAGTTCGGGGTTATGCCGGGTTAGCGATATTTAGTCCAGTAGTCAGCTCCAAACCACAATTAAAGTACTCAAGATAATACGGCACGGCGCAGTACAGCTTTCTTTTTGTAGATCGTTATCTTGAGGCTATTCCAAAGCCTTTCGCAGAGGCGTCCAAAAGGTCGAGCCGCGACCCTTCGCTATACGTTTCGAGATTTCTCTGCACAGAGAAGAGTCACATGTGAGCATGTTTCCTAGATACAAAAAGGCGTCTGTGTTCTTTAGTTGCTGATCATCGACAAAAATAAATAGCAATAACAATAGAAGTAATAGTAGTGATAGTAATATATGGGCGTTGCCAGGGGAGAGTCCCCTCTGTTTTGAAAGCAAAAATACAGTAAATGTATAGGAGAACATTTAAAGGCACGAGAAAAGTTTTTTTTACGAAATGCCACTTGGGCCCCTGCTATCAGAAATCCTGGCTAAGCCTCTGTAATAGATATTTACGGTTCATAAGATAAAAATAATAACCTTTATTAATTCATTCAACATCTTTCCCCGCATCTGATTGGTTGAGCGCCATCCGCGAATTCTTGATGTTTTTAAAGGCGAGCGACTTATCCCATCGATGACGTCAAAGTCAAAGACGTCAAAAGTATTGTAGTACTTCACTTGTAGGTGAATAAGTTTCATATTTTTCATATTTTTTAAACAGACAACCCTAGTGTCAATAACGTTACCATGGAAACAGTAATAAACATGTCAGATGTTGTGATTTTGGTCCTTCGTTGTTATTACCAAGTTAGTGAATTTAACTATCCCAACAGAATTATACATAAAACATTGTTGGCCTCTTTTGCCCTTGTCTTGTTGTGACGTCAGTTTTTGCTAATTTGCAGAAGTAAAAATTTTCAATATCTCTGAAACCAAAAGAGCTATGAACGCGAAATAAACGGCATTCTTCCTTATTTTGAATGTGCAATAAAATAAGCCACTAAAATTTCAGCCTTGAGTAGCACTTTAAATGAGAACTATAAAAAGCAAGCTAACAGTCGCAATAATGGACAAATATAAGTATTATAAATATCTGAATTACTAAAGGTTATATTAAAAATGTTCTATTGATAAAGGCCCTCCTAACCTTTGTACTCTACGGGTTACCGCATTTTGTGATTTTACATTCTACATGTTTTTTGTTGTTGTTGTCTTACATTCTCAGGGTCTTACATTTTGTTGTTCTATTATTCTATTTACAGGGTCACTCAGTTTTACTGTTTTATACAATAGGATCTCACGTGTTCTTTTGTATTCTGCACGGTCTCGCATTTTGCTGTTTTATTCTTGAGTGTCCCCCATTTTATTGTTTCTTATTCTACAGGATCGCATTTTATACTCTACAGGAACTCACATTTTGTCGTTTTAAATTCCAACGGATCTCACGTTTTGTTGTTTTACAGATTCTCAAATCTTGTTGTTTTAATATTCCACAGGGGTCTGACATTTTGTTGTTTTGTGTTCTGCATTTGTTTTATCCGCAGGGTCTCAAAGTTTGTTGTTTTATATTCTACCAGGGTTTCAAATTTGCTGTTTTAAATTCCACAGGATCTCACATTTGTTGCTTTGTCTTTGCAGGGTCTCGCATTTTTGTTGTTTCATGTTCCACAGGGCCTCATAACTTTGTTGTTTTGTGCTAATAGTGTCTCGCATTTTGTTGTCTTGAGTTCTACAACGTCTCACATATTGTTGTTTCATCTTTACAGGGCCTCATATTTTGTTTTGTTCCACAGTAGTCTCGCATTTTGTTTTGTGTTAGCAATTTCTCACGTTTTGTTGTCTTGAGTTCTAAAGGGTCTCAGATTGTGTTGTTTTATGTTTACAGGGCCTCACATTTTGTTGTTTTATATTCCACAGAGTCTCACATTTTGTTGTTTTGTGTTAACAGTGTCTCACGTTTTGTTTTCTTGTGTTCTACAGGGTCTCATATTTTGTTGTTTTGGATTCCACAGGAACTCGTATTTGTTGTTTTACATTCTGCAGGGTCGCATTTTGTCTTGTGTTCTACAGGGTTTCACATTTTGTTGTTTTATGTTCTACAGGGTCTCACATTTTGTTGTTTTATGTTCTACAGGGCCTCACATTTTGTTGTTTTATGTTCTACAGGGTCTCACATTTGTTTTGTTCTACAGGGTCTCACATTTGTTGTTTTATGTTCTACAGGGTCTCACATTTTGTTGTTTTATGTTCTACAGGGTCTCACATTTGTTGTTTTATGTTCTAAAAGGGTCTCACATTTTGTTGTTTCATGTTCTACAGGGTCTCACATTTGTTGTTTTATGTTCTACAGGGTCTCACATTTGTTTTATGTTCTACAGGGTCTCACATTTGTTGTTTTATGTTCTACAGGGTCTCACATTTTGTTGTTTTATGTTCTACAGGATCTCACATTTGTTGTTTTATATTCTACAGGTCTTCACATTTTTTTTTTCCAGGGTCTCACATTTTGTTGTTTTGAATTCCACAGGAACTATAGGGTCTCACATTTGTTATTTTAAATTCTACAGGGTCTCACATTTGTTGCTTAATGTTCTACAGGGTCTCACATGTTGTTGTTTTATCTTTACAGGGTCTCACATTTTATTGTTTTATGTTCTCTGGCGGGTCTAAAATGTTGTTGTTTTATGTTTCACAGGGCCTCGCAAGTGTTGTTTGTTCCGCAGGCCTCACAGTTTCTTGTTTTTTGTGTTCCTCATGGTCACGCATTTTGTTCACAGTATTTCACATTTTGTCGAGAGAAACTGGGAGAAAGCACGTACTGCAAACAATTGCCTTCCAGTCTGAACACCGAGTTCAAAATTTGTGCCCAACATTAATGTCGCCAAAATTAATGTGGCTTTTAGATCCCCAATACCCAACTGGACACGAATTTTGCCCTCGGTCTTCAGACATCCAGGCGTGGCAATTTATCCATATTTCGGCGATGATTTACAAAATTGCGTCCAGCTTTGTTCGGGATTTCGTAGCAATTTCGGCACTTTGGTCACGTTACCAACCAGAAACAAGCAAAAATACTCAGTAGTGTATTAGAGCACGCATGACTGTGGTGACGCGGTCATGAGGACTGGGTGCAACCCCCAGCTGGGTAGCGACCTTTCTATTTGTGTTGGTGACCAAAATCTGACAACATGGTCTCGAAACTTAAAATCAGGATTATCATCAATCCGGTTACATGGTTTTTGACATGCGCAAGTGTCCCACATGGTTGTAGATTGAAGTAGTACAGTTATATAGAGCGCTCTTAGGGTGTTGTTGGTGGGGGGTTAGGGGTTGGTTTTTTTTTGGTTCGGACTATTTTGGATCATGTTCATTTATATACATTGCTTCGTTCTATTGTTTTTGATAGAACGAAGATAACTGAAAATCCTCATAAGTCCATATTTTTAAATACTTCAAATTAATTACTTAAAAGTAATCCTCCATGCAAGAAGGAACCGAAACCACATAAGATGTGTTCCATTCTTGTACCACAGAAAGTTGTAATGACTAGTAAAATAATACAAGTAAAACAATTATTGATTTCGACTTGCTTGAGAAAATGTGGCGATAATAACTCTCCAGACCAATCAGATTAAAGAAAAACAAATGAAAGAGAATCACTATTTACACTAGGTTCCCCATATACAAGTCTTAAAAAATCGTATATCCTGTATATGAGTACCACATGTGCTTATATCTTACCATAAATCCTGAGAAAAGTCTTTCTTTCATGGTAATTTGACCAATTTTTATGTCTAAGCCAATGAAATCGCCGATATTTTCAATAGAAAATAATTGCATTCCAGCATGCTCTGCCGTTGGCTTGGGTAGTTCTTATACGGACCATTACTTAACAAGTGATGATAATCCTGAATTTAAGTTCGAGGTCATGTGTTGAATCTGCAGAATGTGAAGGGGGTGGCGAGTAGTATAGTAGGGGCCGAATTACCCTTTTTTTTTAGGGTGAGCATGAGGGTGAGCATGAGGGTGAGCCTGCGGGTGAGCATGCGGGTGACGTCACAGACTATTTTTTTTTTTTGAGGGTGAGCATGCGGGTGACGTCACAGACTATTTTTTTTTAGGGTGAGCATGCGGAGCCTATTGTATTCGGAAACAATAGAATGATCCCACCCCCTACTTTATTTCTCAAAACACAACAAGCAAGCAAGAGCAAAGAGGGTGGTCACCAAGTCTTTTGTTCTCGGGAAAAATAGAGGAAAATATAGGCACTATCTGTATCCATCTCACAGTGTTCAAAATCTGGTTACCTTGTAGTTACTCCATTGTTATAAATGTCCCTTCCTTGCGGCCGCTGCGGGCGTCTTTGTGAGGAGGAGGAGGAGGGCTATTCTATGAGGAGGAGGACTATTTTGTGAGGAGGAGGAGGAGGAGGAGGAGGCATTTGCATTTGACGGGCGTTGACGGACGTGACGGGCGTTGACGGGCGTGACGGGCGCTGTAGCGGGCGTTGACGGGCGTTGTAGCGGGCGCTGTAGCGGGCGTTGACGGGCGTTGACGGACGTGACGGGCGTTGACGGGCGTGACGGGCGCTGTAGCGGGCGTTGACGGGCGTTGTAGCGGGCGTTGACGGGCGTTGACGGGCGCTGTAGCGGGCGTTGACGGGCGTTGTAGCGGGCGTTGACGGACGTCAACGCCCGTCAACGCCCGTCAAATGCAAATGCCTCCTCCTCCTCCTCCTCCTCCTCACAAAATAGTCCTCCTCCTCATAGAATAGCCCTCCTCCTCCTCCTCACAAAGACGCCCGCAGCGGCCGCAAGGAAGGGACATTTATAACAATGGAGTAACTACAAGGTAACCAGATTTTGAACACTGTGAGATGGATACAGATAGTGCCTATATTTTCCTCTATTTTTCCCGAGAACAAAAGACTTGGTGACCACCCCTCTTTGCTCTTGCTTGCTTGTTGTGTTTTGAGAAATAAAGTAGGGGGTGGGATCATTCTATTGTTTCCGAATACAATAGGCTCCGCATGCTCACCCTAAAAAAAATAGTCTGTGACGTCACCCGCATGCTCACCCTCAAAAAAAAAATAGTCTGTGACGTCACCCGCATGCTCACCCGCAGGCTCACCCTCATGCTCACCCTCATGCTCACCCTCAAAAAAAAGGGTAGTTCGGCCCCTACTATACTACTGTGGCGGGAGGGTGACAATACTGGGGTCCTCAAATCCGCCAATCCCTTCAATTTTTATGAAAATATCCACCGCATCTGCATAAAGTTTCCTCCCTATCCGAAGAACGTTTGGTTTATGAAAACAAGATCGAGAATTAGAAAAAAATACATTTCATATCACTACGTGTACATGTGATGTAAAAACCAAATGGTTATAGCAAAAGTACATCAATGTTTGTCCAATTATTCCCCAAAAGTTGTTTTCGGTTTCCTTTGAAATGGAAGTCCTACAAAAACAAATTTGTCTGAACACGCAACACGCTGGACCAACCACCCCCCTAAATGAGTCATCAAAACGTGGGTAAAAATCAATTCTCGACATAACTTTCTACCCTTTGTGTCTATTTTTACCAAGCTTCGTACATTGGATAACATTATAAAGACACACATTTTTCACCTATTGAGTGGTCACCATGGTGTTTGTGACGTCACTGGGGATGACGTAATTATTGGACTATTTTTTATTATGTCGAATCTGCTTGCTTTTTGTAGCGGCAATGATAGATTATAACAAGAGAAGCTGAAAATCGAAAACCGTTTGCGTTTTGGGTTTATATTACCTGAGTTATGATTTTTTAAATGATTCGTATAAGGTTGGATCTACCTTACAATTGAAAAAAATTACAAAATAATTAATTTTTGTAGGATAAGTGATTGACACAGTCAAATATCTTAGTACATAAGTTATACTAGTTGACTACAAAAGAATTGCAATCATTTCCATTCTCGATCATCTATTTTCCGTGTTTAAAATTTAAAAATGTAAACTCATGACGTCACAATCTAACAACGCTTTATATCTTCGCTCTAAGGACGAAATTCAAAATTTTAAAATCATACGATTTTAGATACCATTTTGCTTGACACTTAACAACAGAAATCGGTTCAATTGACGAAATACTCGAAAAAAATTACCAGTAAGTTTGTTTTACCATACATTTGTAACTGTAACAAAATATTTAGGGGAGGGGAGGGGGTCAATCTTTGAAAAACTAGAACTCAGCTGTTTTTTACGCTATCAACAAACGGTTTTCGGTTTTCAACATCTCTTGCTGAGATGTATCATCGCCATTACAGAAATCATAGCGACGTCAAAGTAATGGAAAATATTTGTCATTGTGATGTCATCCTATGTACCAAATTTGATCAAAATAGCCACTTGTGATGGAAAGTCATGTAGAGTCAAAGTTTGGATGACGCATTTTGGGGGTGGTTGGTGCCAGCGTGAAAAAAGTGATTATTTTCCTAACTTGTGTTTTTTTACTATACTATGGATCATCATCAAAGTTGTTCAGTACAATAAATTCAACATGAGCTATATTCTATCATACTTTGTTACCATGGAAACGCTTATTACGTGACTCAGTGGCGGCCATCGACTTTTTTATTGAAACCTTCTGATCTGTACAGGAAAAAGTGAAATTAAAAGGTAATCACATATTTAGATACAAGACAACTGCCTTTGGAAAACTTGGAATTTTCAGATTTTTCATGCTTTTGAAATATATGATTGTGAAAATGCCTTCATTAAAATATTAGCCGTATTCACACTAGAGGACGGAAACTCGTCATGACGGGTTATGAATTCAGACGATTTCCCTTCAAAAATCCGTCTCGTCCCGGTTTCACACTAAGACTTCCCGTCAAAAATCCGTCTCGTCGCGGTTTCATACTTAGACGAGTTTTCCGTCCGGACGAACACCTCGTCTCAGACGAGTTTTCCGTCTCTAGTGTGAATACGGCTATTATCCTAGATATCCAATTAGGTTTACAGAAAGACTAATGATACAAGCATTGTGCTGAAAAGAAATTTCTGTTTTTAATCTTCTCTATGTACTTGCACGGGAGCTAAAGATTTCATCCAAAATAGCGGACGGTGAGTCACGTGACACCGGTACCATGGCAACATCAACTTAATCGAAATCAGAATTCAAAAAGTGTTTGTGGGCCAAGTTTGAAAATTTTTTTTTTTAAATAACGAAGTTACCAAAAAAGCAGACCCTCGTTTTGGAAGGCAAACGGTCTCTCTGTATCCTATATAAATAGGCGGATATCTTGTGACGTCAATGTTTACATATTCAAAAGCAACAGTGAAAATCAGCAAGCGTAAACGGAGCTGGCAAAACGAAACGTTCTGAATTTCAAGAGCACCTGACGAATGAAGCGTAATTAGAAAGTTTTACGTTCGTCATTCGAAGACTTCGAATTATGAGCGCATTGCAGGAAGTTCAATTTACAGAAACACATGTGCGCTAATGAGCCTCTTACTACACACGCTTCCTGTTGCATTGTATGAAAAGTGACAAAAGTCATGCTCAAAGAAACAACGCCTAGCAAGGCCTAACATCAACGTCCAAGCTGAAACCGGCGTCTGCGGACCAACGCACTTAAAACATTTTGTATGGGGATACTCCGCCCTGACTCTTGACCTCTTACATACCCTATTATATAGTAAAAATTTGGAAAAAGGTTAGGGACCGGTCATTATTTATCGCCTTGGGGGGGGGGGGGGGGGGGGGGGGGGCAGAGCACGTTTGGGGGGATCACTTCATTTTCGGGCGAGCGAAAGGGGGGATCTCTCAAAACCTGAAGCCCTGAAAGGGGGTACCACAAGAAATTTTCCAAGTAGTTATTCCACCAACTTCTCTGTCATTTGTATTTTTAACTTCACTCAATACATAATAAAAATTTCGGCGCGCAGCGCGCATATAGAATATCATCTAATAAAGTCTATGGCAACTCGCGCAACGAATACACTACCTTCGCACCGTTCATAAGAACAAGTGTATCTTGGCGAGGAAAAATAAACTCTACCAAAAATGCCCTGCAGTGATAGGCCTGGCGGGCAGTCCCTATGTTCGAAAGAAGTGTAAGCGTGAGTTCGACGTTACAGGCATAGAAATTCGTCTTGGGCCACGCTTCACGCAAATGAATAATAATAATTTCGGCACGCAATTGCGCGCATGAATAACAAAACCTAGAGGATTTGTTTACTATACATAAAAAACGGAATGTTAAACTACACTTTCTCTAAGGCTTGATGAAATGCGTTTATCAAAATTCGGGCGAAAGAAACATGCGATTCCCTCTATCTGTAAATTGTCTTCTACTAGGTCAAATAGGGGGCGGGGGGATCACGAAAACGTTTAACTGCTCTGAGGGGCTAATCATTGTACTTATAGAGGGGGATCCACGAGGATCACTGCATTTTCACCTTGTATTACCCAAAATCCTCTAACCCCCCATGTGCTGCAGAGTCTTTGAGAGGCTACACTTTAGCCTGCTTGCAGGCGGTACTGGGTGTTTTTATCGCGGAAAACCCGGTCCGTTCGATGATCGGGCGCCATCTTGGATTTTTATCCAAGATGGCGCCCGATCATCGAACGGACCGGGTTTTCCGCGATAAAAACAACCAGTACCGCCTGCAAGCAGGCTAGCTACACTTTCGCAGGCGCGCTTCACTGTCACGCACCGATGGACCTGAAGAACGCACGGGTCCTACAGCAACCAGCTCCAGTGGCAGATCCAGAGGGGTTTCAAGAGCTCCACGGAAACCCCTTGAGCATCAGAACAATAAGAGCTTGGCGATGGGAGTCTTGATGAATTGGTGGAGTCTTGTATGAAAAGTGGAATGACCTTAAGCCACACGGCCTCAGTTCTAGCAGAGTTTCATGAC